>CM067360.1:28838762-30043762 GCA_034401795.1 Chaetoderma sp. LZ-2023a | reverse complement strand
CTGGAAAGTTCCCTCACGCATGTCGGTTCCCACAAACAGGATTCCCGTATGCAGTCCAGGACGGGAGCGGGTCGAACTCGACGGTAATCACAATATAAGAATGTCTAACGAGCAGTCAGTAAGTGATACAATAACATTACTGCTAGGAAGAAAGTTCCCGTACACAGATGGTACGGATGGAAGTTAAGAACAGCCCGTTCATAAGCGGGGGTTGCTGAATACGGATGAAGACACATAACTAAGCTTACGGTGCGGGGTACGTACTTAAGACGTACCGGGCAAAGTGTACTTGCTGCAGTTAAAAAAAGTTTAAATAAACCTGCACGACATCAGTGCGGGTGGCGGGGATGGTGGGGGGGGGGGTTGAATAACTACTTTTTGGCGTGGCCGGCAGATCCGGCGAGTTATCCACCAAAGAAAATCGCTGCCTCTACATCTGTAGAATCACATTTTCAGGCTAGGAAAGGCCTCACCGCAAGTTTGTGTTCCGAGTTAGTTCTTGATTTAGTCGTGAACAATAATATCAAAAGTTTCCAAAGATACTCAAAAGTACAATCAGGAGATACAAAATTCTTTTAGGTGCGGTGGGTTGGGTTGCTGCTGCCGGCTACGGGAGAGAAACTTCCTGAGACAGAAGGGATATACTTAATACTTGTCTCGCTGGTACTAGCTGCATACAGATCCAATCTGTTCGGCCCCTGGCCGAGGATGCTCTCGAGCTCTGTGTGTGTGTTGTAATATTTGAGGCGTTTATATGCTAGTTCCCAATGCTAGGGTCTAGACTCACGCCTGGCCTTTATGGTTTCTGTTGAATTCTTGTGAATTCTTGTGACGTCGGTTTGTGCATTAGCTTGTGTCTCTGTGTGTGTGTGTGTGTGTGTGTGTGTGTTGATCGTTGTCTCTCGATTTTGTCTCATGTTGCTGTTCTTTTCCATGGCTTTTTTTGTTGCTCCTCATGCTTGGGCGTGTGCAATGGGGATGGCCTAACCTGGACCTAACAGGGGTGGGTAAGGGATGGGGTAGGTGTTGGGTCGGGGGAGGTGCGTACGGTCTTATGACCTGATGCACCCAAGGGGGGGGGGGGCTTTAGGTCAGAGACCTCCCGGCCCCTTTGGGGGGAGTGGGGAGGTTGGGGTGTGGGGTCTTTCGGGTCCTGGGACCCATTTGGTCTTCTGGCCATCATCCGAGCAGGCACCAGCGCGCACTTGTTTGATTTTGATTGGTTAGGTAGCCCGTATGGTGACTGTGTCCGTCCAAGGACGAACTCGATCAGTCATCCGGGTTACATCCCTCCAGAGTCCCCTCGAAAATTCCGAAAGATTCTAATTCTAGCAATTTGGTTTTGGTTTTGTAATCCGTATGTTGCGTGGTTCCATCCGAGGAGGGATCCATTCAGCATCCGGTTTACTTTGACTATGCCGAAATTTCTTGCCTACCTAACCCTAGCTCACGTTCACACAGTGATGGGCACTGTGTGACGGGACCTCAGTTTAAAGTCCCATCCGAGAAGACTGTAGCTCTCGAGCTCTGGATCTCATCTCCTTTTATACTACCCGTGACGGCATAGGGGAGGGCCTCAACCAATCATCAGCCGAGCAATAGCTAATCAGCGCCTTGCTAATAATGACGCAGTCGAATGTTCTAGAATATTCTAGAATTTCTGCGTACACGTGGTTACGACGTCACGACAATGTTTTGAAGATAATTAAAGGGGTTTTCCATGGATAACTCAGCCATTTCTTGACCGTTTTGAAATGGTTTACAGATTCGGAAAGCCCGTCGAATTCTGGTCTTGATTGATGCCAGATTCGGCGGAAAAAAGCAATTATTAAGAATTACAATGTACCTACTTGATACACTAAAAGTGCCATCCTATCTTGGTCGTGAAATACGCGCTCTAGGCTGGTACCCGACTCCTCATACCCTCTCTGACGATTCTCTTGCTCAGGATATGGGGGCCGGTAACGGCTGCCATCTTTGTACGCAATTTACGTACATGACGTCATTACACAGATAGGGGAAATCCATCGCTTCGGCTATTAGTATGGTCTTATCTGACTCATTTCGTTACACTACATAACTAAAATGGAATTTTTCACTAAAGACTATTGCCCCAAATTTAAAATGTCGCGCTATTAATCTAGATTATTTTCTTGAAGGATAGCAGTAGGCACACTTCCAAATTTTGTTACCAGTTTTCGTTCATTGCTTAGTACTACTAAATAGTTAGCTACTTCTAATAGTAGAAGGCCTAGGCTACATATTTACTTGTTATGTGACTCTTCTAGAGTTTATTTTACGGGAATACGTGTATAAATTGTATAAAGTATACTAGTATTTCCTTCAAAATCAGCGTGGTCTACCACTAAGGATAGTGGGGAGGGTGGGTGGTATTGGGGTGAGGGTGGCTGATTGGTGGAGGCAAATGAAAATCGTTCCAGCAGGGGTGTTTCCTGCGAAGCTTTGATAATATGATTCATTGATTACTTTCTGTATCATGATTCCAACACATTATGTTGAATATTTTGAAACTAAAATTACTGGAATTGTAGAGGCTGTCACAGCATCTTACAATAATATTATTTGTGTCCTTGGATCATATGGTCACATTTCTGCACCATTGGGTTAATATAATTTGGATAATGAGGGGCACCCCAGAGCTCTGTTCCTCCACCACCACCCACCACCCCCACCTTCACCCCACCCAACATTCACCCCAGGCAAAGTATATATAAGGCACCATGGAATGATGGATGCCCTTTTAAAAATCAGTTTCATTGCCATAATACATATAATAATGATTTATCTGATTTTCACCATGGACCAACCATTAATACCATGATTGATGTTAACTCTCCAGGTAAATAACTATGATCTACACGTGAACCACTGATCCTGTGATCATGTAGGCCTTTGGATCAGTAACAGATAACTCATTTATTAATGGTAAATCCAGATTGATCCATTTGGATCACTTGTTTTTCACAAGTAGCAAATCTAAATATATAAAAAAGGACTTACATTTACTGCTTACTTTATCAAATACCTGTAATCTGTAGCTGGTTTAATCTGCGAAAGGTTATTTTTGAAATTAAAGTTGTTGTTAATTATGTCAATATTTACATGTAAATTTTGTTTGAAAATACAAATATGTTGGCTTGAAATGTGCAAATTTATGATTAACAGCAAAGTTACACAGCAATGTAAACATGTTGACAGTTAAATGAGAATCTGGTTTTGAAATAACAGAGATTTAAATGGAAATGTGAAGATTTGACAAAATTCAGGCTAGTATTATGAAAATTTAAGTCAGAAATATAAAAGTTTTCAGCCTGAAACAAGGGCATTTTGGTTTAAATCAGATTAATTTCAGGCCATGCATAAATTATTGTTTATTTGGGGTAACCAACTTAATATTTTGGTTATGTATGCTTATATATCCAAAATATATTATAGGGTTTAATACTACAAACAAACCACAATTTAAGAGTCGTCTCGGTGATCTTGAGAATTGATACCAGACTGCCATAGATCAAAGTAGACTTTGAAACCAAGAGGCACAATGGGCATGGTAGGCCTGTATCACTCACCTAGGATATCAGTATCTGTATAAGAAACATTTAAAATTGGGTTTCAAACACAGATTATGGATGGAATCATGGACATTTGTACTTAAATGCAGAAATTTGTGCTGAATTGCAAACATTTCTTGCTGAAATTTGTAAATTTTGTGTTAAAAGCAAATGTTTAGAGAAGTATATAAATATTGACAGTTAATAGGTCTATCTTGGCTCAAAATGTTAAATCTGTAATGGACCGTTTCGTCAAATATTAGCCAGTGCTTAAAATTTAACAACAAATTAGAAAATTTTGACCAAAAATGAAAGAATATGTGTGAAAATGCAAAAAATTTGGTACTGAAATCTGTGAATTTGGGATTATAAGCAAATGTTTACCAAGAAATATATAGATTTTCACAGTTAATAAGAATATCTGGGTTTAAAATGCTAAAAGAAATTTCAAATGACCATTAATCTGAGAATTTAAGCTGGAAATATGAAGATTCTGGTCAGAAACATGCAAAGTCTTGGACAGGATACACGAAAATTTGGATTAAAAAGCAACTGCTTTGTTTAGAAACAAAACATATGGGTGCAAAATGCAAAAGTAATACATTTAGTCTGAAGATACACACATTTTTGTATGAAGAATTGATATCTATGTTCCAAATATGAACTTTTTATCTGGAAACATGATAAAAAATTTAAGAATTTCCCAGTAGGCCCAAAATGGCAAAACTTGGATATGAAATGATGGCCACTGGCCAATAATGTCAAATTCCTATTCAACAGGCCCAGAACCTATATTATTGTCATGTTCACTGTGAAAATTCATCAACTAAGATAGCCGAGTCTAAACCCTTTAATGGTAATTAAGCCGGCAAAAACCAGCCCTTGTAGTGGTATTGGTATTTTCAAGAATGTATCACTGTAATACCTGTGTCAGTCATTCCAGTGTTAAAATTTCAAAGAATATTATTTCTTGGACCGCAAATGGACATTCACTAAGTAAAATGACAATTTTCTTAACCAATCTTAACCATCAACAGCAACAATTTTGACAGGAAATATGAAGATTTTTGACTGAAATGCATAATTTTTATTCAGAAACATGAAAATCTTGGTACAAAGGCGAAAATATTACCATTGGCTGAAAATACAAACATTTCTGTTCAAAGCATGGATATCTAAGTTCCAAATTGAAAATTTTGACAAAAACATGACCATTTAGGTCAGAAATGAAAGAATTTGTATCCAACAAAACATAATTTCCATGCAAAACAAAAGAATGGATGATCATGGACACTGGCTCAAAGATAAAAATCTATATATCACTGTTTTCACTGTCAAGACCATCAACTACATGTAACAACAGCTCAACTGTGATTGGTCGATAACGTTGAGTTTGCTTTAGCTTAGCTGATTTTTCACACACATATATCTGGGAAAAACATTTACCAGTAGATCAATCTGGCCTAGTTTCTTAAGAATATATGTAAACGGTAAATTTGAATGGTCAGCAGTAATAACACATTCAGCCAGTAAGCTCTGCATGAAGTGGATGATGGTGTGACTTAGTGATCCAAATAGGCAAGGGCCTCTATTCCAAACTCAGAATTTGCTACTGGTAGAATGGGTAAAGGGTTTTCAAAAAATGTAACAACATGCAAACAAACATTTCCTAGTGTTTTATTTATTGAGCTATTTAGACCAAATATATTGCCATAGATTAGGCTCATTTGGCCTCTCAGACTTTTCAGACCAGGTGAGCTAGAACTGAGATCTGCAGAAAACTAAATATTTTGAAAATAATTTGTCTGAAAATGATTTACATGTAGGTCTTGCGGTTTGTCCAGCTATATCCTTAAATCAAATAATGTGACTGAATTAATAAAGAAGCAAGGAGTGTTTTGGTCTTGCTCACTATGATTACAAATAAATCTGTTTTTAAGAGAGATGATTTGAAGATTGTAGAATATCTTGAAAATAACCTGATTGGCAGGTGTTTGCCCCTCTCTATGGAACAGCAGGTTTCAGGGAAATTGTTTTTAAAATAGTTTGCCAATTGAAATAGCATGCGCGTACACTGTCATTGTCATGAAGAGTGAAATTGAATATTGTTTCCACTGTTTTTATTAATATATATATTTTTTCAGATGAGAGTTCTCACCACAGATGGCTATGTTACTAAATGTCAAACATGACCATGTCACTGAAGTCATTATTGTTTTGTGTGACATAATTTTTTCATTGAGTATAGGGGTACAGCATGAAATATATTGCTCAGATTTCCTGACTTTCCAGCTGATCATTGAAATCTTATTTGCCCTGTAGGTGGGGCTTAGAATACACCTTCCGTATCCTCTGCGTGTCGTAAGAGGCGACTAAAGGAGGTAAGGGTGAGGTAACCCTGACAGAAACCTCGAGTGCTGAAGACGGAGGTTCCAGGCCGCACGGCGCACTCTAATAAACCATGGATCCACGCACTTAACGCTTATGATCATGTCGATAGTCACTTACAGGACTGGCGGTATGATCAGCGAACGAAAAGAAGAAGAAGACTACTACTACACACGTAATGATTTTTTTTCACTCTTTAATGGTCAAGCCTGCCAAAACCGGCCTCTGCAGTGGTATTGAGAATTGTCCATTTGCAGGTCAGGAGAGGACTATGGTTAGAAATTTATCACTGGAATGACTGAATCGATAACCGAGCCAGTCATTCCAGTTAAGAATTTCCTGACATATCTTCTCGTGGCCTGCAAAGGGACATCGAATAAACAAATATTTTTAGATTTTCTTGACCAAATTTGACCGTGAAATGGTTAACTTCTCTACGTCTTGTGATTGTTTGTTACTTTGCTGTCCGGTTCATCCCGAGTTTTAAAATAACATACATAATTGAAATTAATTAAAATAATAAAACATGTGCTTAGCTTAGAACGTGTAAATGTAATGTCTGAACCGTAGATTGTTATGTAACTGCCCTGTTTAATTTATTTATATAGATATATGTGTAAGGTGTCCGCCAACACAATAGGTATTGCATTAGGCGGACAACCTAGCTGTATCTATATATATTGCTATCGAATAAATAATCTTGAAAAAAAATCAGTCTTCTCGGATGGGACTTTAAACTGAGGTCCCGTCACACAGTGCCCATCACTGTGTGAACGTGAGCTAGGGTTAGGTAGGCAAGAAATTTCGGCATAGTCAAAGTAAACCGGATGCTGAATGGATCCCTCCTCGGATGGAACCACGCAACATACGGATTACAAAACCAAAACCAAATTGCTAGAATTAGAATCTTTCGGAATTTTCGAGGGGACTATGGAGGGATGTAACCCGGATGACTGACCGAGTTCGTCCTCGGACGGACACAGTCACCATACGGGCTACCTAACCAATCAAAATCAAACAAGTGCGCGCTGGTGCCTGCTCGGATGATGGCCAGAAGACCAAATGGGTCCCAGGACCCAAAAGACCCCACACCCCAACCTCCCCACTCCCCCCAAAGGGGCCGGGAGGTCTCTGACCTAAAGCCCCCCCTTGGGTGCATCAGGTCATAAGACCGTACGCACCCCCCCCCCCCGACCCAACACCTACCCCATCCCTTACCCACCCCTGTTAGGTCCAGGTTAGGCCATCCCCATTACACACGCCCAAGCATGAGGAACAACAAAAAAAGCCATGGAAAAGAACAGCAACATGAGACAAAATCGAGAGACAACGATCAACACACACACACACAGAGAGAGAGACACAAGCTAATGCACAAACCGACGTCACAAGAATTCACAAGAATTCAACAGAAACCATAAAGGCCAGGCGTGAGTCTAGACCCTAGCATTGGGAACTAGCATATAAACGCCTCAAATATTACAACACACACACACACAATAATCTTGAATCTTGAATCTTGAATCTCGCATAAACCCCTCAAACTCGGGTCGCTTACAAGAGTTTAAAGGTTCTGGAACATTGAAAAATATTGTACTCGTCATGACTACAGGGCAAAACCTTTACCAGTGTGTTTTTCCAACCATTTACAACATATTAGCGCAATATTGTGTAAAATCCCAAGAAATAGCATAATATGAAATTCGCAATTTATGACGATCCATTATTTACTCATAACTCTCAAAACGATGCCATGTGATCATTATTTTATCACGTTATAAGAACAGTCAAACACACGATGACGTATCCCGTAATTGGGTAAAACGTTTTTTGCTAAAGAAATTTAATATTTAGGAATGGGAAAATATGGAAATAATGTATTTTATTTTAATTAAATTATGCAAAAGCATCGTTTGATGTGTTTTAACCCCCAGGGATTTCATAAAACTTTTTAGAGTTGAGAAAATTTCTCAGTGTACCTTATTTCTATAGTAACTATATAGATGTAAACCCGATTTTCTCAACTAGAGTTTTCTAGTTACTCTTGAATCTTGGCATCGCGTTAACATATGACATTGTAACTTTCTATTTGTAAATTTAGTGTAGTCCGAGATGCGTTCACGAACAATCGGATTATAGGATATTGGAACACGCAACAATACTGGTAACAGACACTTATGCATGGTGTGCATTGCCAATGGCTTACATTGCCAGTTTTCGTAACGTACCAGCGACTGCAATAACTGCAATAGTTTTCAAACAATTGTGGACGTGTTGCGGAAACTGGTAACGCAAGTTACCTGCACTTATAAGCGCTGCACAATAGATGATTGAAAAGCGAAACAAAAATATGTCACGTGATAGCGGGTTTCCGGTCATGAATATTTATTAGATGCCCACTAAATACAACATAGACTTGCAATAATCAAATATTGTGACATTGCAGCTTTACACTATTTTATTTTTAACACTAAGGTCGTGTGCCGTCTCTTAAACAAAAATTTCATATCACAGTGATTGAAGCAAGCAATTTTCAATTATTGAGAAATCTGGGACAGTGCGACGACAACATCACACGTACGTAGGCACGTACACACTCGCGGTTGTACAGTAAAGGGGTGTGATGATCAAAGATTACTGAACTTAGGCTGTGTTCTCACTAGAGACTTAATCAAGAATAACGCCATACTGAGGTGAGAGCACAATTAGACGCTACGTACGGCTGATTGATCTATTTATTTTCTGACGAAATTGTGTGCATAAAATGCGTCTAGTAGGTGGATAATAATAATAATAATAATAATAATAATAATAATAATAATAATAATAATAATAGGATATTTATAGTGCGCTATAATTCCACGCAAATATTGCGTGCTCTAAGCGCTTACAATAATAATATAAAATGATCATACAGTTGGATATTCCTGACGGAACAAAAACGTTTTAAGATTCGATTTAAATATAGCTAGAGTGGATGAAGATTTAAGACTAGCTGGAAGATCATTCCATTCTGTAGAGGCAACAAAAGCAAATGTTCTGTGACCATAGGTTTTTGATTTAACATTCGGAATTTTAAGCAGGTTTAGATTTGCAGATCTAAGTGGCCTGCTTGGCGTGTACGTTTCTAGCAGTTCTGAAAGGTAGGTTGGTGCTGTAGATATGATACATTGATAGGTTAGGCAGAAGAGAAAAGGCAGAGTATTTCATGGGTGCCAGTGCTTCATCGGTCTGTCGTAATAAGAGTTCTTTGATATCGCCCCTACAATAGATGAATCCAATCTGCAACTCCAGTATTGCGGTTATAATCCATTGCGTCAAATATAGGTTGCCGTCACAATCAAAATTGACAGACAATACTCTGACATGAAGCTGGAATCGCCAGTGATGTGTAGGAACTGTATGTCATTAATGGAGTTACTGTTTAATAAACATTCTGTTGAATATTTTGAAACTAATTCGAGGAATGGAAGCAATAGCACCCAGTCAAATTAGTTACAAAATATTCGACAGCTTACCTGTATATTTACCTCGATTTGCGGAATTTGGTAATTCAGGGTTCGATCGATCCCAAAACGGGCAAAGCGTGAGCCGAGGTTAGATAGAGATGACGAGGGCGTAGCTAGAAATGGGCGGGGCATAGCTAGAAATGGGAGGGGCATAGTTAGAAATGGGCAGGGCATAGCTGGCAATGGGTCCCTCTATTGCGCGTGGTGTGCGTCCTCTAAGCTGGCGGGCGGCCTTTGGATGTTTTGCGCGGCGAGGGTTGTAAGATTTGCGGGGCCAGTATGTTGAGACATGTTAAACCCTTTAATGACTAAATTTGTTGAAAAAATTAAAATATCTACTTATTGAATGTTCATTTTCAAGGCCAAGAGAAAACTATTTTTGAAAATTTACCACTTGAATGATAACTCGGTTATCGAGCCAGTCATTCCAGTGGTAAATTTTGAAAAATAGTCTTCTCTTGGCCTGCAAATCGGCATTCCCCATGACCACTGCAGAGGCCGGTTTTGGCCGGCCTCGTCCTTAAAGGTTTAAGTTCTTTCCAAAAGGTATGTTTTCATATCTAAACTATTTTGTCATCCCAAGATATTGGTATGCATACTCTAGTCTACAGGAAAATAACAAATAAATAACAAATAACAGCAAATATGTGTGGCAGAGTCACACATGTGTGAGAAAATACATAAACATCAAAACCATTCAAATTTACTCCCAAGAAATGATTATTTACGAATTTCCTTTTAAGTTTTAAGTTCAATCTCAGCCTTTTCAGACCAACACTTCTCTAATTTACAGCCGGTGATGTTTTGTCTTATACAAATTACTGTCTGGCACTGGCACGAGTTTACTAAGTGACAGAAATACATTAACTTATCTTACCTGAGCTATTGGCAGTCAAAGACACTATAACAGCTACGACGACAAGCTTGGCAGGTAGTAACGCTGATGTACCCATATTACAAAGCAACTATACAACTAAGTTTCTGCACTAAGATTACTCATCACTAGCGAGGTATGCTAATTTAAAATGCTATTATGATATATGTTTGGTCTAGTCTATACGTAGTATGAAGTAATTGCTTGCTGTCATTGGTTTTAATACTTGGCTGGTTTAATTAGCCCTTTTAACTCGAAAGGCCAAACACCATTTAATCAGTATTTTCGTGAATATTTTAAAATTAATTTGGCCGTGGACTGCTGTTGCCTGTGGCAGCAACATGTTCTTGTCAAATTAATTTTAAAATACTCACCCGCTTACAGGTACGATGGTTCTGAAATTGGGATTCTGGGAATTCAGGGTTCAATGAGAAGTGTTCACCTTTACTCTTACTATCAACCGTGTTAATTACCCGGATTAACCCTATATAGAACTCATATCAGCCGAAAACGCTTTCTGCAGTAGTCTTGAGAAATGTCCATTTGCAGACCAGAAGAAGAAAAGCTTTGAATATATACCACTGGAAGTAACGACTTGCCCGACAACCGAGCCAGTGATTCCAGTGGTAAATTTTCAAAAATAGTCTTCTCTTAGACTGCAAATGGACATTTTGTATTACGGACATTTTGTATTACAAAATTGAAATTTCCTTGAACAAATACAAGGGTTAAAAAGTTATAGATCTGACCGACTATTGCAATATGATTAGTAGCAGGTGCAGAGACTAATGCCTGGTCATTTCGCACAAACACACTGTACACAATGTCATAAAGGTATTGTATAAATTGGTCACTAAAATACGGTCAGGATAAAGACATTGTGATGTAAATAGCAAAATATGGGTGGCTATCAGGTGGATATGCTTATCCTGGCTGTAGGTGTACATCGTAGCTGACGGTGTGTATGTGGGGGAGGGTGGGGGTGTAACAATACTGCACGTGGTCATCTGTGCACGTTGGTACAAACAATATATACGTCTTTGACCACGCACGCACACAGGCAAGCACGCACGCACGCACAATCCCATGGCAACCTACGCCACTGAAATCCGGATTATAAATAGTAGGCTTGTTGAGGCTACTCCAATTGAAACCACCGATAAAAAAATGAAAAAATTTATGTTTCATCTTTAAAATATAAATACAATTTTACGTGCAGTAAATGGGACGTAGAATTGATGATGATGAGTGTGTGTTCTTCAGCTGAAGAAGTAAAAACTTCATTCAGTTGCAATCCGTTTTCCTCAACCTTCTCCACTGTGTCTTATCCACTGCGAGCATCCTGAGTTTCCTTAGGTTCTATCTCATCTTTAGCACTTGGTCCTAGATTATGTTCGTCGAGATCTGATCATAAAATACTTAGCAAGTTGATGTTATGGCGTCCAGTGCATTCCTGATGCTTGTTGGCACCTACCACTGCCTGTTGGCACCTACCACTGCCTGTTGGCACCTACCACTGCCTGTTGCCACATACCACTGCCTGTTGCCACATACCACTGCCTGTTGGCACCTACCACTGCCTGTTGGCACCTACCACTGCCTGTTGGCACCTACCACTGCCTGTTGGCACCTACCACTGCCTGTTGGCACCTACCACTGCCTGTTGGCACCTACCACTGCCTGTTGGCACCTACCACTGCCTGTTGGCACCTACCACTGCCTGTTGGCACCTACCACTGCCTGTTGGCACCTACCACTGCAACTTCGAGTGCTTTCTGAGTAGGCGTATTTCTGGCATCCGAGGAACATGTCCGGACATAGACCCTCGGTGTTGCGCGACCCTTACTGGTAGTGGCTCGCGCAGTTTGAAAGGTGTTGTATTTGATATTAGACTGCGTAGACAGCGATAATTTGTAATGGTTCGCAGATGTTTGAGATAATATGCACGGACTTTGTTCAAGATGGCGGTTAGAGCTGCCTAGCTGTTACAATTGCATAGTATGCTGGAAACACACGTAGCATCATATAGTTGCATCTTGAATTAAATGGTGGTACAAAAGCCGCGAACCGACAACTTCCAAAATGACTGTAAGGGGATATGTCCCGTTACACCTAGAGGTCCAATGTCGGTAGAGTGGTAGACGAGAAAACCCAAGATTCCGCTCTGCCTCCAATTCTCAGTGCCCCCCCCCCCAACCGATTGATTTGGGCTGGGGTTGGTACGTCGTCACTCATTTATGTGAAAGTAAGGATCCGATAAATGTCTGCCAAATAATAATGGACCTTCTAGCTTTGCCCCGCCCATCACTTAGCCATTATTTTCTGCTTAGAACATCACTTCTTCTACATCTTCTACTTCATCACTTCTGCTACTTCTTCAAGCAAGCTCCACCGACTCCTGGCTCGTGTTGGGATTGATCGATCCCTGAACTCACTGACTATCAATTTCCAGAAGATTATACAGGTAGGCTGTTAAATATTTTGAAACTAATTTGACGGGATATCGTTGCTGCCTATGGGGGCAACAGCGTCCAGTCAAATTAGTTTCAAAATATTCAACAGAATGTTTATTAAATAGCAAAACATACAATTCGTACAATTTGTCGGACTATTAAGCGCTAAAGACGGGCTATTTGGAATCACTCATGACGTCATGATTATAAGGTCAGCATACGCGTCACTTAGTTAATTTCGACGTCATGGTCGATGGATAAACCTAGAAACATCTATTAAAATCAGCGGTCATTTCTCAGAAAACATCATAGGAGACTATTTATCAGTGGTTATTTGATATTATTACATAAAAAGGCATATTAAATTAGATTCATAACATATTGAAATATGTTTGTTAGTCTATAAGACAGCTATCTGCCATTTAAAGAAGAAGGAGAAGATTGGCCTTTAAGTAGATTACGATCAGAGGTGTGATATGAGTATTTGCTGGGTGCGTATGTACGCTGATTATTCCATAACACACTTAAGCTGAAACCCGCATTTCATATCTTCTGAATATTATAATTAGGGCTGCATGAGTTAAATGAGGCGAATTGGTTGATCGATGAGTCGTATGATTTCAGAATTTCAAGTGGCGATATTTTTTTCGGTTATAGGTAAAGGAAAATCGAACATGATAATTTCCGCAATTGGAAAGCCCAAAATTGATTTTTTTTTTTAAATTAACAGTTCAAATGTCTTTAAGAGTTTGAGCCTATTAAGTCAGGACAACCAAAGGTGAAATACCGTACAGTATGACAGCAACAGTGGCCAGTCAAATTAGTTTCAAAATATGTAACAGTATGTTTATTACAGACACATATTCACAGCAGAATGTTTCAAATTAAATTGTTAAAATCATATACTTTTAGAGGCTTAATTTGTGTGCCTAGATGTACTGACACGAAATAAATCTTAGCATATGATGATTTCATTACGTATAAATTAATATACTTTTTTAAGTTGTCAAATTGAATTAGAGACAGAGTCCCTGATTCAAATTTACAACTAAACCTACGAAATTTATTTGTATGGAATGAAATCATCAAATGTTAAGATTTATTTCGTTTCATTACATTGCGGTACACAATTTAAGCCTCTAAAAGTTTATAATTTCAACAATTTTATTTTCTTCAAGCTTTTGGTCTGAATATGCACCCTTAAATAGTAAAGCCATTGAACTTGTCACGTCATCCATAACATAATTCATCATAACGTCATCCTACACGTCACTTAGTTGATTATGACGTCATAAGATTGATGGTTAAACTGGAATCATCCATTTAAAATTAAATCTATGAGAAAAATTGTTCTATTTTGTTAATGATATTTTCATATTGCCATGTAGGCCGATCTATTAAAGTACATAATCTTAATTGTTGACGGACTAAGAGTTGTTGTACGAATTGTATGTCTTTACTATATAATAAACATGCTGTTGAACATTTTCAGACTAATTTGTTTGGGTGCTTGTGCCACAGGCAGCAACAGTGCTCAGTCAAATTAGTTTCAAATTATTCAACATCTTACCTTTATAGTTTTCTGAAAATTAATAGTCAGACAGTTTAGAGATCGATAGATTTCAGGGATCGATCGATCGCAACACTGGGGAAGTGGGATGGAGCTTAGCTGGAGATGGGCGGGGCATAGCTAGAACTGGATTCCTCCACTCCAATTCCTGAATTCTAAGACAACTATACAGAGATGACGTCGAATACTTTGAATCCAATTTAACAGGAACCTGTTTCTTCAGCAGCTCCCAGTTAAATCAGTTTCAAAATATTTAGCAGAATAATCCTTACGTCATAAGAAACTTGTTCGTTCTGGTCTACAACTGGCAACATCGAAATAACCAGCACACACACACACACCCCACCACCCCCACCGCCCCCCCACACACACACACGCACGCACGCACGCACGCACGCATGCACACATCAGTATCAATGTAACGCCAAATATCGAAATTGCGCTGTTGACCGAGACCAATATTGAATTAATACATGAAATAATGTAATATTACACAAATTTCTTATTGTCTGATTGCACATAGCCTTCTTAAAGGTAAACATAGGCGTATAAACCAAGGGTAGCAAGGGAGAATTTGCCACAACCCCCTCCCCCTCCACACCCCACCCCTCATGCCCCCCCCCACCCACATACGCACACGTTTGAATCTATGCGGCAGATATGAGTATACCCCTCCACACGCCACCTTACCGCCCACCACCACCACCTTTTGAGTGTATAAACGGGAAATTCCATATATACCACCACAACCCAAAAAATGCAGGAATGCCGTCTAAGATCATCTAAATTGTACTGGCGGTGGACCCACCCATTCCCCCCCCCCACACTGGACCTCCCTATTTGAGTTGACTTTGCCTCTCCCCCTCTCCACCCGGTCTCCGCACCATTGGTCAACGGTGCAAATTCGATATTGATGTGTTACATCGACACCAATAAATGGCAAACTTTCCAGTAGGTTTTCACCATTGTAAAGGAATTGGATTTTCCGGATTTTACGGTTTCATGACCAGCGTAGCGGATTACTAGTGTACACCATTTATTGTATTAAAGTTTGAGCCAAATCGGATCAGATGCATCCTCGAACACACAGACAGGCCGACACCAATGCAATGCCCTCTAGGCATTACGATTGAGTGTCAACAAGTACAAATTGTACAGTTTATCATTCTCATTAGTAGCGCTGTACGTTATCTGGAAATTGTCAAGTACTTTCACACCCGGCACTTCATAATCTAACATGTACCAGTCAGCTACTGGTACTGCGATCCATTATCTCGCCGCTATCACAGATCTAAACCTATCATCACCTTTGTATTGATAAAAATGATACCAAGTGTCAATTCTCACTTGAGATAACAACACTCCCTGCAGTAAGATGCATAAACATCATAATCTATAGACTGCTTACGATGCTTTCAAATCTATGTTTTTGCAGTTCAGTAATTTTCGTCCGAGTGCGCATTCTACACGACACAAAGATTTCCGGTTATATCTCCTCGGCAGCTCTAGTTTAAAAGAGAATAGTAGAAAGCTACCAAAATCTCTTTTTCTTCTTATAATTGTGTCAATCATTCGAATAAAAATATCAGATTAAAATTGTGAACCCAATTTTACTATCGTTAACAAATATGATATTCAAAGGTGATGATATTCAGGAAAGCAGGTAGCCCTAAGCTTTCCCATCCTATCAATCGCAATAGGCTATATATTGTTTTATTAGGCATTGCTTACTTCGCTTAAGAGAGCATACCAAGCAGCGTTGAGTTGTCATTAGTCACGGGCCAACATGCAAACACTTAGTTCGTCAGTACTAATAAGGATGGTATCCCTCATCAGCACATCGATGTCTGTTAAATGTTGTCTGCCTCGTTTCCGCTTCCCCTGAATCGGTGACCAAAGCTTTTAATCTGTTTGTCGGATTTATTGGGAGAGAGCTGTAAATCCCGATACAATTCTGTGTTTGTTCTATGCTACTGTTAATGTATGTGTAGTGCTTTTCGCAAAAGCCTGGTGTAACATGTCTAGTTCTTTCTGGACTTTGATTTTTATTGTCCATGACTCCCATTTATACTGGCCCGACAGTTGCTTCAAAGAAACGGATTTTAAATTTACGATGACTTCTAAATATTTACCATTCCGTTGCTTCCAGGTCATGCTTTCCTGATCTTAACGTCTTTTTAGGCACTGTTTACCCGTGACCAATGGTGTTGATTATCACATACTTAAGTGAATGATTGCAGGCTAAAACCGTGGTCTTCCGCGCATTTGCTATTAGTCCTACTTTCAAAGCTGCTTGTTCAACACGCGTTGAAGTTTTTCCTTAGCATCTTAAACTTTATAGCAGAGCAGTGCAATGTCATCATCAAGGTCCATGTCAGTGATAGTGATGGCGCTGACAGGTGTAGATCTCCTTCTTTCATGTTGATAGACAAGCTGTTCACCGCCTTTCAGGGCATTCCTCAATACATAATCTAAGAGGGCAATACTGCCTCATTGTAAGACTCCTGCGAGGATCGTGAAGTAATCTGTCTCGCCGTCTCGAGTGAGCACCCTCGCCTTAGTCTTGGAGTAAACGATTTCTATGGAAATGAGTAGATTGGGTGGGATATCATATACCGTTAAGATTCTGATCATCTTCCATCTGTGGATGGAGTCAAAGGCCTTGAAATCATTCAATAGTAATACTGTTGGTAGTAGATTTGCTTTTACTGCTTCAGCGATTCTGCGCAATGCTAGAACCTTGCATACAGTTGATTTGCCAGATCTAAAACCATTCTGATTAGATTTGAGGTGTCAGTTAAGTAACTGCTTTCTTTAACCTGTTGAGGATGAGCCTATTGAATGTAGTTGCCACAATGTAGCTCAGCCTGATACCTCTAAAGTTTGCTTGTGTCACTCAGATCATCGGAGTTAGATAGAGGTGCGATATTCAATGTTGACGACTGCTCTGGAATTTTTCTATCATCTAAGGATGTGTTGCAGAATTGCAATTTCCCCCATAGAGTTTGCAACACTGAACGATTTCTGGCGTTATGGCATTTTCTCCACAAGCTTTGCCTTCTACAATGGAATTTTCTAGGTATTCTTTCAATATATATATTTTTCATCATTGATGTTCTCAAGTCGTTAAACACTTCAGGGATATCCTCCTCGCCAGTTGCATCGGTTGGTGGCTCACCCAACAAATTGCTAAAGTGTTAGTGTATGTTGCTCAATCTTTCTTTCTGGTTATCACCATTGGCCTCTCCCTAAGCAGTTGATCTCCGTCCACGAATCACATATATTAGATTCCACGAGAGGTTATATCTGTGGTCTGCATTAGCATTTTCCACTTATTTTGGTATTTAGTTGTTCAGACATCTCTAAGTTGTAGCTGTCTCCGTGATGTGGATTAGATTCGTCGTGTTGAGCCCTGTTGCCCGGTCAGCTTGATATACATCACATATATTTGTTGTGCTTTGCATCTAGCTTCAATAATTCTGACGTCTGTTTGCTGTCGGCTGGTAATTCTTTCTAATGTGTGCAGTAGTTCTTCTTCGGTCTCCCCGTTCCCCTTGATAACTTCTTCATAAGCGTTTGTTGTCGTTTCTTCTTGGTCTTCTAGGAAGCTAAACCTATTTCTGCCTGCGATGTGTATAATGATGCTGTAGCTCGCTGTTAGATTTGAGAAATGTCTAGTTATAGTTTATAATGTTTGGAACCACTTGTTTGTTAGATCCCAGGCTTAACAAGATTGTAACTAAGACTACGCGGTAATCGGATCCAATACTGGCAAAGCTATTGTATGCATGTGTACCATTTACAATGATTCTCCACTTCTTTCTGACCAGAGTTTAATCGATTTGATACTTTTTCCCGTTGGTATGAGATACATGTATGTCCACTGTGCATATGCATTGCGGTAGTCTTGGTTTTGCTAAGATTGCAACAACGTCTACTTCAACATCGTAGTATTGTGGTGTGATTACTTTCCAGAGTTGAAGCGACACGTGTTATGGACCATTCTTGTGATAGATTGACGTTATGTCGTCAGGCGCAAGATGGCGGGCGGTTTGTTAAGATGGATGGTCTAATGACCATCCATCTTAAGGACCTGCCATCCTTTCAATCCTAAGAAAATTAGGTGACCATTATCGGCAGGTCTATCTGCAATTAAAGTATTGTACTATTGAGCCGCAAATGTTTCAGTTTTAGTTATTCAGTTCCATCGCTTCTGTATGAGAGGTTATGCTGAAAGATGTCGCTGTCTACAGAAATTTATTAGTTTTTCATTCAGGGTGGTATAAGAACTATGCATCGACGCCGGCCCTGTTGATAACTAGGACTGAAGGCAGGTAGTCGCTCTAGAGAAAGTCACTCGCCATGCGAAATATATGTTGAACTATAAGATGCTCGCGCAATAAGACAAGTGGTCAAAGGTTTTAATCTCTTGTCTCAAACCCCCACCCGAACCCAAACCCCATCCCACACCCACCCCTCCCACCCACCTCCATCCCTCGTATTATAAGCTTCAGCGTATCGGCGATTTGAAGATAGCCGGTATCTGTCTGTAACAGGTCGCTCCTATTATTGCACGGTACATAATTTTACTCATTAACTGATTTTGCGAATAAATTGCAAATGCCGCTCGCCCGCCCTCTCAATCTTTCACCTTCCCTGTACCCCTCCCCCTCCCGCCTACTCCCCTCCTTCCGTCCTTCCGACACTCTCCCCAACCCACCCACCCACCCACCCACAATCCCACTTCCATATCTCCTTCCCTCTCACACACACGCATGCACGCTCGCACGCACGCACGCACGCACGCACGCACGCACGCACGCACGCACGCACGCATGCATGCACACACACACCCTCTACCCCTTACTCACTCCTCTGTGAGGGAGGGAGGGAGAGATGTTGGGGTTGGGGTGGTGGGGAGAGAAAGAGAGAGCAAGTGAAAGGGTGGGTCTCTACGCTTTACCACCATATCAATCGCAATACATTTTCTGTCTCTCGCCGCGCGCGAGCGCGTTGATGTATGAAGGGAAGGTGTGAGAGAGTGGGAGGGAGAGAGCGAGAAAGAATTAGGGCGGGCTAGATGGATAGGTGAATGAATGGATGGATAGGTGCTAGGTGGACGGACGGATAGACAGGTCCATCGAGTATGTGCGTTGAAAACAGGAAAACACAGCTATTCATCGTGTATTTGTAAATCTATGCTCCTTATACGAGAATGTTGCGAGTATATTATAGAGAAAGATACCTATGACCAATAGAGGATGAAGATGAAAAGCAGGATCGATTTAGATAACGCTTTGACCAGGGTGGAACCATAGCCATTCTACATTTAACCGGCAAGGCAATAGTTCTATTGTGAAGGACAGTAGTACTTACAGGGATGACGCACATACAAGGAGATGAAGCGCACACCCAGTACGATTATATGATACACACAATAAATAAAAAATAACTTGATTCTGATATAACCCCTTGCAAGCGTAACCTTATTGATTTCGTCAAGACTTCGTGTATATGTATTTGTTTGAATGACTGCTTATGGATGTGATCTAACAAGCATGCACACGAGTCTTATTAACGCGTTCATGACGAAGCCGTGAGGAATGTACATCTACAGGCCAAGAGAATGCTATTTTTGACAATTTACCGCTGAAGTGACTGGCTCGGTAACCGAGCCAATCACTTCCGTGGTAAATTTTCAAAAATAGTCTTCTCTTGGTCTGCAAATGGACAGTCTATTAGCAAATATTTTGATATTGGTTTAAGCAGAATTTATTTTGTGCAATGGGAGCGCAGTAAGACATAAGACTTATGCACGTGTCGCCCATACATATAAATGCTATACTATAATTACATCAAGACGGGGTATAATAAAACATAGTTAAATAGAAGTAACGTATGTATAACTAATTTATTGTCAACCACTGATTACAATTTTGCTAGGTAGTTCGCACGCTTGTGTATGTTCGCGTGAATGTGTGCGTGCGTGCGTGCGTATTAGCGTGCGTGGGTGCATGATGAGAGAGAGAGAGAGAGAGAGAGAGAGAGAGAGAAAGAGAGAGAGAGAGAGAGGGAGGGAGGGATGGAGGGAGGGATGGAGGGGAGAGTATGTGGGGGAGGAAAGATAGGGACAGAGAGACAGAAAGAGAAGAGAGGGGAATAGGAGAAACAAGGTATAAAATAAGGAATTTGTGAGAGTGAGAATGGTAAGGTGGTGTGGGGCTCTTAATGCGGTGATCACCATTCTTGTACGTGTTGGGCTGTTGCATTTACCACTTACGGTTGTGAATTTGTTACTTGAAGGGTGGGTATTAGTGAACCTTTCAATTTTAGCTATGCCCCGCCCATCACTAGCTAAGCTCTACCCACACCTCGCCGTGTTGGGATTGATCGATCCCCAAATTCCCTAGCTATCAATTTCCTGAAAACTATACAGGGAAGCTGTTGAATATTTTGTAACTAATTTGACTGGGCGCTGTTGCTGCCTATGGTACATACACAAGTTTACTATCAGACCACCTCTTAAAATCTATTTTGTTACTAATCTGTCTGGTAGCTGTTGCTAAGACAGTAACAGCTTACAGGCAGTCTCTAAATATTCTACAGTTTACTAATGACGTTAGCGACGAAACAGTCAAATTATTTTCAAAATATACATGAATACCGTAATTCCTCATAAATCCTCAACCTCATACTCCCATGACCTCAATTATCAGACCACCTCTTAAACTATATTATTTTACATTACTCTATTATTATTTTTACCACAGTAGATAATCACGGAGGGGGCGCACCGCCACTGACATCCGCATACAGAGGCAACTCTGACTATGTCTACCCTTTTAACAAGAAACTGTGCTCGACATCCTCGGACAACGCAATCTTCCCAGGAGCTTACCATAGCTACGTGGAATGTACGTGGTCTGACTGCAACATCAAAGAGGCAAACCTTAGGTGCAGACTGTGCGCACTATAAAATCGATATCACATGCATTCAAGAGACTAAAGTAGCTAAACACTCAGAGCAGCAACTTCAGAAGGCCATAAGCTAGTACTCAGGAGCAAAAGCAGGCCGCTTACCATGGATTGGGCTTCATAATCGGGCCAAGAGTATTGGACGATGCCATTAGTTTTGGATACGTCAGTGATCGAATTGCATTTATCGACCTGGCTATACCAACGCGAAAGCGCACCACCACTAAGTGTCGCATAGTCAATGCGTATGGGCCAACTACCGAAAGGGACATAGAGAATCCAGCTATATTAGATTCCTTCTATGCAGAACTGAGCTCCGCCATTACTTTCCCAGCTAGATGGCAACTGTTCGTGTGTGGCGATTTCAACTCCAAGCTGGGTAAACTCGGCATTGCGGACAAAAGTTCAGGACTTGGCTCATGCATGGGATCGTATGGGGAGGGCACACGCAACAGCAATGGAGATGCACTGGTGGCATGCCTTAGTTCCAATGGCCTATTTGCCACAAATACGGCTTTCAAACAGCCATGCCGCCACCGGATAACGTGGACTGGACACATTGCTGATCGCAAAGCCCCGAAAGGTTCTACGGCTAGAAAAGCTGTCTTCAACCAAATAGATTTCATACTGTGCAAGACAGCAGCAAAACCCCTACTTCGGGATGCTCGTTCATATGGAGGCACAGACCTCAATTCTGACCATAAGCCAGTAATTACACGCCTCCATATGAACCAGCTCTACTTATTGTATAAACGCCATACCAGGCACAAGGGTAGAGTCACCTACAACTTACCCAAGCTCATCAGCGACACTGACCCTCAAATGTTATACAAAAAGGCCCTTGAGGAGCAGATAGCTTACATCGACGTCAGCTCTGATCCAAACGAAGCCCTAACCAAAATACTGATATCTATGGAATCATCAGCTACTAATAATAATAATAATAATAATAATAATAATAATAACAACCATAGGTGCTCTAAAAAACAACAGAACTAGGTATACTGACGACCCTGTCGTAGTAAAACTGTCAGCAGAACAGAAAGCATTACGTCTGTGCATCTATCAAAGTGGCCAAAGTGAAGATCGCACCAAAGTACGCCAGGAACGCAATAACATTCTGCGCCACAATAGCGAACGCTTAAAAGATCTTGCTATCCATCAAGCAGCCGCCCTAGCAGATAAAATCACTGCCATGGATGACTGCCACAAAATGTTTCTGGCAGCCCGAGTCCTGAGAGTTACTGACTACACACCACCACTCACTGTACACAACGCTGAAGGACACTTTATTGGGACTGAACAAGGAAAGGCCGAGGCGATCCGACAATAGTTCAGGGAACAGTTCACTGACCACGATGGTGAGCCCGTGAACCCATTCTCAGGAGACCCCAGGCCATTACTAACACCAATTAATACAGCAGAGGTTGAGAAGGCACTTAAAGCCCTGACAAATGGACATGCATCTGGACCTGATGGCATGAACAATGAACTATTCAAATATACACTATAAGAATGTACCACCCGTATCGTTCTAAGCACGGGATATTACAATGTCCTGGACGAGAGTTTTTTTTAAAAATCTATAATAACGCTTGCACACACCACCGGCTATTGTTGTTTACCGACGCTTAAAGATACAACAATTAAGAGCAACATTTTGGGCATAGTAGCATAATCATAGATGGCCGTTTGCTACAAATATAAATATATCCTTGTGGCTACAGAGCAGTGATACGTTATAACCATGTTTTTTACTATATAATTCAGTCCTGCTCTAAGCGACCACCTCGTGTTGCGCCATTACATGGACGCTATTAACCCTTTTAACCCTAGAATTTCTTCAAGAAAATGTCCATTTTCATATTCATATTTGCGGTACATGAGAAGACTATTTTTGAAAATTAATCATCGGAATGACTGGCACTGCAGGCTATCCATTTGTCTAGTCATTGCGCCGGCAAACACCCCCACCAACCACCATCATCATCACCAACACCCACCACCCTCCACCAACCACCACCACCACCCACCATCATCATCACCAACACCCACCACCACCACCACCACTACGACCTACACCCAACACCATGCATTAACCCCACCACCACCACCACCACCCACGCACCCGCCAACTCATAGCGAATTTCTTCATAATCATACTTGCATCCTTAGAGAAGGATATTTTTGAAAATTTATCATCGGAATGACGGACTCTGACAGCTATCCATTTGTCTAAACATTGTGGTCGGAATGTGTGAGAGCGCTGTGTTTGAAAAAATGGCATATAGGTTGGAGAGGGTATGTCAATGAGGATTTAATAAAGGTCTCGCTCGTATGCACATGTGCTAATACGAAATACTGCTAGTTATACGTTGTACCCTTGTGCGTGTGTGCATGCACCGGTGTGCGCCCTTGTGCGCATGCATGCGCCAGAAGACTATTTTTGAAAAGTTTTCATCAGAATGACTGGCTCTACTGGCTATCCATTTGTCTAGACATTGCGACAGCAAACACCATCCACCACCCACCTATATCCTCCACCCCCATCATCATCACCAACACCCACCACCATCACGACGAGCATCAACACCAACGCCTTCAACACCACTGCCACTAGCACCACCAATGCCAGTACCGACATCCACCACCAACCACTAGGCACCACCGCCGTATGTTGCGGATTGCGACCTCTTGTTGTGGATTGTGGTTGCATGTTGAGGATTTGCGGGCGTATGTTGCTGATTGCGGGTGCATGATGCGGATTTACGGGCGTATGTTGCGGATTGCAAGTGCATGATGTGGATTTGCGGGCGTATGTTGTGGATTTGCGGGCGCATGATGTGGATTTGCGGGTGCGTGTTGCGGATGGCACCAAGTGTATGTACATGCCTGAACACGCATACACGCCAAAATGCATGCATACATGTGCGGCCGCATGCAGGCCGCATTTGCGGATTTGCGGGCGTGTGTTGCGGATTGCGGGCGCATGATCCGGATTGCCGGCGCATGTTGCAGATTTGCGGGCGCATATTGCGGATTTGCGGCCGCAGTACATATAATCCTATAAATGGTACAAATTCAATCCCTTTTCTCATTCCAGTTTAAACATCTCAAAGTGGTTGGACGTGTAACTGCAGAGTAGTAAGGCAGTCAGATTTCTTTGAAGAACCTTGTAACTTGAATACTTGCTAGATTTATCCTATAATCAATATGCCGAGACATAAATGTTTTGAATGTGCTTCAACTTTTAATAGGTCAAATGACCTGAAGCGGCATAAGATCCGATTCCATAACGATGAAGATAGCAAAATTCTAGACAGTGAAGATGAAGAAATGACAGAGATGAATAGTGACGATGATGAGCCAGTGGAGTCGGAGAGTGAAGCCGGTAATGACTCAGCGGAGACTGAGAGTGAAGATGAAGGTGAAGATGAAAAAGATGCCATAGGCAATGAGGAACTATTTACCATATTCCAAAATATTAAACAGGTCTTAGACGCTGAACAATCAAGTTTAGAAGATGAGGATGGTGAAGTGGACACAGACCCAAATGGTGTAGGCAATGTGCCTATTTCCGTATATGCTGTTGCTTTAGTTACAAAGTGTATAGACATAATGCTCCAGTCGAGAAGATTACAGAACTCTACACCCATTAAAATAATTCGTCAGGTAATTAAAGATTTTATCGACGAGGGGTATGCAAACGATGAAGCAGTCTTCTCAGTTTTTCGAAAAAGAGAGTTTCTGATCAAGAAGTACATAAGGAACCATCTAGATGCTGAGGATAATGTTGATGATTCTGACGGTGATGGATCTGATCCATAACGAATCAGTCATCGATAAAATGGATCTCCAGAACATTGACTATTTGTTTATGCTACAGCAACTATACGTTTTATCATATGTAATACTTACTTCAATGTAAAAATATGGATACAAGTAAAACATTGGTTCTTTATGCGCATGTTTGATGATTGTAGCTGCCCAGCCAGGTCCCCCCACATCCCTCGATATACAAATCGGAGTGCTGTTGTACGTAGTGGTGGTGGCGGTGGGGTTGGCGGTTGGTGAAAATAGGTGTTGTGGTGGATAATGGGGTGGGGTTAATGCTTGGTGGTAGGTGTTGGTGCTTAGTGGGTGGTGGTGCTGGTGGTAATAGAGGGATGGTGATGGTGGTGGTGATGGTGATGATGGTCGGTATTGGTAGTAGGTGGTTGCGGCCACAATGTCCAGACAATGGTTAGTGAACTATATTATTTTTGTTGTCGGGGTCTTCTTCTTCTTCTTTTCGATCGCTGGTATCACACTTGGAGAGCCGTTCTCAAGATAAAACCTGTGGTTTTCTGCAGTTCTGCCACAGGTCCATACATGCTTTTCAAGAAAGGGGGTTGACAAAGGCCAGATCTCTTCTCTCAGCAGCTGATACGTACTGCAACATTGAAGTATGTGCTCTGTGGTCTGTTCTGCTTCTCCACAAGGACAAGCGGGCGATGTCATAAGGTGGAACCGCCTGTACATGTGTTGGTTTAGTCTGTTATGTCCAGTTCCGAGACGAAAAATTGTCACTTGCTCTGGCCTCGAGAGATGATGGTAGGCATCTTCTGATTGAGGTGTTCTATAGAGTGACTTGATGATAGTCTTCATCTCTGTATGCGTAACCATGTTTTCTGTCTGATTCTCTTCTGCACCCACCTTTGCCATCTTGTCTGCTTCCTCATTTCCTTGGACTCCACAATGTGAGGGGATCCACTGCAATGCTATCCGAAAGCATTTGATGGTTTGTAGTGCTTCTTCAAGTTGTGGCAGCTCACCTTTGGTGATAGCCTTAAGGACGGAGCGGGCATCAGATAAAAAGACAATCTGTGCAATAGAGTCTGCTGTTCTGCTGATGGTATTAGCTGCATGGACCAGTGCTTCGACTTCAGCTCTGCAATCTGTGCAGTGTTTGCCTGTCGGTATTGCAGCTGACTCATGTTGTCCGTTTGGATACTGTATGTGCAGTCCGGCACCTCAGCTCCTAATTGCATCTTTGGCTGATCCATCTGTGTAGATCCTTATCCATGTCTCCTGAGGGTACATTTCTTCCAGCATGGCTAGGGTCATGGCCTTCTTGCTCACATCACTGTGTTCATCTTTGGTTGTGAGATGAGGTACTGTGGTGCGAATAGCTATGCTCTCTAGTCGGGGTCTCATTGACTAGGTACTCATAATGCATTCATACTGTGTGTACCCGGACATGGTAATTTTTCCTAGTTTTATTACCTTTAACTGGCTGACTGGCGAGGTGTTTCAGACATTCCAGGGATCTACTTCCTAGCAAAATATTTCGGAAACGATTTGAGCAAAAGTTGATGCAGACAGTCAAATTATTTTCCAAATATTCACTAAATATCATGGAAATGATTTGATAGTAAGTTGTTGCTAACACGGCAGTCAAATTATTTTCAAAATATTCGTACAACGCACATTGCAGGCCTTTTAAACAAGTATGCTAGTATACCTCATCCCTCGTGCCAGGCAGCACCGCGCTAGCATACCTCATCCCTCCTCCTCCTCACTCGTTCGACCTCAGTTATGCGATCACCCCTACACTCATTCCAGGGATGTTATTTTCTGATTTTTCAAACCTAAATCATGGCGCATTGGTAGTTTAAGCGAATAGTTTTGATACTAATTTGACATAGGAAGCTACAATTGGCACTAGCGCCTTCGTGCGCACAAACTCTTAAAAAAGTGCTGTTCAATGCGACAATTTGACATAGGAAGCCACAATTCCGCTTAGTTTCAAAATACTTTTTTACTACAACCACGAGGTACTGCATCGACCACCTAATACGTTAAACGATACAAGGGTGCTCGTCATTATTCGTCAACGATGACGACAGTGGACATTGCTCCCACCATTTTTATAACAATTTTTCAAATTTAATAATTAAATGACTGACGCTTTAAAGACCACTCCTTAAATACGAGATGATTATTATCTATATAATATTATGCATACAACATCGCTTGGCTTAGCTATATATTACCCGCATAGAGATGTACTTTGCTCTCTTTAAAAAAATTAAATGACTGGTAGGAAGCCGCTTAGTTTCATGTTTGAGGGTTTTATATGAAGGTTAACGCGTTTGCATACAAATTGAAGGATTAAAAGCGAATCATAGATGCTTTATGCACAATAACGAGGTGGTCAGAGAAAACATATTTCCCTGGATACTTTTTTAACATGCACAGATTTTTATGCGCATAAACCATTTAAGAAAACTGATCCATTGCGTCTAGCCTGTGAACATATCCAAGATTTTCGCCTGCATGTATGCGTCATTGTACGCGACAGTTTTTGATAGGATGCTAGTCATCTCACGCGATATTCCTTATATATTTTTTGTAGTAGAGCGATGTAGTATAAATGTAAATGTTAATGTACATTTGGCTAAAATGTGTTGCGGATTTGTGGGCGCGTGTTGCGGATGGCAACAAGTATATGCACATGCCTGAACATGCATACACGCCAAAATGCATGCATACATGTGCGGCCGCATGCGGTCCGCATGTTGTGGATTTGCGGGCATATGTTGCGGATTGCGGGCACATGATGCGGACTTGCGGGCGCGTGTTGTTGATGGCAACAAGTATATGTACATGCCTGAACACGCATACACGCCAAAATGTATGCATACATGTGCGGACGCATGCGGTCCGCATGTTGTGGATTTGCGGGCGCAGTACATATATTCCTATAAACGGTACAAATTCAATCCATTTTCTCATTCCAGTTTAAACATCGCAAAGTGGTTGGATGTGAAACTGCAGAGTAGTTAGGTAACCTTAGGCAGTCAGATTTCATCTCACGTGATATTCTTATTTTATTTTTTTTGTAGTAGAGCGATGTGGTATAAATGTAAATGTTAATGTACATTTGGCTAAAATGGCCAGCAGTACAAACCTTGACGGATCAGACACTGGGTATGTGCGATGTCGTTGGTGTTCCATCGACATCCGCGACACCATATGCCGACGGTCGAAACACGAGAGGGTTTGTAGGCGTATGATCAAGAAAACAGTACCTAAAGAGATGGTGTACACCTGCACGGAGCGCTATTGTCTATTACCAATCAAACAGTATCCGCATGGGTCTCCTGTAATCGGTGATACTCCGACTGATATACAAAAAGCAAACATGATGCAGTTTGTTACCAAACTGACAACCACGCCTGTGCGGATCTGCGAAGACTGAGACCTATCACAAAACATGGCCCTTTTCATAGCCCACAAATCATTCGAAAGAGAACTCTTTATCTGTTCAAAAAAATAAAATAATGTAATAAAGTTTTTACACACAACAACCCGCTTCACACATGGATACGCAAGCACACATTCTGATCTGTCAAAAGTGGTCGATGGATGCTACTGTTCTAAATGGTCATCTGTACCCTATTGTTCGTGGATGATTAATGCATTGCCATTGACTAGGAACGCATTTTGTTCATATTTTTGAAATTTTTTAAATTAAATGACTGCCATTTTAAAGACATAAATATGATAGATAACACAGGCAGTCAAATTATTTTCAAAATATTCAACAGTTTTCCTTGATGGTATCGATGAAAATGAGATATTTATTCATCGGTGAAAGGGTTAACATCTTTTTAACCCATGATACAATCCAATCCATTACCATTCCAACCGAACATACCATTAATACAAGATTATTTTTAATATTTTGTTGCTAATCTGTCTGGTAGCTGTTGCTAAGACAGTAACAGCTTACAGTCAGTCTCTAAATATTCCACAGTTTACTAATAACGTTAGCGACGAAACAGTCAAATTATTTTCAAACATCAATACCGTAATTCGTCATACTCCCTCAACCTCCTCCTCCTACGACCTCCATTATCAGACCACCTCTTAAACTCTATTATTTTACTATTACCACTCTCTACTATTATCACTCATCAAACTCTATTATTTTTACTATGGTAGATAACCACGGAGGGGTGGGGGGGGGGCGCACCGCCACTACATTTAAACGTAAAATACAAAACTTTTAAACTTTTAAGGGTTAACATATTCAAAACAATAGAACATTCCACAGTGATGCAGACCTCAAATACGTGTGCGGCTGTTCGCCATTGTTCAATAAACTCTCAAACGTGTGCCGCTGTTCGCCATTGTTCTTTTCCCCTGGGCGGCTGTTCGCCATTGTTCTTTTCGCTGGGCGGCTGTTCGCCATTGTTCTACACTCTAGGCGGCTGTTCGCCATTGTTCTCGAGAAAAAGAACAATAGCGAACAGAACCACCCATTACTACTATGCTATTTCTATCTGCCTATTATTCTGGCGTAATTTCATTGAAAATGTAATAATCTTTCAAATAAATCACAATTTTTATCATCCGGTAATTGTCCTTTAAGTTTTCCACGTGAGTAAGCCAAATGCCTTTGGTATTGAAGGTAATGCCAAGATATGTATTGTTGTTTGATGGGAGCATTTCAGAATTCTTGAATTTAACTGGAAAGACAGTGGGTTCACTACGCAGAGAAAGAAGCAGACTAGTATTTTTGGAGGCATTAAATTCGACAAGCCATGTGTTAGCCCATTGCGTCATGATCTGAAAATCATGGTCAATTGTTACAACGTGTGCTTCTAAGTTTTCAGACATCAAACAGTCTAATACTGTTTAAAATGTCGCTGGGAATGTCATTAATAAAGAGTAAAAATATCAAGGGACCAAGGACTGGACCCTGGGACACTACAGGATGTAAGGGAAGTAAAGTAAATTCGTTGACATTTATAACTACTCTTTGGTAATGGTTTTCGAGATAGCTTTCAAAGCATGCCAGTAAATTTCCACAGATACCACAGATACTTGGATATTCTGGAACAAATTTAGACATTTGAAGCCGAAATATCTGATTCGAAAACTCATTCACAATTTAATAAATATTATGTTGAATATTTTGAAACTAATTTGACTGGGCGCTGTTGCTGCAACATGTTCCTATCAAATTAGTATCAAAATATTCAAAAGTTTATATGGAGAGTTGCTTTTAAATTTTGATTTTGTACTACATGTGTCAAATTTTTTTAATAAACGTGAGCTACTCACAATAACACGATAGTAAGATGGAACTTAGCCCTATCAACGATTAATTCCCTGTATCTCGTTTTCAAGGCGACCATACACGAAAACTGTTAAATATTTTGAAATTAATTTGACTGGAAGCCATTGCTGCCTTAGGACAACAGAATAAGTTTTATCTGGTAAAGAATATACTTCTCTGGGATGTGTCGGTGAACTGGTTAACACGTGTGTTTGACATTTAATGAAAGTAACAGTAAATCTGCTGGTTTACGCATAACTCTGATAAAGACCAAACTTACACCAAACCGGCAAACGCAACACTTAGGCAATACTACTCATCAGATATACCGGAAATATACACCGCAGGGTAGATGGCAGTTCATGTGGAGTAGAAACTAACCCATCTCGTGGCAAATTTATGGCCAAGTCGGCCCATAATGAACTGTGGTCGTAACAGCTTTCAACATAATGTTTGGTAAATTGTAACCTCATCCATGACATGCACTTCGTGAAGTTCTTAACGGACTTTTTGTGACGGAACTACACGCCATAGTGATTGTGAATATAACGTCAGCTGACATATGCCGTATTGGATTATGACATCAGAATGACAGAACGGATCCCTATATAGGCTACTAGCCAGCTGGTGAACTCAAATATGCTGAGTAATATGATGTTTAAAATTCAATAAATATGCGTGCGTGTGTGCGTGAGCGTGCGCGTGCGCGTATGTTAAATTACTTATTCTCCATACCGCTTTGACACGATTTCAACGAAATTGAACTGAAGAATCAGAGCTAAGCAGAGCCAAAAATGGAAAGGACCATTGGCCCCTAACCTTTGTGACGTGGAGTTTGAAACATTCTGCCTACCTCATCCGTATGCTTTAATCTGTGTGCTATTCAATCAATAGCTTCCTTCAACACGTTAAAATGACTCAAACTTCTCCAATATCCTCATCTATGTAGCCCATGTGTTCTTACTTGAGTAGATTTGTATTCCGCTACTCATGATTTGTGCGTCATGATCTGCAACTGTGCTATCCTGCTGTATAACACGATGTTTGTCATGCTTCGTGAAGCTCCTTTTGTTGCTACTAATCTTTCTCTAAACAGATTCTATAGTGGAAAATGAGACATCATATAATATCCGAATGAACAAAGTAGCATTAGCACAAGGCAAAGGTAATACCACCTTCCAGTAGCAATCGCACCAACCTTCCACCTTCATTTATATTGAACTATAATTATCCCCATGTTTTTCGTAAAGTAGTGATTATGCCGCATCGCCCGTATATGTGTCTGTCCGTTTGTGCGAGAATCGATTGTAACCCCACCAAAACCATTTGACGAAATTCAACCATATTTGGTATGTGAACTGCCCATGAGTGAGGAGTGCAAAAGGACATTTACATTTGGCTCTGGCCAAAGCTGTGAACGCGGGGATTTGCGATGACGCGGCTTCGAAGGAGTATTCCATCCGTGAAAGTTCTAATGGATGGCTAGTTTAAGTTCATTATTGGTCGTAATCGTCATCTCTCGTCATGGGCGTAAACACATTACCCAACGGTGTGAGCTTTAACGCGTCAAAAGTCCTTAATGTTGACCGACTCTGTACGAAAACACCCTTCATAACCTTCAACTGTCCCCCCCCCCCCCACAACCTCTTCAGCACAAGTTCATCCCCGAGAATAACATGTTGGCGTTTGCCTCCACTGACGCTCGCAGAAGCAATAATGACATTAATTGTGGCTATAGAAACCGTACACAGATGCTGCCTACAGCGATGAAGCCTCGTTCTAGTCTCCGATAAGAGAGGGATCCATTTCCAACTATGTAGGATCGATGTATATACTTTGAATCTTGAATTACCTGAATCCCAATTACAATGTAGCGTTACAGGTAACCTGTTGAATATTTTGAAACTCCTTTGTATGTCTTTAATATTTAATAAACACTATGTCGAATTTTTTTAAACTAATTAGACTAATCGCTGTCGCTGCCATTGACAGCGACAGCTCCCAGTCAAATTAGTTTCAAAACATTCGCCAGGTTGTATAGTTATCTTGAAATTTAGCTTCTGGGAATGTAGGTTTCTAAGTTTCAAATTGATTTCAACACACACGAAAGGTTATATTGCCACAACATATGGACAGAGATTATCTAGAAATAGGCGGGGAATAGCTAGAACCGGATACCTCTATTTTGAAGCGACTCTATGGTCAGGTTTGACTGGCTAACCATGGTCAGTTTGCTGGTGTACTCAACATACGCAGTTGCTATGCCTACTCAAGCGCTGAAGAGTTAACTATAGTTCGTTGGTACCCGATTCCCCATCGAATTACTATTCCCCAACATTTGAAGCTGGGTACCAGTGTCGATTAACCCTTTCTATGGTCTGTTTCGATGGCCTACGAAGATTGGCTATTTTTGTCCGATAGGACATTAAGAAGTGTTCATATGAGATACAATGGGAAGGAAATGAGCCTTGGGAACATTGACATACCATAGGAAAGTATAATTTCATCAAACTTTAAGTTATTTAGCGAAATATGGACACTTTTATATGAATTTATTCGTGGAAAGCGAGGTGTGTCCGCTGTTTTGTTTTTACAATAATTTCGTATTAAATCATTTAGGGCAGATCTTGACTGCCCAGTCTCGAACTGGATAATTAACTATTTCAAGTTCGATCGGGATATAACTAACTATAGCTAACTATGGTTCGCCAGTCGAACTTGACCTGTGATGTAGGCAATGATGCTGCAGTGTATAATACAATAACATAATATGTATATCGTGACCTATGCTTGAACAAGAACATATCTACCCGATGACCTGATTCTGGAACCACCATTCTCTTTCTATAGCATAGCCGTTCGCTTTCTACCAGTTTGAATTATGTTTCACCCGTTTATTCTCGGCTTTTATGAGTCAAAGATAGTTGAATTCAACCAAATGGACCGTCCCAGTTTATATCCATCAATCATATGACGACTACGTGATGTGTAGGATGACGTCATACCCAATGACGTCATGAATGGCGTAGATAGGGTCGTCACGAACGCTTACTTGATGACGGACTAAGCGTTGTTGTACGAATTGTATGGCTTTACTATTTAATAAACCTTCTGTTGAATATTTTGAAACTAATTTGACTGTTCGATGTTGCTGCCATGGCAGCAACAGCGGCCAGTCAATTGATAGGCAATCGATTCCCAGGCGTGCGAAGTGTGGGTTGAGCTTAGCTAGAGTTAGACGTCACATAGCTAAAACTAGTCTCCCCCATTGTTCATGTGAGATACCAATATGAGTGCGGGTAGGATAGTGAGACGGCGTTTACATTAGGCTCTGATCGCGCCACACCCCCACAACAACCAACATCACCCCTCCCACCGCCGTGGTGGTGAGCGTGTATGGTGAAGGTGGTGCCACAGAAGGCTGAAGTTGGCGAACGCCTGGAGATTTACGATGGCCTGCCAGCAACTGTAACCAGGTGCTGTTGGTACCTAGACAGCAGCAACAGGTTCCCGTCAAAGTAATTTCAAAATATTCACCAGCTTATTATCTGTAAAGTTACCTTGAAATTGGGATTCTAGGAATGTTGGATTCCGAGGGTTAATACTAACAATTTTATCATTTTAACCCAAGTGAGATAACACTCGTTTTTTTGTTCCACATGGCAGATAACTCAGATAAGCATGTATTTGTTGGAGTTTCATACGATCAGTCCACGTGTGTGATCTCCCCTGAGTATTACTTATGCAGGATCTGTTTTCATATTTTCTACATTTCTCAGTAGAGTCTGACGACGCAGCGTCTCACTGAGTACGCTGATTACCATGGACCGACTGTTGTTTCCGCTGTGTTTCCTAAGCCCTGTCTGTTTTATCGCCAAGTAGTCTAGTAGACTCTCTCTCTCTCTCTCTCTCTCTCTCTCTCTCTCTCTCTCTCTCTCTCTCTCTCTCGGGTCATTAATACACCACGGGTCGGGTAGTCGGGTCATTAATACGCTACGGGACAAGTCTATGGACCAACCACCATTGCGCATAGCTTGGCAGGAAAAGCGATTTCCATAGCTCTATGTGTATATTTTGTTGTTGAAAAGGCGCCTATACACATTGGTTTACTACCTGCTGATTCCGAACAATTCAATTCTGAATCTTAACAAAGCACAGATAGATTAATAATCGATCAAATAAACACCTGAAGAGCTTGTTTGTTGTGTTGTCGAAGATGATTCTATAACAATCAATACGTTTTCTCATTCAGAAGAGTGGCAGCATTAGATCAATGTATTCTTTAACACAAGGCAAGATTGGAAAATGAATCACGTAAATGTAGCCAGGTATTGGATTTTGTATCCGTACCGCATACGTGTCATCAAAGGTTTCATACAATGCGGGTTAGGGTTGGGGTGGGGGTGGGGTGGGGGCGGGGTATCTCACAGCTGATGGAAAGCTGCTGAATCCTTTCGCTATTTCTGGACATATAAATTATCCCAAATGATCTCCCATGCCAACACTCATGACTGTACTAGAAATTCTCCACTGGTCATTATGCATATTTCGTCATAGTCAATTACGTCACATTTAGACTGGCGTTACAATCATAATTGACATAAATACTCCGTCATCAAGATGGGATAGTCCGTTAAGTGAACGAATTGTATTTCTTTAATGCGTTTACTGTTTAATAAACATTGAGACTATTTTAACTAGACGTATACAACGTAGTCTCAACATATTCAACAGCTTATCTTTATAGTCAGTCGGCCAGACCTGAAGAAAGTGACTAGAAAATGAATAGTATAGCTAGTTACCTTGATATTATGATTCGGGGAGATCAATGCTTGATCTACCCCCAACATGGACAAAGCGCATGTGGAGTTTAGCTAGAAATTGGCGGGCATATGTAGAAATGGATTTCTGTATTCCGAGAGTTGGTATACTGGTAAAAGGGTAACCAATCAACATGACGTTTAACCCTTCATGGGGAAGCCGCCTAAACCTCCTTACCAGTGGTCTCGAGGAATGCCCATGCTCAAGTCAATGGAAGACTAGTTTTGAAATTTTACCACTGGATTCCAGAGGCAAATCTTTAAAAATTGCTTGCTCTTGGCCTGAAAAAGAGCATTCAATACACAAATACAACTTCACATTTACTGGTAGCAAAGCGGCAGCATGTGCTACGTTCAACAAGTGTGTGGACAATTCGTATTTGACAAGCATCGTCAGGTAAATGGTGACAATGGCACCTTCGACACTCACAAATGGAATCCACTATCTACTTGCGGCATCGAAAATTTTAATAAATGGCAAAAGCCCTTTTACCATTTTTTAAACAATTTTTCGGGCAAAGTTAATCCGCATATTCCGCAAGTAGATCGCGGATTCCACTTGCTAGCGCTGAAGCTGCCACAACCATTGGTAAATTGTGCAAGCACAACTGTTGTCATAGACCAATGGCCCTTATGATTATAAGCCGGTAATGAAAAAGTATCGGTGTCCTTGACACCATTGACTAAATAGGAAAGTTACCATTGGCCAATGACACAGCCATCACCAACACTATTGATGAGTACGTCATGGATATGCGTTATTGTGTATTCCTACAAGCGTATGGTGTACTCCTGGTTCACGTGTCCCAACGGATGGCATTTAACAACATGGCAATGGTCACACTAAAGACTTTGGATCTGGAAATGTAGGAATATTGGCGCCCTTGCTGAGATAATTGGCCACCGGGAAATATACCATTGGTCAATGGGGAAGCCATCCCTGACACTATTATCAAATGTCCCAATTATACCAAAAGATACCATTTAACACTGGGACAATGGTCACAAGCAAGGATTTTGAGTGCGAATTGCAAAGATATTGGTGTACTTGACACTATTGTTCAATGGGAAAGGTGTCATTAACCAATGATGCCGCCATCGCGGACACTATTGACTAATTGTTCAAGCATCCCAACATTGACATTTACCAAACAGGCAACGGTAACTGTCAAAATTCTGAATGAAGAAATACAAGAATATTGGCATCCTTGACGTCATTTACCAACAGGTACAGGTACCATTGATCAATGGGGCAGCGATCTATGGCATTATTGCCAAATGGTTAGTCTCCTAAAGGAACATTTTTTCCTAATCTTGTTTGAATTCATTAACAATTGACGAACGTGCCACAGGTGTATTTTCCCATAGGGTTCAAAACTTGAAAATGCATTGAAGAACCAGAGTTATGGCATTTGCTTCAAGTCGTGGCCTTTTCATATTCAGTGTGTAAATAGATATTTCTCGATGGCACATAAACGGGTTAAATGCTTAAATACGCCTAAATGAACCAGAGTTATGGCCCGTGTTTAAAGGTGCGGCCTCTTCATTTTTGTTGTTCAAATATATATTGACTGAAGGAATATATCTGCCAAATTTACTTTTACTCCACCAACACTTACTGACACATGCCATTATCATGTTTTCTTCATAAAATGCCTTACTGAACCATAGTTAGAGCCCTTGTTTTAAGGTCGAGGGATTTGATCTTCATTGTTTTAATAGCTGTTGCCTAAAGGAACATATCTGCCAAATTTGGTTTTAATCCATCGATAATTCGACACGTACAGAAACGTATTGTCCCCATAGGCTTCAATAATTTGAACCTATAGCAAGGGTCATAACTACACCCTCACAGCACCAATAAATATTGCCTAAAAGAACATATCTGCCAAATTTTGTTATAATCCATCAGGAAATGGTTTGTTTGACAGACAGACAGACAGACAGACAGACAGACAGACAGACAGACAGACAGACAGACAGACAGACAGACAGACAGACAGACAGACAGACAGACAGACAGACAGACAGACAGACAGACAGACAGACAGACAGACAGACAGACAGACAGACATGTGGCAGACCGGCAGCAGGCAGGCAGGCAGCAGGCAGGCAGGCAGGCAGGCAGGCTGGCTGGCTGGCTGGCTGGCTGGCTGGCTGGCTGGCTGGCTGGTTGGCTGGCTGGCTGGCTGGCAGGCAGGAAGGCAGACCGACCGACCGACGGACTGACCGACTGACCGACCGACAGACGTTTGACCGTAAAAGAATGTATTGAATTCAGCCACCCAGTTATGTTTGTTATATTAAGTTGAAGGTGTTTAAAGTTCTATTTTCATTGTTTACCATTGTGCATCGATATTGTTGAAAATTTCCAAAATGTCCCTTGCGACCTTGTCACTCTCGATGTGTTTTGCCAGTATCATAGATTTAACCACTTACGATCTATGTTGATAAACCGTTTAGCCCTCGAATTTGTTCAACAAAATAAAAAATATCCATTTGCAGACCGACGACGACTATATTTGAACATTTTACCACTAGAATGACTGGCTCGGTTATCGAGCCAGTCATTCCAGTGGTAAATTTTCAAAAAATATTTGTCTCTTGTTCGGCAAATGGGCATTTCCCAAGACCACTGCAGAAGCCATTTTTGGCTGATATGAGTGTTAAAGGGTTCAAGTAAACGATGTTTATTTTAGGATGAATACAGGTTGAAATCCATGGAAGAGTTTACTGGAGTGCTAAGAACATTACAATTGCTGAAAAACAAAATATGGCCACCACAAACAGATATTTGAATTACACATTCTAGAACGCTGGCGATTCAATAAAGTTATCAAACCATAGGAACAACGACAAAATATTGAGCAGACTAATTTATTCGATATTTCCGCGAGAACATTGCAATAGAAAGCAGAAATATTGTATTTTCTTTGCATCGCTTACTACGACAGCACTAGACCATGGAATGCTATAAAGACATGTCTACTCATCATCGTCGATGTCAATGTCAGCTTAAAGGATAACTAACCTCATCTCTCGATAGCTATTCAGGTGATCTAATATGTCACTCATAAACCATGCATGTAACATTAAGGTTTTTATCATGGCGCTAAAGAAAGATGTTGAGGATTTAGTAGTTAAATGTTGGTACATTTAGACAGCCTATGATGGCTGTCGTGATTTACCTTTCAACCAATTAGAAAAAAACGTGCGTGCCCGCCTCGTAAATAAGCACTCTGTCATAGAGGAGTCAGCTATAGTTTGGCAATTTCGTATAAAAACATTCATACTAGGCCAGTAGAAATATGGCATATCACTAAGGTGACCCATCACTAATTTGTTACCCAGGTTTTTCCCAGATTATGTTTCAGCATGGTTCAGAGAATGTGTAAAACAAAATACACCAGAATCCACGATGGGGATGACACCTGATTTGCATAAATTCAAAATGTCCTCCAAATACCAATGTATAAATTATTTAACTCTCAATTATTTGAAAACTATTGATATCTAGGTGTATAAATGTATTATTGGGATATAGGAATATGTACCAAATAAAACTGCTTAATATTACAGAAACAGTCTATGACCGCATCATTAGCTCAACTGGCCAGAATGGCCAAGTGGGCCTATGCTATCGTGACCATCCGGCGTTCTGTGTACGTCAACTTTTTCTTTAAACGACTTCTTCTCAAGAACTACTTAGCCGATTCGGTCCATGGTAAATTATATTTAGCAGGAAACATCCGTAGATGGAGAGCCAAGTTTGTTTTAACAAGGCCAATTTGGCCGGCCGCCATCTTGGATTTTAGCCGATTTCTATATATGTCTTTAAGAAATCTTCTCCGAAACTGTTTGGGGAATCGTTTCAGAACTCATGAAACATCATCTAGGGCAAGAGCTAAGCTAAGTTTGTTCCAGAGAACTTGATTTACCAAATGATTCAGCGGCCATCTTGGATGACCTAGTTTACGCGGAAGGGTTCAGGCCGAAATTTGGAAGAGATGATTAGTCATTAAAGTTTGTTTAACGGAAATTAATCCGCACAAAAAACATGGCAGCGGTGGGCCAATCAAAATGTAGCGTGTTTGACAGGCATATTTTGTTTTTTATTTGATGGATTTTGAGGCCAAAATTGGTTTTATATATGTTTTTGCGTATTCTGATCTCAGATTTGACATTTTTGAAAATGCCAGATAAATGGGTTTTCGGCCATATTTTTAACCAGCTGGACCAATTTTAATAAAACTTGACTAAGCCGTCTTCAAAGAAATTGGATTGGTAAATTTTTTCACTGGTCATCTCGTTTTGTTCGTTTGTGCCAGTGGTCAATAATTCCAGGTAAGCGAGACAGGCCCTTTGGGCCTCTTGTTTCAACGTTTTGTGGTATGTAGTATGTGCTTTCTCATAAGCTGTGTAGTATCCAGCGTCTCTGTTCGAATCGAAAGATGTGATGAGAGAGCCAGCCAGATAAACCAGCACTAGTGGACGACATTTGGAAAATGCTTCCGACCGATGTCCAACGTCCACCCTCCGATTTACCAGGAGAAAAAGTGCTCAACATTTGGAGAAATATGCCAGTCATATGTCAATTTGTTAAAGAGCAAATAAATACCCGGGTTCCATAGTGTGTTTCGATGGATAATGCCAAAACACAACCAAGAACTCAGTTCACAAGCGCAGGACAGGTGGATGTCTATGTGCCGATGTTGTGGTGACGCCAAACTGTTTTCTTGATGTCAGAAAGGAGGACTTTCTATCGAATGAAATAAACAAGCAACATTTCCTCAATGTTCTCGGTACCCTCCTATTTCAAAACAACTTTGAAGTATTTCATGACGAAGCTGACGCAGATGTGCTGATAGTGAAGAAAGCCATTGAAACCGCGGCTAATGAGCCAACAGTACTGATAAGTAGTGATTCGGACTTAACGATTCTGTTGCTTAGCAATCACATAGTTGATACACACGAATGTGATCTGGATTAAGAACCTGTAACAAAACAAGGTACGAGAAAAATCGCCTAGACTATGGAATACCAGGAAGTGTCGCTGATTCTAATATCATAAAAGTTGCAGAAGTATGCAACGATGTCGAAGCTACAGTCCCTGATATAACCACAGCTGGTGAACAGGTCCTTCTGAAATTACACATGGAGCGGCAAATAGTGTCAAAAATCTAAATGAACTGCGCCTGCAGAGATTTATGCAGAACCTCAATAGTGGTAACTTTATCCACCCCAAAGGTGTACCACGAACAACAGCAGCAGCAGCTGCATCATACCATTCCCTTTGTGTGTATAATCAAATCCAGGCATGGAATGAAAATACTCCGGGTCCAAATGATTGGGGATGACTGTACGCGAGAAGGAACCTGTACCAATGATGACATCAAAGTCGATCACTCCAGACTACCTGAAATTGATTCACTGCATGTGCAAGGGAGACTGCACTAATTTGAAGTGCTCCTGTATAAGAGCCGGACTGAATTAAAATCTGCCATGCACAGGATGGGGTGGCGATTGTTTGAATAACATCGGCTTGATGATGATGCGAGTTTGTAGTTTGTCATGGTATTTGATTAAGCAAGCTCAGGTTATTGTTTTAGCATGATAAGTAATGGGCACACAAGTCATTAATTCGTTTTCACGTTAATTCACCTTTGCCTTGAATACATAAACCGAAAATCGTGGAGATTTTCTCATAATGACGTCATAATGATGTTAAACATTTTATCATGATATTATAATTCTGTAGATTCATGTTCTTATTTGCACACAATACAATTAAGTAGTGAAATTTGGGTAGTTTCCATAATATTGAGTGTTAAAGAAGGTTGATAATGAGTTTTGCGGGCATTTTGAATTTATGCGAATTAGATGGGTTCACTATCGTTAATTCAGGTGTGTTTTGTTTTACACATTCAGTCGACCATGTTGAAACATAATCTGAAAAAACCTTGGTACCAAATTAGTGATGCGTCAATCTGTATTTTAACTGGCCTATACAGGTTAGCTGTTGAATCATTTTGAATATAATTTGGCTGGAAGTTATTGCTGCCTATGGCAGCTACAACTTCCAGTTAAATTAGTTTCAAAATATTCAACGGGATAAGTATTACATAACAAAGAATGTAATGCATTAGCACTTGCATGGCATGGCACACTATTGCTTGAGGAGTCAAAATGCTGGCGATCACTGTTCAACATTTACGCGATATTACAAAGCGGGTAATTGTGATACAAATAAGAGAATGGGACAACATATGAACGGTATGGAATCTATCAACCATAATATATCAGCACAATAAAACAGCTGAGATGAGATTAGCATCCCTTTAAGTTGCATTTACTTCTATTACGCGGTGCGTGCGTTTGTGCGTGCGTGTGTGCGTGTGTACGTACGTGCGTATGTACGCACGTGTGTGCATGCGTTTATGTGTGTGTGTGCGTGCGTGCGTGCGTGCGTGCGTGCGTGCGTACGTGCGTGTGTGTGTGTGTGTGTGCATGCGTGTTCGCAGGTGCATACATGCGCGCGTGCGTGTGTGCGGGCGTATGTGCGTGTTTTCCGCGTTTATCGATCTTGGCTTACTCTGTACTCCAGAGATGATCCACAGTATATATGACAATTTTTCCCACATCGCAATGAGTCTTAAGAAATAAACCCTAGCTTTGTTCCAGGCAACAGTAAAAAATAAGGAAGTTATACTGTTCACATTTGTCTTGTGTGAAATCTCTTTGCTAAATAAATAGTCCCGCTGGCGTTGAAAGTCTCCCATCTGCAAATATTTCATAAAGGAGACATCCCTCCTTTGATCTGGCAGCATTTCATTACAACGATTTACACATCAGTAACATCCTTTGTCCTCCCCGTCACGTACTCCTCACCAAGGATGTGTGCCCTCTTTCTAATGTTCTGTTTACACTGATCAACAGTTCTAGTACATTGCCCCGCACGCAAGGGTTGGTGCTTGCTTTCCTTTACAGTGGCTAGTGTGCCCGTGTAAAATTACATATGCTGAATACCATCAGCCTCTGAGCTTAGCAAGTTCAGCAGTATCGACCGTGTCACCATTGGACTGGCCAACAACAATCTCTCGCATCCCAGGTTCAGCGGTATTGACAGTAGCACCATTGGACTCTTCAGACACAAAGCTCTCCTATCCCAGGATCGACAGTATCGACGATAGAACCATTGCACTGTTTAGCAACAAATCCCGGTATCGCAGGATAGGCAGTATCAACGATGGCACCATTCGATTGTTCAGCAACTGGTCTTGACATCCCAGGTTCGCCAGTATCTACGGTTTTCCCATTTCCTCCAATACCCTCACCAACCTATTAGGACAGTCTATAAGCCAAATTAGGATTTCACTGTGCAAACATTAATTATAGTAGATACGAACTTGGCAATTACATAACCCTAAATCAATGTAAACCTTAGCTTATAAGGCTCGTTCTCGGCACTTCAGCACAGGCGAAAGACGCTGATTGCAGACTAACTCAACGGTTACTCGAAGGGCCGAGTGTCCACGCCTTCTAAGAAGGTCACCATAGTCTGCCATCGGCTTCTTCAGCCCCGCCTTAACTAGATACGGTGCTTATTCAATGCTTCTGTGTTGTTGTCTTGTCCTTGTCTTGTTATTTGTGGTTGTGCTGACACGTGGTTAGAAGTCGGTCTTAGGTTTCAGACTCGTCGCCCAGACAACATGTACGCACCGTCGGCCTGAGGTAGTTGTTCACCGAGTCAGACCCGAGATGGGGGTCCGTGCACAAACGCCAGGAAGGCAAACCTTCGTTAACATTAAGTAGGCATAAGCCGTTTGAGGCCTAAAAACCCTACATGTTTGGATTCAATTACTAACGTTTAGTCTAGCTTCCATAGAAGGACCGCCAAAATAATAACAAGCGACTAAATAGAGACGACTGTGCTGGCTTCTATTGGAACCTGCGTACCGCCTCCACGTAAACTAGCATGCATCCCTAATATAAATAACAACACACATATATAATTCAATACTCTTCGCTTTATTCTAAACTGGGAGAATGGTATTAACTGATTCTCCTCCTCCACTTCGGCGTAGTAGGCATTTTCCTGTGACGGAGGCCTGTGCGAGGCATTTTCCTTTCGCAAAACCAATTTATTGGCCTGCTTGAGGCATTAGTTTATATTAAACTAGTTAGCCACGCTAGGACGTATCCCTTGCATGGTTACCTATATGTATATACAAGGATAGGCTATGTATCTTTGGAGAGATTCAATATAGACAGCGCCAACACATCACTTTCATAAACCGCAGTAAACTAATTACTTTTCAGGAATCCAGCCTTCGACTCACTGTGCTATATAAAGGAAAATATAACCTTCTAAGATATGTTTAGACACAATGGTTACATGAATAGCCGGGATGACATGGGATGGCACGGTAGTAATCGCTGTTGTGGGAATGACCACCCGGCCATACTGTAACGTGATCGTTCCACCTGCCCTCGAGGTCGGTCTTTGTATTCACCAGTCACTTGCAGTCTCACTTCCACATCCCCGAGTCCAGCTAACCAGCAGCATCGGGTCAGCATGTATGGCGGGTACGAGCCGGAGACCGAGGAAGAAACAATGGAGCAGCGCGGCGCCGAAGCTGCAAGTGGCAACCGATGTAGGGCTCGAAATGACGAACTAAACACCCATTTCGACTCTCAGCTATTCCAGCCACTGTTCTACTTCAACGAGTAGTATGCACCGAATATTATTAGCAGTACCCGGACAACAGAGCAGTATGCACACTAACCACCACCATACATGACAATAGCATCTCTCGTGCGGGATCAACCGCATATCAACGACCAATGTGTTCGCCAATAAGTTAAGACGTTTTAGAGATGCGTCTGAGGTGGACATGTAATTTCTCCGCCTTACACTCCCCGTCCGACGAGTGTGTCATGAGAAATAAGACAGCGAAGGCTGCACATAGAAATACCCCACGGACGACACGCAACTCCCCCTTGATATACCTCATCACCAATAACACAGCACATATCGGAATTGCCGTGGTATGAACAAAGGGAGACGGATCTCCAACATCTCTGCGCTACACAGAGTCATGCGCTGACACGCACCACCTATCACCCTAGGTCATCTCCAGGACTGCTGCCATACCAAGGAAGTCCAACACAATGGCTGTTGGACCAACTGCGCCGTGTAGGTGACCAACTATGGTGTGACTCGGCACCAATATTCTGACCCATTCACGGGCCTAAACCTCCTGAGTCCGCCGTAAACCCATCTCAACCGCACCTCTCTCGGGAACGTGTTCACGAATACAGATGACCCGATAGGTCATGCATGCCAGCACACCAGCACACCACCACACACAGCGCCCAACCTATTCACCTCCTCCTTCCGCATTCATACCTATACACTCATCTGTCCCACCGGGTTTTGCACCAATAGGCCCTTTTCACAGCACTGGCCGCATCATCATTCCACACGAATTCAGTGGACATTAGACAAATTAGCCAGTGCTACTGTGCTACTGTGCTACTGTGCTAACATGGTCAGAGCATGTAGCACGCTAGACATATTAACCAGTGCAACTGTGCTAAAGTAGCTCGACGTGTAGTGTCGGGCCGTTCTGGTGTATCATGTTGACTCGCCGCGCCGCAAGTGCAAGACGAGTGATGATGTTGGTTAGCATCTGGTCTCGGGGTGTCGGACCTTGTACGAGACTGCCCTGCGGGAAACAAAAAACGGCTCCTAAGGCCGGTGGAACTCAATCGTTCCGCGGGGGCCGTGCGACCATCGTCGTGAACATTAAACACAACTGTCTCATCCTAAGAATTTGTGTCACCAGTATGCCTGTCCATAGCAATTTCGTGATCTATGGACTTACAAGATTTGATTTGGTGACCTAAAAATATACGTCTATACAATGAGTTCACCTAAACAATTATAAATATGCTAGATAATACGCAACTGGCTGGTATCCACCTAGCAATTAGACACGGCTGTGACTGAGAACAGATGCCCCAAGACATCAATACTGAAGACAGTGCTCATACATGTTACGTAGCAAGATCTCCGAACTGGATACGAATCCGGACATCCTGCCCCGTATCCACATAAAACGTTACAAGACATGGGTAACTTTTCGCGAAAGCATTATTAGACCATTGTTCTATCATTATGGTGGGGGTAAGAGAGACGAATACCCACCGTAAATGTCCATCCCGCAAGGGCGTGGGAGATCTAAATATCATGCCCAGACATTCTTATAGAATTCGGTGGGGGTACGTATCTCGCCCGTCACCGGGTCCTATGGAACTAACCGTTTAACCTGTCATTAGGTTTATATACAAGCTGCCATGTTTTGCACTGCTGTGTGGGATGGTTGTTCAGTAATAAAAATAATAATTAATATATGTTTTGGCAGTGCTTTCCTACATTGGCTAAAGTGCCAACAACTAAGTATCCAAAGATACAAGGGAAATGTATGTGACACCACACCCTGGCCATCACCGCTCGGAAACCCCAATAGGTTCCCAGAGTCGGATCAGCCCATGGTGCGGATAGGGACATCCAAACAATTAAGAATCCACAAGGCTGAGTGGAACATGAAGAGAGACAAAATCTTGGTGTTATGGGTCTTACCGGAGTGCGGAGTGTTAGAGGCAAACAAAGATGAAGATACAAAGCAAAGCTTCACGGTGCTGGGTACGTCAGCCAGCTCTGAAGACGCACCAGGCAGTATGTACTTGCTGCAGTCGAAAGTTAGAAGAACCTACATGGTATTAGTGTGGTAACGGTTGAAATACCACTTTTTGGTGTGGCCGGCAGATCCGGCAAGTCATCCATCAAAGAACATCCTGCCTCTACATCTGTAGACTCGCATATTCAGGCCATAAAGGCCTCACCACAAATTAGTGTTACGAAGTAAATATTGATATTCGTGAACAATTATCAGAAGTTCCAAATTACTCCCGTAAGTAGGGAGTTACAAAATTGTTTTAGTGCGGTGGGTTGGACAACTGCCAGCTACGGGATAAAAACCCGACACATAGCGAAGGTAAAATGAGTAGTGTCTGTCGCGCTAATAGTAGCTGGTACAGATCCAACCTGTTCGTCCCCTGGCCGAGGATGCTCTCGATCACTGGATCGTGTCTCATTTTATACTCTTCGTCACGAAAGTCAAAGGTGCAGGCTCCAACCAATCATTGTTCTAGCAACAGCCAATCAGCGCGTAGCTAATAATAACGCAGCCGAATGTTCTAGAACATTCTAGAAGTTTTGCGTCCACGTGGTTATGACGTCACGGCCATATTTTGAAGATAATCAAGAATGGTTTTCCGTGGATAACTCAGCCATTTCTTAACCGATTTTGAAATGGTTTACAGATTTAAAAGCCCGTCGAATTCTGGTCTTGATCAATGCCAGATTTAATGGGAACAGGCAATCAATAAGGATTACAGGGTACCATTTCTGTACACTAAAAGCGCCATCCTATCTTGGTCGTAACTACGCGCTATATCAAAACAGCATCCTGGCGCGTGCATGTGCATCATGCGTTTTAACGAACCTAGTCGTTTTCGCAATGCTATCTCTCCCATAGGCCTATATACGCTTAGGGCTCTACCCAGGGAGGTGTGTTCAGGAAACGAATCCAGGACGGGTGGTGCATACCCAGCTTAGCTGGTACGGCCAGTATCCGACCGGTCGATCTGAACTACACCACCCCCTCCTAGTTTGACATCAATGGCAGATGATCATGCATGGCGGATCGATGCATGGACGTACGCTAGGCCAGAATTATAGACTTCCCGGGTAGGCGCGTGGCTGTAGAGGAGTAGTGATGCAATAGACGCGTATTCAAGAGACAGAGCACATAGGAGTGCCAAGAGGAGGGGGCGCCATACTTTTAGTTTTCAATTTTGACCTGGAATTATTTTTCCAGGCCTTTTCTTTTTTTTGCTTTGTTTTATTAATATTACGGTGCGTGCTATAACTGTATTTAGTAGATGATTCTAAGCAATAGCTCACATGGGTGTTCTCTCCGAGTGCGGATAATCATTATCTCCGCAGAGAACACTCAAGCTCCAACGTACCATAATTTAAGTTTAAATATATAGGAATATAATAAGAAAAAAAAGACAAGGTATATATAAACCATGTAACATACCCTCACGAGGTATTTATTAAATCACTCCGAATTACTTGCGCACCCCGGGTAAATAAAGGGGTACGCACCACGTATCTCTTATTATTCATAAAAATATATTTTGCGGCCCGTTATTGCAGGTCCACAATGGGCAGCTCTCGCTGGCCCCATATCCATCCTTACGTCTAAGACAGGAAGAAAGATAATAAGAAAAATAAGATATATAATAATAATATCTTAAAAGTTGGTTTATCAGGCAGCCTCAGCGTAGCTGAGACTGCATGACGTGATTGTGACATTATTGCGCATTCTTTACGTCGCACACGACATTCTTACAACATCGGAGTCCACAGTGCTAATTTCGTGTGGGACCCAGCCGGGCGCTAAAGTATGTGGCTGTGTCGGATAACCATAGTCATCCTAGGGCCGGGATTCAATTGATCTAACATATATAATAAGAAGAAAAGTATTTCGAAAATAAAGTAATAATTAATACATTTCCATGAATCGCCTATTGATATTTCTGCTGTATCACAAATGATCACACCTCTGCAGCAAAATTTCCCCATTGAGTCTGCGTCCCGCGACTGATGGTGGTGGGTCGCGGTGGATGCACTGTCATTGGTGAGATGCTTTCACTATTACTGGCACTGTTGGAAACATCTGAAGTGATGGTGGCGGAAATATGGGCTTCCATAATCTCTCTCACAGTTACTGCGGGTTCTAATATATCCGTCCGTAAGGCAGCGGTGGTACTAGTGGTTGCTAATGTCATTGATGCTGTAGTGATGGTAGTTGGCATGGTGGCTGCTGTGGCTATCGTGGTGATGGCAGTGAGCTGTACCGTAGTCTGAGACCATGGTGCGGGAGCGGATACGGCAGAAGACGACATCTTCCGAAACTTAGCATATGTTAATAGACGACTGGCGGTGATGTTAGGCACAGGCTGAATGTCCTGTGTGTGAGCGATCCGTCTCTTTCCCGTGTATGGACGTTTCGGCGTGGTTCCCTTTCTGATTGCTTGGTCAGAAAGGTGAGGAGGCGGATGCTGAATAACATGGGTCGGAGTTACACTAATCGCTACAGGCTGCGACAGACCTGGTCCCTCGTCTATGGTAAGTTCTGGCGGAGACGGTGACTGCGCGTAACTTGGAATGTCTATTTCCGCAGGTGTCGTAATCATTACCGAAGTCGGCTGACTGGCTAATGCTGTCTTAGACACTACGGTGGCGGGTGTAGTGACCATAGCTGGATGGCTAATAACTGATGTGGGTTCTGCCGAACTGGATTTTGCGGGAGACCTTTGCTTCTTATTCCGCTTCAGGACTGGTGTGGATGAAGTGACTGGTACCGGCATAACGCTTCCAGACGCGGCTACAGGCAGGATTTCACGTCTGGCTGCCGGTACGTTGCTTACAGTGGCCGTGGGAAGACGATGACTAACGGGATATCTATGAGTAGTGTTCTTAGTATGGGCCATTTTCTCGGTCGGAAGAACTTTGACCGGGAACCGAGATTCGAAATGGGTGGCTAAAATGGCACGATCCTCGTCCTCTTCTCCAGGAACTAATGTTACTTCTAACATGCGGTGATGATAACAGAGCGTGTGGGTCACCCTGTAGTGAGTAGTAGTGTAGAGATACTGGCACATCACACAAAAGGCTGATTGGAAGAGATGATCCTTATTAACATGAAGTGTGCGGTCGGATTTTCTAGTAAATGTTCTGGTACATGGCTCTCCACTAGCTAATAATTAGTTACACGGGAACCATTTTGGAACTGATACTGATTATTCTTCAGACGAATCCGATAACGCTAAATTTTCAAGGAGTGACATCTCGTTCCTGCATGGTAGTTGACTGCGGGAACCTTATTCAAAACCTTATGCCCTATCTCTTCATTGTTTTTAACTTTCCAGGCAAAGAATAATAATGAAATAATATGAAAACAGCAGAATTTGGTTTGCGACATGAAAGAAGCCTAATGCTATCTGTTCTTCCCTGGTGTCGAGTTTTGGCGGGAAGACAAAGTTTCAGAGCGCGCTTCCTCCTTTTATACTATTTGGTGACGTCACAGGCGGCGGATGACCACACCTAAAAGTTTTAACAGGTGATTCGGCCATTCTTCTTTGAACATTTCCTCTTTTTATGGCCTAGACGTCTAGGGATTAATTCTTCCCGTACAAAGGGAGTACTTTTAATTATAGGAAGAATGGCTCATTAAACTTGTCTTAATTTCGCGCATTTAACAGCCTTCGATCAACATAGAAACGTGGTACTACGTTTTCTTGGCGGTGTCTCATCTTTTAATTAACGTGAGGCGGTTCTCCAGATTTGATGCTTATAAACTTGCCTATTCCAATTTTAGGCTGGAGCGCTCGATGGGGTGTGTGTGTGTGGGGGGGGGGGGCAGGTGACGTCAGCGGTAATCTCCCGGACTCACTCTCGCCACTCCTCCATCACGCTGTGGTAGTCGCGTCTTTAGGCGGCTCTTTTGTTTAAAGCGTTTGATCCAACTTACTGGAAATCGTAGTAAATGTCACATGGCTCTAAAAAGCACGTGGTTGATCGGAAACATATATGCTGTTTATGGCGATGGCCAAAATGCTGTTGCTGAGGTGTAATCTGCTGTAGAAGCGAGAGATAGAAATATATATGTTACATCAAGATCTTTATAGTGTCCGGTATTTGCGCGAGTTCTTCAACATGCGTCTTGGTATGTGTCTGTAATAGGTAGTTCACAGCCCGTGTTGATTTATAGACTGGAATGCAAGGAAGATAATTTTTGAAATTCTCTCTGTATTGTTACTGTCAGATTTTTTATGCCGCTTTACCGTCCCGTGTGCTAATGATTTGTAGCACGGTAGAGCAGTTGTGTTCTTAATCAAAAATTTAACAGTAAAGTTGTAAGTAATTTGATGTGTAGTTTAAACAGATCTATTCAGGCGGTAGATCAACGTTACTGATACCGTCAAGATAGCTGTGTTTTCCGAGCAGGAGGGCTGGCCAAGCATTCTCCTCAATGGGTAGAACTAGCTCCGTCCGGCCTAGACCAAACACATTAATACCATTTAATAATGGTTAAATTACAGTACAATTCGCAAAGTGTGTGCCACAGTTATTACAATTTACAATGCCATCGTTTGGAGATTGTGAATACAGTCAATCTGAGTGTCTGTGTTTTTTACATGTTGGTGAATTTAATCTGATACGCATGACTGGTTAGCTGTGGATGATACTTGCCCTGTGGTGAAGGTGACGTTTTTATGGCCGCCAGGTGCGGGAAGGGAAAGGGAGAGGCGATGTGAATGTCAACTTTATCGAATCCTGAGGGTATTTCACTCTGTAATGGCTGAGCCCGTGGGCGGGACAGAGTTAATTTAGAGCGCAGATGACCTGTTGGATGCTGTGATAACCTTGATCAATCCATGGTCGAATCCAACTTTTCGGTTGCAAAATCCTACTCGTGACTGACGACAATGCGGGCATCTTGCTCTCTTAATAATATTGACTGTATTTACGTGTAGATGAAGTCTGTAAATTTAAAAAAAATGGAAAGGGGAGGATAATTGGACAAATGTCCCTCCCGTGACGCATAATGTAGATGGTTGTAGTGCATTCCTGATATCCATATGATCAGTTCTCCCGTGACTGGATAAGAGGGTGTGTGCGAGAGATTTGTTGCCTGTTCTTTGTTGATGATTATGCTGTTGTCGGGATGTCCAGGCTGCTGTATGATGCCAATGTTATAAGTATTCCGGTTTTCAATGCTGGTGAATGCCAAATCTGTTGCTATTTGTGGGAGGTGTAGTCTGCAGGAGATATTATCTCTCCCGCAATTTTTGCGGGAGGAATTTGTTGCGGGAATATTTTATGTCTCTACCGGGAATTAATTAATACCAGTAGGTGCTGCTAAATGCTGTTGTTGCCGATGTTGAATGTCTCTGTCACGCTAAGTATAACCGAGCAAGTATGTGATGTACGTGCAATGAAGAATTGACGTATCCAGTCTTGAAGGCAGGTGTGCTCTGTAGGTGTTGACGTTCTGTCTGTTGTGTGATGTTCTGACTGCTCATGAGGGAGTATGGTAGGCCAATTTGATGTGGTGGCCTTTGGACAGGGGTGTGTGGTCATCTCCCGTTACACGACGGTTGGTGTATTGTCGTAGTTTTTAGACACTGGGAAAATTCGAGCCGAGTGTTTGCTGAACAGGCTGTTCCCTTCCCACCGTGGGGGGTAATGTTGGTCGGTGCGGTGCGGGATGCCACCTCCTCTGTTGCAGCAGTCTCTCTCATATCTGAAGATTGACGGTCAACAGACGACGAGTGGAGTGTGAAATGGACTGGACCGGTGATGTCCGAACTTGGTGTATAGATGAGGGATGCCAATTGGATTTGGGGTGGGCGTGCGGTAATGGATATGGGTTCCACTTGGGGGGAATTGGTTTGGCGGTTTGGGGCCATGGTCGGGTACACCTCGTTGTATGGTTCTGCGGTTCTAGACACACCAAGGCTTCATCCAGCCTCTTCACTTCCATGCTATTCACCATATGTTCCACCCCACAGGAAGCATGGCTTCGGTCAGCCTCAGCTTCCGCTTGTGGTAACTCTATGATGGGGGGCATAGCATGAAGTGGGTGGGAATGGGAAGAGATCGGAGGAACAACTTTCCCATCCGGTCCCATGGACAAAACAAACACAAAATTCTTCTGATACGACTTCCCAGATCGAGTAGACCTGTGCTAAGAAAGGAGAGGGCGAGTACGTATCTCGTCATCGTCGTCTGCGTTAGCCGCTTGTTCACCCATGTGCTGGCTTGGTAGAATGGGGGCTGAACTAGTACCGCGGAGCTCTGCGCTAACCATGGGAATACTAATTTCCATAGAAATACCTGTCTAGGTACCGGTGTCACCAGAAATGCCCAGTCCGAGCTCTGGTGCTGGGTCGTCACTGACTCAAGGTTTAAGTCGATTGAAGTGGATGACTGAGGTCAATCCATCCGAAGCACGGATACGGTAGGTCACATCTGACGTCTTAGCTACTACCACATAGGGGCCTTTCCACTGGTAACTCAGTTTACTTGGCACGTTTGCAGACCGTCATAAATCGTATACCCAAACCATTCTTCCTGCTTCATACAGATCTGTATGCACTCTCCGGTCATGCCATGTCTTTTGCCGCCAGTGTGCAGTGGATAAGGTTTCTCTCACTAACTCATGGGCTTGTTCTATCCTTTGCCGCAAGAGTTCGACATAGAGAGATGGTGAATTTTTCTCTCCTGGTATTCGTGGCATGGCCAGATCCAGGGTAAGGCTAATTCATGGCCTAACATTAACCGAGCAGGGGTGTAGCACGTGCTGGAATGTACTGAAGTGCGGTAAGCCATGAGTACATACGGGAGTCGTAGGTCCCAATCTCTACAATCAAGGTGTTTCCTTGGTAAGCATCTCTGTGAGAGTTCTGTTAAATCTCTCTACCATCCCGTCACTCTGGGAGTGGTATGGAGTCGTCCTTGTCTTGACGATATGGAATAATTTGCAGAGCTCTGATATGAGCCGGCTCTCATAATTACATCCTTGATTGGAGTGCAACTCATAAGGCATACCAAAGCGGCAGAACACATTGCTGGCCAAGACCTCCACTACGGTGGATGCCACTTGGTCTGGCAGAGAAAGTGCTTCTACCCACTTCGTAAAATAATCTTGTAATACGAGGATGTATTTATTTCCATCATCCGTCGTATGCAAGGGTCCGAGCACGTCGATAGCCACTCGCTCCCATGGTGCACCAATACTCTTACTTTGAGATGGTGCGATATGGTGTTGGCCGACAGTGCGTTTTTGGCATGGGATACATTTGGCAACTTGACACTATCGCGAATCCTGATCCAGTGGAATCTCAATTTGATACAGGCAACAGTCCTTTCCATGGCCAGATGCCCGGCGTTATCATGTAGTTGTTTCAATATAAGTTCATGATAACTTTCCGGGACTACTAAATGGTCATTAATATTTAGAACGTTGTTTATTAATTGACATTCTTCGAACCGTTGGTAATAATATTTTGCCGTGGTGGATAGAGGTGTTACCGATTCCTTAGGAGGACGTACCCTCTCATGAATCCACGCATATATATTTCGTGTCTGTACGTCTGTTGTTTGGTGGTGTGCGATTTTCTCTGGATTCCACTCTGCGCACCTCAATTTGGCGAACTCCGAAGATGGCTGTGTTGACTGTGCCACGGTGGCGGCCTCTTCGTGTTCAGCTCCCACGCCGATTCTACTAAAGGCGTCGGCGTTCTCATGCAATTTGCCGGGACAGTGAATAACGTTAAAGTTATAAGCCTGCAGGGATTCCTGCCATCTCGCTACCTGGCCCTCTGGATTTTTTAAGTTCCTGAGCCACCGTAGTGAAGCATGGTCTGTACGGAGTGTAAAAGGGCGCCCATGCAGAAAGTGCTGATAATACTTGATGAAATGGACCGCTGCCAATAGTTCTCGCTTGGTGGTTGCGTATCTTCTCTCCATTTTATTCAGAGTGCGCGAACCATATGCCAATACCTGCTATGTTCCGTCTTCAGTGACCTGGGATAGAACCGCGCCAATAGCGAAAGCTGATGCGTCAGTATCTAAGATGAAATCGAGGTTTGGATTAGGGTGAGCAAGAACCAGGGTTGTCGTCAAGAGTTCATTCAGTGCCCTGAAGGAGCTTCACACTCACTCTTCCACTCAAATGGGCGATCTTTCTCGATGATCTTGTAGAGGGGTGAAGCAATCTCGCTGAAATGTCGGATGTAACGCCGATAGTACTGGCATAGGCCAAGAAAACTCCGTGTCTCCATAACTGAAGAGAGCCGAGGCCACTCTGCTAGTGCCTTAGTTTTTGATGGCTGAGTAGCCACTCCATCACCGGATATGACGTGTCCCAGGAACTCAACGCTCTATCTAAAGAGATGACATTTCTTCGATTTGAGTTTCAAATTGGCTGTGTGGATGCAGGAAAGCACGGTGTCCAAATTTATTAAAGTTTGCTCAAACGTGGGCCGAACACTATTACGTCATCGTTGTAACAGAGACAGATTTCCCATTGCAGGGTGGTTAATACCTGCTCATTGAGTCATTCAAAAGTTCCGGGAGCGTTGCACAAACTGTAGGGCATCTTGCAGAATTGGAAAAGGCCATCCCTACAAACGAATGCGGTCTTTTCTATGTCAGCCTCTTCCATGGCTTCTTGCCAGTAACTGCATGGCGAAGTCAAGGGTACAAAACCACTTGGCTCCGGACAAGGAATCCAAGGCCTGATCTATCTGTGGTAACGGATAAGCGTCCTTGATGCTAAGATCATTAAGGCGGTGGTAGTCTATACAAACCCGCTGGTGTGCTTCCACTTCCTTATGAACGGGAATACATTATACCGGTTGTCCCACAAGGAGCAATTATTGCCTGTATCGATGGAGTGTCGTATGAGATGGGTCTCTCCAAGATCCATGTCTCCGGAGGTAAAACTATCGCGATATTTATGTAGTAGTTTCCGAGTTTCTCGTTTCTGTGATTGCAGTAATCCAACGGTGGCACGTAGATACAAATCATGTAAATGTTCTAGTAAATCATCCGTCATTTGCAGTGGTGTGTCAGCAAGTGCAGGTGATTCCAATGAGGTTATGTCCACTAAATGGCCGCAGCGTACTCCGGGTTCCAGGGTGATGGGATCCGCGGTACCATTGAACACTCTAAAAGGTATTTTTTTCCTTATTAATAGTGTCTACTATTATACAGGGACTTGCGCATTGTGAGGCGATCATATAATCAGGATCGGGTTCCAGTATGGCGATGTGTGTGTTGCTTCCTAACTCAGGTGCGGTGGCCCATAAGATCTGTTCCTGTCCCGGCTCAACTGTGGTGGTACTTGATAATATTTCCGTACACGTATCGTACAATGACGATGCTAGTCCGAGAGGTATCCATCGGACGTGTATGTCGAGTTCCTGTTGTCAGCGGTGTATGGTGGCTTCGCTGGCACTGAAGAAATCAGAGCCAAGTAGGGCATCATTATGAATAGAGGCGATAACAACTCGCTGAATGAATTGCATCTCCTCTATTTGGATAACTAAATTGACTACACCGGCTACGGGCACATCCGCTCCCGTAGCTGTCTGTAGGTAAATGTGTGTAGGCTTAAGGGGAGGCTTCTTATGAGGTGGGATGCTCTCATATAAGCGCTGGTTAAATACTGTGATAGAAGCACCGGTGTCGACGGTGGCAATGGTGGAAACGCCACTAAACAGACTAGCACATTTGTATATTACTTTGCGATGTACCTGCGGAAGACTTTCCAATGATGCTGTCCACGATATTGGCATTAGGGCAGCATCACTCTGTATGTATTCCGACTGTTTCCGTATTGCTTCTTGTAACATTGTAGATGGCTGAGTGAGGAAAGGGCCAGTTCGCCGTTGCCGCTGATGTGAAGGCTGCGGTGAAGGAGGAGCTAGGGGTAGCAATGGTGGTGGCGCTGTTACTGTCTCTGTGTAGGCTGTATTCGTGTAGACGGTGGCGTGTACGGGATGACGGATACGCTCCACCTGTGCAAGCCATTTCCTGCAATGAGTGGCGGTGTGGTGCTGATGGTGTGTGTTGTCCTGAACTGGGTGGTGGCGAGGTTGGTGCTAAGTGTTGTAACTAGATTGGTGAGTGTGGAGATTTGCTTGTTAATCATGTTGCCGTTGTTGTTGTTGTTTCGCTGGTTCCCGCGCCCGGGGGCCCCATGGGTTGATTCCGCTGAATTTCTGGCATAGTCGGTGAGCATGTGCACTGAAAATCCATCGTATGACGCTCCCTCTTAATCTCGGAGTCGTGGGTTCGAGCCCCACATCGGGCGTCACTTGTAGCTCACCGGGTAGTGTCGGGCCATTCCAGTGTATCATGTTGACTCGCCGCACTGCAAGTGCATGACGAGTGATGACGCTGGTTAGCATCCAGTCTCGGGGTGACGGACCGTGTACGAGACTGCCCTGCAGGTAAAAAAAAACTGGCTCCTAAGGCCGGTGGAACTCAATCATTCCGGTGGGGCAATGCGACCATCGTCGCGAACATTAAATACAACAGTCTCATCCTAAGAATTTGTGTCACCAGTATGCCTGTCCATAGCAATTTCGTGATCTATGGACTTACAAGATTTGATTTGGTGACCTAAAAATATAAGTCTATACAATGAGTTTACCTAAACAATTATAAATATGCTAGATAATACTACAGTAAGAGCATACGAAAATACGAGACATAGAGACAGGTAGATGAACCTTTAAACATGGGGCTCCCGGAGGTACCACACAGACTCGTAGGTCCGCAGAGGTATCCCCGCAAGGGAGGCTCCCGTACATGAGACGTGACTAATTAACTTAATATAAGTTATTATACCTCTATGCTGAAAGGAAGAAGGTTATCTCGGACGAAAGTTTATGTGCCTCACGCGGGCACTACTCCTAGTGCTAGTTTGGGTGAGGAGTATTATCCTGGCATGGACCGTCGCCGCTGAATCCTTGTGAGAGGCAAGTGCCTCGTGCGGGCATCTGTCTCGGGAAGGTGTCGCAGGGAGAAGAATGGTAGGCAAAATGGGCCCACTCTAATATTTCAACCAAAAATGCTTCAGAAAGAAAAGACCATACTTAGTGAGATTATGACTATAGGGGTGCGCACTGTTTTACGCGAAGACGGGACGGGCAATTTCCGATGGATTCCCTCGTCACCGTCTTATGTGATTCTTGGTATGCTGAATTAGTAGTTGCCACTTTATTTATCCGGGCCTTCTGCTTTGCTTAATTAGTTGTTAGTTATTTTCAAAACAAGAATTATTTTTGGCTGCAACTGGCTGGTATCTACCTAGCTATTAGACACGGCTGTCACTGAGAACAGATGCCCTAAGACATCAATACTGAAGACAGCGCTCATACATGTTACGTAGCAAGATCTCCAAACTGGATAAGAATCCGGACATACCGCCTTGTAACCACATACAACATTACAAGACATGGGTAACTTTTCACGAAAGCATTATTAGACCATTTTTCTATCGTTATATATGCAGCACTTTCTCCCGCCACCAACAATTTTTTACTGAGGTCGCTGTCCGTGCTATAACTCTGTTTAGCCCGGGATGCTACCGACTAAACCTCTTCTATTCAGCTCGATAGGATAGGTTCAAAATCATTAGAGACACTTTCTTCATTACATACTCTGTAATATACTCCTCTCTTCCGCAGTGCGATAATCTAGCCCCGCACTCCGGTAAGACTCATAACTCCAATATTGTGTCTCTCTTCATGCGCCACTCAGCCTTGTGGCTTCTTAATTGTATGGATGTCCCTATCCGCACCATGGGCTGATCCGACTCTGGGAAACTATTGGGGTTTCCGAGCGGTGATGGCCAGGGTGTGGTGTCACATACATTTCCCTTGTATCTTTGGATACTTAGTTGTTGGCACTTTAGCCAATGTAGGAAAGCACTGCGAAAACATATATTAATTATTATTTTTATTACTGAACAACCATCCCACACAGCAGTGCAAAACAGGGCACCTTGTATATAAACCTAATGACAGGTTAAACGGTTAGTTCCATAGGACCCGGTGACGGGCGAGATATGTATCCCAATCCGAATTCCATAAATATGTCTGGGCATGATATTTGGATCTGCCATGCCCTTACGGGAAGGACATTTACGGTGGGTATTCGTCTCTCTCACCCTCACCATAATGATAGAACAATTGTCTAATAATGCTTTCGTGAAAAGTAACCTATGTCTTGTAACGTTTTATGTGGTTACGGAACGGGATGTCTGGATTCTTATCCAGTTCGGAGATCTTACTAAGTAACATGTATGAGCGCTGTCTTCAGTATGGATGTCTTAGGGCATCTGTTCTCAGTGCTGCTGTGCAATAGATGAGAGGAGTTGATCATGTTAGCTCGTTAGCCATAGTAACTATAATCTGCTGGCTAAATTGGCAACTGGCCACGTCGTGTGCCTCCTTAAGCTGGTAAAATTGGAGTTTCCCCCCCCCCCCCCCCCTTAGAAATGTACGGACCTTTTCCTAAGACTTGCAATTACGCGCCTCTCTTCCTGGGCGGTTGAAGATGGTTACATCTCAATGGCCATCATTACTTGGGTTATTGGTGTTCCCACCATAACCGTCAAATAGTAATGGAAAAGTTATGATCATGAAATCGATACAAGTTACTGTGTTATTAAAAATAAAAAGTCACGTTACCAATGGGCAGTGCTCACACGGTCGCTCATAAGTTAGAAAAAAGTTTCATGATTTTTTTATGCTTCAAAATGTTAGCAGAATATTCAAGCGGTTTCGCCAGTGAGGGATCCTGTGTGGGTGTATGCGACGCTAGGCGTTAGTACTTGTCATGTATCGAAATGCACCGCAACGCGCTCTAGTGCAAAACTCTGTATAGTGCGGCGGTTAAGAGAAAAGTCGTGCATTTCGGGACAAAAGTGTGAAATTTGGCTCAAATGTCCGTTAAGATATGGGGATTCATTTAAGAGGAGGTACCCATCATTATCCCCATGGTAACCGGCCGCCATCTTGAATTTAAAGATAGCCGCTGTGAAAATCATTTCACGCTAGTATTTCAGCTTCTAGATGACATAGAAACCCGATCTCAGTGTCTAAACCACTATTTTCGGGGCCAAGGAATCCATATCGATCAATGGCATTATCATAATATGACCTTAAGAGGAGGTACCCATCTTTAAGATGGCCGCCATAAAAATCGGTTTACGCTGCTAATTCAGCTTCTAGATGACATAAAATCCCGATCTCAGTGTCTAAACCACCATTTTCGGGGTCAAGGGATCCATATCGATCATTCGCATTGTCATAATATGGCCCCGAGCTTGATTTCCAAGATGGTTATCAACTAAAAATATATAATCTCCGATAGCTAAAGTTTACATAATCTTCCAATATCTACCAAACATATACAAAGAAAATTAAATATTGTTCTCTTTTTTTCTCTTTAGATAATCTTACATATGACTTAATCATCATTATAATCATCATCATCATCATCATCATCATACATGGTAGCAAATTTAGTTTTTATAATTATTTCAAGAGTAGACTGTAAGTGACCATTTAGTGATTAGTCTGATTGCGTAATAATACAAATTAAATGTAAATATGAATGCGATTATAAGTAATTAGATATACATTTTATATTTTTGGAACTAGTACTGTCTATTAACATATTTACAGCCATGTACCACTAAGCAACGTTGACAATCACTAATTTTGTATTAAACTAAAAAAAAAGTGAAACACACAAGACACGAGTGTTATATGATTTACAAGATCGCTATCACATTTAAATTAGAATACTAGGATTATCAGTCATTTATGTCCTCAAAATATGGAAATCATTTAATAATCCTTGTCTGATTACGTAATAACACGAATTAAATTTAAGATTTGAATACGATTTTAAATAATTAGATATATATTTTATATTTATGGACCTAATACTCTCTATTAACATATATACAGCCATGTATGATTACTTTATTCTGTGGCTGTAGTAGAATAAAAAATCCTACAGCTGCAATCAGTCCATCTTCGCTTTTGCCCACTGTGTCTTGTCCTCAGCCGAAATCATTAGCTTCCTCAGGCCCATTCTTGACTTGAGTATACCGAGTCCTGCTTTCTTGAGGTCACCTCGTAGGACGATTAACAGATTTATGCAATGACGTCCTCTCCTGGCTTTGTATTTGCTGGCTCCGAGTAGGGAGAATTCCAAGACTCTCTGTGCTGGTGTCTCTTCTGGCATCCTTAGCACATGGCCAAACATAGACCATCTTTGCTGGGCGACTTTTACAGACAGTGGCGACGTATTACACATCTTGTATAGTGCATCGTTTGAAATTATGCTGTCTGGCCATCGGTGTCCAGTGAGAGTGCCTAGGTGTTTGCGGTGGCAGGCATCGGGTTTGTCTAGAGCTGCCCAGCTGTTACAGTTATACAGCATCAAGGATGCGCAGGTTGCATTGTATAAATGTAGCCTCTTATCAAGGGCATCTTTGATCTACGAATCCATAGCTTCCAGAAGGACTGGAAAGCTATGTTCCCCATGACGCAGCGTGCAGAAATGTCAGCAGTACTGCAAAGCAGTGAGCGCAGGATTTTACTTTTCCTCCATGGTTCGCCGCCACGAAGTGTATCGTCATTTTCTTTAGTTTCATGGTTTGTAGATAGGCATATGTGGGTGAACTCTGTTTTGGATTCATTCATAAAGACATTCTCAATTTTTAGATTGCTTGCAGCTATTGGGAGAAGTTCGTCAAGGGGTTTCTTTTCCTCGTCTATGAAGTCCACATCGTCAGAATATTCCATCTCTAGGGGCATGCCCAGTATTAACACTGGCGGGTTTGGTCTTGTGAAACTTTCCCGCACAGATTTCAATGCGGCAGCAAGGTAGCGGGTGAAAAGCACCGGAGATAGATCATCTCCCTGTAGGGAGCCGATTGATGTCCCAATCTCTATAGACTTTACTAACTTGACTCGTACTCTCAGCTTGGTGTCTGCAAGCAGTAGTCTCACTAGTCGTAGCTCATCTTCATTGCAACTGGCCTGGCGTAGTACATTTAGGATCTTTCAGCGTTTAAGTGTGTTGAAGGCCCGTGACATGTCAATCCCTTGAACCATTCTCGGATCGCCTTGGCTTTTCCCTGGTCAGTCCCGATGAAGTGTGTACAGTGAGTGGTGATGTGTAGTCAGTAACTCTCAGGGCTCTGGCTGCCCGAAACATTTTGTGACAGTCATCCGTGGCAGTGATTTCATCTGCTATGGAGTCTGCCTGTTGAATAGCAAGATCTTTTAAGCATTCACTAATGTGGTGCAGAATAATATTGCGCTCCCGATGTTTGGTGCGGTCTTCACTTTGGCCAATCTGATAGATGCGCAGCCATAATGTTTTCTGCTCTGGTGACAGTTTTACAACTAGAGCGTCGTCAGTATACCTAATTTGGTTGGAGCAGATGATTCCATGGATATCAATATTTTGGTTAGGGCTTCGTTTGGATCGGAACTGACATCGATGTTAGCTATCTGCTCCCCAAGGGCTTTTTTGTATGGCAGTTGGGTGTTAGTGTCGCTGATGAGCTTTGGTAGGTTGTAGGTAACTCTACCCTCTTGCCTGGTATGGTGTTTATATATTAGGTAGAGATTGCTCATCTGAAGGCGTGTAATGACTAGCTTATGGTCAGAATTGAGTTCTGTTCCTCCATACGAACGAGCGTTCCAGAGTAAGGGTTTTGCGTCTGTCTTGTGTAGTATGCAGTCTATTTGGTTGAAGACAGCTGCTGTACCCTTAGAACCTTTTGGGGCTTTGCGATCAGTAATGTGTCTGTCCGTGTTGTCCAGTGATGGCATGGGTGTTTGAAAGCCGTATTTGTGACAAATATGCCATTGTATCTAAGGAATGTCACCAGTGCATCTCCATTGCTGTTGCGTGTGCCCTCTCCATAGGATCCCATGAATAAGCCAAGTCCTGAACTTTTGTCCGCAATTCCGAGTTTACCCAGTTTGGAGTTGAAATCTCCACACACGACCAGTTGCCATCTAGCTGGGATTGTAATGGCGGGGCTCAGTTCTGCATAGAAGGAATCTAATATTGCTGGATTCTCTTTGGCTATTTTGGTAGTTGGGCCGTATGCGTTGACAATTCGACACTTAGTGGTGGTGTGTTTTCGCGTAGGTATAGCCAGGTCGATGAATGCAATGCGATCACTGACGTATCCAAAACAAATGACATGATCCAAGACCCTTCGTCCGATTACGAAGCCTACGCCCCGGTATGTGGCCTGTTATTGCTTCATAAGCACTAGCTTATGGCCTGTCTGTAGTTGCTGCTCTGAGTGTTTAGCTACTGTAGTCGCTTGAATGTATGCAATATCGGTGTTATAGTGTTCACATTCTGCACCTAAAGTTTGCCTCTTTGATGTTGCACTCAGACCACGTACATTCCACGTAGCTATGGTAAGCTCATGGGAAGATTGTGTCGTCCGAGGATGTCGAGCACAGTTTCTAGTTTGAAGAAGAGTAGACATAATCAGAGTTGCCTCTGTAAGCGGATGTCAGCCCACAATCCTTGCTAACTTAGTTTCCCAACAAAGTTGGTACTTATGGAGGAGACCGGCGTGAAGGTGTCATCTTTCTCCTCCAGCCATGTACCACTGAGCAAAGTTAACAATCATTAATGTTTGAGTAAATTAAGAATAAAAAAGGAAACGTAAAATGCATAAGACAAGAGTGTGAAGGGGGATTCACAAGATCGCTATCACAATGTCCTCCTTCAAGTTAACGTTACAAATATCCAGCTTATAACAGGGACGCTTCACATTGTCGAGAAAATTCAAATATCACCACATGCCCCTCTACACTGACAGAGCTCAGTGCACCGTAGGCTTGACGCCGACATTTACACTGATGTTACCATCCCTTCTTACAGCCGCAGTGAACAAGTTCATAACATGACATTGATACTTCGTTTAATTCAGTCCAGAATGGTTTCCACTCACCCTCGCTTGAAGTCCATGCCCAGAGTCCAGGATTTGGGAGCTTGGGAGCTGTAATTAAGGCCTGTGACCACACATAGCTTGCCTGACACATAGCTTGCCTGATACATGGCCCTTTTTACATGTTGGAACAAGGCGGCTTTGGTTGGAGGAATGTTCTCAATGGTATGAGATCCCTGAGCAAAGAGATACTTCCTTGCTTCATCTATGATCTGCTATACATCACGATAAGGAACCTTTCTATTTCATTCATCGATTCAGAATACACCTCATGCGGTATTTAAGATAGAGAAAGAAAAGCATTAGTGACTTCTGGACATGCTGTCCATGCTGACCATGCTAACTTTTTCCCACGCCGTAGGAAACCAGATACAGTGTCACACCCGCTTATGGCATAGAAAAACATCAATGCATGAGCTTTCTTAATACCTAACTTTGCTGCAATGGCATGTATAGGAATATGGCGATAGTACGATCCTACACCAAAACTAATCCATAGCTCATAAACTACAAATGCATTGAAATGGCCTACTGTCAAGACAACCATCCGTATCAACTGTGCGAATCACAACTTTTAGAATTCCCTGTTTTGACCAATGGGCGACATGTAACCCAGACGTGTATCTGCCTTCTCATGACTGCAAGGTTGTCGATAGTCCAGATCACCAATATCAATTTGATTTGCAATCGCAACGGATTGATCATCTGTGCTGATTAAAACTTTGTCAGCAGGATTGAATTATGGTATGCATTCAGACAAAAAAAATAAGCAACTCTTCTTTGTTCTCGTCGTTCCTGAGGAAACTCTGCCAGTTGAGTGGAATAGGTGCACCTGGGAGAATTCTCATCTTGTGTGCATTTTTGCTCTCCATTCTACGATAAGTTGATTGCTTCAGACTATCCTCGATATATCTATCCCACTCAATATCAACATGACATGATCATGACAGTTTCAATCTGGGAACTAATATATGGTATGAAAACCTGTTGGACATAATCTGCAAACGTTTGACTTCATCCTGGTCTTAGCATGTTTACTAGCACCACACCATCGAGCACTTTAGCATCAACAGTTGGAACAGTATGCGATGAAGGGCAACCACTTGCAAGACATTCGAGTAGATTTACCTTAGAGCAATATCTGAGCTGATCCATATCAGAAATAGATGGCGGACATTTTTCATGCTGAAAGAATTGATCAAGGTTGCCATCTCTCGCCTGGCATGCTATGTGCAGCCTTGCAATACGAGTACAGTTCGTCTTTAGTGATGATGTCTGTTCTTTGCACCGTGGTTCCTGTTTCGCATGAGGTATGCTGAAGAGAGGTAATTTGTTCTTAGTAACTATGTCATTGAGGGGCTTATTTGGACTGCTCTTCAGTCGTTCCTCTACAACACGATTGTATTGGTGTTTTGCTATGTCTCCAATACTTTATATAGTCTGAACTACATCCTTATTCATTATGGACTTTGTATCCAAAGTCAGTAAGTCTCCGCTATCTTCAATGAATGGATCGCCCATTTCCGAAATAGTTGATACTAGTGATGATACATCCTTGGAAAAAGTCTTTTGTACCGATGGAACTTGCTCATGGTGGTTTGTTGATGTTTCTGCAGCTGGTGCTTGAAGACTATGTTCAAATTCTTGCACTGTTCTGGATATCTCAGGGCCTCCAACCAGTCATCTCTCAAGAGCTTGGGGGATTTCTGTCAAACCAGCAGCACCACCATTACCCTTTATGAGTGCACTGGTTTGTTCATGACATTGGTCGATGGCGATTGCTGAAAAGACATGTTGGTTTTCTGTATTGCAAAATTATCAAACTGCTTGTACACCTCAGCATGTTTTGTAGAAAGGTTAGTCATGTCGCTGATATGCACGGGTAACCACCTGGCATAGTTGGTGTGATGCAGTGTGAAAAGTCAGGGAATTCTCTTTAACACGCATTGGACATACATCTGGAAATTTATTTCACGGATTGATCTAACATACTGTAGCAGCATCAATTTCAACTGCAGCGTCAGAGCCCAATATTTAAAATGGGTTTGCTCTGAACATTGTAGAGCGATCCATTCATCAAAGGAACGCGGAATTTGCCCAACTGGTACTATTAGCAAATACTCTTGATATGCACGTTGTTGTAATATGTGTAAACTAGCCGCTGTCATTTGGTGCGCATATCTAGTACGTGCAACATGTGCCCGAGCTAATATTAGCCTGTACTAGCGGTGTTGTCCAACCACTTCTCTGAAGCCAATCTCCGTGTAATTTTAGAACGTTCATTTCGAAATGTAAGCCACCCATCATCACTACGATGTTGTTCTCTCCACGAACATCTGGGCATGACCACTGTACTTGTTTAGCAATAGCAAATAGTGGCTGGTCTGCAGCAACTACTGGAATCTGTGCCGGGTTTAGGTGATGTACTGCATGCTTAATTATGTTCATTGCATATAATATCATACACGTTGAGTGGGTATTCTTACGGAAGAGAGGAAGAAGTGCTACATGTGTTAACATCTTGTCCAGTGGAAGCTGTTGACTTGAATAATATGCAGCCACGACAGATAATTTTCACGATCTAATTCAGATTTATTAATTAATACTTCTAATTGGGCAAGCCAGTGATGTTCCTTTGTTCTATCTTCACTGATCATGATTGGGTCAGGGTTTCGGTCTCCTTGTCTGACAAGCACAATAGCATCAGAAGTTTTAGTAACTGGAGGTACCATGGTATAACTGGCTGGAAGTGGGGCAATTGTCTTTCCATTGACCAGACTGTGATCTGTTATTGTGACATTGCGCATTTATCCTGGTGTTTCTTCTGTCGTGAACTGCATCAACGATATCACTGTCCCGTGACAGGAGTCCTGTGAAGTACGAGCACTAGGATTGTGATCAATGTTATCAACTGTGCAGCAAGTGAATAGACCGCCCTTGAGCCGAGGAGGACACGCATGCTGTTCTGTATGGTACTGGGCACAGAGAGTGTTTGTCATGTTAGTTGAGATTGTCATTAATCAATCCCAATTGGTGAAGTCTATCTATCATATCTCTTTGTCGCATTTAAGCATGGATGAGCATGCTGAGATAGATAGGTAACGGTGTCTCCCTTCCCTTATTGTGTCGGATGTCATGCGAAACACGTGATCGCTTTACACTGTTGAACTTTAAAAGTTCTGAAAGAGCTAGCGCAGTTCTTTCTTTTGTGGTATGTGCGTGACTCTGATATTCAATATTCGGGGCCTCGAGAATCATTCGCACAAGTGCATTAAGGGACTGAGGAACTGCATCACGTTTACACCCACATTCGAAAGAGCCTGCAAATTCATATGCTTTCTCAAACATGTTTGTGCGTATAATGTGTGCTGTCCTAACTAAATGTATTGCATCCCTGTCCATATCTTCTGCTACAGCCAGTTTAATCGCCGGTCCGATGCCCTTGTTAAAAAGTATCAAAACGTTCCTACCTTGTTGCTCCGCTCTTAGATCTGGAATCTGAAATAATAACCTTTCCCTCAGTCTTGTGCCGTGGGCATGACTACTCTGCACCTCGTCTGACCCTAGTTCACTCAACCTAGTTTGATACATTTTTGCAAGTTCCGAGAGTTTGAAGACTGGAATTATTGCTTCATCCCGGCAAATGTCTTCAATGTAGCCAACTAATTCCCCGAACACAAAAGCCTCTACAGATGACTCTGTCTTTTCTCTATACCTCTCACGTTTATGAGCTCTTAGACGGTTTCGCAACTAGTTAGGCAAGTTAAATGATGCATGGCATCGACTACAACCATATCACCAGCTGCCAAATTTACTAAAAGTTTACTGGCGCTTAACTCGGTAGCACATTCCATAACTGTTGCATCTACATTGGCTATAGCAGCACTGTGCCGATGTTCTTTCTCATCAGTCTGGTGACAGATAAAACTAACAATTTCGTATCTGGTTGAGCACTACAACTGTTGTTGCCAAGACTACTTCTTGTCTTAACCGGACTAGGCTTGTCAATATTTTCAGTTTGCTTTCTCTTTCTTGTGGCAATATTTTGACCACGCTGCAATTCATGTTACAAAATAGCAACCAACAAGATGTATGCCAACAAGCATTGTTAGTTTAAAATACCTGACCTGAATCGTCATCGAGCCCAGATATATCAATATTTGAGGGAATAGCGCCCAGGGTGTGGAACTGGATTATATTTTGTGCAAGATATTCATATCTTGATGACTTCTTTGTAGTTTTATCTGGGTAGACAAGCCTTTCATCACTGTCAGTTGACAGAGCACGCACATTTTCCAGTTTGTCTGGATAGCACCATCTACGGGATATTGTGTGTCCAGAGATGTCGATGGAGTCACGAATGTATAGTTTTTAGATATGGTAAAATGACCACAATGGGGGTGTGGGTGACGTCTTATTCAATAACTGGAAATTGTATAACAAAATTAAATAGCTATCGTTCATCCATGTTTGGCAGATGACTAGATGACCAGTAATAAAAGAATTGAAGAATAACGCTCTTAAAATGGTCGCACATGTTGAAATCCAATTTATTTGTCATCTGTCGATAATGAGAATGGTTAATATGAATTCCTTGACCTAGAAAATAATTGTTTAGAAACCAAGATCGTCTTTCTATGTTGTCGAGAAGCTGAGCTATTAAAGAAAATAGCGTTTTCTGGCCGCCATCTTGAAATTCAAGATGGCGGCCAGATACCATGTCATCTTAGATGAATCTCCATATACTAAAGGGTATCTGTAACAAATTTCACACTTTTGTCCGCAAGCGTGCGTGTGTGAGTGCGTGCGTGCTTGCGTGCCTGCATGCGTATGTGCGTGCGTGCGTGCGTGCGTGCGTGCGTGCGTGCGTGCGTGCGTGCGTGCGTGCGTGCGTGCGTGCGTGCGTGCGTGCGTGCGTGCGTGCGTGCGTGCGTGCGTGCGTTAGTACGTACGTACATGCGTGCGTGAATGCGTGTGTGTGTAAGTGCGTGCGTGCGTGTGTAAGTGTTCGTCTATAGAATACTGATGGCGTGTCTTGATACGATATCCTTTATTGGAATCCTAATGACATGTCCTATCACGGGATATCATGCTGTAGCAGAATGCGTGACGGACTGTCTTTGTTCCGTGAAGGCTATCGGTAGAACAAAAGAACAAGGAGACAGTCATCTCCAACATTGCTTCATACCTTGGAACTAGAACAATGCTCATATCCATGTTATATTATCAATAACACACGTGTTTCATGCTAGTTGTGTGAACACACATGCCATGCACTATCTCCGTCTGATAAATAAAATCAATAGATGTCTGAGGCGGAGTGATTGCGGATAAACTCTGTCATCCGCGCTTCACCGTAAACATGTATCAAAAAGATTTAAAGAGAAAGAATATCAGATCACGACACGACCCGTGCGATAATAGACTAACAATTTTAAAACTTGGGTGCGTTATCTACAAATACATATTCTATGTGTTGCTAGAAGTTTTCAAAACGGTTATTAAATTTTATCAACATATCGATATATCGCGATTAGGCCTATAGTTATTATAATTTAACCGAACATATGACAAGGCTGTTTTAATATTGAAGGAATTTATCGCAGTGATTTACAAGCGCTTTGGAAATTTGAATATTTTGTCATAATTAGATTGGAAGACATTGCTGCCTAAGGCGGCAATGTCTTCCAATCAAATTATGCTCAAGGCATTTAACTGAACATTTCTTACTAACATGTTTCTGTTTTTGTTTTGGACACACTTAAACTTATTTATGAACTTAGGTCTACTGTACGTGCAGGAAACTTAAATTACTCTAATCTTACCTTGTGCTAGCACGTTTAAGAGATAATTGGGTTTTTTGCTACAAACTAAATATGGATCTGGAGTATATTTTATCGATCAACGATAGCGGCTTCATCAGGTCCGATCATCTGTCAAGAAACAAAGCTAAACTAATGCCTTATTTGGTGTTTTTGTTCGCATCCACCATCATAGGTATCATTGGGAACATACTCGTCATCAGCGTCATCATCACCACAAAGGTAAGTTAGAGCTGGTTGGATTTAAACTATCAGACCCGTCTCGTATATTTAGCTTGTCCGTATCATCGGAGAGAGAGGGGGGAGTGAGGGGCGGGAGGGGGGGGGGGGGAAGAGAGGGGTGGGTGGCTCTAACCGTCCAGATCCATTTCGCAAGTGGATCCCCAAACCCAAGTGTAGTGACGATCCACCCAGTAGAACTAATTGATGAATCCAGTTTATTCATCAACAATATGACGTCATAATCATCTACGCGACGTATAGGATGACGTCATAATCAATTGCGTCATGAATGACTCTATCCAAACACTGACAAAGTGTAGGTGAAACCTAACTAGAGATAGCTAAAACTAGATTCCTCCATTGGTGGATCCGATCTGTCACTCACGTATCTGACATCACAATCATAATGACGCAAAGCTGTCATGAAAATCGAAAGGTCCGTCACTAGTGCACTGAGTGTATGTTATTAGTAAATTTACCATTTTGCTAATAGCCATTCTGTTGAATATTTTGATAATAATTTGACTGTGAGCTGTTGCTCCCCCACCCCCGCCCCCCCCCACTACCCAGTCAAATTATTTCAAAGTAAGCAACCGCTTACCTGAATAGCTACCTTGAAATTGAGTTTCTGCAACTTCAGATTTGAAAGCGTCAAAAATTGATTTCAACACGCGTAAAAAAGTGGGCGGAGCTTAGCGAGAAAGGGGCGGGAAAGAGCTAGAAATGTATCCTTCTCTTGAGTTATCGCACCAAATACATTTCCATGATCTTGAGTGGTGATCCCTTGGTCTTTTCACACCAAAGTCAATACATCTCTTTGTTCTGCCCAAGATGGACCAATAACCCCCCACCCCTAGTTGAAACTGAGCTATATGTCACCGCACGGAGGTACGCACGCACGCACGCGTGCACATGACGACTACGCTGCCTCACCATTCATGAATCACAAACCTTCATGTGTCTCTCCATTGGTATTCTCATGAAAACCCAGCATTCATTCAGCCTGGTAAACTCGTCACGTTCACCGCATATCACCCATCAGCGGTGATTTATTTGACGCAAAGCCAAAACTGAAACCTATGGAACACAAGGAAAGAATTTGGTGTTTTTTTAAAACTGCCATGGAATATCGTTTACTGCAGCCAAGCAATGGTTAATGTGTGGTTATTTCTCTCAAAAACGCAACCTGGCAGGTTTGACCACCACCCCACCCCACAACCCCCACCCCCAACCCCACCCCAGGCATTTTAAAATTATAATATACGACACATAGTCTAATAGTGAAAAGATTTAGACATGGCATGATGTAAACTAATGAGACTTTTCCTGTGACTGCACGCAAATGCCGTTTCTCGGCAAGAGCGGCTGGAATCGAAGAATTAATAAATGGCATAGCGGACATAGTTCTCATCTGGCTGATGAAAAACTGTCGAACATGTTTACATTAAATAATGTACAAGTACGTTAGACAATGTACAAGTACCGTTAGACAATGTACAAGTACCGTTAGACAATGTACAAGTACCGTTAGACAATGTACAAGTACCGTTAGACAATGTACAAGTACCGTTAGACAATGTACAAGTACCGTTAGACAATGTACAAGTACCGTTAGACAATGTACAAGTACCGTTAGACAATGTACAAGTACCGTTAGACAATGTACAAGTACCGTTAGACAATGTACAAGTACCGTTAGACAATGTACAAGTACCGTTAGACAATGTACAAGTACCGTTAGACAATGTACAAGTACCGTTAGACAATGTACAAGTACCGTTAGACAATGTACAAGTACCGTTAGACAATGTACAAGTACCGTTAGACAATGTACAAGTACCGTTAGACAATGTACAAGTACCGTTAGACAATCGGGCAAGCATAACAATGGGCAATATTCTCCACATGTTTAAAATAACAAAAACTAAAACAGAGTTATGGCCCGTGTTTAAAGCTGTGTACTCTCACATTCTCATAGTTCAAACAGATATTGCTGGAAGGAAAATATCTGGCAGATTTGTTTGGAATCCCTCGACAATTGACCAAATATGCCCCAATACTTTAAAAACGCATCAACTAACCAGAGTCACTAACCGTGTTTAAACACGTATGTATAGGCAGCTAGATATAGCTGTAAGGAACATATGTCCCAAATTTGCTATTAATCCACAAACAATTGAGGACTTCAGCTATGCCCAGGCCATCTTTAGCTAGGCTCGGCCCACGCTTCTCCGATGTTGGGACCGATCGATCACTGAACTCAATTTCCCGAAAACTATACAGGTAACCTGTTGAATATTTTGAAACTAATTTGACTGGACGATTTTGCTGCCTATACCAGCAACAGCGTCCAGTCGATTTAGTTTCAAAATATTAAACAGCATCTTTATTAATTAGTAAAGACATACAATTAGTACAACAACGATTAAGCGTTCGTGACGAACTTATCTACGCCATTCATGACGTAATTGTTTATGACGTCATCATACACGTCACGTAGTTGATTATGACGTCACGTGATTGATGCATAAACGTGGACCATTGAAGCCTGGTCCATTGATTAAACGTGTAACAAACGTACTTCTATATAAAGTTCAATACATGGAAAAGTCACCAAGGGTTATGGGACTAATTCAGTTTTTGTAGGCGTGGCCACTTCATACTCATAGCTCCAAAAAATGTTGCTTAGTGAAACATTTCCGCCAATTCTTGTTTTATTCCATTAACAATTGATGAACAGTGCGCAGATGTATTTTCCTCATATCGTTCAATATTTGTAAAAAAAAAAAAAAAAAAGAACTAAACAAAAAAAGACCACTTTAAAGAATCTGAGTGATCGCCCTTGGTTCAAGTCGTGACCTCTTCATATTCATAGCGCCAATAGATGGTGCCTGAAGGAATATATCTGCTAGATTTGGTTAAAATCCATCAAAAATTGACTAAACAAATCTCTTTTCCCCATAGGGTTCAATAGTTTAAAGTCTTAATGAACCTGAGTTATGGTCCTTGTTTAAACGTGTGACCTCTTTATATTCATACTTCCAATAGATATTTGTAGACGGAACACATCAGCAAAATCTGTTTTAATCCATCAATAATTGACGAAACGTGCCACAAACATTTTTTCTCAATAGGTTTCCATACTTTGAAACTCTAACAAAGGTCATAAGTCTGTTACTTAACAGCTTGGCGACTTCGATAGATTGCAGACGGATGACGGACAGACAGATTGTGATTGCAAAAATCAAAGCGAATTAAAGATATATTAGATCTATGTCATGCGGGGATTTGACAGAGTAGCCCACGTAGGAATGTCCATACCATTTTTGTTTCAAGTAATTGATCTTTTTTGTGGCTTCAGTCAGACAGGTCACAGTCAATATAGGAGGCCTTGAGCTAGGATTCTATTTACGCGTTTGATATTGATGTGCGATAATGGTATGCGGCAAAAAGTGAAATCTGTTTCGTATTTGCGGTACGTTGAACAATAATCAATCTTTTTCCTTGAAGCAACCGCTTTCATATCAATGGTACCGGATTTGACATCGCTGCGTCGTCAGATCGAAATATAGCGCACATTAGTTAGGATAACGTACCGCTACCGCGCATGTGGAATCCTATAGTAATCCAATATGCGTGCTTTTACCTGCTACCACAACCGCAGCTGCGTAAATGGAACCGTAGCTTAGATAGCAAAAACTGCTAAATCAATTTTTTAATATTCCTCAGCCTACCTGCCTAATTTTTGTGAAATTTATATTACTGACTGATAACTCGAGGTCTTAAATGCTAAGGTAAAAGATTCGAGAACCAAAACAAATATTTTTTTCAACGAATCGAACATTAAATCGTTTTTTGCACCTTAAATTTCAAAAATGTACTTGGAGTGGGTGGGTATCCCCAATCAATGGGACGTGACCTCTCATTCTCGAACAACGCCACCACCACCACCCCACCCCCCCCCCCACCACCCCCACAAACACACGCGCGCGCACGCACGCACGCCCGCACGCACTCACTCACTCACTCACTCACGCACGCACGCACGCACGCACGCACGCACGCACGCACGCACGCACGCACGCACGCACGCACGCACGCACGCACGCACGCACGCACGCACGCACGCACGCACGCACGCACGCACGCACGCACGCACGCACGCACGCACGCACGCACGCACGCACATCAGCGTGTAAGGTATAATCATTGAGCCGCCACTGTATCTCTCATTAAGCGCTAGCATGGTGGCCATGGTTGAAGTCACCTAAAATTCGTGACAAAGAATGCAGAATTCCAGTTTTTAGTCAATCATATGACGTCATAATCAACTACGTAACGTGTAGGTTGACGTCATAATCATTGACGTCATGAATGGGGTGGATAAGTTAGTTACGAACGCTTAATTGATGACGGACTAAGCGTTGTTCTACGAATTGTATGTATTTACTATTTAATATAGGTAGCAACAGCACCCGGTCAAATTAGTTTCAAAATATTCAACAGCTTACCTGTATAGTTTTCTGGAAATTGATAGTCAGGGAGTTCAGGGATCGGTCGATCCCGACACGAGCGAGATGTGGATTGAGTTTAGCTAGAGATGGGCGTGGCATGGCGAAACCTGGAACGGTCTGTTGATGACGGATCGATTGATCTCAACACGGACAAAGCCTGGGTGGAGCTTAGCTAAAGATGGGCGGGGCATATCTAGAACTGGATTCCTCCTTAATAACAAGCTAAAGAATAGCTTTCAGTTAACACAGCAAGAATCTATGTCTGCACATAAACAAGCAGGTTTTCCGTATGTACACAATTCGCATACGTAATCCGCATGCGCAATCTGTTTGCGTACCGGTCATCTGTTTTTCCGTTTCCATGTATACGTTTAAGGTTCGTCAATCGTGTTTGATCCGTTATGTCATCCGTTTAAAAAATTCTAGCTATTTATGTGAGATAAGTTGAAAGAATTGTTCATTTTGTCAAACTTGAGAGACGGATATATATGAATATAATTTCGATTTTGACATTATGCATGAGCAAAAACTAATTGCTGTATAATTAGCACGCTATAATGTCATGTGTCAATCAAGTTGAGATCTGCGCGCTGGTGTGATTCTGCGCGATGGCGGGTACGGTACAGCTCATAATCAAGTTAAAATGTTTCCAAAACAAAACAAAAACAGAAACATGTTAGTTAATACAATTTTCAAAACAGTGTAAGAAATGTTCTGCTAAATATGTTGAACATAATTGGATTGGAAGACATTGCTGCCTTAGGCAGCAATGTTTTCCAATCCAATTATGTTCAAATTAGTCAACAGTAGGCCTACGTTTTATATTTAGTGTAATTTTATTCTATGATTTACTATGATTTCCTACGTTACCCTTAGATAATATTTCCTACTACAAACGCGCATAATCGCAGGAAAATACAGCGTGAGACATAGAAATAATGGCGCCCCTCACACGCGATTAGTCCGGGAGCCCAGTGGCATTTAATTAGACATTTGAGTACAAAAGGTTTGATGGTAAAAATTTAGTAATGGACCAGTGCTGGGTTAAAAATTGCAATTCTTAAGTTACAGAATTGTGCTTAAGGTAGGGGGCGCCACTAGAACATCCCGCCAAAACATGTTTAATCAAAATTTGATATACAAGCGTAATTCTTTTTAGAATTGAATGTGGTCGCGTAATTTGCAAAATTTTGAAACTTAAGAATGAAAAGGCTGGTGCAGCATTAATTAAGAACGGTGTTAATTACTGTTCATTAGCGCACTTTTAATTAGACTTTTTGAGTACAAGTTTGAAATTAAGTTTACAAAGTAGCCTACGTTTCCAAGAAACAAAATCCATTTTATGGCTCATACTATGCTTAAGAACAGGTCAAAGGTCACACACCAGTCACATGCCCGTTTCATTACTATTTAATTAGACTTGAGTACAAGTTCAAAATTAAGTTTACAATGTAGGCTAAGTTGCGAAGAACCAAAATCCATTGCTTAAGAATAAATTGTATGGTTCATGCTATGCTTAAGAACAGGTCAAAAGTCACCCACCAATCACATGACCGCTTAATTAGCATTTTAATTAGACTTTTGAGTACAAATTTGAAATTAAGTTTGCAATGTAGCCCAATTTGCCAAAATTCAAAATACATTGCTTAAGAACAAATTGTATCATGCATTATATACTTAAGAACATAAGTCACCAGTCACACGGCCCATTAATTAGCATTTTAAATTAAAATTTTAAGATAAGACGGTAGTCAGAGTTGTTAAGAACGGTGTTAATTACTGTTAATTACCACTTTTTATTAGACTTTTAAGTACAATTTTGAAATTAAGTTTACAAAGAAGCCTACGTTACCATGAAACAAAATCCATTGCTTAAAACAGATTTTATGGCTCTTATTATGCTTAAGAACAGATCAAAAGTGCTGTCATGTGACCAATTAATTTGAAATTTAATTGGACTTTGGAGTTTAGGTCTGAAATTAAGTTTAAAAGGTAGCCACTGCAACCAAAAACCGCAATCCATTGCTTAAAAATGAGTTTTATCATGCATTCGTAAAAGCATGTCATTGGTCACCAGTAATATGGCAAATTAATTAGTATTTTTAATCAGAATCTTAATATTAGAGGATAGCCTGATTTGCCAAGAACTACAACTCATTTCATAAGAACAAACAGCGCAAAGGTCAACGTGACTGATACATTAAGACGTTTATTCATAATGACGTGCACAATGTATAATAATTTCCTGGTAGTGGTGTCAAATTACACGCACATCAAGATGACCATAAAAAGGCATCTCTGTACTTCACGTGAAGATTGCTAATGTATGTCCAGTGACATATGGCCTACATGGAATCACTATCTCCAGAATTACAATCGTTATTGCCAGATAAACGTCCGATATCAAACTAAGGCCATATCAAAATGACAATAAAAGCTGTCTTTGTACTTCACATGACGATTGCTATAGTATGTTCAAACATTCAGTATCACATGGTCTACTCGGAATCATTATCATTAATATGAAATAAGCATCCGATATCAGACTACAGACATCAAATTATACACATATCAAGATGACAATAAAAGTATCTCTGTACCTCAAGTGGAGTTTGTTACAGCATGTCCATTGGCCTACACGGAATCATTGTCTTCAGAATAACTAATCTTATTTATTCTGTGATAATTGTCCAGTATCAAATTACAGACATCAAATTACGCGCATATTAAGATGACAATAAGATGTAACTTTGACCTTCACCTGAAGATGGCTATGGTACGGTCATTGTGATAATAGACGTGAAGCCATATGCTAAATGGACTGATTCATCTAATAATGCCGATGAGTAAACTACAACTCTAGAATTTGTGTCCAGAGGAGAGTGTATTTTCAGCCTGTCACTTCTGTAGTAGAATTTTCACCAGCTGTGGTGAAACCATTCTCACCAAAATCTTCACAGTAATTCCAATACTGTGCGCAGTCTGAGGAGAGTAATTCTGGTCTCCATACAGTTATCACACACTTTTCTAGGAATATATAGTTCAAAGCTGTTAGAGGTTTTTCTCTGCTTAAAGTCACCCGCTAACTATAACATGCTCTCAGCCTTTAAAAAAACAGCTTTTACACGACTGGTGATATTTAAATTCTTACGAAATTAAGTCAACCCCAGAGATTTTAGCAAGGATTTGGTCATCCTTCAATACCTGGGCGTTCTTTCTAATCCCATCTTCTGCAGCTTTTGTTACACATGCCTCCAGATTTTCAAGGATTCCTTGCTTATGGCAACAGACTTTGTTACAAAACAAGTATATTTTTGTCGTCCCTGGTGTTTCACCTGACGCAATGGTGGGGTTGATGACCGCAATGATGCGGGAGCCCCCCCCCAACCCCTCCCCCCCCCCCGATAATAGCTTGCACATTTGCTGGGGTTTTCTTAACAACAATCGTGAAGTTTTTTTAGAAGTTCATATGCTATCCAGCTACTTTAGCTGGTTCATTTGGTAATGATTTGACAACCTTGAAATATTAAGAGATATTGAAATGTTTCTTGGCTGAACTACTGGATGTAGCATTTTGTACATCAGTCCATTGAAAGTCGTCTTTAGATAATAAAATTACCTGAATCTGTTTGTCACTGGTGGTATGCAGTATGTAGGTATGATTACTGTATTCTGCGGCTGTAGTAGTAGAAACATCCTACAGCTGCAATCAGTCCTTCTTCGCTTTTGGCCACTGTGACTTGTCCCTCAGCCAAAATATTTAGCTTCCTCAGATCCATTCTTGATCTGAGCGTACCCAGTCTGGTCTTGTAGGTCACTTAGCAACACGCGATATGCAGTATGCGGCGAGGCAATGATCTACAGGCTGAGACCTACTGGAACAAGTATTTTGACTAGAAACCGGATGGGTCTTGATTTCAGACTTTGTTGTGGTATCTTTTGATGCTGCTATAATCAGTGAATGAATAGAAGCAGAATTCTTCTCACTGAATCCATGTTTGCTGATCGTAATAGCTCTGATAAGAATTAGTTTCCATTGTGTAGCTTAAGCATGAATTTTTTAATAAGAGAAAGGTTCTTTCAATACTTCGAAAAGTATTTCAAATGGCGACAGATCTAAGGAATAAGATGTTTAGTCAGAAAACCTCATGAAACATGCTATAAACACCCATGTGGTTGCACTTTGACGTTGTGTATAGATTGGAACCAATAGATCCGTTTCTGGCTATGCCTCACCAATTTCTAGTTAAGTGTTGCTGAATTTGTGCATGCGTTTGAATTAACCTTAACACTTTAATTGAACACTGAATTCGCAGAATCGCAATTTCAATATAACAATACATGTTAGCTGGTGAACATTATGAAACTAATTTGACTGAGAACTGGTGCCAACAGCTTCCAGACAAATTATTTTCAGACTTTTCAACAGCATGTTTATAAAATTGTAAATTTAAAGACATACAATTCAGAGAGTAGTTACTGTTGGGCCATTTCTCCGTTTGTGGCATCATAGTAACATACGCCCACTCACATATCTCCGCTTTATGTGGGACGGAGCTAGATGGCGAGGACGGTGCAATAGGGCGATGCGTTTGTGGCAGACCTAGGCCAGTTGATAGTGACGTCAGCTAACAAGTTACAAATTTTCTTTATGATGTCAGATACTTGAGTCACAGATATTTCATGGTCGAAGGAATAAACGTAGAGTTTCTGAGTGAAGCTGTATTTCGATAGGTTTTTTTTAGAAATCCAACTGAAAAAGCCTTTAAAATAATGGGGTACACCGAAGTTACATATGAGTAGGTCTTGGAGAACAAATGTCACGAGTGACCAATCCTAGAAATTCTTTAAGTTTACATGTTCTCAGTCTACGTCGACTGCATTTCTATAGCCAAAATATGTGTCGGTGCTGGTAGGAGTTCTAAAGGACACAGCATGCCCCTATTTGATGGTGGGTGGCACCTGCTTCAGCCCCCCCCCCCTCTCTCTAGAAATGCACCTTCACTCTGACACACATGCACATCCAGCATTCAATACACTGTTCATATGACGTATGAATTTAACAATAACCGTTAGTAGACCTAGAAAATCTCTATGAGACTGTGTTATCATCATTTTAGCTCACATGTGTCCGTGAGATGGCTTGATTTTATAATCCCAAAAATGTGTGATTTTGTTCAGATCGTAATTAAATGGGGTTTGTATCAGGAGTAGAATGTACACATTAATGATGCGAATAACAGTAAAAGCAAAATTGTATGAATTCAGTATCGACATTGTCAGTGGCGGTGGCACTCGTGGTGGTGGTGGTGGTGGTGACGTGTGGAGGTGGGTGGGTGGGCACAAGGCGAGGGTAATGTCCCGTCCAATACTGCTTTGTACATTCCATAAAGATTTGAGCGAAGATATTTCATATGGTTGTTTTATCTAGTAATAAAGCAAAATAAGGACGTTTTTATCATTCAGATTGCAGGAGATGGCTTCTCAAAGCCTCTAATTATCAAGTTTTCTTGGAGAGGACCCACCCCCTCCGAAGCATCCGTATTTTGGGATGGCACCACCCCTTCCCACACATTCCACTAACCTTGCCCCATGCGGGACACATGCCTCTCTCTTTGCACCCCCACCCCCTCTACTCCAAACAAACCTTTTCTGGCGCCACCGCTGAAAATCCACACGCTCCGGCCTCGCGATAAATTTGCAAATTACCCACGCAAGGTTTTCAGTAGATGATTTGTGTAGCTTATTAGCAGATGTTTTGAGTCAAGAAACAATAATTAATTATCTTTTTTGATTAAACATAAATCAAAATGTTCTTGGACCATTGCTAATAGGTAACCCTTTAGCCCTCGAATTTGTTTTTAAAATTTTCAATTTTCCCATAAAGAAGACAATCTTTTAATTTTACCACTGGAATGACTGGTACTATTATCGAGCCAGTCATTCCAATAGTAAATTTTAAAAAATGGTCTTCTCTTGGTCTGCAAATGCACATTTCTCCCGACCACTGCAGAAGCTGTTTTTGGCTGAGATGAGTGTTGAAAATAAGATTCTGTCAGTGAGTCTATATGTATAAACAATAACTCGCTTCTATTTATGACAAATTACACTATGGCGTACGGAGCAATGAATGCAGGCTAGGTCTTATGTTGGTTATACAATTACGTGGAGATGGTATCATGCGAATGGCTCACATCAGGTCTTTTTTACCATACCTAGTGACGTTTGACGCGTTCTTAAGCATAGAATGAACCATAAAACTTGTTCTTAAGCAATGTATTTTAGTTATTGTCAACTTAGGCTACACATTGTGAACTTAATTTAAAACTTGTACTCATAGGTCTAATTAAAATGCTAATTATTCGGTCATATGACTGGCAGCCTTTGACCTATTCTTAAGCATAGTATTAACCATAAAATGTGTTCTTAAGCAATGGATTTTGTTTCTTGGCAACTTAGGCTACATTGTAAACTTAATTTCAAACTTGTACTCAAAAGCCTAATTAAAAGTGCTAATATATTAACAGTAATTAACACCGTTCTTAATTAACACTGCAACGGCTTTTTCATTCTTAAGTTACACAATCTTGCATATTACGTGACCACATTCAATTCTGGAAAGAATTAAGCTTGTACATCAAATTTTGATTAAAACATGTTTTGGCGGGATGATCTATTGGCGCCCCCTATCTTAAGCATCAATTCTGAAACTTAAGAATGGCAATTTTATCCCAGCACTGGTCCATAACTAAATTTCTGCTATCAAACCTTTTGCACTCAAATGTCTAATTAGATGTCACTGGGCTCCCGGACTATATGGTTTCCTTCGATTTTCTGCAATTGTCTACGTATGCTTTGTGGGAAAGATGGCGTCTGATTATGACAGTATTGTGATTGAAGTCATTACTGTTTCTGCTTTGTTGATGGTTCGAAAAAATAAGGACGCGAAGAGAGTCACGGAAAAGGCTTTGTATCAGCAGGCGTCGTGACCAAGGTGCATTAGATAGGCCATGTTCTACATGTTGAAACCAGTAGATTTATTGTCAGAAATACAACAGTTCTGGCAATAAAGGGAAATTTATGTTTTAAAACGTACAAATTATAGCCGGCCATTTTAGGAGTAATACTTTTATGATTTCATGGATATATTTGGAAATTCAAGATTACCCCCAAATAAATAGATAAATCAAGATGGTTCCACCGAAGTTTCGTTGAGGTCGTCCCAATGCTTAAGGAGGAGTAGCCTTTTACTTGAAGGATTTCAGGATATTTTCGGAAAATCAAAGATGGCTGCCAGTAAAATCGAACAATCTAAATTCTGAATAGAAATTCTTGAATCTATCACCATAAAATCGTTCACGCTAAATGTGATTAAAATTCTCCAAACTTTTCGGAGAACCTTTGGATATCCAAGATTGCCAAAACAAAAAAATTAATGGAAAAATCAAAGTGTGTTGCTGCTGCTGTTACTGCTGCTGTTGCTGCTGCTACTGCTTTTGTTGTTGCTGCTGCTGCTGCTGCTACTGCTGCTGTTTCTGCTGATGCTGCTGCTGTTGCTGCTGCTGCTGCTATTGTTGTTGCTGCTGCTGTTGTTGCTGCTGCTGCTGATGCTGCTGCCGCTACTGCTGCTGTTGATGTTGTGTTGTTGCTGTTGCTGCTGCTGCTGTTGCTGCTGCTGCTGCTGTTGTAGCTGCTGTTGTTGTTGCTGCTGCTGCTGTTGCTGCTACTGCTGTTGTTGCTGCTGCTGCTGTTGTTGATGCTACTGCTGCTGTTGTTGTTGTTGCTGTTGTTGTTGTTGTTGTTGTTGTTGTTGCTGCTGCTGTTGTTACTGCTGCTGCTCCTGCTGCTGCTGTTGTTACTGCTGCTGTTCCTGCTGCTGCTGTTGTTGCTGCTGCTGTTGTTGCTGCTGCTGCTGCTGCTGTTGTTGCTGCTGCTGCTGTTGTTCCGGCTGTTGCTACTGCTGCTGCTGCTGTTGTTGTTGTTGCTGCTGCTGCTGTTGTTGTTGTTGTTGTTGTTGTTGTTGTTGCTGCTGCTGCTGCTGTTGTTGTTGTTGCTACTGCTACTGCTGTTGCTGCTGCTGTTGCTGTTGCTGCTGTTGTTGCTGCTGCTGCTGTTGTTCCGGCTGTTGCTACTGCTGCTGCTGCTGTTGTTGTTGTTGCTGCTGCTGCTGTTGTTGTTGTTGTTGTTGTTGTTGTTGCTGCTGCTGCTGCTGTTGTTGTTGTTGCTACTGCTACTGCTGTTGCTGCTGCTGTTGCTGTTGCTGCTGTTGATGCTGCCGCTGCTGTTGCTGCTGCTGTTGTTGTTGTTGCTGCTGCTGATGCTGTTGTTGTTGCAGCTGCTGCTGCTGTTGTTGTTGTTGCTGCTGCTGCTGCTGCTGTTGTTGTTGTTGTTGTTGTTGTTGCTACTGTTGCTGCTGTTGCTGCTGCTGTTGTTGTTGCTGCTGCTGTTGTTGTTGTTGTTGTTGCTTCTCGGAGCCAGCAAATACAAAGCCAGGAGAGGACGTCATTGCATAAATCTGGTAAGCGTGCTACGAAATAACCTCAAGAAAGCATGAATCGGTATACTCAAGTCAAGAATGGGCCTGAGGAAGCTAAGGATTTCGGCTGAGGACAAGACACAGTGGGAAAAAGCGAAAAAGGATTGATTGCAGCTGTATGATGTTTCTACTACTACAGCCGCAGAATACAGTAATCATACATACATGAAGCAACCACCATTCTGACATTCGACCACCCTTTGTTGTGAAAGCGATGACCATCATTGAAAATTAGTCAAACGACAGTTAATTGAATTCAATTGTCCTCAGACTTGGCGGTTTTCATTAATTTGATGTGTTTCCTAGGTTCCATTGAACATATAATGGCAGGTTCGCGCTTGGAGAAGTTGCTGGAACACTTGCCCAATGGGAAGGCTGTTGCAGGGCCTATTGGAGGACGTTTTATCATTGACGTTGCCTTGAATACCCTGCTATCTGAACCAGATAAAGATGAGACGACTTCTTCTCGTGAATCATTAAACCCGAGTGTTTCTGACCTGCCTGATGAACTTGCTGCAGCTGCTAACCTGTATGATAACATCATGGCAAGTACAGAATCGGGAATTGACGGTCCAGGAATCCTTCAAATTGCACAGCTCAATTATCGTTTCAGTACATGGACATGATAGACATGGTCCGTGGCTTCATGCCATTAGAACGAACTGGGAACCGGAATTTGAATCATGACACATTGGCTGATATGGTTCCATTCATAGCAGCTTCTGGGCATAACTTGTATGTCGCATTCCTGAACATCTATCTACAAAACAAATTGGAGGACCAGCATCCCCTCATTCATGAAAGTTCTATTCATGGCGGTCTCCAGGGTGTTTGTAGAACAGATCAATATTCGGCAGGGATATCATCTGACCTAGTCATCGAACAGGCGTCAATGAGAAGCATCCGGACGACGGGTGGACTGACACGATGAAGGGCCTTGACTGAGACACAGCGCTTGGTATGGGTGATGTCCATCCCTGTCTTAGTCGAAATAAACAGTGCCGTGCAGGACTTGACAAACGTCAGCTATCAGACCAGTGAACATCATAAAGATCTTTCCCAAACAAGACAAAACAGAGACACTTTAGAGATGCTTGGCTTACTCAGGATAAGGCGTCCATTGTCCGAAAGTGAACATCTACAAAACAGTGTGAATGGTGTTACAGCCCATAGTTCTGTAAACATTGATCGTGCTAAGAACTTGGGTAGAAATATTTTGAGAGAAATGGACGGAAAGAATGGGATCGACTTTACATTCCGAAAGAGATCCCAGACAATAACAATGTGATATAAAGCCACACTGAAAATTAATGATGGGGAGACAGTGCAAATCAACCCACAGGTGTTATTCCAGAGGCCAGTCACCGCTGGGACGCAATCAGAAGAACTATTCCAGGCTTTCAAATTTGAATTATGTTGATAATATTCTGCCCTTTTTTATCCAAAAGCGATTCGACTTTCTGCCAACAAGCCCCAACTCGCAAAATCAGGCCCAGATTATGTATATGTCTTGGATGGTGGTGCCATTCTCCAGAGAATCCAATGGCAGACCGGCAAGGCATATGACGATATCGTGAAATGCTGCATTCAGAAGAAGTATGGACAGTCTGTTATTATTGTATTCGATGGCTATAACGGTACACCATCAGCCAAGGATCGTGCACACAAAAAGCGAAATAGCAGAGTTGGAAGGACGGTAATATTTACTGTTGACATTGTCTTGAAGATGGAAAAACAGAATTCCTTTCAAATTCTGACATTAAATAGCGCCTCATCAATCTCCTTGTCGAAGAATTGGGGAGATCTAGTTATGAGGTTCACAATGATAAATGTGATGCAGACTTATTGATAATAATAACTGATGTTGCTGCAGCTGGGAAGTATACAACTGTGTTGGTAGGAAATGATACAGATATTCTTGTCTTACTTTGCTAGCATGCAGAGGGTGGTAAATTGTACTTCATGCCACCGCCAAAAACGTCTTCTTCCATATGCCTCATGTATTTCAAAGCAAGAGAGCCCCTTGGAGACAATATCTACAATAAGATAATGTGTGTGCATGCGATATTAGGTTGTGACACAACTTCACGGGTGTTTGGTATAGGAAGAGCTGTGTCGCTTCATTTGATTCAGTAGAATGCCAACTTCAGAGAACATGCAAGGGTATTTTTTATTTCAATGTCAACGCAAGATAACATTGTTGCGAGTGAAAAAACCCCAATGGTCTGTGTACACAGGGGTTGGGGTGACAATTTAAACGCAATGAGCTTGCAACGATTTCAGGTCCAAGTGAGTAAAACGTTAATAAATCCTCGCAATGTTCCACCAACATCAGCCGCAGCAAAGTTCCATAGTCTTCGATTGTACCACTAGATTCAGGAATAGATTGACAATGCCTTAAATCGAGAAATGTGGGAATGGGAAATCTGAGAATCCAGGCTGATTCATATACATACGGACCAGGATCCTGCACCAAAGTCACTACTATGTGTTATGTGTCCATGCAAATCCAGTTGTAGTACCATGCGGTGTAAATTCAGGCGTCAAGGGCTTGATTGTTAAGTAGCATGGTCAGGAGTTTGTGCAAACATTCAATTACAACGTGTTCTTACACATTATGATGAGGATATGGAGTGGCGTGTACCTGTTTGGCTTCTAACACTCCGGTGGTGTAAACATGTCCCAATAGGATTCAGTACATCAAAACACTCACAGATTGCAATAACTTAAACTCTGTTTTTAAGACGCGGCCACTTCACATAATTACAACTCGGATAGATATCGCCAAAGGAACATATCTGCCAAATTTGATTTTAACCCTTCAACAAATGGCAAACGTATTTTCCGCATGGGGTTCAGTACTTTGCAAATCTAACATGGGTTATATCTCTTGTTTTTTCAAGCCGTGGCGACTCCATATTCAGAGATCTGATAAATATTTCCTGATGGAACACATTTGGCAAATTTGCTTTTAATCCATCAACGAATGACGAAGCGTACCATGCATATGTTTTTCCCATAGGCTTCAATACATTGAAAATGTAACAAGGGTAATAGCTCTGGTTTTTTAAGGCATGGACACTTGATATCCATAGCTCGAATAGATATTGCATAATCAAGACTACCAAACCTGGATTTAATCCATCAAGCAATTTCCAAATTTGCCACAATTATTGACAGACAGGCAGACGACAAATGCCAGAAAAACGCCATTATATAAGCTGGGGCAGGTGAGCTAAAAAACATGTTCCACCAAATATATCAAATGTCTTTATATATCATGCAGATGGCGCTAGTGACCATAAAACCATAAATGATTAATATTGTAATTTGTCCTGGGTCACATTGTAATTTGACTGGACTATATCCTAAAGAGTCGTACGATAGCGTCGTGAAATCGTGAGGTCGAATTTAGTTCTCTAAAGCTGTACTCTAAGATTATAGCGAGCTATTTCAAAGCAACTAATGACTAGATACAAAATAGAATGTGGAAAAATCATCAAACGAATGAAATACATCACAAAGGTATCTAATATCACATTGCATAATGAACACCGTACTAATGTTACCGGTATCATTATAACGAAACAAGTTTGTCACATCGGACGCGTCGGTGAATCATTCATGGACAAATGGAACGACATTTAATTAGGTATGGCCCATCGATGCTTGATTAATCCAATTAAACGTAAAAGAAGTGGGGGCGATCATAGATCATAGACCCACGCTATCCCGTGTATACTCTCGTCGGTAGACGCAAAGGTATATGCCAGCACGGGGTGCGGCTTCTCCTTCTTCTTCTTCTTCTTCTTCTTATTCTTCATCATCTTCTTCTTCTTCTTCTTCTTCTTCTTAACCTTTTAACACTCATATCAGCCAAAAACGGCTTCTGTAGTGACCATGAGAAAAGGTCATTTGCAGACCAAGAGAAGACTATTATTTGACATTTTACCACTGGAATAACTGGCTCGATAACCATAGTCATTCTAGTGGTAAATTTTCAAAAATAGTCTTCTATGAGAAAATTATTCTTGTTCTTCATCGTAACACATTTTTAACAAATCTGGTTCTAGTGTAGGAATCGTCTCCCAATTAGCGGAGAAGGATGCATGTGTGGTCCCAAGCAGATCTGCCAATTCCGGGGTCTGAAATGCAGCAGCAACAGCTTTCAGCAACAGCTTTCAAAATAGACAATAACTCTGGTTCTACTAGTTCAATCTTCTCCAACCCTAGGTAGAAGCTTTCCCATGTCTTCCAGAGCGTATATACAAATTTTGTTGTCTAAAACCCAAAAGCAACGGCTTTTAGCAACACTTTACAAAAGAGACATATTATGCATTATTAAATAACTCTAGATCTACGGGTCCTATCTTTTCCAAGTTTGGTTGGAAGCTTGCCCATGCGGTCCCGAACATGTATGCCATTTTGTGACTAAAACGCAACAGCAAAAGCTTTCAACAACTATGTATTAAAACTAGACAATTTTGAAGCATTTGAGAAATCCTTTTCTTAGCTTGTGTTGATGTATGCCAATTTTATGCTCAAAAACTAAAACATAGGAGCAACAGCTATCAGCAACATTGTTTCCAAAATAGACAATTTTGACCTTCTGGTGGCCCGACCGAAGGCTATATTAACGACACGGGTATTGCACAAATTTGTACTTGTTTCATATTGTAGGCCTAATTATTTTTTCTATGGTTTTCCGGCGTTTACTTATGGATTTTCTATTTCCTAAGCATCACAGTGAATATTTTGAAACCAATGTGACTTGGTGCTAACAGCACCCAGTCAAATTAGTTTAAATTTATCCAAAGCTAACCTGTATAGTTACTTTTAAATTGAAATTCTAGGAATTCAGGGGTCAAAAGATAGAAATCAATCCCAACACGCACAAAACATGGGTGTAGGTTGGCTAGAAATTGGCGTGGCATAGCTCCAAATCGACCCTTCTATTATCAGTAGAAAATTAAATTAATGCACCGAGTACAGCAACTTCTACTGCCTTGATCACCTTTCGTGCGTAACCTTCACCGCGAATGGATGAATCCAGTTTTAGCTATGTCCACCCATCTATAGTTAAGCTACACCCACGCTTTGCCCGTTTTGGGATCGATAGATCCCTGCACTCACTGAATCTCAATTTCCAGAAAAGTAAACAGGTAAGTTGTTGATTATTTTGAATTTAACTTGACTGAGTGCTGTTGCTGCCTATGTCATATGCTTGACTGAGAGACTGGATTCAGCCATTTTGAATGTAGAAATTTCGTTTTTAGGGAACGAAAATCTACTTTAATAGTTGTAGGTGATAGCATTTTAGCAGTCCCTAACTTCAGGGGCAGTAACTGCACTATGGATACTCTGTTATCATTTTTATGGATAAATGTCTTCAAGAACATTTTCTCAAATGTCCATTTGTAGACCAATGGAAGATTACTTCTGAGGATTTACTAATGGAATGGAATACCTGGGTCGTTTATCGTGCCAATCATTCCAGTGGTAACTTCTTTTTTTTAAATAGTGTCCGTTTGGTCTCAAATTAACATTTCTCAACCTCACTGCGGAACCCAGGTTTTTTGTTTATGGTAAAAGTTAACGGATTAACTTAGCCAATTTTGAGGGCCTTATATGTTTCAATAGTTTTTTCTCTTGTTGAGAAGCAGGGGCATATTTTCTGTTCCCGGTCATTCACCTCACGGCTAAGCAACCCTTCGTGGTTACCATGCTGTGGCGATGACCAATCAAGGGGTTATACTGTTTAACTTGGTAGATAAATGCCGAGGCGAATCCTCATCAAAACCTAGGGATTTAATACATATTTAGTAATATAATAGTACGAATATTAATGTGACGCATCAACGAGTAATAGCCAGGCCGAACTTTATTACGAGATGAAGAGTACATACATACAAATGGAATTACTCATCATGGGTCTACCCACGTCATGAAGGCGCATTCAGTGTAAGAATAATAATGTTTCTGTAGTTTAATTGATGAATCCAGTCTCTCAATCAATTCTATGACGTCAAAATCAACTACGTCGCATGTAGGGCCTATTCCCTATTGCAAGTGAAATGGAAACTAATTTTTATTGAATTTTAAGATGAAGAGGGAAATAAATATGGTGAATATGAACAAATTGTTCTAAAATCATCCAGATCATAAAATTAGAATCGTTAAAAATAATCTGTGTTGCAAAGACATTTGTAATTTCTAATCTGCAAAGCTTAAAGGAGTTGTGGAATGTGTTATTATTAACAAGTGAAAATCCGCTATCGTTGCGAAATAGGCAGCTTTTCAAAGACAAATTTAAATGCCTTAATAGACGGAATTATTTTGACGACAGCAACAACTATACTTTCACCTAAAATGGTTATCAACATTTACGCCCACACTCGAACAACACTGGTACAGCAACTACTTTCACAACGAGTTGGCGATGCGCTGTTACGATCATATGGCAGTTCTTAAAAGCACCAGAAACTAATTCACATGAGATCCAATCACAATGAATGAATCCACTCTTACTACGCCTTGCCGATCTCTAGCTAAGCTCCGGCTACGCGTTCTCTGCGCTGGTATCGATCGAACCCAGAACTCCCTGATCTCAATTTCTAGAAAACTATACAGGTAACGCTGATGAATATTTTAAAACTAATTTGACAGGGCGCACAATCAAATTAGTTTCAAAATATTTGACAGAATGGCTATTAAGTAGCAAAGACCTACAATTCGTACAAATGACGGACTTTTAAAGGGCCATGACGGACTTACTACGTCATTTATTACGGGTTCTGCGTCACGTCAGCCTACATGGGACCTAATTTATTGTGGCTTGAATGACAGATTGGATTCGTCGATTTTACACAAACATGATGGTGGTTATTAGCCCATGACATGCCAACACCAGTGTCTCACATTCAGGATAGCGATTCAGGACCAGTGTCTCACATTCGGGATAGCTATACACGACCAGTGTCTCACATTCAGGATAGCGATACAGGACCAGTGTCTCACATTCAGGATAGCGATACAGGACCGGTGTCTCACATTCAGGATAGCGATACAGGATCAGTGTCTCGCATTCAGGATAGCGATACAGGACTAGTGTTTCACATTCAGGATAGCGATACAGGACCAGTGTCTCACATTCAAGATAGCGATACAAGGCCCGTGTCTCACATTCATGATAGCGATACATGCAGGAAAGCTGTGGCGTGCCTTGACAGTCATGTGTTCCCAATAAATCAAACCAGAATTTAAAAATACGCCCTATGTGAAATGCTATCTCATATAATAATGAATGGCCATGCGTCGAGATCTTTCTCTAAGGACTACGTGTCAATAACCGCGCGTACTGGTAATTCCCGAAGAAACGCTATAAATAGTGCCTTGTTCAGCTCTGTTAGTGCCAACATTATATTCTAGCAAGGTAAGTAAAAGCATGAAATTGTCCATTTCACTGTCAAAGCAATGTATGAGAAATAATCGTTACACTCACAATTCAGGAGAACAGATTCTGATAAAGAAAATCTTAAATCTAAGATTTCCGTGGCAAGGTATTTCTAGAGATAAACCTGTCTGCTCAATGAATAAGATGTTCAAGGAGTAGGACCTGGATGTAGGTTGTATAGCCAACCGATAATTTCCTTCCCTAGAGTTCTTAAGAGTTCTCAACAATTAACTTTTGTTAGAATAACCCTTTTATGTTCTGACGATTAAGCTAATCACTATCACCTTTGACTTTCTCAAATCATTAACCTACAGAGTTATTCCTCGGGCATACCCGCCACTGAACACGAGAATTGTGTCTGATCTCAATAGCTTCATAGGAAGCCAAGCCGAGATTCATTCAAAAGTTTTTAGTCGTATCTAATTCACGAGAGAACGTGACCAATATAAGCTACTCACGTGCTTAGCGCATTTATTGAACCATATTTGCCTTGGCCACGTAGATTAGAAATGCAGTTAGAAGAATTTATGATCAAGAACTGATCTCAGGTTTCTCAAATGAAAACTAGAACAACATACATTTTCCATGGATGCATGGCACTGATGAATTTGGACATCCTGTACTAATAGTGTTGCATTGGTCTGAGATATTCTCTCGATGGGCGTGTTAGGTTTTACATAACGAGAGCATAGACCTTAAGCTATAGACCTTGCATGATAATACCTTCACTATAGAACACGTTACCCCGACCACCGGTGACGGCAGTTCAACAAAAGGCAAGTGCGTAAATGCTGTAGCCAGTCTACACATGACGACTTAACATCAAACAGTTACAATGTAAAGGGTCCACCCCTTTATACGATGTAGAACTGTGGGGTGGAAGGGGTGAGTGGGGCGTAAATAATGGAAATAGAAGCTTCCCTTATAGTGCAAAGTGTTAAAGAATAGCTCCGTGTCACATGCTGACTATTAGAAGAAAGGTCGATAGTTTAGAGCTCATATGTTTTGCCACAGAAGATTGGTGACCCGAATACTACAGAGTCCCTCTCGACACAGATATATATTAATGATTACAATGAACAATTAAAGAAATCTAGTCCCAACCTGCAGTACTGTTGTGGCCGCAGTTGGCTACTACCACGAGTGTTTTTTACTGATAGGTTCGCCAGCGCCCCGCAATTGGCTGCGTTTCTCAAACCGGACGAAGAAAGAACAAATAGATTGACCCGAATATAGCTGAGTGACATCCTCTACCAATGAGAAGAATGGGGCGTTCAATTTGTTTGTTGTTTCATTTGTTTTTGTTGTTTTGAACATCACTAGCTAAGAGCAGATCTGAAATACCACGAGTTAGTTTTAGGTTTAAAATATAACCTGTTAGGTTTAGAGTTTGCAGTGCACCTAGTTAGGTGTAGCGTTTGCAATACAACTAGTTAGGTTTAATATACGAATATCTATATGTGGCCAAACGTTTGAAAGTATCCTATTTAAATATATACCCGATCAATGAAACGTATGGGGAAAGAGCCCACGGAGATTCTGCGAGGATTCTGTAGATGTGATTACCAAAGTCTTGTTTAAAGCTAGTCTGTCGAGATTCCACGGATGCAATAGCGAGTGTTATGTCTCAAGTGTAAAGAAGTTCCGCGGAAATGCTAACGGAAGTTAACAATGAAAGTTTAAGAGCAGAAGTTCCGGAGAGGTACTGCCGATGTTACATGGATGTATTACTGATAATTAGTTATAAAAGGTTTATAGACATGGAAGTTCAGCGGAAGAACTGTGTAAGTTCTGCGGAGGTGTTAATTAGGATTTAGGGATAGGGATTCTGCTTAAATTTTCATGAAACTACGTCATACGTCATAGAGTATAGGTTCCATGGAAGTCTTAGGGGATTCTACCGAAGTTTATCTGACTCAACGGAGGTGTTAAGATCACTGAAACGAAGATTTACCAAGGTGTTCAGGGCCCGGATTTAGCAGAGGTAGAAAAGTAACTATGTATGGAGGGCTATATTATACTAGGCATAAGCATCCAGAGGTTTACAGAAGAGAACTCTGTATGGTTATTGGTTAACAGAGTTTATCCTAATTCTACCAATTAGCATACAGCTAACCACACAAGATACATAGTTCATGCTTCTGACGAGTGGAACACCTACCTAAGGATTAGCGATGTTAGTAAACCCAGCTCTTCGGTAGCTGATGCAGGAGTGATAGTGCAGGTCCAGATGTCAGACCACAGCAGCAAAGTTAGTAAACTCACTCCAGAATAACTGTGGATGATATTCCAACGAGTCCCATTGGGAAAGCTCCATATAGTCGTGAGCTTGTTGACATAGGTATTATCACAACCACTCCCAATCCAGGCTTACCCCATGAAGCAACAACAGAGGCAAATCACCGCAAAATAAGCATGTTGTAACTCCGCTACAGGGCCCGAGATAGAAAAGTGGAAACGGAGCAAGCAGCTAAGAAACCAACAAATTTACAGCACGACAATATACGGTTCAGAAAGTGGTGTGTATTTATGGATGGTCCGTAGATAAACTGGCCATATCCGAAGATTGCGCTGTGCTGGAATTAGATATCCTAGTATGTCTATTGTTCGTTGGGTAGTAACAAGACATGTTTATGCTATGAAGACAACCTAGTTTGTCAAGAACTTGACCAAGAGTTATAGTTTATTTTCCTAGGCTATCCTACCTACCCAACAAATATACTTTAGCCTAGTTTAAAAGTATAATTGTTCATCTAATTCCTTTCCTAAAATGGTAAGTGATGCTAATAGGTGATGTTGGCATGGAGAAAATAAATGCACAATTCGTAATATCAGCACTCTGCAAGCCCAACGGCTTCCGAAAAAGACAAACAGCTACTGCGGGGAGATCCTAACCGGAAGCCATTGTCAGAAGAAAGGCGGATAGAAGATGAAGGCAGCTATCTAATAAGTCTATACAATAGTGAAAATATCTTGTTGCAATAACTGAAACAGCTGCTCTCAAGAACTTCAGCAAAATGAAAATGCCTAAGGTAACTGAGGATACTTTAGTGCTTTGAACAAGTTCCTATAATCAGCCTGCATGGTTTGGTCGGAAAGATTATCTTCGATGTGTTACTCTACAAATTCTCAATAAGTTTTTGCGTAGTGGGTATTTACCTAAGTAAGTGACGGTTCAGTAGTCACACTATAAAAATGGTAAGTATAAAGAAAGCAATATAAGGATTACTGCTCTGCTAGAGCGCTATGTCAGAGGCAAAGTGGTTTATAAACTCAACCGAGTGACTGAGGCTCTTTGAGCTTTGAATAACCAGTAGGCAACCATATTATACTTACAAAATCCTATAATACTAATTTAAGAAATTTTACCAAATATTACTTTATAAAATGATGTAAACCTATGTAATATTTGCCTATGATTTACGCATGTTGTGATCCGGAGACTAAAAGTACTACTGAGACAAGTGTACCCCAAATTTAATAGACTTTTATGTTTGATGACGAAGCACTAAAAGAACGCACACTACTCCTAAGTCGTTGATTTCTGAAAATATGAAGGGATAAAGTGACAGTTATCTTCTAACTCGAATAGACTGTGAAGCATGCCATTGGGTTCCCACGAGTGGCGTTCGTGCATTTAGTTACAAACTCACTAGACAAGTGATGAAGACAACGGTTATAATAATTCATTATTATTAGCGTCGGAAGATGAACGTCTAAACCACTGCACCTGGCTAAATAGAAGTGAAGAATTCTATGGGCGCTCTGATTCCGGTTGACTCGAGTGTGGACTAGTCGATCGAAAACTCCACTGTTTCTGTTGCAGCTCATTGGAAAAGAAGTTTGGTCTCAGCTAGGAATGCTGCTCAGAAGCATTTGAATCTCCGAAGGAGAAAATGATCAAATGGGTCCACGCTGAAGTCAGGTAAGATGAAAACCGTGTCTCAAGGTGGATAAGATCTATCTGACTGCTGTCTCAAATGAAAATGCATGGTCTGCCTCAGGCCCTCTATGATCGAAGGTAAGTTCTGGAGGGCCATGTGGAGCGGAAAACTTTAACTTATGTGGTGGCAGGAAGCTGAGCGGTTGGGGTTTGTCGCTTAAAATGCAGAAGACAATCAGAGTGTGAGGCATGTGAGGAACACCTTCATCTTGTGACGTAATGATCGCGCGGTGATGATTTACTGGAAGATAATAGAATTTAAATAAATGCAAAAACGAGGAAATTTACCTCAATACTAACTCAGTCAATGCTGGGCCGATTTAAAAATGGTTTTCAGGTTTTGGAAATACCAGAGAATTCTGGTCTCGAAAAGTGTAAAGACGACTCTTGTTGATTAGTTTTTCACGAAATGCAAAAATTAGTATTTAATATAATTGCATGAAGTCAGCCATTAGTACAGGTACTGCTGTATCGTTGGGTTCAGCACCGTACGAATGCAAGCATCGCTATTGTGGAATTTAAAGGGACACACTCCCTTAACCCTCTCCTAGCCACCGGCTAGATGAAGAAACGTGCACCTATTGGTATGCGGAGGAGTGCGGAACTCGGGAGGTCAGCCTTCACCCACGGCTGTTTTCCAGGGAGAGACACGACCAACCCCAAATTACATTACCCTATGAACAGACAATGAAATATGTCGCTTCAACTTTTGAAAGTAATCATAACACAATATTACAAACTTGAAGTAGAAGCTTTTTGAGATTTTAATAAAACAATGACGTTTTCAAATGCGTATGCACATTAAAACCAATATGTGTTACGATTGATAGGGTGAAAAAGCATAAGAGTTACCGGTTTTCGTAAATATCATCAACTTGAATATAATATTTGTTAACTTTATCAAAATTGGTTACGTTATTTTAATCTGATATTTTATTCTAATGACTAACACGATTATTAAAATGAAAATAGATTGTGGTATCGTTCTAATATTAACTTATAAATGAGATCGGCTGAGAAAATATTACAGGAAATCACGTTGGCGTTTAACATGCGCACTCTGTCGAATATTAATGATCTACGAAAATACACATTAGAAGACACCGTGATCGATCTGTAATAGTCGCATCTTTGGACGAGAAGCTCAGAAAAGGATGGATTCTGTGCTAGCTATGCCACTTCCATTTTAGCTATGCCACGCCCATTGGCAGCTAACCTTCCCCGACCTTTTACGAGTGTTAGACCCGATTTAAAACTTTGAATCCTAAATTTCCAGGAGCAATGTTTCAAGGTAACGATTACTGTAAGCTGTTGACTATTTTTATTCTAAGGCCGTGTTCACACTCGAGATTTAAACCGGAGTAACTCCATACTTCAGTATGTAGTCACTTCGGATTAACTCTCTAGTGTTAACATGACCTTATTCAAATGGGATGACCAGGGTTGTGGCAGTAGCGAATGCTAGTCACATTTGTTTCAAAATAGTCAACAGGAAGGTTATGAAATTGAAAATTCGTTTTATGAATACAATTCCTGCACTTTCATAATGAACCTCTTCGATTTCTGCGATGGAGCTAAGCCATTGTATTGTGATGTCGTCAAACATATTACATATTTCATTATGATATCAGATACTTAACTGACAGAACTGATTTCTCCATTAAGACCTAAGCTTTGTTCAGCCAATCTCGCACTATACACTGATATACTGGATACTCCTATACTGTGTATTTCATGGATAACGAAAAGGTTTGGTCATTTAAACATGTTAAAATCTACATCATTTCAACAAGCTATTTTTTTCAAAACGAGGAGATGCAGTGTCTGTTGCAAAAGATGGTGGAAATCGTGTGTTCATTGTATGGAAAGCAGAAATATAAAGTATACTCATGCTACGGGATTTCATTCTTCAGACAACATTAATTTATCTTTCCAGAGTATTCATCCATCATCTGACCTCGTATGACGTCATAATCAGCTCAGCGCGTGTATGATGACGTTACAATCATTACATCGCAGTGTTCCATATAGACCGTTATCAAATCTCAAATAGTCCGACACGTTGTATGAATTGTATGTCTTTGTAATTCTTTGTTATTTAATAAACATGCTGTTGAATATTTTGAAACTAATTTGGCTGGGTGCTGTTGCTGCCTTAGGCAGCAACAGCACCCAGTCGAATTAGTTTCAAAATATTCAACAGCTTACCTGTGTAGACTTTTGGAAATAGATAGTCAGGGTTTTCAGAGATCGATCGATCACAACACGAGCTAGGTGTAAGTGGAGCTTAGCTAGAGATGAGAGGGGCATAGCTAAAACCGTAAAGGTCATTTAGGTCTCGTTTGTAAAAGCAACAAATCTGCGCACAATGCAGCTATATAAGTCTGCGCTAATCCAGATGCCTTATCTTTTGTGATGGCCTGTAAAAAATGCATTCCCACCTACACCAGTTCTATGTGACCCAGTTCGACATGGCTAAGTGTTGCCGGAGGGAACTTGGAAAATCATATCGTTCTGTGGCGAACAAATCCCACATGACATACATGATACGGTAAAATGACAATAGCAGCGATGACGGCAGTGTTGACAGACGTGAGCAAAATCGGATTCCGGTGATGATAACGGCTGGCCTATTCATGATGATTTCACGTCATCCGTTTGGCTGGGCTCGTTCTGGATTCGGTATTGGTCCAGTACTGTCCCTGTAACCTGTCTTATGATTATCAGTGAATACTCGTGTGAGAAAGGCAGTTATTTTATTTTCCATTTTAATGCCATTGTATTGAATGCAGACTATTCTCGTTTGCAACCTAACGATGAGTTTATTTAAAGGAAATCACAAGAGCGAACTAGATTCAAATAAAAAGAGCCGTACAAAAATTAATTTTTTATAATATTTAATATATTAAAAACTTGACCGTATTTCAAAAATTGTATTATTGTTACAATTTTGATTAAATTCGTGAATTTTGACACGGCATAAAATTCACGGTTTGGCGTCATCGCGTGAGTTGTCAACAACGTGGATTCAGATTATGAGTGTTGTGGTGTTTGAATCAGTTGTTGTGAGTGATAAGTCATCGACAAGAATATTATTCACGCAATGAGGTCACTCCGTGATTGTCATGAGTATTTGAAAAAATGACTTTCCATGGCAAAATTTACTATTAAGGAATTTGAAAATATGCAAACAATATAATTTTATAAAAAAAACAATGATTATAATTTTCTCCAAAGGAAAGGCACGTAGACAACCAGAATTCCACATCGGGTGGGACATAGAATTGATATCACCGATGAATACCTTGTCCTAGGTATTACCTTCAGGTACAACTGTAATATTCTTGAGCGTCAAACGAGAAACCTAAATCAGGGCATAAGAGCAATGTATGGTTTGATAAAGACAACTCTGACAAACGATATACCACTAGATCTACAATGTAAGCTATTCAATAGGATGGTTGTTCCAGTACTGCTGTATGCATCACAGATATGGGGCTTTGAAAACACAAAACTACTGGAAAGCTGCCAAATATAATTCTATAAGAAATAGCTTACAAACGAAACGGAGTACACCATACGTGATGGTATACGATGAAACTGGTAGGCCTACATACTCACCAGAAATCTCAATAAATTGCAACATGGTTAGGTTTAGTTCTGGATAGGTATAGTAAATTGGCTAAATCATAAGGTAAAGTGGGTCGAGTGCACAAAGGATATATTAGCATCCACAGACAGTGTTCACATCTTTGAAGCAGAAAACATAATGGTGGGATCGATCTCCGAACTGACTATCAATTTTCAGAAACTATACAGGTAAGCTATTGAATATTTTGGAACTAATTTGACTGGGCGCAGTTGCTGCCTATGGCATTCCAATTAGTTTCAAAATATTCAACAGCATGTTTATTAAATAGTAAAGACATTCTTACAACGTATCGGACTATTAAGAGTTAATAAATGTGTGCGTGCGTGCGTGCGTGCGTGCGTGCGTGCGTGCGTGCGTGGGTGAGTGGGTGGGTGGGTGGGTGGGTGGGTGGGTGGGTAGTTCCAAGCATCGTGGAGGGTTATAGTTCACTGGTGCGCAGACGAGTTGAGAGTATCACTTGCAAACAGTAAGCGGATTTAGACAAGGAGCTTCACTGCTTCAAACTACTGCTGTACGTATGTATCTCTGGATGCAGTTTGAAGATTACTGTTTAGTCAAAGTCGATCGGTTTAGGAAGATACACAACAAGGACGTTGAATCGTTCACATGGTTCATTTAGTATGCAATTGGGCAAACAATCAGAGCAAGTAATGATTAACTGCCATCGCGACACTCCATAGCTAAATTTAATTGAACACATTTTCAAATGAATGGAAAAGGGAAATAACAAATGATGTTTATTGGTAGTCTCACACAATATTAAATAAACTACCATCGTTAAAATGGAAATGAATCGGGATTATTTGCGAAAATACGAAAAACCATTTACTAAATCTACTAGTGCTTAACTTGGAGCCAATTAGTGACCAAGCCGGTGCTTCTCACTCCGCCGTGTGTCAACTGTGTGTGCAGGTATACCACATAGCCCTACGTGAATATAACGAAGGCCCACCTGTATATAGTGATGAAAAACGGTATGAATAGTATTCTCTATAGGCGCCGATGTAGAACAATTAACTCGATACTGCCAATTCACTATTGATCCGTTATATTTGAAAGTCACTTTTTCTGGCGGAAGCAACAAGTTTCGATCAAAATGATTTAAAAACACACTGCTGGTTTCCAAGGTCGCAACATGATGCCTACTGAATATTTTGACATTCGTGTAACTGAATGTAGACCACGTCTCGGGAAACAACGGCTTTCACTCAAATTGTTTTAAAACCAGAAAGTATTTTACCTGTAGGACACAGTGGCTAATCAGCTTAGCGCCAATATAGTAACTGAGCTTATATGACCGGCTATAGCGGGTATTATTTATTTGCTCAGCATACGCCAGAGCGCAAGAGTCCAACTTCGTCACTAATTGGTTCCCGCCAGAATGCCATAAATGGTATTTATCTGGGGGTTTTCTAATTATTCTTATTTATTTCTGTTTTTCACTGGTGGGTTTAGGTTGATTATTATATAAAGCTGTCATTCAACAGCATATGTTAGTTCCATGCGCATTTCCTTTAAGCGTTATATTAAAGAGACATACCTTTGGCCTCCGACGCAGCTTTAGAAGCTCGTCCACTCAGTAGGCCATTCAGATATCGTCTGCTTTGTGGACTCGAGAGGCGCGTGATGACGTCACTCGGCAATCATCGGTAATGTTCGTTGGTGTGCCGATGATGCAGTATGGCCGCATCACATTATGGTATACCGCGAGTCTGCTATGATCGTGTCGTCATTAATGATAAGAGGTGGTGACGTTTCCCGATGAGTCGTTTGTCTGGAGGTGAGATCTTCACTCACCCGAACCTATCATCATTGGCGTGTAGATATTGTCAGGCCCGAGAACTCCATTACCCGATGATTTAGGACATGTGATCTGTGTGGAGGGGAATACGCAGTTTCGGTGATTAGAAGCGAGACCATGAATCCACAACGCATAAGAAGTGAGCGGGCCGTAGCTAAAATGGGCAGGACATAGTTAGAAACAAGTCCGTCTATTGCTGCGCCATGCAAGCAATGGCGGCTAAACAATTAAAAATACCCCAAAACGCTCATTGCGATCCGTTTTGTCTTTGTGACTTTACAAATGACCGTTTAAATGTCATCTCGAGTGTGGCATCCACCCAATATTTTCCAAATCATGAGTCCGAGTTCGCTGACTCTGCCCCCCCCCCCCCGACGGTATATACGATATCTATGCTCTGCCTTATGTTGATTCTGATATGATGCCCTCGCCCATTAAATCAGAATCGACGTATAGCGGAATCAGAGATCTCGGACTACCCAATCATGTGAGTGATGGAGCATAAATAGTACTGATATTTGTGTAACGTATAATCATTCAGAAAAAAAAGAAGAAAAGTATAATCATTCAGCCAGTTTGTCTCTCAATAGACCTTTCCACTTTATCCAGTCATCATATGGCGTCATCATCAACTACGTGAGGTGTAAAATGACATCATAATGAATGACGTCATTATGGCGTCATGAATGGCTTAGATAAGTACGTCACGATCGCATAGTTGAAGACGGACTATGCGTTGTTGTACGAATTGTATGTCTTTCCTATTTAATAAATATTCTGTTGAATATTTTGAAACTAATTTGACTGGGCGCTGTTGCCGCCAACAGCACGCAGTCAAATTAGTAACAAAATAGTCAACAGTTTACCTGTATAGTTTTCAGGAAATTCATAGTTAGGGCATTAGGGGGTCGATCAATCCCAACACGGCGACGAGCTTAGCTAGAGATGGGCGGGGCATAGCTAAAACTGTAAAGGCCAATTGCATTTTTCTTGCAAGCGCAATAGCGATCTTTTTCACGTTTGTTTCGTCCACACAATAACCAGTACAGTAATCAGTACAGTAATCAGTACAGTAATCAGTGGATTAATCAATAGATTAATCAGTACAGTGATCAGTACAGTAATCAGTACAATAAGCAGTACAGTAATCGGTACAATAATCGGTACAGTAATCAGTACTGTAATCAGTGCAGTATTCAGTACATTAATCAGTACAGTAATCAGTACATTAATCAGTACAGTGTTCAGTACAGTGTTCAGTACAGTAATCGGTACAGTAATCAGTACAGTAATCAGTACAGTAATCAGTACAGTAATCAGTACAGTAATCAGTAGATTGATCAGTAGATTAATCAGTAGATTAATCAGTACAGTAATCCGTACAGTAATCAGTATAGTAATCAATACAGTAATCAGTACAGTAATCAGTACAGTAATCAGTACAGTTGTCAGCACAGTTGGCAGTAGATTAATCAGTAGATTAATCAGTAGATTAATCAGTAGATTAATCAGTACAATAATCAGTACAGTAATCAGTACAGTAATCAGTACAGTAATCAGTACAGTAATCAGTACAGTAATCAGTACAGTTGTCAGCACAGTTGGCAGTAGATTAATCAGTAGATTAATCAGTAGATTAATCAGTAGATTAATCAGTACAATAATCAGTACAGTAATCAGTACAGTAATCAGTACAGTAATCAGTACAGTAATCAGTACAGTAATCAGTACAGTAATCAGTACAGTAATCAGTACAGTAATCAGTACAGTAATCAGTACAGTAATCGTTACCGCATAAATACAGCTGTAGAGAAATGTGAAGAGAGCCGCGAGTGCTACAGTGCTGTCACATAATTACAATCTCCAGATGTGCAGAACTTGTTAAAGCATTCGTCACCAAGTGGCTACCGGAAAATCGTGCTGGCTCATAGACTAGGTGTTATAAAATGGCCAATCTAGCTCTAGATAGCAGAGGTAATAGACTGGTGGGAAGTGTACGTGTCAATAATAGGTCAGCATTCCCTTTCACAGGCTCGTATTCTAGAATTGGCTTCTGGCGTTTAACAAAACTGGTATAGTTAATGAGGATTTGGTTATTTGTCTGTCTTGGGTACTTGTTTGTATTACGCTACAGGGCATAGTTTCATTAGTGTTGTAAAAACTCAGTATGTTTGTTTGCTGGTATATAAAAAGAGATAAGCTGAAAACACATGTATCCGCATACGCATAGTCCGCAAAGCGTAATGCGCATTGCGTGGCGCTGGTAAATATAAACATAGTTGAAAATGTACAGGAGTGGTCACATGTATCCGTAGTGTGTACAACGTAGTGCGGTGCGTATTTTTAACTTCGTGAGGACAAAAACACGCCCTACGCCAGTATTACGCCATGGAAATTCTCACTATATGACGTCGCTATGAGGGTTTTCCCTACTAAATGCGCGAGCTTGCCTTCCTAGACCATGTACTGATGTTACAAGGATATTGCTGGCTTGCTATTGATTGCCTCCGCATTGCCGCGCGTTGTCAACATCATCATGGTCCCAGATGCAATATCAGATGATATTCTGGATCAATTGATTGAGTTGGTGAGGGATCATCCACCAATTTATAATTTCGTTACAAATGATCACAATGACATGATTGCGATTACTAACATTTGGGACAGTATTGCGGAAATATTAGGCGAATATTTCGACGGACGCGTGTGAACCATGTACCGCGTAATACACACATGCATTACGCATGGCGCACTAGGCCTATACGCGCACGTGCATTTCCAAAAGCAAGCACGCATTCTTAAAGCGTGGCGCGCCGGTAAGCGTTCACCACATCCGAACACCGACGCACGGATGCACGCACAAATATGCACATGCGCATACGCGCCAGATACATGTCAACCAATCATTAACGAAATGTGATTGATAGAGGATTGCCAGGAGTTTAATTTATACTGTTAGTTCCCTGCATAGACAATTTTACTTTGGCTACTCATTAATAAGCAGGCTAAGAATTATTAATAAAACGCCACATATATGTACATTCATAAAATGTAAATATAAAATACATGAACTGCGCTAATCCCCATTTCTAAATCCGACGATATTTATTAGCGCGTGTATGAGATATATCCCATTATAGGTTCATTAGACGCATAAGGGGTGTGTCAACAGCGCCTCAAAGCATTCAAAATGTTACGTATATCAATTAAACTTTAACCTGTCATGATTAAAAAAATTTAGTATTTTATCAGTGAATAACCATTTGCTAGCAATAAGACTGCTTTTGTAAATTTATCAATGCAATTTTGGAAACTTTTTTTTGTGTGCTTGGTCCGAATATTCGTATATGCATTCAAACAGAGCAATATGAATGAATAGTAGTATAGCGTGCGAATATTGGAATATTTATGAAATATTACAAAATGTTCTTAAATTGGATTACCGGTTACCGAGCCAGCCATTCCAGTGGTAAATTGGCAAATGGCCACTCCTCAAGACCACTGCAGATGCCGCTTTGTTCAACTTGACGATTAAAGGGTTAATTTGACACAAGACGGGTTAATTGATTAACATTTATTACACATATAGCTTTGTTAATTTACCTCCGATCTCCACTATTTAAGCGGCCGCAGAATATGGATACTTTGCTTATCCACGTGAACCACGTGAACTTGTAGTGGGTAGTTGATGAGAAACTGAAACACCAACGACATTTCTTCCAATTTGATAGGTTTCACGCGTTAGTGGTAGACTATGAATAGCCAGTAGTTCGATGTTACAGCTTCGGATTTGTTTTTTAGCGTCTCGGTAGGGAAATTTCGTGGGCGCATTGCTAGGAGATCCCATAGATACACCAGTAGAAGCGATTGTCCCTAGAAGAGCAGACGATCGAATCGCCGCGAGGTGCCTGCTTGAAGACGAATTCTGGAGAGCTATAACTACTGCCGCCACGTGCCTTTCCGAGGACGAATTCTACAGCGCCATTGGAGGAGACAGCCTACAAGGAGCCAGGAGTCAAGACAGGTAATGGCTTAGTCGAGGCTCTCACGAATCCATTAGGAAGGAAGGATTGCCACCCTATCCCACGACAAGGCCCAGGGAAGCTTGTTGTTTCGAAATGGGGTCATAATGACGGGTTCGGGATGAGAAAATCTTGTGGGTTAAACCACCAACACAAAACCACCCACGCCTAAAATGGTAGTGGAATCGCCATAACCATGTCCTGCATTGTAGCATTCTTACTAACGTCCTCGCTTGAGGTATCTCTGAAACAACTCTGACATTTTCAAGGGACAAAAACCATTGGGTGTAGCGGCACTACTCACACCAACCACTCCTTCCCTAAAGGGGTGGTGAATTCAGCTGTTTTCCGTAGCATTTCAGTTTCCGTGAATGACTATGAATTATTTGTGCTTAGCTATAGATTAGTTAAATAGCTATAGCCAAGTAGCTTAGGTCTACTGACGGAATTGTGCCAGCTGTATAATCGGGACACTGCACTAACAAGACACAGAAACCGGCCTAGTTCTGAAAATTTATACAAATTACCAGTGCTAAAAGTCGAACGTACACGTCACGCACACACGTGAATTTAGGTGGCATAGAATTTGAACCCAGTAACTGCATAGGGTACACATTGTGCGTGCGTGGTTGCGTGCCAAAACACTGTTCAAACACTCTTAAAACGGAGTGCTACCAATTCGAAACAACATACTTTCATATGTGGCTTAAAGTGCCACTATAGGGTGGTCAATTTCCCATACAAGCCTGTGTGATTTATTGTTATGACTTGGCAAGCTGACATATGGTAAATAAACAATACCAAGTGTCTTAACCCTTTCAAAGCGAGCGCGCACCTGCTGGTGACCTTCCAAGTTGTTGATTAATTAGCAACTATTTGCTGCACACAAATAGTAACGACTTGTCACGGCAGGTAACTTGACTGGATAATTACAGATTTTAAATCTGATCTGGTCGCGAACAATAACAACTTTTCACGGAAATTCAATGAATATTTGAAGTGTGCAAATCGTCTTAGGTCACGGTTAACAGCACGCCTTTACCTCAGGCTATAATTAAGCTAACTACGTTGATCAGAAGGCACGGTATCACAAGAACCTGCATATTTGGTCAATTATACAACGCTTGGTAGATTAAACCTGGTAACTGATATGGTGCTAGGCGTAGCAACAGCTCCTCCTGAGTACACCCCACAAACCCAACCCCACCCCCACTCCCACCCCCACCCCCACCATATTTATGCCAACCCATACACCAACTTCAGTCAGCCTGCAACCAAGCAAGTCGCAAATAGACTTCTGTTACTGGCCAAATTAGCCTGCTGGTAAATGATGTCAGTCAGCCAGCGGACAAGCAAATTGGAGGGCGATAGCCAGCCAATCAGCCAACTTAAGTCGACCTGCAACCAAGCAAGTCGTAAGGAGATAGCCTGGCACCAACCAACTTCAGTACACCTGCAACCAAGCAAGTCACCACTAAATAGCCTACCCGCAAGCAATTTCCTTCAGCCTGCAGCCGAGAAATATCTTGCGCGTATTACTCATGTGTCTAGTGAGGTGTGTTTATCTTCCGGGTACTACTAGCTAAGGAAGTTATTGGTTTGGTTGGCGTCTATCGAGTCCCTGATTCCAGGTCACATTCACGCCATATCGAGGCTGGCTTTATTTCAGTCTAATATTGGTAACTTCCACAGCTTTTACGCTGGTACACATTTACACTCCTAGGTGGGGAGAGACAAGGAGCGAAGGAGATTGTCCATGGTTCCAAAGGCGACGAGATGGTATATAGTTCAGGTGTGAACCCGGTTCTCCGGTTAAGTAGTCCTGAGCGCCAACCACCGGATCAAGCCGCGTCATGTTGACCATTTCTAACTATCACTCACAATCCTATTGGTCAATAATTCTATTTTAAATCTGAAAGCAAAAACTTATCTTTGGAATGGAGTAGCAGAGAAAATACTCTGATTATTATTAATCTGCGATGTAATCGCAATTTATTGTTTTTACTCAGGATCTTTCTTCTTATTATTATTCTTCTCCCAAAAGTTTAGGAGTTATCTCCTCCTACAGTTTTCATCCGATCAACTCCAAACTTGGTCAACTTCAAGGGTCCATGCCACAATCGATGGCTCTTACTTTTATTTTGGATCCATAAAACCGTTTTAGAGGGCAAAAAGTCCCATAGGAAATGTATGGGGATTGATCTTTGAAGTGCTACTACAGCTATAGTTTTGAACGGATCACTACCATATTTGCTGAAGATGTTACCAATGGCCAATTGTGTTTCAAAATGGCCGCCAGACCTTTGACCCCCACAATGCATGGAAAAGGTCCAATAGGAAATGTATGGGGATTTCAAATGGATGTTTGAAGTCCTACTACAGCTAGAGTTTTGATCGGGTCAGTCCCATATTTGGGTACGATGTTGCCACTGAGGATTGTTTTTGAAAAGAACATTTTGTTTTCAAAATGGCCGCCATAAAAAATTTTTGGGAAAAAATAAGAATTTTCGTTTTTGCAGAAATGAACTCAAGATGAAAATTTGTGGGAAAACATTTTTTGGGAAAATATCTTTTTTGAAAAATGACGACCAGGTGCACGTCTTTGGGTCAAAATAACCCAAAAATTTGTTTGCAAAAATGAACTCGCGGTGAAAAAAAAAAAATTCACATTTTCTTTTTCAAAATGGCCGCCGCCAAAATGAGTCTTGTTCCAATTGACTTGAAATTTGGTGAACTTCTACATTAACTTTATTTGGTGTCAAATTTAAAGTTGATCTGACCTCAGGGCTGGGGTAACTGTAACTTATAACTGTAACTGACTGTAACTTAGTTTAAAATTTTCACGTAGCTAAAGTAACTTGTAAGTGGAGAATTTTTTTAGTTACAGTAACTGAAATGTAACCAGTTACATTGCAAAAGTAACTGAGATTTCAGTTACTTTTCAGTTACTTTTCAGTTACATTTCAAACTTTTTTACCAAATTTACACTTCTTAATCTGCTGCATAGCTACTGTTATACACGCAACACTCCAATATCCAAATTTCAATGTAATCATTCAGGTAAGCTGTTGAATATATTGATGCTAATTTTACTGGAAGATGTTGATGCCATTGGCAACAACTTTATTTCCAAGTGTCAGTGATATTTATTTTAGAAATTTGACATTGGAATGACTGGTTTGATTATTGGGGCAGTCATTCCAGTGGGGAATTTTCAAATATAAATCTTTTAGTCTCAAAAATAGACATTTCTTGACCAATCTTGACAGTTAAATGGTTAACCCACTCTATGTGATATTTTAGCAATGATAATCTGAATGTTATTACTACATCAGGCAACAACAGCTTTTAATCAAAATCTTATACAGTTTTTACATTAATCTACAATGTAGCTTAGAAACACGTTGTTTACTAAACCACTATAGAATTAACTGCTACCTTTTAAAGATTACATTTCTTGAAGAAAACTTTAGCCTTCTCATAGAATGCGCCCATTTGCAGACCATGAGATTATTTTAGAAAATTTGCCACTGAAATGACTGGCTTGGTTATTGAGCCAGTCATTCCAGTGGTAAATTTTCAGAAATATCTTGTATTTGTCTGAAAATGGACATTTCTCAAAACCACTGCAAAAGCTGTTTTGTCCAGTTTTAGTTCCAAAGGGTTAAAAGGGATTAAAAACAGCAAATGTTGAATTGTAAAGAAAATTCAAATATGCCACAGTATGTGTTAACAGTTCCGTTCTTTATATACTATTGATTAGGCCAGTTTAGGGCATCATTGCTCAGCAATTATACTCTAGCTAAGGTCAATTCACATACATGTAGGTGTGGTGATAAAGATCAAAGGACAATGCCACTGATAAAAGTCAAGCCATCAACCATTTTGGTATAGCAGACAAAATTTATAAAGGCTGTGGAATTAAACTAGTGTACTGGAAAGCTGTTGAACATTTTGAAACTAATTTGACCTGAACAAAACTGTTGCTGACAGGTTTTGAAAGTAAAATTACAAATGTAGTAAGTATAAAGTACTCAACAGATCACACTATCTGATTGGAATCAATTTGCCATTGCAACTAATGAAAGTAATAACTTATTTTCAAAATATTTAAATTCCTATTTGAAAGTAAGCAAACATCAAAGCTGATGGACATTTGGAAGCTAATTTCACTGGAAACTGTTATATTGCCCCATGGTAGATGGTGGATTATCTTATCATAGAAAGTCAATGCTCTACGGAAATCTTTTGAACACTTTGAAACTAATTTCACTGAAAAATTTTGATACATATGGTAGCAAAGCTTTCAGTCAAATTAGTTTCAAAACAGTCAACCAATAGATGTACATCTATGAAGGCTGTGGCACTAAACTAGTGTCTTATTATTTTGGAAAGAAGTTGATTGAAATTTGTTATTGCATATGGCAGCAACAAAATTCAGTCAAATTTATTAAAGAATTTTCAACAGGTTTTATGTTTTATATCTGAAATGGATTCAGTTCTGTCAGTATATTATATCCGTGGTTATAGTGGTATTTTGTTTCTACTATATATCTCAGTTTGGTTGACTATTGGAACAAGTGTTATCTCTTACAGTTTTCTTCCTATCCTCTTCAAACATGCCCAGATTCTAGAACATTGAGAGATCTAAAGAATTTCCAATGAAAATTTTAATATCTCCCATGGTGTCAAGGTCAGTCATGGGTAAAGCGTTCCAGTTTTCATGTTACCTGCCTTTCATCATGCAACTTCAAAGACCATGTTAGAAGACACACTTTATTTTATCCTTAGGGTCAATGTGACCTTTTATTGTAGCCCTATGGGCATTTCCAGCATGGATCTTTGAGCTGTGATTACACATAGAGTTTTTATCAGATCAGCACTGGGTGTGTTCAGTGGTCTTGTAAGACGAGGCCTTATAATATTTCTAAATAACCAGATATCGCAGATTTACAGTTACTTCAGTAAATGTTTTCTAGTTGAGATTATATTGTCTTCAGATCGCTCACGGCTAGCCGGGCATCAATTGTTCTTCAAGGAAGTGGCATTGACGTTAATCTTAGATACAAGTTCGAAAGAATGCGTGGCTTCTCGTGCATCAGATATACATATATCTGTGATTGTAGACACGCGTCCTGTCACACAGCGAGTCTGTCTTCATTGTGTCGTTCTAGATGCAAATGGCAGGTAATTGACATATCGGATTGTCAATGCTATCTCTGTCTATTGATCATCCAATTTCTGCACACGATATTGATCCTGATTTAAACACTTGGATTCTTTCTAGAATAAGCATGCAAATTAGAAAATGGAAATTATCTTGCTTAGATGTTACGTTTCGCATGTTATTGGTGGATCCATTTCGAGCTATGCCACGCCCATTTCGAGCTATGCCATGCACATTTCGAGCTATTCCACACCCATTTCGAGCTATGCCACGCCCATTTCTAGCTATGCCACGCCCATTTTTAGCTATGCTATTCCCATTTCGAGCTCGGCCACACCCATTTCGAGCTATGCAAAGCCCAATTCTAGTTATACCACGCCAATTTCTGGCTATGCCACGCCCATTTCTAGCTATTTCACGCAAATTTCTAGCTAAGCTAAGCTCCACCCGCGCTTTGTAGGTGTTGGGTTAGATTTATATTCTTTGATCCCTGAATTCCTAGAATCACAAATCCAAGCTAACCATGAAGTCAAGCTGTTAAATATTTTGAAACTTATTTGACTGGGTGCTAATGCTGCCTATGGCAGCAGCAGGACCCAGTCAAATTAGTTTCAAAATATTCAACAGAATATTTATTAAATAGTAAATCCACCAAAGAGCTACAATTCGTACACTTGACGGACTATTCCAGCTTCGTGACGTATGAGTAATCTCTGTTAATTGTGAGTGTTACATCAGCCTACATGTGACGTAATTGATTCTGACGTCATATAATTGAGTGCAAGATCTGATTCATCAATTTTCTTCAGATAGTATATAAATGGTCGAGTCCATCTTGTTTAAAGTAGGCGTCTGATTTTTTGGGCCAAATGGAGGCGATTTTTTAGGACGCAATGGCGTAAATCTGCCCATCTTAAAGTACCACCATGCCTTTACATACCTTAACTTGTCATCTAATCTTTGATTACTCAGTTGACCCCGGTCCGCCGACTACAGTGAAAGGAATATAGCTTGCATTATCCGCAAGCCATCATTGTAGATAATCCTTCTTATTCAGGGGCCTCCAACAAAATCAAATTAGAAAGTTTTTCAAGAAGTAGTTTTATGCTCTAGCGGCAAAATTCTAATACGCAAAACAAGGTGTGGTCATTAAGAATTGTGGTGATAAGACGATTGTTAAATGTCTGTTCAAACTTTATTGAACATTAATGCCAACAGTTGAAGCATAAAAAGGATGTTATTTCTAAATCAGAATGCACGAAATGATAGTGTGAGCCTCCTGTCCCCCCCCCCACTACTCCACCCACCACCACCAGCACCACCACCCGCACCCCACCCCCGCCCCACCCCTAACCAAATATCCCGCCCACCCCTCTCCATTGGAGTGAGGGTGGGGGTCTCTCCTAGAAATTGTTTAATTAGATGCTTTGAGAAGCCAATAAATGCACTCCGTAGGTGCCTAGATGTAATGAAACGAAATAAATCTTAATATTTGATGGTTTCATTACGTCTAAATTAATATAATTTTCTGAAGTTGCGAAATTGAATTAGAGAGACGAGTCCATAATTCAACTTCACAACTAAAGAATCGTATTAATGTGAATTGGATGAAATCATCATATGTTAAGATTTATTTCGTTTCATCACACTGAGGTATACAATTTATGCCTCTAAATGTATACAATTTTAACAATTTTATTTTCAGGAATTTTGGCGTGAATATGCACCTTTAAATATATTGTAGCGAGTTTGAAATATATTAGCTTGCAGGGCTGACTGAGCACATGTGTTGATGCATGCATGACAAACAATGACGGCGGTAGTCAAGTACGCACGCGCAGGATTTCTCGGCTATCTTGGTCAGAAATGTACTACATAGCAAAGAGGAGATGTTCATAGAATCCTTATTTTCCTATTCTATTTATATCTTGCTTGTAAAATAACACATATGCCGGGGAAGGAAATTGTTTTGGCTATTAATTGATGTAGATTATAATAATCTGCATAAGTTAGAAGTTACTTCCTTTTTATATTATATATAGATGATCGATTGATAATTGAATTACTTTAAAGTCGTTGCCCCTAAAGGCGTCAATGTTCCATTATTATTCAGGGGATACATAGGTTATCCCCACTCCAAAAGGAGATTGGAATTTTAAAATGATAGTAAGCTAAGGAAGGATTCCAGTTTATCCTGGCACTTCAAGCTTCAAAGACTAAAAAGATTAATTTTGAAACGCAAAATAAATGTTCTTTTGCCTCTAGTAAGGCACGAATGGACGAAGCCAGTTTGAGCTATACCCCGCCCATCTCTAGCTAAGCTTCACCCACACTTCGATCCGAGCTCTTTTACAATTTACAGAAAACGATACAGGTAAGCTGTTGAATATTTTGAAACTAATTTGACTGGGTGTGTGCCCGGTCACATTAGTTTCAAAGTATTCAACAGAATGTTTATTAAATAGTAAAGACATACAATTCGTACAACTTGACGGACTATTAAACGTTCACGACCGACTTAGAGATGCTATTCATGACGTATTTGATTGTGACGTCAGCCTACACGTAACGTATTTGATTATGACGTCATATACTTGAATGCCCGACTGGATTTATCTATTATGGATAGAATACATTATGGCCATTTTAACAATAACTCAATTGTGACGTCGTATTTTGTGTAAAGTTAAATTTCACGCATCCCGGCAGAGGCACAGACGCGTGGAAAATTGTCACCACGGGAAATCAATCAAATATGAAGTCGGCGCCCAACCGAATTTATCTGCCGATTGTACTGCCGGCCGGCAGAATAAGTATCGTCGGTAGATGAGTCGGACCTGCCGGACCGGATAAATCGGTAAAAAAAATTCTTTATCAATGTCAAGGATTTGCCGGCCGAATCGATACCGGCCGGTGCCAATCGGTAAATGGGAACACTGAACAGAGAAAATCGGCCGAATTTTCTAGTAAGGCCGTCGTGACATGACTTGTCACATGCTGTCACTCCCGGTTAAATCGGGTTACGTGCACAGGGAATCGGTAGGTGAGCGGCGGTCACGTGCCGGCAGACGGGAATGCGCAGTTACTGGCAGATTTATCCTGCCGTAAAATTTAAATCGGCCGGTAACAAAAAATCGGTGGATGGGCCGCCGCTTTAGGAATGTAATTATAGTCAAACCTGTCCAGGTCACATTATTCCGATTCCGATTCTGATACCGATAAACGATAACGATTTCCTGTACTGATAAACGGTTAGGATTGAATGGTTACACTAGAACGATACGATTCGGAGAAAATCAGCGTACTCCTGTCAATCATCATTTCAACGCTAAATACTGAATTCGAAAAATCTTACAATTTAATAGCTACCCTGATGAATATTTTGAAATCAGCTTGACAGCGAATTATTGCTGCCTAATGTAATCAACAGGTTCCTATCAAATTAGTTTATAATATTCAACATCATACCTGTAGAGTTACCTTGAAGTTGAGATTCTGGTAATTTAGTGCTTAAAGGGTAACGATGTTAATTCTGAATTCTCAAATAATTTGATAGTTCCTTAACACCTTTGCAAAAGACAATGGATGGATCCGATCTGCCACTCAAGTTTATGACGTCATAATCAATCATATCGCTAGTGAGCTGACGTCACAATCATTATGACGTTTAACTCCTAATGAAAATCGGAAAGTCTGTCACAAACTGTACGAATTGCACGTCATTGAAGAATGTATTATTTAATGAATATTTTGTTGAATGTTTTGAAACCAATTTGACTGGGAGCTGTTGCAACAGCCAAATTAGTTTCAAAATGTGCAACAAGTTACCTGTAAAATTACCCCGAAATTGTGATTCTGGGAATTCAGGAATCAAAGTATATAAATAGTTTCCAACGTTTAGAAAGTGGGCAGAGCTTAGCTATATGTGGCTGGGGCTAGAAGTAGGCGTGGTATAGCTAGAAATGGATCCCTCTATTTCTCCCAAGGAATGAATGTTTCAAAATATAACTACCATCTTGTTCATCGATCTTGAAAGTTAATGATGAATATTAATAGAGGAATCCAATCTGTCAGGCAAGTATATGACGTGATAATCAATTCCGTCACATGTAGGCTATAGTCACAATCAAATAGGTCATAAATTACCTCTTTACCATTTAATAAACATTCTGTTGAATATTTTGAAATAAATTTGACTGGGTGCTGTTGCTGCCATGGGCATTAATTTTATTCAGCAGCCCACCTGTATAGCTACCTTGAAAATTGCATTCGGGGAAGTCTGGATTCCAAGCATAGAAATCGCTAGAGATGGGCGGAGCTTAGCTAAAAGTGGATTCATCCATTAGCTTAGTTAGCTATGGCTATGACTTAATTAAACAATAAGCCGATGCTGGTGTAAAAAATTTTGCATTTTGCATTTCCAACTTGCAAATCCCACTTGATAGAGGAAAACATATGTCCAAGTATAGTGCCAATACAGTGAACCAAGCCTGAGATATAGATAGATTTATTCACACAATCGGCTTGAGTGCAAATGGTTACACATAACGTGATATGGCGGACAAATCAGCTAAGTGCATTACAATTGCAAGAACATATTCAGTCTCATGTTTTATATGTTATTAGATCAGTAATGTTCGCAGGCTAATTTGATTCATATACATCTGGACCACCGCGCCAGCCGTGGATCCATCAATAAACCACTGGTCGATTTCCTTAGCAGACAAAGGGACACCTAGGTATTTGGGGCTACATTGTCAAATGCTCAGGTGTGCTGTCCGCGGAAATCGACCGCAGTCCATCAACAGACCGAGGGTGGTCACACGATAGCCCGGTTTGCAACTAAGATACTGTCAAGTACACATACTGATGCAAGGCATCAATGGTAAATAGCGTGCCCGGAGGTTATTATAATTCCGAGAATAAACTCAACTGTTTGATGAAAAAATGAAGTTATATAAAGGCATACAAGCCACTCATGACAAAGATATAGGTGGACAATACCACAAAAGAAGGAATATTTCTTGCAAAAAGATATGGGCAGTATTAGCTATGGGCTAGGAAAAGCAGCTTATATTTTCGGTCAGTCCATCAATTTTTTCATCCATCCTTTTTCTCCAGGCCAAACTCCTTAACAGATAGAGAACAGACACAATTAAGAACAGCCAGTGATGAGAAAATTGCACTACTGCATCAACAGAGAGTAACAGATCAAATTTGGGTCATTAGGCATCAACAACTTGTAAAGATAAGGAAATCAACAGAACTGGCAACCCAGTCAGTAGAAAATCGGCGCAAGAAGCAGTACAGACCCTGACACCCATTCAAACATATTAAAGAAGATTGTAAAGAATATTTTAAACCTAAATCTTGATACCTTCTTAAACAGACGTGAGGAGCTTATTACCCGGAAATATATTGGTGAAATATATACTGGAATGCTAGTGAAATGCACAAAGCAAGTATATTTGTGATGCAATACAGGACCCCGATCTGTACCGACAGATAACCTTTTCAACAAAGTTAAGTGGCCAGGATAGAACCAATACCGTGAACCTAGTTTTTTCCAACGAAAATGATATAGTAGAAAACATTCTGACTGAAGACCCAGTGGGAAACAGCCATGACATCGTGATCTGTTTCATTTAGCTATCGTATCTAGGTCACCTATTAAACGATATCTTTACTAGAAACAGTGACAAACTATTAAATCAAATATTTTGATAATATTGTTGTAATGATGACGATCTTGTTGACTATATGTACAAATGTTAGGATATTAGCCTGATAAGTCAGGTTCTACCAGTACACGCGGCTAATAACATGGGATATATAGAAATATTTTCACATTACTATAATAAATATTTGGTGGTAGAATTATTACAATATTTCGCACAGCACGAGAACATAGTGAGTTCTACATGGCCTTATGTTCGAAAACTGGCTACAAGGCATGTAGAGATATTCTGGTACCGAATATAGTACACTATTGGAATTTGACAATGGTGTGCCACTACTAAATTGCATATGACAAAATTACTATGTGGTAAAAAAATGTTAAACCATTGATACTTTATTAGCGTATTCATATACATATCTAACCATATGGGTGAACTTCTGGGGTCGAACCTATTGCAAACAGTGTGGTACAGAAAATCGTTGATCTGACAGAATTTGCGCCAATTTTCGGTATGGAATTGTGTACAATGAAAGTACGTTCCTGTAGAATTTTTTTTAATTCGGAATACAACTAGCATATTTCCTATAAGTATTTGTGGGTGAAATTCTGGGGGTGAACGTATTGCAATGAAAACCATGAATTAGCCTAAGTTTGAGCTTATCTACGTTGCGAAATTTTTTTGTCCCGCTACGTCGTAAGCTTATGCCTATACCTATCTAAACATATGGGTGATATTCTGGGCTGAACCCATTATGAGCGATATGTCAGGACATATCGACAACTATCTGAATGTGGTGAATGTGAACCAACCATATTACAATGGGGCCATATGGCGAATATGTAACTACATATTACCAAATTACTTGCTGGTAGAATCGTGCAAAAGCAGTAGTACATATTCAGTTATATACAGCTATATGTAAAAAAATGCTTACAAACCGAGAACTGAGATTCTAATACTGAATATAGTAAATTGTTGGCATTTGACAACTGTCCGTGGCTACTAAATTGAATATTACGAAATTACTACGTGGTAGAAATCTCACGATTCATTAGCGTATTCATATCCCTATCTAACCATATGGGAAGAAATTATGTAGCCACACATATTGCAGACGGTAGGGTATTGAAAACCGCAGATCTTCCAACATTGGAACAAATTTATGCGATGAAATCGCATACTACGAAAATACTTCACGTTCGAATTCTTTTAAATTCCCAATGTAACTAGCATATTCAATCTCCTATACGTTTATGTGAGCGAAGTTCTGGAACCGACCATATTACGGAAAGTAGGGCACCGAAAACCACGAACACACCATCATTCAAGCTAAATTTTGCCTATTAAAATTACTTCATCTAGAATTCGTTAGATTCGGAATATAACTAGCATATTAAACCTCAAGTCTATGTGGGGTAAATTATGGGGCTGAACATACTACAGAAGAAATTACTTCATGGTAGAAATTTTTTACCTCAATCCATTACTTCACTAACACATTCATATACCTATCTAACTATTAGGTTGAAATTCTGTGGCCAAATTTACTGAATACCTTCTTAACTTAGCACAAGCATAGACCTACACTATCGGTAGATTTCTGTATTCAACAATCTGCTACAATATTATTCACAGCCGTTTTGACTGGAAATTTGGAACATTAGTAGTCTACAATGCAGCTGCATAATTGCATTTGCCCAACATGGATTTGTTCCTACTAATGGACCAAAAAAGGCAAGAGGATACTACTGATAATCACACATCCATTATTTTTAGTGAATTTTATCTACTTTTTCGCACTCTACAATAATATTATACATGTTTTTCTTTTGAAATTTACCACACACATAGTACGCCGCTCGTAGAAGACGTCCACCATGTTAACAAAGTTGCGTCGATGCGCCATAAGACTTGACAAAGAACTGTAATTTTTGCCCTATCTCGAATGTAACAAATGTGAATCTGCATGTTCAGCCTAGTGTCTGATACTCTAATACAATACTGGAAAGGTTAAATAGATATGGTACATGGTATACTCGTCATCGTCGTCCTTATAATGTATTAACCCTGTAATACCTAAATTGGGTCAAGAATATGACAATATTTGCTTCTTGAATGCCTACTTGCAGGCTAAGAGACGACTGTTTCTGAAGATCTACCATTGGAATGACTGGCTCAGTTATCGAGCCATCCATTCCAGTGGTGAATTTTCAAAAAATATCCTCTCTTGACCTGCAAATTGACATTCCTCAAGATCACTGTAGAGGCCGGTTTTGGCGCCCTCCTCATGAAAGTGTTAAAACACAATAAGAGATTGGTATAGGCATACGTGCGCAGTCGTTGTCGTTGCAATACTTAATGCATGGCTATGATAGCTACAAGTAGGTGGGTGGGGTTGGGTGGGCTACCAGTCAAAGTATTTAAAAAATGTTCGTATAGTTGTCTTTATCTGAGATATTGAAATTTCGGTGTTAAACATTCTAAAGGATTTTGTTAGAAAAACACACAATTGTGCCCAAGTAAGTCACATCTTGGTGGCGGTTGCGTGAAACGACTGGTATAGGCCTAACGTTACTCAATCTGTCACTGAATATGGGTGGTTTATTAATACAATGAACCTTTCCAGTTTAGCTATGCCCCGCCCATCTCTAGCTAAACTCCACCCATACCACTCTCGAGTTGGGATCGATGGATTTCTGAACCTCTAGACGATAAATTTCAAGAAAACTATACAGATAAGTCGTGGAATATTTTGACACTAAATTGACTGAGTCCTGTTGCTGCCTATGGCAGCAACAGCGCCCAGTCAAATTACTTTCAAAACATTCAACAGCATTTTTATCAAATAACAAAAACATACAATTCGTACAATGTGTCAGATTATTAAGAATTTAAGATGGACTAAATCGAGTCAGTCATGACGTCATTATTATGACGTTATCCTACCCGTCACTTAATTAATTACGACGTCATATGACGTAATATGATGGATAGACAACCTGAAAAGGCCCATTAGCAAGTGGTATTAATTACCCTCGCTCTGTCAGAGGAAGAGTGTATTGTATTCGGGTCTACGAGCGTTCGGGATGACAAGGGTCTACAATCTATGATTGGCCTTGTTAAAATATGTGACCTATAAATACGGGTGCTCTCTTAATACAAGTGGTTCATATGGTGTGGACCACACATGAACAAGTGGTATTAGCCCTGTAGAGCGATCCATTACTAGGTATGCCACGCCTATTTCCAAATAAGCTCCACCCCTTTTTTGCGTGTTGGAATCGATGTATATATAATGAATTCCCAGACTTCCAATTTCAAGATAACTATACAGGTAAGCTGATGACTATTTTGAAACTAATTTGACTGGGTACAGCGAAAACCGTGAATCGGCCTAAATTTGAGCCGAAAGTATTTCATGGAAGATAGTTTTAAATCTCACTACTCCGTAAGCGTATGCCTATACCTATCTAAACATATGGGTGACATTCTGGGGCCGAACCCATTATGAGCGATATGCCAGGACATACCGACACCTATCTGAATGTGGTGAATGTGAACCAACCATATTACAATGGGACCATACGGCGAATATGTATCTACCTACGATGAGTTTACTTGATGGTAGAATTGTGCAAAAGCACTAGCTCATATTGAGTTATATACATCCATATATTAAAAAAATTATTACAAATCGAGAACAGACATTCTGATACCGAATATAGTAAATTGTTGGCATTTGACAACTGCCCGTGGTTACTAAATTCAATATTACGAAATTACTACGTGGTAGAAAACTCAAGATTCATTAGCGTGTTCATATCGCTTTCTAACCCTATCGTGAAATTAGGTGGCCAAACCTATTGCAGACAGGTAATAGTATGGCATTGAAAAACCCGCAGATCTGCCAAAATTGGAACGAATTTACGCGATGAAATCGCATACTACGAAATTAGTTCTCGGTCGAATTTTGTTCAATTCCCAATATAACTATCGTATTCAAATCCCTCTATGTCTATGTGAGCGAAGTTCTGGAGCCGACCATATTACATACAGACAGTAGGGCACCGAAAAGCACGAAAAAACCCAACATTTAAGCCAATTTTTGCCTAATAAAATTATTTCATCTAGAATTTGTTAGATTCGGAATATACCTAGTATATTAAGGCTCAAGTCTATGTAGGTGAAATTATGGGCTAGACATACTACAGACAATAGTGCACTGAAAACTGTGGTTCACCGGAGATTTAGCAAATTTTCGGTAAGAAGTTGTGCACTACGCAATTACTCATGGTAAAAAGATTTTTAATCTCAATCCATTACTCCACTTGCTTATTGATATGCCTATCTAACTATATGGTTGAAATTCTGCGGCCGAATTTCCTGTAGACGTTCTTAACTTAGCAAGCACATGCATAGGCCTACACTTTCGGTTAATTTCTGTATTCAACAATCTGCTACAATATTATTGACAGCAGTTTTGACTGGAAATTTGGAACATTGGTAGTCTATCAATACTGCTACATAATTGCATTGACACTACATGGATTTATTCCCACGGATGGATTAAAGACAAAAGGAGACTACTGATATAATCTCACATCCATTATTCATTCGTATCCCGCGAGTTCTCTTTCGATACGAGATCGAGAAATGTATCTCGTATGTAGGGGCCAATTGAGTAGCCATTGACGTAGTGATTTCACGATCCACAGTGTATGCTTTTACAGTCCGCTACGGAGATAGACTGGGTCCCGTGTAACAGTCTAGTCGCTGTGATAACATAAGAAGATGACCGGTCATTACATTAGAGGTGTAGTTTCGAAGAAGTCAAGCTTTATTTTTAAATGGTTCCATTATTGTTAGCGAACTCTGTTTACTTTTTCGCCCTCTACAATATTATTATGCATGTTTTTCTTTTGAAATTTACCACACACATAGTACGCCTCAAGACTGTCTGTAACAAGTCTATAATTTTTACCCAAGTCGAATGCAACAAATGTGAATCATACTATTATAATACAATACGGGAAAGGTTAAACAGACATGGTCCATCGTCGTCGTCCTCATAATTTATTAACCCTGTATTACCTAAATTGAGTCAAGAATATAAGAAAAATATTTGCTTATTGAGTGCCTTTTTGCAGGCCAAGAGACGACTGTTTTGAAGAGTTACTATTGGACTGACTGGCTCAATTAGCGAGCCAGTTATTTCAGTGGTGAATTTTAAAAAACTATCTTCTCTTGACCTGCAAATTAACATCCTCAAGATCACTGTAGATGCCGGTTTTGGCGGCCTCCTCATGACAGGGTTAAAATACAATAAGAGAAGATGATAGCCTTATATGGACAGTCGTTGTCGTTGCAATACTTAATACAGGTCTATGATAGCAACGAGTAGGTGGGTAGGGTGCGCGGGCTACCAGTCAAAGTATTAAAAAGATATTCGTATAGTTGTCTTTATCTGAGACAATTAAATTTCGGTGTTAATCATTCTAAAGGATTTTGTTAGAAAAACAGACAATTGTGCCCCAGTAAGTCACATCTTGGTGGAGGTTGCTTGAAATGACTTCAATAGGCCTAACGTTGGTCAATTGGTCACTGAATCCGGATGGTTTATTAATACATCAACACCGCGCTCGTGTTGGTATCGATGGATCTCTGAGCTTCTTGACTATCAATTTCCAGAAAACTATACAGGTTAGGTGTTGACTATTTTGAAACCAATTTGACTGGGTGCCGTTGCTGCTTGTGGCAGTAACATCGCCCAGTCAAATTAGTTTCAAAATATTCATCAGCATGTTTTGTAAATAGTAAAGACATACAATTCGTACAACGTGTCGGACTATTAAGCATTTAAGACGGACTAAATCGAGTCAGTCATGACGTCATGATTATGACGCCATCCTATGCGTTGATTATGACATCATGTGACGTAATATGATGGATAGACAACATGAAAATGCCCATTAGCAAGTGGTATTAATTATCCTCCCTCCGTCAGAGGACGAGTATATTGTATTCAGGGCAACAATCTATGATTGGCTTTGCTAAAATATGTGACCTATAAATATGAGTGGTCTCTTAATACAAGTGGTCCATAGTGTGTGGACCATGCATTACCAAGTGGTATTAGCCATGTAATGCTCAATTTGCTCATGACAATTTCAATAGATATCCATTTCTAGGTATGCTACGCCTATTTCTAGCTAAGCTCCATCCCTTTTTTGCGTGTTGGAATTGATGTATATATATATACGCTGAATAATGAATTCCCAGACTTCCGTTGTCAAGGTAACTATACAGGTAAGCTCATGACTATTTTTAAACTAATCTGACTGGGTGCCTTTAAAGGTTTGCTGCCTCTGGCCACAACAATGTCAGCTCGATACTCCATTCATTTACATATGTATATGACGTACTTGATTATGACGTCATATCCTTCAGTTACAGATCGAATCCAGCCATTATCATAGAAAATGACTGTTGAATAAATAGCAAAGACATACAATTCGAACAGCGTCTAGTCACATTAGTTTCAAAATATTCAACAGCATGCTGATTAAATAGTAAAGACGTGCAATTCGCATACTTGACTGGCTATTCAATGTTCCTGGTGGAGCTAGATACGTCATTCACTACACATTTTGATTGTGACGTCCAGCTACATCTGACCTAAATAATTATGGCGGCATATATTGCAGAGAGAGATCAGAAAATCAGAAATGTCTAATTGCCGTCCAAGAGACCATTGTGGTTTTTCTTTTCCAATTTACTACTGGAATTATAGGATCGGTTATCCAACCAGTCATTCCAGTGGTAAACTTTCAAAACAAGTTCTCCGGCAAGTAGCTAATGCAAATGGACATTTCTCACGATCACAGCAAGAAGCCATTTGTGGTCAGTTTGATAGAGTGCTAAAGTGGACATCGTGGGCGTGTACTTGAGTACTTTCATCTGCAGAAGGAATGATAAACATATTTTGTACACAGTCCTCCAGCAAAAGAAGAGTACTTATTTAGAGTAGTTATTTTGAGTTCCGTTGCCTGTTTATTAAAACAATTAAGCGTTCATCGCCCCGCTAACTCTATCACAGTCCGACCAGAACAAATAAGAGAATGAATCACGCGCATGAAGATAATAATTATGAGATATCCAGCAATCTAAAAATAGAGCCGTGTCTTCCCGCCGAGCATTATTAGATCTCGTATCAATGGAGATCTCGCGAGACCCAGCCCCACAATCCCCTGCGCGAAATGGCCGCGCCTATAGGCAATTCTAGACAGCAATAAATAGAAGCGTTCCCATGGAGTGGGCGCACAATAAACGAAAACAACGGCACCACACACACGCGCACGCACGCACGCGCGCACATGCACACACGCGCGCGCATACATACACACACACGCACGCACACTCGCACACACATACTCTCTCTCTCTCTCTCTCTCTCTCTCCCTCTCTCTCTCTCTCTCTCTCTCTCTCTCTCTCTCTCTCCTTCTTTCCTTCTCTCTCTCACCCACACTCAGACAGGAGTATAATGCCATTTCCAATATCACCACCCATCGTTTCCAAATATATTAAGTCGAAAGAGAAACGAAGAGTGGGATCCGGTCTAAGTATATAAACCACTCACGGTCAACACTCCTCGCTTTCGAAATAGCGGGTCGAAAGAAAAGCGAGGGGTGAGACCAGGATGCACGCGCTCACACAATCACTTTCGCGCGCACACCTTCAAAAAGATATAAGACGATGTGTAAAGCAAAACCAAACACTCAATCGTAAAAAATATACGCACACGCCAGAATGTATATATCTATGAATGCATGCATGCGCGCGTGTGTGCATACACGCACGCACGTACGTACGTACATCGTACGTTTATATGTACGTGTGTATATATGTGCGTACGTATGCACGCGTGTACGTAGGTGTGTGAGTGCTAGCGTGTCGGTGACACGCAATAATGGTTATGATAGCCTTTTTGTATAGGAATCAGATTAATCATCAATAACAAGTGGCAAGTGGAAAATGTGTACATATTAATAATAGTATTGGTGACCACTTTGCAATCTTATAAAAAATGTATATGTCTGAGAATTCAGACTCATGGCCATAGCCGTTCCTATGTTAAAGGACTCTATGGATGTAGTTTCAGAACTTGTTTACAGAATTTTGACTGCTAAATCTTGTTGTGAAAATCATGAACATTAAGAAAATTTTCCAGATATCGCTTAAAATGCTACTCCACATTAAGTGCTTGGGCGATTTCAACCAGACATGGATGGAATGACCCTATGGTGGCAGGCTTCAGAATTTTGATTGGTCAGTTTTTGGGTGTCCATCTTGGATTTTCCAACAGTTTTGGTAAATCAGTTAAAAGCCTACACCTCAACAGAATTTATTTCTTTTCTGCGGCATTCATGGGACTGCCAGGTGTCACATATCAAAAGTCCTCCAAAATCCGTCGATGGGAAAGTGGGTAAATTCGCATATCTAGCTACCGCCATTATCCGAATAATGAAACTTCCCTTACCTGCTTCATTCCGCAAATAAACGAAGTAGAAATGTTGTCTAAGCTCTGAATTTCATGGTCACGGAAGACAGTAAGCAATTGGCAATATTGCCTTGAACCACTTGTACAAATTCTCCAAACCACAGATTAAATATGGTTGTATGCACAGGGCCGGGGTAATTTAAAAAAATTATATTTAAAGTAAGTTTAATTTTGTTTTTCGCTTTTAAAATTTTAACTAAAATTAAATTGCATTTTAATTTTCACTTTTATCTCACAATTTGAATAAATTTCTATACAATTCAATCAGAATATGGACATGGATTTAGATACATGCGTTATTTGTAACCAGAGCCTAGAAAATGGCTCACAAACTGTTAAGCTTCGAGTTAAAGGCTGTGACGGTATTAACAATGCTAGCAGAGCCCGTGAAAGCGATGTCATAGCTGAAGTAGGAAAGAGGGTTCATGTAAAATGTCGACGGGAGTTCATTGATCCCAAGCGGATTGCCCGTGACGCAGAGAAAATTGAACAATCTCCGCCACCCATGCGAACACTCCGTTCAGAAAGTCCAACATTCAATTTTAGTGAACATTCTTTGCTATGCGGATACCCTGCAAAAATTCAAGATGGAAAGAAACGTGGCTATGATATTTATCCAGTAAGTACTCATGACTTTCAATGTAGTATCGCCGAGGCCTGTGAGCAGAGAAAAGACGAATAGGGCAAACTTGTAGCTGGGCGGCTTCCCTTCACGCCGGATTTTTGCGTTGTCAATGCAGTATACCATCAAAGCTGCAGCGTAAATTTTCGAACCATGAAAAATATCCCTCTGCTGCACTCATCTTGCTCATCCCAAAAACATGGAAGGCCAGAAGACTTGGACAGAGTACGAGCATTAAGTGCGACAATGGCATTTCTTGAAAATAATGATGATGAGCAGCTGACCCTGCACGACCTCGTTAATAAAATGCAAGAGTATCTCGATGATAAAGAGAATAAAGCATACAGTACAAAATACATGCAGGATAAAATAAAAGATAATTATGGCGATGAAATATTTATTAGCACTGTGAATGGTAAGCCAAACGTTGTTACCTTTCGTTCAAAAGCATCTACTATTTTGACTGACTTCTATAAGGAACAGAAGAGAAAGGATTCCAAATCAGAGAGCATGCTAATCATCCAGACAGCTGCCAAACTGCTTAGACACGATATTAAGTTAATTGATTCATGCACATCATCTGAAAGCTATCCATCAAGGGAGCAAATGAGCGACCCAGTAAAGGCATTGAATTATTTACCAGAGACACTGCGGGAATTATTGCGGATTTTTTTTACTGGAAAAGACACAGAAATGAAACAGGCATCAGTTGGACAGGCTATTATGCAAGGAACTCGTCCTAGAGTTATTTTGGCACCTTTGCAGTTCGGGCTGTCATGTGAGATGCACCATAAATTTGGATCTAGATTTATTGTTGACACCTTGTACAAGCACGGATTTGGATGTTCATACGCGGAGATACAGAGGTTTTAGCGCAGTGCATCACTTCATGGTGGAGATCTACCACAGCCATTATCAGGCGAGTTCATTCAGTTTGTTGCCGACAATGTGGATCACAATCTTTGCACAATAGATGGGCATAATACATTTCATGGAATGGGAATCATTGCATCTGTTACACCAGGAAACCTTTCGTGCAAACTTTTTCCAAGGATAAATGTAACATCTGAAGATATCAAGCAAGTTGGCAAGATCTGTATCAGGAACTTTGAGTCTCAGCATACCAGGAACTTCCCATTGACCTTTAAGGAGTTAACTGCGATGGAACAAACAGACCCAACAGCTGACATTGACATCCTCTGGGATTTCTCTTTGTTTCTGCGTTCAAGGAGACAGTCATGGTCTGGCATGATGCAAACTGTTCACCAAGGAGTTTATCCAGGTAAATCGTCTGTTATTTTCCTTCCGATGATAGATCTAGAGCCAAGTAACATGACCTGCATCTTTTCCACTTTGACTTATGTTTGTGAACAGGCAAACCGATACCATGTTGCACCCGTGATTACATTTGATCAGCCCTTATTTTGGAAAGCTATGACTATCATAGAGATTGAGCCGAGCTGGAGTCCATTAAAGCAAATTAATCTAAGACTCGGAGGTCTTCATATGGGGATGAGCTTCCTTGGCTGCATTGGTCACTTAATGGCAGGAAGCGGTCTTGCGCCTATTCTAGAGGTAGTCTACGCTGAGAATTCTGTCAAACACATTCTTAGTGGAAAGGCAATTTCTCGAGCAGTTCGAGGACACCTCATGGTTTTTGCTTCTCTCAGTACAATCTTGATTGCAAATGCATACAACCTACCACTACCTACAATTGCAGATGCTGAAGTTGACACAGTAGAATATTCCGCTGCAATGCATTCAAAAGAATTGTTTGACAATGATGATAATGTTGCAGGACATGAAACGATTGAAAGTTCCCTAAATAAAAGTCTGGTTAAAGTTGGAGAGCTCTATGATGACATTATCAAAAATCCGTATGTAGCTACAAGATTGTCCTCGGAAAATGCATTACATGATGTCAAGGACAAACTAGACTCAGAGAAGGTGGTCATGAAAGATAAGAGGACTGCACGACTCTGGATTTTGTATATGGAGTTGGTTGACATTCTGCGCAAATTCATTAAGGCAGAACGAACTGGTGATTGGAACATGCACCTTCAGACCGTTCGTGAGATGCTTCCATATTTTGCAGCCGCTGGGCATAATCTGTACGCCAAGTCTGCATATGTATATTTACAAAAGATGTTAGAAATACCTGAAAGTCATCCAGATATACACACCAGCTTCCTCAATGGTCATCATGTCATTCATCGAAGTGATAGGTATTGGGCAGGGTTATCTACTGATCTAGTTATTGAGCAGGTCCTTATGAGAAGTGTAAAGTCAAGTGGTGGTCTAACACGAGGTCGTGGAATGACAGAACTTCAGCGTCTTGTATGGTTGTTGTCTATGCCCGCATGTGCAGATGTGTGTAATGCAATGCAAGAGCTCTCTGGGGTAAACTCGAACAGGCTGGATGCTTAACGATAAAGGCAAGCGGTGATGCTGATGTCTTAATTACGCAAACGGCTATCTTGGCTTCAAAGTCAACAAATACTGCTCTTGTTGGAGACGATACCGACCTACTGGTGTTGCTTCTATACCATACTGATATGAATGGCTGTCAGCTATTTTTCAGACCAGAGCCAAAGCAAAATGCAAAGCAACCCCGACTGTGGAATAACAAAATGGCAAAGGAAAAACTCGGGTTCTGTTTGTGCTCACAGCTGTTATTTATCCATGCTATCCTTGGCTGTGACTCAACATCTAGGCTTTATGGAATTGGAAAATCTGCATCCCTTAGCAAAATCCAGTGCTGCAAAGAACTCTCTCAAATTGCTGAAGAGTTTACAATGAGTAATGCGAATAAAGATGACGTGATAAAAGCAGGTGAGAAGGCAATGCTTATTCTATACAATGGCACTTCAATGGATAGTCTAGTTGCTTTGCGATACAAGCGATTCACGGAGAAGGTTGCAAAAAGTTCCAAGTATGTTGAAGCATGAGATTTACCACCAACACCCGCATCCGCAAAGTTTCACGGTCTTCGCGTGTACTACCAAATTCAAGTTTGGAGAGGAGATACTGGAGATATGGATCCAACAGAATGGGGCTGGAAAGTTCTCAACCACCAAATGCTGCCTGTTAAGACTGACATGCTGGCAGCACCTGACGATTTACTGTATTCATTTAGATGCAGCTGCAAAACTGGCTGTGAATCAAAGAGATGCACCTGTAGAAAACATGGGCTCAGCTGCACATCCGCCTGCGAAGACTGTAAGGGTCTCAGTTGCTCGAATTCAATAACGCTCATTGAGGAAGATGACTTGGATAATTGATGCAAGATGAAATTAGTAGAAACCAGGTAACTATGCCATACTATTTCATCTTATCTTAGCTTAGAAACACACAATACCGTGACATAATAAAATATAATATGTATTGTATCAATATCAATGATGGTATTAGGTAAATTCATGCAAGTGGCATAACACAATACATTTAATTTGTGGAGAATATGTTAATCGTATTCATTTATTACTAAAAAAATACTCAGTCACACATATATTACATACCGGTTTTAAAGAAATAAAGAAAAATGGATTTTTCAGGTGAAATGGCCCAAATCTGGTAATAATTATGCAAATTTTACCCTTTCCCCTATTGGAATTTTGGAGGACTTTTGATATGTTGTACATGATGGCCCCCTATACACTGGGCGAGGTAAAAAAATTCTGTTGCAATTTGTTCCGGGTTAAAATATGTTTGGCCTAGATTGACTGGACTAAAGGAGCAATGCAATAACTTTGAGTAAAACTGCTTTCAGCGTGTCTACGCAGACAATATCTCAGCGGTTGCTTAATCCTTTACCTGTCTAGCCTTCAAAAATGGCTTCTGTAATTGTTTTGAGGGATGTCCATTTTCAAGCCAAGTGAAAACTTTCAAAAATTTACCACTGGAATGGCTGGCTCGATAATCGAGCCAGTCATTCCAGTGGTAAATTTTCAAAAATACTCTTCTCTTGGCCTACAAATGAGCATTCAGTAAGCAAATATTTCAATTTTCTTAGCAAAATCTAACCATTAAATGGTTAAAGATTAACCCTTGGCACTCTGATGTCAAAAATTGTAATATTGAAATAAAATTAAAAGATGAACCCCATGAGAGTGCAGATTGTCATGTATCAAAAACACAGTCTCGTAGGAATTGAATGCCCAAAGTGAGATAGTTTTTGAATTCACTTCATTATGGTGTGAAACGAAGAAAAATCATAGGTTACAATTTTTTCGACACCCGTGACCCCTGTAGGGACCAAAAAACAAGATGGTCGCCGCCGCGCATGGAAACTACAGGGAATGCCATATCTCTAGAACTACTTGACCAATTTCAATAAAGTTAGAGTCCTTTCTATGTTTTTCAAATATGGCTGATATTTTGGAATAGGTTTCAGGTCGATAGGAAGTCAAGGTCATGCAACAAGGTCAAGGTCAAAGTGAATTTTGAGCACATCTAGAGGTATTTGATCAATTTGCATGATGTTAGACTCTATTGTTGGGTTTTCAAACATGCCCAATCATTTGCAATAGGTTTTATCTCGAGAAGAGGTAAAGATCACAGACAAAGGTCAAGGTCATATCTATTTCAGCCTCTCGGTACAGAAATCGGAGCACCTCTGGAGTGAATCGATCAATTTGCACGATCTTATACTTTATTGTATGTTTTTCAAACATGCCCAATCATGCAATAGGTGTTATCTCGATAGGAGGTTAAGATCACAGAGAAAGACCAAGGTTATATCCATTTTTAACCTCTCGTTACAGAAATCGGAGCACTGCTGGAGTGAAATGATCAATTTGCATGATCTTAGAATTTATTGTATGGTTTTCAAATATGCATAAAGAAATATGAGTACCACTCGAGTTAATTGATCAATGTGCATGATGTTTGAGTGTATTGCAGGGTTTTCACACATCTGTCTGATCATTTTGATCAGCTTTCAGGTCGATTGGACTTCAAAGTCACATGGTCGGGTCAAAAGAAACGTCGACATATGCTGATCATTCAATAAAAATCAATTTATAACAAGTTTGTCATGTGGCAATTGCAATTACAGCAAAATAGAATAAAAGGTCAAAGATCAGGGAAACAAATGCAGAATCCCAGGTTCAAGGTCAAAATCAATGAAAAGTCTGCGACTCAGAATACAGATAAGAAAATACAAGTAATAACAAATCGAGATGCAAATAATGATGCAGCCAGAGAACTGAAGTGCATGTATCTATGTCAAGTAACCTGAAGTACACGAAAAGGGAAATACGCATGCCTAGGCACCACATTCAATAAGATGAAATGTAAGCTGTAATGTAATTTTAAGGGGTAGATTATTGAAGCATACCCGTACAGCGTATCTATCACGAAGCATGTCACTGGGAATACTTAGTATGAAGTGAATTAGGGGTACCCAATCCCCAAACAGTCTTCCTTCATGTTCGTGCAACAATCATGCATCGTCGTCTTCATCTTTCATCATCCTGTAGTCAGGAAGGTTGCTGCAATCACTATTGTGACATTTGCAGAGCGCAGTATATGGAAGGTTGTTCTTCTTGCATGAGCAGTGACCCTTGAACGATGTCTGGCAACCACATTTAATCAGCTCTAAGACAGCGACTGGTGCTGCTTTGTAAAGGCACTGGGCAGGGACATACTCCCTATCAAGCACCCATCCATACTCCTCTAGCGGCGGTAGGCATGGGTGAGGTGTTGTATAGCTTTTGCCCCTCATAGACACAAAGTTCGTACGTAAGATATGAGGTAGCAGTGTTGCTCTGGTCGGAGGAAGCTTTTCACCCTCCAGATTTCTGGACCTGAACAGTTCCCATCGCAAAGTTGGTATGCTAGTTAGACCCCAAGAACTCTATACTGAGCACACAAACCTCTCGATAGGTCACACCTCTTCAGGCATCTCACCGTCCACCGATTCAGTGTTTGTGAGGACACCATCACCCAAAGGTTTGAAGTCAGGGACGATGGGGTCATCATTGAGCAAGGATAGCTATGAGACGATCCAACTCCTCTTTGAGATTCCAACAAATTTCCCACTCAATCTGCCCCAGTATAATTATGGAAACCAATCAGACCTTGACACTTCTCTTGACCAATAGCACTCACACGCTCACGGATGTTGATCGATCGATATGTGTTGCCTTTAAGTGCCCAGTAAGGAACCTGAGGTTGGCGAATGTACCTATTCGTCTATGAGCCGCAAGGTCCAGGCGATGATACATCTATCTCCCTCAGAGTGGAGTCATGGAGGGCATCGATCACATGCAGAGGAATCATGCTGTCTGCCTCCTCATGATAATGAGTAGACATGGACTCTGCTAAAGAGTGGGGTTGATTGATCTGAACTGTGATACCTTTCACAACCACCACCTTCTTCTTTGATCCTTTGCATGCCTCCAGTACAGCATCACCAAATGTGTTGGAGAGGATCGCCTTTGTCTGGAGGCAGAAAGCAGCTCTTTAAGCGTAACCTTAGCGATTGTCATCTCGTCATGGATCACAAACTCCCTCTCATTTCCTTGTGTTTGCTTCGCCCTCGTCCTTTGCTTCTGTGATTGAGTGATGTCATAGCGATCAAATATAATGTGTCCTTCATTGTACGGTTTCGCCATTCTTGTGATTCTCTTAATAAATGATTCCTTGAAGTTGAGGATCCTTTTCTCATACATTGAATAACAGCCATGCTGTCAATGATAATAACACGGTCATTGGGTTCGACGGGGCCATTAATGAGAATGTTGAGATGGCCATTGTGTGTATCAACATTTGCTGGTGCCTGAATGGTTGATTCTGGTGGTGATGTCTGTGTCTCAGTCTGAATGGGGTGTGTCGCCTCAACAGCATGTATGATGGATGCTTTGTGTTGGGATGGGGAGTGATCCATCTGAGGCAAACACTGACCTCGGTGTTACCGCCATCTCGTAATCGCCAATGGTTGCAGGCAGGCGAGGAACTAGCTCTGGGCGTGACTGTTGAATGACGAGGAAGTGGGCAAGGAGCTGTCTCTCTTGTCGGAACTTGATGACCTTTTCTCCTACACTCACACGCTTCCTCGCCATCCATGTATCCAAGGTCTTGAGCTTCATCTTCTTCATTGTGTCCTACACAGACATGGGTGCGGCAGGTACAAGACGAGTCTGAGAAAACTGTCGATATCCCTCCAGTCCCTTCTCATTCTGGCTGATTATGTCCTCTTTGGAACCTTCCGGAAACAGCGCTGATGACACAAGGCTCTTTAGTGGTGTCCCCACAATGAAGGGGTTACCTTCGCAGTGGATCAGGATGGAATCCCTCAGCTTCAGCGCATTCCTGGTTGATCGTAGGGAGATATCGGCAGAAAGCTGATAATGTTCAACTGAAGAGGCGGAGGCAGCTGAGAAGCGGGGAAATCCATACAGCCAAGTATTGACAATAGGGATGATGTGGGGGAAATGTGGTGATAACATGGTCAAGTGAGACCTCATCTTGCGTAATACCCACAAGATGCCCAACCCCTTTCAACTCCTTAATCTTCTGTTCAAGAGCCTGATCTGCAAAGAGTGCAGTGAAGGACAAGTCAGACTTTTTTACACAGAAGTTGCCCTCCTTTAGTGCCTTCTACAGTGTCCGGTCATCGTTTTCAAGCTAGTTCATTTGGGTCAGGTGGATAGGCACAAGGTGTTCGTAGTGGTACAGGTCATGGGCGAAGAAGTACTGGATCTGATCGTCCAGTGCAGTCAGATATGCCTCCTAGTCGCCCAGACAGCATGCACTGATGATGTGCAGTAGACACTGGAGGTGTTTCGTGTAGTTTGTCAAGAATCGGGCCAGCTCCCCAGCATCCAAATCAGTAATCTTAGATTCTATCTGATCCGTATAGTACGATGCCAAGTCGTTGTAGATGCCTGTAGCGTTCTCACTCCTCTGGTGAAGGCTGGATTTGAGTTGCTCGCACTTTTTCCGGAGATGCGCATCAGGAGATATTTCTCCCAGTATTGCATCAAACTTGAAGATGAAACAGGCAAGCACATTCATGAGATGATATTCAACTCCTCTCTTGAACGGCTTTCCTGTGACTTATTTATAATTTTCTTACGACAATCTGAATGATATCTATTTTTTTTCTAACTCATGCCGGGATAAACTAGAGAGACAATTTGATAGGGCTCTCAAATTAGCTTCCCATAGGTTTTGCATAGTATAATATATCACATATCGGATAATAATATCATGATTGAGTCCCGGTGAAGTCTTGTGATTTTGGCGGGCTGATTTTCTTCTTTGAGCATTTACACCTAATATTGAATCATATGTGTCCATAATATTTCAGATACAGCGGTGTTAGCAAACCAAATGGTTGCCGCATCCCTCGCAACGAGAGACGTATTACTATATTGGGTCTTCCACACAACACGTTCTTGTTATACGCAGCCCTTTACTGCTTAAAGGTGCATATTCACACTAGAATGATTGAAAATAGACTTGTTAAAATTGTATACTTTTATAAGCTTAAATTATGTGCCTATGTGCAATGAAACGAAATAAATCTTAACATATGATGATTCTATTCCATATAAATTAATATAATTTTTTAAGTTGCGAAATTGAAACAGAGGCCCGTGCCTATATTTCAATTTCGCAACTTAAAAATTGTATTAATTTATATGGAATGGAATCATTATATGTTAAGATGTATTTCGTTTCATTACATATAGGCTCACAGTTTAAGCCTCTAAAAGTGTATAATTTAAACAATTTTATTTTCAGAAATTTTACTGTGAATATGCACCTTTAATCCGGCCAAAAACGGCGTCCCCAGTGGCCTTGAGAAATTTACATTTTCATGAGATTTGAATTTTCTAAACAAATGTGGGCACTAAATGGTCAACATGCATGGCTGACTAAGATGACGTAGGCTTTTTTTTATTAGAAATGTATTTAACGTCTGTCTGGTGCGGACGTCATCATCGATCACGCCTTGTTGCTCGAGGATTATACAATGTATACTTGTAGCTACTTTTTCAGAATTTATATTATTTATTCAGATTTTTTTATCCTGAATTCATTCCAGATCCGGATCCTTGCCTACGTTATATACATTTGCAGCGCCTCAAAATATAGGCGTGGTTTCCAATCTAAAAATAGAGCCGGGGATTTTCGCCTGGAATACTCCTCTAACGTAATGACCAGACATTACGGCATCAAGGCGACCAGGCTGTTACGCTTACAGTTTCGCGTTATTACACTCAGGCTACCGAGGCAGCATATGAGGGTACATATTTATAACAATTATTATGGCGAGTAAAGTGACAAAATATACAGTGATTACCGCGAGGTTAATAAATAAATAAATAAATAAATACTAATTACATTAATAACAGCGATAATAGACTTGGTGACTTATTCTTTCTTGGCATATAAAAGGTATTTACACATTTTTTGGAGATTTGGCCTGTTGCATATTGAAAGAAGTCCTTTTGCTTTTTTCCATCGAGTTATTGTCATCTGCAGTGGTCTTAGAGAATGTCTATTTCACGGTCAAGAGAAGACCTTTTTTTTAATTTACCACTGGAATGGCTGGCTCGGTAATTGGGCCAGTCAATCCAGTGATAAATTTTCAAAAATAGTCCTCTCTTGACCTGCAAATGAACATTCAATAGGCACATATTTAGATTTTCTTGACCAAATTTGCATATTAAAGGGTAAAACAATAGGCTAGTTCTCGTGTCCGGATAAGATTCATTTCTTTTTATAAGTATATTCTACTAGCGAAGATTACTACGGCAATGGGAGATCTCGGGAGACACGAAAGATGCAGCGCATCTAATGTGATCTCCACGCACCCCCACCCCACCCCATCCCCTCCCGGACCAATTTCTCAGCGCTATTTTACAGCCATTCGTAGTCCGTCTAAAAGCCTCCCGGATGAGGCATTTGTATGTCGCGGGATCGCCTTCGATACGATATCGAGAAATTTCGAAGAAGCCACGCCTCTATCTTTAAATTGTCTGATGAGGTAGTGAGAGATCACGGTTGAGACATTTTCCCCGAGAGCCTGTTCAACTTGTACCGCATTCATAACTAGTGACGGTATTTAGTCTACATTTAATTTTTAATTCCAAAGACTCTCAGAGCGCATCTCCTATATTTCTGGAGGGAAATATTTGTCTTTGGTTCGGTACAAAATTGTTCTATTTACTTTTTTCTGTGTCTCGGATATATAAAACTGGGGACAAATTACCCGCTTACTAAGACTCCATTAGTTTTGTATATCATGGATTTTCTACCTGGCATGGGTGAATATTTTACAAACACAAGGCGCAATGCAATAACTTTGAGTAAAACTGCTTTCAGCGTGTCTATGCACACAATATCTCAGCGGTTGCTTAATCCTTTACCTGTCTAGCCTTCAAAAATGGCTTCTGTAATTGTTTTGAGGGATGTCCATTTTCAAGCCAAGTGAAAATTTTCAAAAATTTACCACTGGAATGGCTGGCTCGATAATCGAGCCAGTCATTCCAGTGGTAAATTTTCAAAAATACTCTTCTCTTGGCCTACAAATGAGCATTCAGTAAGCAAATATTTCAATTTTCTTAGCAAAACCTAACCATTAAATGGTTAAAGGTTAACCCTTGGCACTCAATATTCAAATAAAATTAAAAGATGAACCCCATGAGAGTGCAGATTGTCATGTATCAAAAACACAGTCCCGTAGGAATTGAATGCCCAAAGTGAGATAGTTGTTGAATTCACTTCATTATGGTGTGAAACGAAGAAAAATCATAGGTTACAAATTTTTCGACACCCGTGACCCCTGCAGGGACCAAAAAACAAGATGGTCGCCGCCGCATGGAAACCACAGGGAATGCCATATCTCTAGAACTACTTGACCAATTTCAATAAAGTTAGAGTCCTTTCTATGTTTTTCAAATATGGCTGATATTTTGGAATAGGTTTCAGGTCGACAGGAAGTCACGGTCATGCAACAAGGTCAAAGTGAATTTTGGTCCCTCGTTGCAGAAACATGAGCACATCTAGAGGTATTTGATCAATTTGCATGATGTTAGACTCTATTGTTGGGTTTTCAAACATGCCCAATCATTTGCAATAGGTTTTATCTCGATAAGAGGTAAAGATCACAGACAAAGGTCAAGGTCATATCTATTTCAGCCTCTCGGTACAGAAATCGGAGCACCTCTGGAGTGAATCGATCAATTTGCACGATCTTACACTTTATTGTATGTTTTTCAAACATGCCCAATCATTTGCAATAGGTGTTATCTCGATAGGAGGTTAAGATCACAGAGAAAGACCAAGGTTATATCCATTTTTAACCTCTCGTTACAGAAATCGGAGCACTGCTGGAGTGAAATGATCAATTTGCATGATCTTAGAATTTATTGTATGGTTTTCAAATATGCATAAAGAAATATGAGTACCACTCGAGTTAATTGATCAATGTGCATGATGTTTGAGTGTATTGCAGGGTTTTCACACATCTGTCTGATCATTTTGATCAGCTTTCAGGTCGATTGGACATCAAAGTCACATGGTCGGGTCAAAAGAAACGTCGACATATGCTGATCATTCAATAAAAATCAATTTATAACAAGTTTTTCATGTGGCAATTGCAATTACAGCAAAATAGAATAAAAGGTCAAAGATCAGGGAAACAAATGCAGAATCCAAGGTTCAAGGTCAAAATCAATGAAAAGTCTGCGACTCAGAATACAGATAAGAAAATACAAGTAATAACAAATCGAGATGCAAATAATGATGCAGTCAGAGAACTGAAGTGCATGTATCTATGTCAAGTAACCTGAAGTACACGAAAAGGGAAATACGCATGCCTAGGCACCACATTCAATAAGATGAAATGTAAGCTGTAATGTAATTTTAAGGGGTAGATTATTGAAGCATACCCGTACAGCGTATCTATCACGAAGCATGTCACTGGGAATACTTAGTATGAAGTGAATTAGGGGTACCCAATCCCCAAACAGTCTTCCTTCATGTTCGTGCAACAATCATGCATCGTCGTCTTCATCTTTCATCATCCTGTAGTCAGGAAGGTTGCTGCAATCACTATTGTGACATTTGCAGAGCGCAGTATATGGAAGGTTGTTCTTCTTGCATGAGCAGTGACCCTTGCACGATGTCTGGCAACCACATTTAATCAGCTCTAAGACAGCGACTGGTGCTGGTTTGTAAAGGCACTGGGCATGGACATACTCCCTATCAAGCACCCATCCATATTCCTCTAGCGGCGGTAGGCATGGGTGAGGTGTTGTATAGCTTTTGCCCCTCATAGACACAAAGTTCGTACGTAAGATATGAGGTAGCAGTGTTGCTCTGGTCGGAGGAAGCTTTTCACCCTCCAGATTTCTGGACCTGAACAGTTCCCATCGCAAAGTTGGTATGCTAGTTAGACCCCAAGAACTCTATACTGAGCACACAAACCTCTCGATAGGTCACACCTCTTCAGGCATCTCACCGTCCACCGATTCAGTGTTTGTGAGGACACCATCACCCAAAGGTTTGAAGTCAGGGACGATGGGGTCATCATTGAGCAAGGATAGCTATGAGACGATCCAACTCCTCTTTGAGATTCCAACAAATTTCCCACTCAATCTGCCCCAGTATAATTATGGAAACCAATCAGACCTTGACACTTCTCTTGACCAATAGCACTCACACGCTCACGGATGTTGATCGATCGATATGTGTTGCCTTTAAGTGCCCAGTAAGGAACCTGAGGTTGGCGAATGTACCTATTCGTCTATGAGCCGCAAGGTCCAGGCGATCATACATCTATCTCCCTCAGAGTGGAGTCATGGAGGGCATCGATCACATGCAGAGGAATCATGGTGTCTGCCTCCTCATGATAATGAGTAGACATGGACTCTGCTAAAGAGTGGGGTTGATTGATCTGAACTGTGATACCTTTCACAACCACCACCTTCTTCTTTGATCCTTTGCATGCCTCCAGTACAGCATCACCAAATGTGTTGGAGAGGATCGCCTTTGTCCTGGAGGCAGAAAGCAGCTCTTTAAGCGTAACCTTAGCGATTGTCATCTCGTCATGGATCACAAACTCCCTCTCATTTCCTTGTGTTTGCTTCGCCCTCGTCCTTTGCTTCTGTGATTGAGTGATGTCATAGCGATCAAATATAATGTGTCCTTCATTGTACGGTTTCGCCATTCTTGTGATTCTCTTAATAAATGATTCCTTGAAGTTGAGGATCCTTTTCTCATACATTGAATAACAGCCATGCTGTCAATGATAATAACACGGTCATTGGGTTCGACGGGGCCATTAATGAGAATGTTGAGATGGCCATTGTGTGTATCAACATTTGCTGGTGCCTGAATGGTTGATTCTGGTGGTGATGTCTGTGTCTCAGTCTGAATGGGGGGTGTCGCCTCAACAGCATGTATGATGGATGCTTTGTGTTGGGATGGGGAGTGATCCATCTGAGGCAAACACTGACCTCGGTGTTACCGCCATCTCGTAATCGCCAATGGTTGCAGGCAGGCGAGGAACTAGCTCTGGGCGTGACTGTTGAATGACGAGGAAGTGGGCAAGGAGCTGTCTCTCTTGTCGGAACTTGATGACCTTTTCTCCTACACTCACACGCTTCCTCGCCATCCATGTATCCAAGGTCTTGAGCTTCATCTTCTTCATTGTGTCCCACACAGACATGGGTGCGGCAGGTACAACACGAGTCTGAGAAAACTGTCGATATCCCTCCAGTCCATTCTCATTCTGGCTGATTATGTCCTCTTTGGAACCTTCCGGAAACAGCGCTGATGACACAAGGCTCTTTAGTGGTGTCCCCACAATGAAGGGGTTACCTTCGCAGTGGATCAGGATGGAATCCCTCAGCTTCAGCGCATTCCTGGTTGATCGTAGGGAGATATCAGCAGAAAGCTGATAATGTTCAACTGAAGAGGCGGAGGCAGCTGAGAAGCGGGGAAATCCATACAGCCAAGTATTGACAATAGGGATGATGTGGGGGAAATGTGGTGATAACATGGTCAAGTGAGACCTCATCTTGCGTAATACCCACAAGATGCCCAACCCCTTTCAACTCCTTAATCTTCTGTTCAAGAGCCTGATCTGCAAAGAGTGCAGTGAAGGACAAGTCAGACTTTTTTACACAGAAGTTGCCCTCCTTTAGTGCCTTCTACAGTATCCGGTCATCGTTTTCAAGCTAGTTCATTTGGGTCAGGTGGATAGGCACAAGGTGTTCGTAGTGGTACAGGTCATGGGCGAAGAAGTACTGGATCTGATCGTCCAGTGCAGTCAGATATGCCTCCTAGTCGCCCAGACGGCATGCACTGATGATGTGCAGTAGACACTGGAGGTGTTTCGTGTAGTTTGTCAAGAATCGGGCCAGCTCCCCAGCATCCAAACCAGTAATCTTAGATTCTATCTGATCCGTATAGTACGATGCCAAGTCGTTGTAGATGCCTATAACGTTCTTACTCCTCTGGTGAAGGCTGGATTTAAGTTGCTCGCACTTTTTCCGGAGATGCGCATCAGGAGATATTTCTCCCAGTATTGCATCAAACTTGAAGATGAAACAGGCAAGCACATTCATGAGATGATATTCAACTCCTCTCTTGAACGGCTTTCCTGTGACTTATTTATAATTTTCTTACGACAATCTGAATGATATCTATTTTTTTTCTAACTCATGCCGGGATAAACTAGAGAGACAATTTGATAGGGCTCTCAAATTAGCTTCCCATAGGTTTTGCATAGTATAATATATCACATATCGGATAATAATATCATGATTGAGTCCCGGTGAAGTCTTGTGATTTTGGCGGGCTGATTTTCTTCTTTGAGCATTTACACCTTTACACACGACGCACACACGTGATTCAGAATGTTTGATTTCTATATATAATCTGGATCGTTTTGAACACAAGTACTTCGATTTAACTTGACTGGACTTGATGGAATCAGGAAACTGAACGAGATAATAATATGGCGATTATTAAAGTGCTTGTTGCGATATACGTGTTAGACTTTATTGTAGGCTTTCAGGCATGCCTGACTATTTGGAATATGTTTCGGATAATTATTAACAGAGATTAATGTTATTATGACCTTGACCTTGCTGCGTGACCTTGAGTTCGTATCGACCTGAAACATATTGCAAATAATCAAGCATGTCTGAAAACCCTACAGTAAGGTCTAATACCATGCAAATTGTTCAATTAACTCGAGAGGTGTTCATATTTCTGCACCGAGTCCAAAATTGGCTGTGCCCTTGAGCTTGCTCTGTGACCTCGACCCTTTATCGAGATAAAACCCATGCCAAATTATGGGGAATGTTTGAAAGCCCAACAATTGAGGCTAACATCAAACAAATTGATCAATTAACTCCAGAGATACTCATATTTCTGCAGCGAGTGGCCAAAAATTAAGTTGACCTTGACCTTGTCATGACCTTGACAGCCTGTCGACCTGAACACCGTTCCAAATGATCGGGCATATTTGAAAACCATACAATTCACTCTAACATCATTGAAATTGGTCAAGTGGTTCCAGAGATATGCCACTCTCTGTAGTATCCATGAGAGATGGCGCCATTTTCGATTATTTATTTTGTACCCTACAGGGTCACAGGTGTCGAAAAAATTGTTACCTAAAATTGTTCTTGATTTCACACCCTAATGAAGTAAAATCAACCACTATCTCACTTTAAGCATCCAATACCTACGGAAAGTACATCCCAGTCTATACTACATACCATACCAAATGTGAGTAGATTATGCACAGTACCTAACTACGAATACATATAGGACAAGTACACATATTGATGCAAGGCATCAATGGTAAATAGCGTGCCCGGAGGTTATTATAATTCTGAGAATAAACTCAACTGTTTCATGAAAAAAAGAAGTTATAGAAAGGCACACAAAAAACACAAAAGAAGGAATATTTCTTGCAAAAAGATATGGGCAGTATTAGCTATGGGCTAGGAAAAGCAGCTTATATTTTTGGTCAGTCCAACAATTTTTCCATCCATCCTTTTTCTCCAGGCCAAACTCCTTCACAGAGAGAGGAACAGACAAAATTAAGAGCAGCCAGTGATGAGAAAATTGCACTACTGCATCGATAGAGAGTAACAGATCAAATTTGGGTCATTAGGTATCAACAACTTGTAAAGATAAAGAAATCAACAGAGCTGGCAACCCAGTCAGTAGAAAATCAGCGCAAGAGGCAGTACAGACCCTGACACCCATTCAAACATATTAAAGAAAAACTGTAAAGAATATTTTAAACCTAAATCTTGATACCTTCTTAAACAGACGTGAAGAGCTTATTACCCGGAAATATGTTGGTGAAATATACACTGCAATGCTAGTGAAATGCACAAAGCAAGTATATTGTTTATGCAATACAGGACCCGATCTGTACCGACAGATAACCTTTTCAACAAAGTTAAGTGGCCAGGATAGAACCAATACCGTGAACCTAGTTTTCTCCAACGAAAATGATATAGTAGAGAACATTCTGACTGAAGACCCAGTGGGAAACATCATGATCTGTTTCATTTAGCTATCATATCTATGTCACCTATTAAACGATATCTCTACTGGAAACAGTGACAAACTATTAAATCAAACATTTTTGCTAGACAAAAAGGCCAAAATTGGCCTCAACCGTTGCAATGATGACGATCTTGTTGACAATATCTGCAAATGTTAGGATATTAGCCTAATAAGTCAGGTTCTACCAGTACACGCGGCTAATAATATGGGATATATAGAAATATTTTCACATTAGAATTATTACAATATTTCGCACAGCACGAGAACATAGTGAGTTGTACATGGCCTTATGTTCGAAAACTGGCTACAAGGCATGTAGAGATATTCTGGTACCGAATATAGTACATTATTGGAATTTGACAATGGTGTGCCACTACTAAATTGCATATGACGAAATTACTGTATAGTAAACATTTTTTAAACCTTTGTTCTTTATTAGCGTATTCATATACGTAACTAACCATATGGGTGAACTTCTGGGGTCGAACCTATTGCAAACAGTATGGTACAGAAAATCGTTGATCTTCGGTATTGAACTGTGTACTATGAAATTATGTTCCTGTAGAATTTTTTTAAATTCGGAATACAACTAGCATATTTCCTATAAGTATTTGTGGGTGAAATTCTGGGGGTGAACATATTGCAATGAAAACCATGAATTATGAAGTTTGAGCTTATTTACGTTACGAAATTTTTAAATCTCACTACGTCGTAAGCTTATGCCTATACCTATCTAAACATATGGGTGATATTCTGGGCCGAACCCATTATGAGCGATATGTCAGGACATATCGACACCTATCTGAATGTGGTGAATGTGAACCAACCATATTACAATGGAGCTATATGGCGAATATGTAACCACATATTACCAAATTACTTGATGGTAGAATCGTGCAAAAGCACAGCTATATGTAAAAAAAATTGATTACAAACTGAGATTCTAATACTGAATATAGTAAATTGTTGGCATTTGACAACTGTCCGTGACTACTAAATTGAATATTACGAAATTACTACGTGGTAGAAATCTCAAGATTCATTAGCGCATTCGTATCCCATACTAAAACTATACGGGTGAAATTATGTAGCCACACATATTGCAGACGGTAGGGTATTGAAAACCACAGATCTGCCAACATTGGAACAAATGTATGCGATGAAATTGCATACTACGAAAATAATTCATGTTCGAATTCTTTTAAATTCCCAATGTAACTAGCATATTCAAACTCCTATACGTCTATGTGAGCGAAGTTCTGGAGCCGACCATATTACATACAGACAGCAGGGCACCGAAAAGCAAGAAAACCCCAACATTTAAGCCAATCTTTGCCTAATAAAATTATAGCATCTAGAATTTGTTAGATTCGGAATATACATAGTATATTAAGGCTCAAGTCTATGTAGGTGAAATTATGGCGCTAAACATATTACAGACAATAGGGCACTGAAAACTGTGAATCACCGGAGATTTAGCAAATTTTCGGTATGAAGTTGTGCACTACGAAATTACTTCATGGTAAAAAATTTTTTAACCTCAATCCATTAATTCACTAGCGTATTGATATACCTATCTAACCATATGGTTGAAATTATGTGGCCGAATTTCCTGTAGACGTTCTTAACTTAGCACATGCATAAGCCTACACTTTCGGTTGATTTCTGTATTCAACAATCTGCTACAATAATATTGCCAGCAGTTTTGACTGGAAATTTGGAACATTGGTAGTCTATCAATACTGCTACATAATTGCATTGGCCCTACATGGATTTATTCCCACGGATGGATTAAAGACAAAAGGATACTACTGATAATCTCACATCCATTATTCATTCGTATCCCGCGAGTTCTCTTTCGATACGAGATCGAGAAATGTATCTCGTATGTAGGGACCTATTGAGTAGCCATTGACGTAGTGATTTCACGGTCCAGTGTTGCTTTTACAGTCTGCTACGGAGATAGACTGGGTCCCGGTCTGTCTGGTGTCCGAAGTTGAGTCTGTCTAACAGTCTAGTCGTTGTGATAACGTAAGAAGATGACCGTTCATTACATTAGAGGTGTAGTTTCGAAGAAGCCAAGCCTTTATTTTTAGATGGATCCATTATTGTTAGCGAACTCTGTCTACTTTTTCGCTCTCTACAGTATTATTATGCATGTTTTTCTTTTGAAATTTACCACACACATAGTACGCCTCAAGACTGTCTGTAACAACTCTGTAATTTTGACCCTATCTCGAATGCAACAAATGTGAATCATACTATAATACAATACGGGAAAGGTTAAACAGACATGGTACATCATCGTCGTCCTCATAATTTATTAACCCTGTATTACCTAAATTGAGTCAAGAATATGGGAAAAAAATATTTGGTTATTGAGTGCCTATTTGCAGGCCAATAGACGACTGTTTTGAAGAGTTACTATTGGAATGACTGGCTCAATTATCGAGCCAGTCATTTCAGTGGTGAATTTTCAAAAACGATCTCTTGACATGCAAATTAACATCGTCAAGATCACTGTAGAGGCCGGTTTTGGCGGCCTCCTCATGAAAGGGTTAAATACATTAAGAGAAGATGATAGGCTTACATGGGCAGTTGTTGTCGTTACAATACTTAATACAGGTCTATGATAGCAACGAGTAGGTGGGTAGGGTGGGGTAGGCTACCAGTCAAAGTATTAAAAAGATATTCGTATAGTTGTCTTTATCTGAGATATTGAAATTTCGGTGTTAAACATTCTAAAGGATTTTGTTAGAAAAACACATAATTCTGCCCAAGTAAGTCACATCTTGGTGGCGGTTGCTTGAAATGACTTCCATAGGCTTAGCGTTAGTCAATCGGTCACTGAATCCGGATGGTATATTAATACATTAATACCGCGCTCGTGTTGATATCGATGGATCTCTGAGCTTCTTGACTATCAATTTCCAATTTCAAATTGTTTTCAAAATATTCAGCAGATCCAGAGTTATTGCACATTGAAATTATTGTCTGGTGAATTACAGCAGTCAGACAGGTAAACAGTCTAAAAATATAGGCGTGTCTCCGAGTCGAGAATAATTTTCTCGCTCTCATATCAAAGGAGATCTCGCGAGACACGAATGGTGTTTAAAGTAACTTTGCCGCGCTGTCATAAACAACCGTTTGTATGCTCTGCAGGAGTCCAGTGGCATCTCTAGACGGACAACTGTGGATTATTGAAATTGTACGTGTTGCCTGGAGGCCCAACAACAGTCATGTGTATGAATAATTTACGCTACTGGAACGGATGCGCAGCACACATGGGAGTTTGGTTATCGCGTCGTAAATATTATAATTGATGTACCGACAACGAGACAATGACCACATGAGACAGTTTGTATTGATTGTTTAATGTTATTAGTAAATTTGCTGAATTGAAAGCTGTTTTGTGGTGATAGGGAGGCCGATGTCGACATTGAAATGAAAGCCACGCTGTGCCAGGCTATGGCGCCACTGCCTTACAAACCGATCTATGGGCATGCATAGATTTTAGAACAATAGACTTTTCAAGTCTACCCATCATCTGACGTCATAATCAGCTAAGTGACGTGTAGGATGACGTCCATCGTATTAATATGCGCCCGGCCATATAGCGCCAATGTTCGTGGCCATACTTGCAGTCATTTGATCTCTTGCTATGTGAAGTAACAAGAGGTCAAAAGAGTTACTGACTACACACTACGACTCACTGTACACAACTCAACAAGGACAATTTATCGGGACTGACCAGGGCAAAGCCGACGCAATTCGAGAATTGTTCAAGGGCCATTTCATTGACCACGATGATAAGCCATTGCACACGTTCTGGGGAGACCCCAGGCCATTACTAACACCAATTAGAACAGCAGAAGTTGAGAAGGCACACAAAGCCCTGAAACTGGACGTGCCTCTGGATTTGATGGCATGAGCAATGAACTATTCAAATATGCAAGTGACATGATCTCAAAACCGATGATGCACCTAATAAATTCAGCTTTTATACACCACCTTCCCATCGATGATGTAGGCCAAGGTACCCTTAACGCGCTATCCAAGCTAAGAAGCCACATTGACCCCTAGCCAATCTGCGGCCCATTGTGCTCCTCGTCAGCACACGGAAAATCCTATCCAATGTTACTCTATGCTGCATCTGAAGCAATATCGATGACTTCACCGGATCATGTCAAAGTGGCGTCAAGTCAGTGAAGTATGTAGAGTTTGAGACATCAATCGGCTTCCCACAGGGAAATGGTCTACCCCCTGTGCTTTTCACCTGTTTTCTTGCTGCGGCACTGAAATCCGCGCGGGAAATTTTTACAAGACCAAACCCCCAATGCCCATACTCGGTATGCCGCTAGAGATGGAATATTCAGACGATGTGGACTTCATAGCTGAGGAAGAGAACCCCTTGACGAACTTCTCCCAATAACCAAAAATTGAGAATCTCTTTATGAATGAATTCAAAACAGAGTTCACCCACATATACCTATCTACAAAGCATGAAACTAAGGAAAATGACGATCCACTTCATGGCGTTGAATCATGGAGGAAAGGTGCAATCGTGCGCTCGCTGCTTTGCAGTACTGCTGGAATTGATGTATGCTGCGCCACTGGGAACATAGCTTTCCAGTCCTTATGGAATATATGGATTCATAGATCAAAGATGCCCTTGACAACAAGACTACGTTTATACAATGCAACCTGCGTATCCTTGAAGCCATATAAGTGTAACAGCTGAGCAGCTCCAAACGCAGCTCTAGACAAACGTGATGCCTGCCGCCGCAAACACCAACGTGCCATCACTGGAGACTGATGGCTAGACATCATAATTTCCAATGATGCACTATACAAGATTTGTAATACATCACCTCTATCTGTAAAAGTCACCAAGCGAAGATGGTCCATGCTTGGACGTGTGCTAAGGATGCCAGAAGACGCACCAGCACAGCGAGCCTTGGAATTCGCCCTACTGGGAGCCATGAAATACAAAGCCATGAGATCTAGAGGACGGCATTGCATAAATCTGCTAAGTGTGCTACGAGATGACTTCAAGAAAGCAGGACTCGGTACACTCAAATCAAGAATGGACCTGAGGAAGCTAAGGATTTCGGCGACACAGTGGGCTAAAGCGAAGAAGGACTTCTTGCAGGTATAGAATGTTTCTACTACTGCAACCGCATAATACAGTAATCATACATATGTGAAGTAACGTTACCTATAGGCTGCCGTCCGCCAATCAGATTTCATTTATTTCTTATTGCTGCAATTTCATTGGCGGAGAAACTCAAGCTCGTTTATATTTACGACGTTTCGTTAACTTAGCACCGATATCAAAGGCCTGCAAGCAGGGTATTCGATACGAGAGCGGAGTGGGGGGGGGGGGAGGGCGAGGATCGTGCAATAGGACGATGGATGGCGTCATAATCAATGAAATCATGAATGACGTAGATAAGTTCTTTCCGAAAGTGTAATTGATGAGGGTCTAAGCGTTGGTGTACGAATTGTATGTCATTACTATTTAATAAACACCAGTACCCAGTCAAATTAGTTTCAAAATATTCAACAGCTTACCTGTAATTGTTTTTTGGAAATTGATAGTCAGGGAATTCATGGAGCGATCGATCCCAGTACGAGCAAGGTGTGGGTGGAGCTTAGCTAGAGATGGGCTGGACATACCTAAAACTGGATTCCTCCGTTAGTCACTGAGGTAGGGGCATGCAACAATAACTGTAATTCTACAATTTGATGAACATAGAGATTGGTTATATTCAGTGCAATGGAGAAAGGTTCTGACTGCGTATGGGTGAGTAGCTGGACTATCCTGGTTAGTGGCAAGTGTGCGTTCGACGTCATCGCCACATACAGTGAGTTAGCTTTCAGTAGTAGGAGGAGCATTATTGCTCTCAAGCAGAACTCGTTTGGGCGTGTTTAACGATTTCAAGTGCTGTGACGTGGCACCAAGAGAGCTCTGATAATAAGTGCATCCATCCAATGCTAGACTGTACTACTGGATTGAATTTCTTTTCTGATATACATACGTTATTGGCTGTAGGCGTTCAAACTATGTTTTGCATCGACAGTGTGAAGAGAAGACTGGGATCTCCATCTCTGTAGGCATGTATCGCCGTATATAAGAACACATCTAGAGTCAATATCATGGTAACATGGATGTGGTCCCAGTGTATGCACAGAACTGGAAGCGCAAGCTACTGAACAAGTTAATCAGGAATCGATCAATCCCCGTCTGTCAGCCCCATGCCAGCGTCATATGATGCTACGCTGCATGGCAAATTAGTTGCAAGAGTCTATGGGATGGAGTGGAGTTTCAGAAGTTGTTGAAATGCGGCCTGAATCTAGCAATTCAGGGGCTTGTAATGATGAACATTTTGATAGACGCATTAGGGGATCAGGTGACGAATCTACGTGCGGGTAAAAACTCATACAGTACAGACTAGCAATAATTTAGTATATTTCCAAAACAAAATAAAACGTACAGTTGAATATTTTGGACTTAATTTGATTGGAAATTGAGTTCAAAATTTGTACAAGAACATTTGTACTAACTATCATGTTTCTGTCCTTGTGTTGGAACCATGTTGTCTGTGAGCTGCGCTATAGCACTATATCTATGGAAAACACGAACTGCACTCCAATGCTTAGATACCTCAATAAATGATGGCGGTGGATCATTGGCGCAGATATATAGTGTTAATATGGTGCCTGTTAAGTACATGTGATCATTCTAATCAGCTCATTGTAAATCAGCTCAATGCAGGCGACTCAATAAATTTAGACAGAGGCTGTGCGATAGATGCAATCACGAACTAACGATCATTGCAGAAATTACGGTTCCTTTAGTTTACCCTTACATGTGTACGCTCGCTGGCAAGGTAAATAAAAAGAGAGTAATGCAGTATGTACGGAAGGCGGCGATTATACTATGCAATCTTGAGGAGAATGTACACTAAGAATCTAATCTCCCTGCCCCCTCTCTCTCTCTCTCTCTCTCTCTCTCCCTCTCTCTCTCTCTCTCTCTCTCTCTCTCGGTGCTGTTTATTTATGGTTCCTTGCCGAAACCTTGCTATGTGTACAGGAGCACGCCACTACGTCAAGTACTACCCCACACTGTTTATCTATATACGACATCCCACTATAGATGGAGTGCGCGGACGACGCAAACTTAAATCATAAATAACAATTAATAAGTGGTATTACAGTGATGGCATTAATGAATTATTCGCACGATTGACTAATCCACTGCACAACTAGATTCGACCTTCTGCGCCTCATCCGGCCCAGATATGAGTTGAACCCATGACCCTCGGATTATGAGCCCGACTCGTAATCCGTGGGGCATAGGGTCAAATCCTACCTGTACAGTCTAGTAATGTAGTGTAAAGCCATATCTAACAGTACTGCCATGTAATGAAGCCATTGCATCGTGCCACTTTAGAACTTTAAATCACCAGGCATTGAAACTCAAAGGTGGTTTTGGAATAGATAGAGATGAGAGACTATCCGATAGATGTAGTGCTGTCGAAGATGAGAATCACTTCTTATTTTCCTGCCAAAAATTTAACACAGAACGGCAAAAATACATTCCTAATTAGTATGTGATAAATAACAATGAGGAAAAGACAAAAGGGCTATTATCCAAATGCAATAAACCTGTTTTGATTAAATTACGTAAATATATTAGATTATCAAAGAAGAAGACCGTTTAACAGAACCCTTACACCCTTATGCATTTATGTTGAATGATAAAGTCCATAGAGCCACAAAGGTGTAAGAATATGGTGTTTAGAATATTGGGACTAGACTGAACCTTTACAGTCTTTGCTAAGCTCTACCCACCTCTAGCTAAGCTCCCCCCACACCTCGCTCGTGTTACGATCGATCGATCCCTGAACTCCCTGACTATCAATTTCCAGAAATATAAACAGGTAAGCTGTTGAATATTTTGAAACTAATTTTAGTTGGTGCTGTAGCTGCAATGGCAGCAACAGCGTTCAGTCAAATTAGTTTCAAAATATTCAACAGAATCTTTATTAAATAGTAAAGACATACAATTCGTACAACAACGCATAGTCCGTCTTCAATTATGCGTTCGTGACGTACATGTCATTCATGGCCTCATAATAACGTCATTGATTATGATGTCATTCTACATGTCACGTAGTTAATTGTGACGTCATACAAGAGATTGATAAAGTCGAAAGGTCTAGTGTTGCCTAAGGCAGCAGCAACATCCGGTCGGCATGGTTAAAATACATTCAGTAGCTTATCTGATCGCTGTTCTGGAACGCAAACGCATAGATACCAGTATTCTAAGGAGAAATGTACATGCCATGTTAATTTGGAAAAATATTACTCCCCCGGCTCTATAGGGCCTATGGTGTAAATAGATTTACCTCCATATGGTATTGATTATCCTGGAAGAATACAGAGAGCTTGAACTTGAACTTGATGAGACCCAAGTCGAAACCATTCGTACATTAGATAAGTTGATGGCGCGTGAATAATCCATTAGCATAGATGATACTGATATATAAGTCTCTGTCTCTAACGATAATAAAAATAGACCTAACATTCATAGCATCAGCGTTCAGCAACATCGGTTCCAAAATGATTGCCTTGAGATAAAGCTATAATAGTCTATTATTCATGTGACATCGACATATATATATATATATATATGTCGATGTCACATGAATAATAGATTATTATAGCTTTATCTCAAGGCAATCATTTTGGAACCGATGTTGCTGAACACTGATGCTATGAATGCTAGGTCTATTTTTATTACTAGATTATTTTTTCAGACCTCTGGTCTCCGAATGCGATACCATTAGTCTGCCGACAAAATTCAAAGTATTAACTGTCTCACTGCTGCAAGCCACCGGACAATAATTTCAGTTGTCAATAACTCTGGACTTGCTGACTATTTTGAAAACAATTTGACTGAAAGTTGTTGGTGGCTTAGCCACCAACATCTTTCAGTCAAATTGTTTTCAAAATAGTCAGCATAACCAAAGTTAAACCATACGGAAAATGTAGTGTGCAGAAATGCCGCGGGTAGACGGCTAAATAAAGTGGATTGTAACTCAACATAACTCTATGCTTCATTAATTTATTATGTTATCGTGGAATTGGAAAATACTGAGAATCACTGGAAATGCGCCGATGGTAGTTAATTGCGGAGGATTTAAATTGTTTGAAGAAATTGTAATATTGCCCTAGATTTATGAATTCGTGCGTGTATCACGTATCAAGATGATGCGTTCGTTTAGGAACAAACCATACATAATGAAGTGAAACGATTAAGCAACACGTGTGATCAATGGGAGGCCTTTAAATTGAGATTCTCACCTCCACCTTTCATATTTTATTTTTAGCCGCGATTCCAAGCTAACATAATCTTTGTCTATTTAACTGTGTGTCAAAATATGTGCATTTTGCCAGAGAAAGCCGCAACATGCCACAGGAATTGTGTATACACACCTGGTTTAAAGAGAATTTATTTTTAGTCTAAGTGGGAGCGAGATAAGACGTACGTCTTATGCCCGCGTCTCCCACATAATACAATTATGATACATGGAATATAATAACAAGTGGCGGGTGCACACTATAGCATTAACATTACTAATATAGTAATACATTTGTCGAGAGAGTGAGGGGGTGAGAGGGGAGAGGCGAGAGAGATGGGGAGAGAGGGGAAAGGGAGGGAGAGAGAGAGAGGTGGGAGGGAGGAAGGGAAATAGTGAGAGAGAGAGAGAGAGAGAGAGAGAGGGGGGGGGGGGGGGGGTGAGAGAGAGAGAAGAGAGAGAGAGAGAGAGAGTTGTGTACTCACATGCATGTACAATTTCAGTATAGTATAGCTCAGGACATGTTAGTTTGTAAGAAATGATGTGTTGAACATTTTGAATGCAATTGGACTGGACGACACCAATGCCTTAGGTAGCAATGTCCTCCAATTCAGCCGTGTACAAAATATTCAACAGTAGGTTAATTTTGCCATAGAAATCCCTTAAGTCGTCCCTGATCTGCACCGTACTGAAGGCATCTACATATGTACATTGTTGGCTCAATGTTTTATATATGTTTTATCTATTTCACCAGTTATATAAACACGAGTTCAAATACAGTTTGCTTCAAATTTGGATAAGTAAGCGACACTTCCTTTTGTGCATACTTTTGTTTGTGTATCTGTAAGTCAGTTTGTCTGTCTGTCTGTCTGTCTGTCAAATATTTGCATTTTGCCAGAGAACGCCGCAAAATGTCACATGAGTTGTGTATACACACTTGTTTTTGTGCGTAGACGAAACATACACGCTTTGTAATAGTTTATAGAATCGGAAGTCAAGAATAGGGGTTGTTCATTTCTGGTTATGCCCCACCCATATTTAGATAAGCTCCGCCCACCTTTTACATGAGTGTGAATCGATTTTAACAGTTTGAAGCGCAAATTCTCAGAATCTCAATTCCAAAATAACTATACAGGTAAGCTATTGAACATATTGAAATTAGCGCTATATACACACTATTTGCTAGATTCAGGTTCATAATAAGAGATTTTGTATAAGTCGAAGCTAAATTATAAATCACTTCTCTCACGCGTACACGCCCACACACGCAGGCACGCATTCACGGGCGTACTGGACCACGCACACGCGCTCCCAGTGGTCCAGCCGAACTAAACGCAGAATTGTCCAACGTACGCTTCGGAGTAGGTCGGCCAGGGCCTATCAGTATCAGTGTACATGTCAATGTTTCCATGGAGATGAGAATAAAAAATAAACCCAGCTTTCATATTCACCAGTAGACAAAAGAATTTCTTTTCATAATTTCATTTTTGAAGCAATGCTCCTCTATGCTCGTGTTGTCTCTTGTTTCGTCAACATTGTTTCCAAAATACGCTCGCGCCTTTCGTCTAATGTGGCAGTGGAGAGCTCTAATCATGCCATTCATGTATCTGACGACATAATCAAAATACGGCATTTTTTAGCTGACGTCACAATCAAATGGCGTAGGTCTGTCCCGGCAATGGCGCGGTATGGCAATATGCGGCAGAATGGACCTTCCAGTTTATCCATCCATCATCTGACGTCCTATGACGTTATAATCAATTAAGGCCGTGTTCTGACTGGAGAGTTAATCGGTTAAGTCTCTAGTGAGAACACAGCCTAAGCGACATGTATGACGCGTCATAATTAATTATGACATGAATCACTATGCTTAGTCTGTCTTTAATTCTTAATCGACCGACACGTTGTACGAACTGGATGGCTTTACCATTTAATAAACATTGTGTTGAATATTTTGAAACTAATTTGACTGGGCGTAGCGCCCAGTCAAATTAGTTTCGAAATATTCAACAGCTTACCTGTATAGTTTTCTGGGAATTGATAGCCAGTGAGGTCAGGAAACACAGGGAAGCGTGAGTGGAGTTTAGCTAGAGATGGGCGGGGAATAGCTGAAACTGGATTCCTCCATTGTCTATATATATTTGATTTTACGATTTAATAAACATTGTGTTGAATTTTTTTAAACTAATTTGACTGGAAGTTGTTGCTGCCTATTCACAGTCAGATCATTTTCAAAATTTTCAACAGCTTGCCTGTATGGTTACCCTGAATTTGAGATTTGGGGAATTCAGGGTCCAATGCGTTAAGATCGATTGAAACGCACGTTCATAGTGTGCGTGGCTGAGCTAGAAATGTGCGGTGTATAGCTGCAAATCACATTTTAACGTCAGTGTGACGAGGTTTAACGGTTATTATCCGTTAAACGTCCCTGATTTGAGCAACCATGCGAGGATCAATTTGAAGCTATTGAAAGCTATTGCAGTTCTAGCTAAGAAAATTCGTCCACGATTTAAACCTTTGAAAGCAGAATTCCTCCCCGCGCTCCCCCACCCCTTCCCCCCCCCCAACCCCCAACCCAGAATTTAATTCTCAAGGTACCAATACCAGTACCTATTAAATAATTTGAGACTAATTTGACTTGGGTCTGTTGCTGCATATGGCAGCAACAGCACTCAGTTTAATTTGTTTCAAAATATTCAACAGAATGTTTAGTAAATTGTAAATTTATCAAAGGCATGCAATTAGTACACTACGTGACGGACTTTTCGATTTTCGTGACAGAGCGCCATAATTTTAATTAGAGAGAGACACGTGACGTATTTGATTATGACGTCAGATAGTTGAGTGACAGATCGGATCCCTCCATTACTAGCCTATCTCATGTGTCGTGTTTCCAGTTGTACATAATGTTACTGGTGCTACGTCCAACGCCGGGCGTAAGGCAGTGCAACAAGTACATGTGCACAGGGCTTCCAAATGCCCAGGGCCCCCAAAATGTGACACAAAAATTCTTTTTTGTCTTAGCTTTGGAGCCACTGTATAATTTCAAGTCACGTGCATAGATGCCACACCTATAGCATAATTCATAAGTCAGTCACCTTGTTTTCAAAAGAAGACAGTTTTGAACACGATGTAGAAAATGTGCTGGTGAATATTTTGAACAGAACTGGATTGGAAGACATTGCTGCCATAGGCAGCAAGGTCTTCCAATCCAATAATTTTCAAAATATGCAACAGTATCTTTTTTTTATTTTGTGTTTGAAATATTTCAAATTATTTCTAAGCTGTACCGTATAAAACTGGTGTGGCCAAATCCTACAGCCCTTTGACCTCCGCGACCCCTTTTACACCATGACGGTCGAAATGGGACCATGGCAGTTCCAAGGCCTCCAGGTAAGAATTTCAGAACATTTGCGCAGAGCCCCCTGAGTCCTAAGTTCGGCCTTGGCTATGTCATCATTAGCTTACGTTTCTGTGTTTGTGTTTCAGGAGCTCCGTATTGCCAGTAACACATTCATCTTTAACTTAGCTCTCGCGGATTTATGTGTCACGGGATTTATCGATCCGTTCAGTATTATTGGTAAGTCACTTATAATTGGAACCCACTATTTAAGTGTGCATATTCACACTAAAACGCTTGAAAATAAAATTGTTAAAAGTACCGTACACTTTCACACCAGAATGCTATAAAATAAGATTATTTAAAGTGTATACATTTAGAAGCTTAAATTGTATACCTCAATGTAATGAAACGAAATTAATCTTAGCGTACGTTCAATAGGCATAAATTAATTTTAATGTTTTAATTGAATTAGAGACACGAATTCAACGGCACATTTAAAAATATATAAATTTTCTACGGAAAAGGAAATCGCCATATGTTAAAACCTATTTCGTTTCATTACATTGAGGTACACAATCTTTCTTTCTCATTGCCTAATCCTGTTTAACTATTTCCCGTGCTATGTAGGTTAATATATCGTCGATATATATATATGTTTACATTTACACTGCTGGAAGATCCTGGACTGCGCGGTAGAGCTACCTGCCGGAGAGTGAGATAAAACGCAGACGGTAAGGCTACCTAGAAAATTTTGAGAGAATATGCCGCGTTCACATAAGGAAGCAATAACGATATATCGGAAGATAAACCGCCGATTCTATGAGGTTAATTTTCTGAAATAAGTGACGTAATTATTTCCGGACCAGATACAGTCCAATGAGAACACTAGCCGATATACCTGGTCTTTACCGAGATAGTGACAGTATGAAAACAAGGCCTAAGGCCGCGTTCTCGCTGGATAGTTCATCGGGAATAACGCCATACCTAAGAATTCACATTTCCAGAGTACCCACCTATCATATGACGTCATAATGAACTGTGTGATGTGTACAATGACATCATAATGAATGACGTCGATAAGCACGTCACGAACGCATATTTGAAGACGGTCTATGCGTTGTTGTACAAATTGTTTGCTTTTACTATTTAATAAATATTCTGTTGAATCTTTTGAAACTAATTTGACGGGGCGCTGTTGCTGCCATAGGCAGCAACAGCACCCAGTCAAATTAGTTACAAACTATTCAACAGCTTCACTGTATAGTTTTCAGGAAATTTATAGTTAGGACATTTGGGGATCGATCAATCCTAACACTGCGAGGTGTGGGTGGAGCTTAGCTAGTGATGGGCGGGGCATAGCTGAAAATGGAACGGTCCATTGCTCAACGTCGGTTAAGTCTCTAGTGAGAACAAGGCCTAAGGTCGTGTTCTCACTGGAGACTTAACCGGCGTAGCGCAATACTGAGGTACTATTCCCGATTAACTATACAATGAGAACACGGCCTTAGCCTCTGAAATATATAATTTTAACAATTTTATCTTCAAGCATTTTGGTGTGAATGTACACATTAAAGGAAAAATCTCCTCGTATAATATTCATTGTTCAAGTGATCAAATATACCACGCATAATCTATGCATAACATTTGACAAATTTTATCATGATGTCAAAGAAACATATTCATAATTTCCTACTTTCATAGCTATATGTTGATACATTTTTGTGTAGGCTGCCATGATAACGTTTTCAGCCAATCAGAAAAGATTCTGCTCAGGGATACACGCTCAATCGAATAAGTATATCTTTAGTTTGACAGTGCGCTGTAATAGCAACGATGCCGGTAAGATTGCTGAATAGGCAGCAGCAGCTCCCAGAGAAATTAGTTTCAATAAATTTAACCATGATAATTATAGATAAATAATCACCATGATAATTATAGCATAATAAAAGAATCCTTAATTTGTATCTGCACCTATATGCCATCAAGCACTATCAGCTGAGGAGACGAGATGGCAACGCCCGCAGTTCAACATTAAACGAATGCTATGCTAAAAAGAAAATAATTGTGATATGCAGATAAAGGAATGCGTCAGGAAACAAACTCTCAATTTTATTATTATATTATATATAACCAGTTTAAAACTATAAATATTTAAAACCATACATTTATATCAAAATAGGTTTGATCTCTTATGATGTGCGGATTACATAGCAGATGTTTTACATATTTAAGGTACTTACGTCTTTGTCCACTGCATGATTACAACGTTAATGATTAACGACAGAATCTATGTAAAACTGTCAAAATTTAACAAAGAATGATGCGAATAATAAAATTGAGAGTTTGTTTTCTGACGCATTCCTTTATCTGCATATCACAATTATTTTCTATATATATACACCTGTGCAAAAGTTAAGCACCAGCAAAAACAATAGCACGTAGAAACATGATGGTACAACTAGGCTGCCATACTTTTTGTCCCCGCGTTAGCTGACATAATTCCAAGTACGAAATGCACATGCATGCATGACTTCACGCCGCTTGATGTACGTGCGTGGCGGGAAACAGCACACGTGTTCAGTTATGTAAAAGTCCAGTTTGAGGTGTAGAACATTACATACAGATTTAGGCGACAAGATTAGGAATTTTGTGTTCATGACCGTGGTTTATTTGTACAGAGAGAATTAGCTCTTGATTGTGAACCGCTATGGCAAGACGAAGGTTAAGTGATCGTGTGAAATGGCAAATCATAGGCATGCATACCACTGGTATGTCATGCAGAGAGATTGGCAGACAGCTGAACATTAACCATACTGTAATCAGTCGTTTGATTGCAAAACATGGGCAAACTAACGAGGTGAAGGACAGGCCTAGATCTGGAAGACCGAAGAAGACTACTGCCCGTGATGATCGAGCCCTAGTACGCCTTGTTAGGAGATCTCCATTCACCAACAGCAGAGTGTTCAGCCAGCAATGGGAAACGCGCAATAGAGTGTCAATGTCTACCGTCAAAAGGAGACTGTATGCTGCTGGCATGAAAGCTAGGAGACCTGTCAGACGTCCTCTCCTCACTGCACACCACAAAGAGGAGTGTCTGAGGTGGTGCAACGAAGGAAGACACTGGCACATGAGATCCTGGAGACGGGTACACTGGTCCGATGAAAGTCGGTTCCTGCTTCATGCCACAGATGGTCGAACTCGTGTATGGAGGTCCAGACGCATGGCGTACGACCAACGTAACATCATGGAAGAAGTTCCATTTGGTGGAGGTTCCGTTATGATATGGGGGTGCATCTCATTTGATTGTAAGCTGGATCTGTTGACTGTACCTGGAACACTAAATGGACAAAGATATCAAGATTCCATACTGGATAGAGTTGTGATCCCTCATTTTGTAAATCATGCACCTGGAACCCACCCTATATTCATGGATGACAATGCCCGACCACGTCGTGCTAGAGCTGTGCATGAATACCTCCGCCAGAATGCCATCGAAACCCTACCATGGCCAGCAAGGAGCCCTGACATGAACCCTTTTGAGCATATCTGGGACATTCTGGGAAACATGGTGAGAAGGAGGGATCCTCCTGTGCAGAACCTACAGGAATTAACAGACGCACTCCATCTTGAATGGCAACGAATACCACAATGGCGTATCAGTCGGTTGGTGACCAGCATGAGACGTCGTGTCCAGGCCGTCATCCAGGCACAAGGTGGATATACCCGGTATTAATAATGACAGTCTCAAACTCGTGCACAGATGTTAAACTTCGTTTTCAGACACCATTAATGACAATCTAGCCACGTGTGTCGACTGTAGGGCAATAGTTGTCAGTTGTGTCAACGTAACCATATTCAGGCCTCGTGTTCAAGTTCAAACAAAAACATACAGTGTTTCCCCACCATCATAATCAGCATTCCTCTAGTTGCATTATTACCTCTTGCACTAAGATGGATGGGTACATAAATGTTTATGCTATTGCTTTCTTCATAGCACATGAATATACCCTCGCATGTGCGTAAAAATAGGGTGGTGCTTAACTTTTGCACAGGTGTATATATATATAAATATATATTTATGTTGCGGTAGTGGGAGAATCACGGCTGTATAGTGCCGCTCAGCGTTGAACAATCACGACCGTGATCAGATAGTTTATCAATGAAAAAATCTACTCACAGAGTGAAGCAGTATCATAACCTAGATCCGTTTTTTTAAATACGGACTAAGTTTTGACTGATAGTGGTGGTGAAGGCAATAGTCCAGTCAATCTAGGCCAAAAATATTTTAACCCGGAACAAATTGCAACAGAATTTTTTTACCTCGCTCAGTGTATAGGGGGCCATCATGTACAACATATCAAAAGTCCTCCAAAATTCCAATAGGGGAAAGGGTAAAATTTGCATAATTATTACCAGATTTGGGCCATTTCACCTGAAAAATCCATTTTTCTTTATTTCTTTAAAACCGGTATGTAATATATGTGTGACTGGGTATTTTTGGACTTTTTTTAGTAATAAATGAATACGATTGACATATTCTCCACAAATTAAATGTATTGTGTTATGCCACTTGCATGAATTTACCTAATACCATCATTGATATTGATACAATACATATTATATTTTATTATGTCACGGTATTGTGTGTTTCTAAGCTAAGATAAGATGAAATAGTATGGCATAGTTACCTGGTTTCTACTAATTTCATCTTGCATCAATTATCCAAGTCATCTTCCTCAATGAGCGTTATTGAATTCGAGCAACTGAGACCCTTACAGTCTTCGCAGGCGGATGTGCAGCTGAGCCCATGTTTTCTACAGGTGCATCTCTTTGATTCACAGCCAGTTTTGCAGCTGCATCTAAATGAATACAGTAAATCGTCAGGTGCTGCCAGCATGTCAGTCTTAACAGGCAGCATTTGGTGGTTGAGAACTTTCCAGCCCCATTCTGTTGGATCCATATCTCCAGCATCTCCTCTCCAAACTTGAATTTGGTAGTACACGCGAAGACTGTGAAACTTTGCGGATGCGGGTGTTGGTGGTAAATCTCGTGCTTCAACATACTTGGAACTTTTTGCAACCTTCTCCCTGAATCGCTTGTACCGCAAAGCAACTAGACTATCCATTGAAGTGCCATTGTATAGAATAAGCATTGCCTTCTCACCTGCTTTTATCACGTCATCTTTATTCGCATTACTCATTGTAAACACTTCAGCAATTTGAGAGAGTTCTTTGCAGCACTGGATTTTGCTAAGGGATGCAGATTTTCCAATTCCATAAAGCCTAGATGTTGAGTCACAGCCAAGGATAGCATGGATAAATAACAGCTGTGAGCACAAACAGAACCCGAGTTTTTCCTTTGCCATTTTGATATTCCACAGTCGGGGTTTCTTTGCATTTTACTTTGGCTCTGGTCTGAAAAATAGCTGACAGCCATTCATATCAGTATGGTATAGAAGCAACACCAGTAGGTCGGTATCGTCTCCAACAAGAGCAGTATTTGTTGACTTTGAAGCCAAGATAGCCGTTTGCGTAATTAAGACATCAGCATCACCGCTTGCCTTTATCGTTAAGCATCCAGCCTGTTCGAGAGATGAACTTAAGATTGATATGAACCGATGTTTGTTCTGTTTGTTACTAAGAAAATCAGGCTTACTCAGAATTACAACTGTTTGCGGAGTCAGTACAACAGTTGCGCCTGATCCACGAGTTCGCCTCTTATGTGTTACATCTTTTATGTCTGGGCCTTGGTCATAACCATCAAAAACTACTGTAGCCTTTCCATATTTGCTTATGCAATATTTTACATATCTTTGACAAACATTTGCAAATGTCTCTCCACGCTGCCATGGAACACGGTGTAATAGAGCTCCTCCATCAAGCACATAGTGGACAGAATCTGGAAGGACTGCATCTTCATTTTGAATTAATTTCCACAATGCATCAGCAAGTGCCGGCTTATTTGCTTCCCATGGATGAGATGAATTATCAAAGAGTGTGGGCGGATGAGTGCACAACTCATACTCAAAATAAGATGCTGGATTACCTTTTGATCCATTTGTAGCAATTAAACTGAGTCTTTGAAATAGGAGTTGTGGATCAATTTGTACACATTCATCATCAATCTTGAGAGATGTTTTGGATGCTAAGGTAATAGCTTGTCTCTTTCTCTGGAACGAAATGCTTGATACACATTGGCCACACATCGAATTAATAATTGATTCTCCAATATCTTTAGCATCGTCAACATTGACTGATTCATGTGCATACAATCCACTAACAAGTCCTCTAAGAGAAGGGTCTGGTCCAAATGGATTCAGTTCACTAAGGATTTTGAGAATTTTGTAAGTATCATCCATATCACGCTTTATTCGAGATTGTGTGGAATCTTTGTGTTGTTCACTTGAATCACAGTTTACCCCAGAGAGCTCTTGCATTGCATTACACACATCTGCACATGCGGGCAGAGACAACAACCAAACAAGACGCTGAAGTTCTGTCATTCCACAACCTCGTGTTAGACCACCACTTGACTTTACACTTCTCATAAGGACCTGCTCAATAACTAGATCAGTAGATAACCCTGCCCAATACCTATCACTTCGATGAATGACATGATGACCATTGAGGAAGCTGGTGTGTATATCTGGATGACTTTCAGGTATTTCTAACATCTTTTGTAAATATACATATGCAGACTTGGCGTACAGATTATACCCAGCGGCTGCAAAATATGGAAGCATCTCACGAACGGTCTGAAGGTGCATGTTCCAATCACCAGTTTCGTTCTGCCTTAATGAATTTGCGCAGAATGTCAACCAACTCCATATACAAAAGCCAGAGTCGTGCAGTCCTCTTATCTTTCATGACCACCTTCTCTGAGTCTAGTTTGTCCTTGACATCATGTAATGTATTTTCCGAGGACAATCTTGTAGCTACATACGGATTTTTGATAATGTCATCATAGGGCAACCCGCCCAGCTACAAGTTTGCCCCATTCGTCTTTTCTCTGCTCACAGGCCTCGGCGATACTACATTGAAAGTCATGAGTACTTACTGGATAAATATCATAGCCACGTTTCTTTCCATCTTGAATTTTTGCAGGGTATCCGCATAGCAAACAATGTTCACTAAAATTGAATGTTGGACTTTCTGAACGGAGTGTTCGCATGGGTGGCGGAGATTGTTCAATTTTCTCTGCGTCACGGGCAATCCGCTTGGGGTCAATGAACTCCCGTCAACATTTTCCATGAACCCTCTGTCCTACTTAAGCTATGACATCGCTTTCACGGGCTCTGCTAGCATTGTTAATACCGTCACAGCCTTTAACTCGAAGCGTAACAGTTTGTGAGCGATTTTCTAGGCTCTGGTTACAAATAACGCATGTATCTAAATCCATGTCCATATTTTGATTGAATTGTATAGAAATTTATTCAAATTGTGAGATAAAAGTGAAAATTAAAATGCAATTTATTTTAGATACAGTTTTAAAAGCGAAAAGCAAAATTAAACTTACTTTAAATATAATTTTTTTAAATTACCCCGGCCCTGTGCATACAACCATATTTAATCTGTGGTTTGGAGAATTTGTACAAGTGGTTCAAGGCAATATTGCCAATTGCTTACTGTCTTCCGTGACCATGAAATTCAGAGCATAGACAACATTTCTACTTCGTTTATTTGCGGAATGGAGCAGGTAAGGGAAGTTTAATTATTCAGATAATGGCGGTAGCTAAATATGCGAATTTACCCACTTTCCCATCGAAGGATTTTGGAGGACTTTTGATATGTCACACCTGGCAGTCCCATGAATGCCGCAGAAAAGAAGTAAATTCTGTTGCAATTTGTTCTAGGTTAATTTGTAGTTTTACTGGACTACAAGGTTGACCGAGTGTCAGAAGTTTAGTTCTATAATGGACCTTTCTAGTTTTAGCTATGCCCTGCCTATCTCTACCTAAACTTCACCCACACGTCGCTCGTGTTGGGAGCAATCGATCCCTGAACTCCCTGACTATTAATTTCCAGAAAACTATACAGGCAAGCTGTTGAATATTTTGAAACTAATTTGAGTGGGCACTGTTGCTGCCTATGGCAGCAACAGCACGCAGTCGAATTAGTTTCAAAATATTCGACCGAATGTTAATTAAATAGTAAAGACATACAATTCGCACAAAGTGTCGGACTATGAAGCGTTTAAGACGGACTAAATCGAGTCATTCGTCCTGTAATTGAGTATGACGTCATCTTCCACGCCACGTAGTTGAATATGACATCATGTGATGGATGCATAAACTGGAAATGTACATTATACAGCAGAGATTGCATTTGAATCGCACTTAACACTTTGAACTCTGAATTACAGAACCTCAATTCAAAAGCTAACATGTAAACGGTTGGATATTTCGAAACTAATTTGATTTGGTGCTGTTGCTGCGTATTGCAGCAAAAGCTCACAGTCAAATTCGTTTCAAAATATTCAACAGAATCTTTATTAAATTGTAAATTCACCAACGGCATACAATTCAAATATACACCTGTGCAAAAGTTAAGCACCACCCTATTTTTACGCACATGCGAGGGTATATTCATGTGCTATGAAGAAAGCAATAGCATAAACATTTATGTACCCATCCATCTTAGTGCAAGAGGTAATAATGCAACTAGAGGAATGCTGATTATGATGGTGGGGAAACACTGTATGTTTTTGTTTGAACTTGAAAACGAGGCCTGAATATGGTTACGTTGACACAACTGACAACTATTGCCCTACAGTTGACACACGTGGCTAGATTGTCATTAATGGTGTCTGAAAACGAAGTTTAACATCTGTGCACGAGTTTGAGACTGTCATTATTAATACCGGGTATATCCACCTTGTGCCTGGATGACGGCCTGGACACGACGTCTCATGCTGGTCACCAACCGACTGATACGCCATTGTGGTATTCGTTGCCATTCAAGATGGAGTGCGTCTGTTAATTCCTGTAGGTTCTGCACAGGAGGATCCCTCCTTCTCACCATGTTTCCCAGAATGTCCCAGATATGCTCAATAGGGTTCATGTCAGGGCTCCTTGCTGGCCATGGTAGGGTTTCGATGGCATTCTGGCGGAGGTATTCATGCACAGCTCTAGCACGATGTGGTCGGGCGTTGTCATCCATGAATATAGGGTGGGTTCCAGGTGCATGATTTACAAAATGAGGGACCACAACTCTATCCAGTATGGAATCTTGAGATCTTTGTCCATTTAGTGTTCCAGGTACAGTCAACAGATCCAGCTTACAATCAAATGAGATGCACCCCCATATCATAACGGAACCTCCACCAAATGGAACTTCTTCCATGATGTTACGTTGGTCGTACGCCGTGCGTCTGGACCTCCATACACGAGTTCGACCATCTGTGGCATGAAGCAGGTACCGACTTTCATCGGACCAGTGTACCCGTCTCCAGGATCTCATGTTCCAGTGTCTTCTTTCGTTGCACCACCTCAGACGCTCCTCTTTGTGGTGTGCAGTGAGGAGAGGACGTCTGACAGGTCTCCTAGCTTTCATGCCAGCAGCATACTGTCTCCTTTTGACGGTAGACATTGACACTCTATTGCGCGTTTCCCATTGCTGGCTGAGCACTCTGCTGTTGGTGAATGGAGATCTCCTAACAAGGCGTACTAGGGCTCGATCATCACGGGCAGTAGTCTTCTTCGGTCTTCCAGATCTAGGCATGTCCTTCACCTCGTTAGTTTGCCCATGTTTTGCAATCAAACGACTGATTACAGTATGGTTAATGTTCAGCTGTCTGCCAATCTCTCTGCATGACATACCAGTGGTATGCATGCCTATGATTTGCCATTTCACACGATCACTTAACCTTCGTCTTGCCATAGTGGTTCACAATCAAGAGCTAATTCTCTCTGTACAAATAAACCACGGTCATGAACACAAAATTTCTAATCTTGTCGCCTAAATCTGTATGTAATGTTCTACACCTCAAACTGGACTTTTACATAACTGAACACGTGTGCTGTTTCCCGCCACGCACGGACATCAAGCGGCGTGAAGTCATGCATGCATGTGCATTTCGTACTTGGAATTATGTCAGCTAACGCGGGGACAAAAAGTATGGCAGCCTAGTTGTACCATCATATTTCTAGGTTCTATTGTTTATGCTGGTGCTTAACTTTTGCACAGGTGTATACTTTCATAATGCACCTTTTCCAATGTCGTAACAAATTCATTTGATTGTGACGTCAGCTAATAAGTGACGTCATTTGATTATTATGTCAGATACTTGAGTGACAATTCGGATCTCTACATTGACAAGCGAGTTCTGCTAATCGCCAGTCGTTATCGCGACTGAGAATGACATAGCCATGGCCATGCAAATGACCAAGCTGTCTACAAAACCCACACGTCGGCATGTTAACTCTAATATTCCATCTTATGTATGGCCTACCGTACATTAGATCAGCGGATTACATAGCAGATGTGACTCACGGTCACACCCAATGATCAAATCTGCATCGTCTAGAAAACCACGATCTTTGACTAGCCGCCGTCTAACAATCAAGAACACTGAAGAAGCTCAAACATAGATCTCCTACTAGAAGAAGCAGTTTACCCGTCTCGCATTATGTATAACACTACGAGGTACCGTCGACAGCAGATAATAGTTACTCGTATTTACACGCATTTACATTTAGACCGCAACATGGGGTGCATTGAGTTCTCGGATACGACTCATGTTTGCCCTACTAAAACATGAGAGAGATTGTACTTCAAAGCATCACGCGTCTCCTTAACTATTCTTGCCTTAACCTGACCCTTTAAATGTCAAGCCGACCAAAAAGGGGCATGTGCGTTGGTCGTGAGGAATGGACATGTGCAGGCCAAGTGAAGATTATTTTTGAAAATTTACCAATGGAATGACTGGCTCGGTAACCGAGGCAGTCATTCCACTCGTAATTTTCAAAAATAGTCTTCTCTTGCCGTGCAAATGGACACTGCCTAAGCAAAAATTGAGCCTTTCTTGGCCATTAACCCTTTACTTGTCAAGTCGGACAAAGACACCCTTTAAAAACTGTCTTCCTAAATTCCAGTGATAAATTTACCAAAAAAATCAGTTTTCTGTTGGCCAGCAAATGGGTAAAAATTTTGATTTTCTTGAAAAAGATTAACAAATTAAAGGGTTGATTGACAATAGTAGTATTTTGAACGCTTTGAAGCGCTGTTGAAACAAGAGTGGTTAAAGATGTCTCTGCATCCCGTCTCGTATCGCCAGCAGCTAATAAGAATGATTCGCATAATTTTAAGCGCGTTATCCAATACTTTATACTACTCGCTTCAACAGTGATTGTCCAACAGTCTTGCATTCAACAAGGAAAACGTTTCAAAACGTTTTGCTAAATCTGCAAACTCCAAACTGCAGACAATATGCTGTTTTCGTATTAATTACATCATATAATATACAACATGAGAAAATTCGATTTTGAACGCACATGGCGCTCCGGAACGTTTTCTCTATTGGTGGCAAGGCAGATTCCCTTCAACAACCGCTGTTCAAGCCTTCAAGGGAGTGAAAATAATGTTCAGCGGGTACCTGCATTTCTCAATGACAATGATAATTATTATTGTAGATAGTATTATTGCTATATTTCAGAATGTCCAAAAATATGTATCGTCCCTCATTTTGCAACATCACCTTGGGTTCGCTTCCTTTCAAACGATATTTCCCAGAGCGCATTGGAACGACTTTTCTACATCATGATAGGAATGGAGTAACGTACAACAATGTGATTTCTAGTTTATCCTTGTCGCTACGATCTTTGCTGCTTCTACCACAACTACTACTACTGCTACTGCTACTGCTACTACTACTACTACTACTACTACTACTACTACTACTACTACTACTACTACTACTACTACTACTACTACTACTGTTGCTGCTGCTGCTGCTGCTGCTGCTGCTGCTGCTGCTGCTGCTGCTGCTGCTGCTCCAAAATATAAGTAATTAGCCCTTGCTTTAATCCATCTCTGCTGTAAAGACTGATTTCTTCCCAGTTTCCATCACATATTTCATATCTAGCTTCATCTACCCGAAAGCTTCAATCTCTCTCCGTACAAAATCATATGGATATGTTGAGACAATAATAAGGATCACTTTTGTATACTGGATTGGTATATATTATCGGATCTAAATATCAGGGAGACAGCATGAAAAGAATGTCTTGAAATTGTAAAGCATCACGATGCGCCTAAAGTTGTCGGATCTTTGAGGTTTGCAATTGATCTGTATCAGAATGACAGGAAACCGTGATTACTGCGAATTGATATATTTGACGTCTGGCTGACGCAGTGTTGTAATATAAATACTTGGGTACTATTACACGATATACTATGCAATTTTGCAACTCAAACACCTGTAGATTACCTCGAAAATCTATTTTGGCAAATACGCTAAAATTATGTCCTGGTCCTAGAAGATAGAATAGCTCACTGGAAATACAGTCCACGATGTAGATGTAGGTGTTGATACAACAAACCTGGCTGGTAGACCATAAAGCACCAAAAGTACCTACCAGAAATGTAAAGTACATTGGTGAGCGCTGGATTTTTCCGTAACTGTTGTATATTAGTTGCACAACATAGAGACACCCAACTTAGATACTTACATCTGAACCACTGACATATTCTAGCCACATTCGGCGCCAAATACACTGAACAAATCAGCATGTAATGGGTTATCTCCCAATGGAAAATAAAAACAGGATTCAAGCCTAGTACCTTCTCAGATTAATTAATTGATTTTGACGCGGTTTTGCACTTAAATGTGCTTCATCGTGTAGCAAATAGAATATTTACAGGGTTTATATGCAAGAATTTCTGCAACTCAAATACAATAACGGAATCCAATCTGTCAGTCAAGTATGAAATACGTCACATGTTAGCTTACGTGAGGGGCATCACAAGCAAAATGGCAAGCTCCGTTCCAAAATCGGAGTCAGTCACCAAAGTGTACGAATTGTATGTCTTCGATGAATTTACTTAATAAACATTCTGTTGAATATTTTGAAACTAACTTTACTGGCCGTTGCAATAGGTAGACACATCATCCAGTCAAATTACTTTTGAAACATTCCGCAGCTTACCTGTATCGTTACCTTGACATTTAGATTCCGGGAATTTAGGTTTCAAATGATTCAAATGGTCTCCAATTGGCATAAAATGTTGGCGGAGATTACCTAAAAATAGGGTAGGCATAGCTAAAAATGATTTCCCACAATCTAAGTTTCAAGGTAACTATTCACTTAAGCTGTCGAATATTTTGAAACTAATTTGACTGGTGGCTCCAATCGGATTAGTTTCCAAATGTTCAACAGAATTTTAGATAAGTTGTAGATTCGTCCAAGACATACAATTCTGAGACTCCATTTTCATAATGGAGCGATGTCATCTTTTATTGGGACATCACCTAACATATGACGCATTTGATTATGGCATAAGATACTTCAATTGCAGATAGGATCTCTCTATTGAATCAGCAGGAATGTGTCCTAGCATAAGTATGTTATCGCAAGGTGTTTCGGTCAGCCCGAGCCCTGAGAGTTACTGCATTACACAACACCACTCACTATACACAACTCTGAAGGACATTTTCCCGGGACTGACCATGACAAAGCGGACGCAATTCGAGAATAGTTCAAGGAACAGTTCACTTACCACGATGAGCACTTGAACCCATTTTCAGGTGACCCCAGGCCATTACTAAAACCAATTTAAACAGAAGTTGAGAAGGAACTCATAGCCCTGAATATGGACGTGCATCCGGACCTGATCAGTCGTGATGGCATGAGGAATGAACTATTCAAAGAGGCAAGTGACAATATCTTAAAGCCAATCACGCGCCTAATTAATCAATTCAGCGTGTACCTTCCCATCGACGTTGTAGGCCAAGACACTTTTATGGCGCTACCAGAGTCTACGAAGGCACTCAGCCCCAGCCAATCTGTGATCAATTATGCTCTTCTACAGCATACGAAAAGTGTGATCAAATGTTACTTTATGCCGTATCCAAGACAAACTCGATGACTTCACTGGATCCTGTCAAAGTGGCTTTAAACGTGGATGCACATGTTCAAGAGAGTGCGAGTCAAGACAGCGAAGTCTGCAGCGTTTGAGACATCCCCTGTGCTTTTCGTGTGTTACCTCGCTGCTGTATTGAAATCTGTGCGAGAAAATTCCACAAGACCAAACAGTCTGTAAAGTCGCCCAGCAAAGAAGGTCCATGTTTGGCCATGAGGTGAGCATGCCAAAAGACACACCACTGCAGAGAGCCTTGGAATTCGCCATACTGCATGCGAGCCAGCAAATATAAAGCCAGGAGAAGACGCCATTGCATAAATATGTTAAGCGTGCTGCGATATGATCTCAAGGAAGCAGGACTCGGTACACTCAGATCAAGAATGGGACCGAGGAAGCTAATAATTTGGACAAGACACCGTGGTCAAAAGCGGCGGACTGCTTGCAGCTGTAGGATAATTCTACTATTACAGTCGCAGAATACAGTAATCATACATAAGTATTATACAAGGCAAGCATCGGTAATGAAATGAGTTAATGCTTTCAACCATCCAAACAGGACAAACACTATTTACTTTACTGTGCGAGGAAGATTTTCTTGAATATTTTGAAAGTTTTCTTACTAGACGTGTGCCTAGCCCATTCTCTGCCACCAGAAATTACACCCCTTTCTTGAACGCGTGTCTTGATACGGGAGATTCAGGAACGAACTAGATGGAGTACGAGGGCTAATAAGTATCTTAAAATATTGATTTCTACGATTCTTTCTTTTATATTTCAGGTGTTTTGCAGGGTGAGCTGTATTTCGCCACAAGGCCAATTTTATGTGAAGTCGTGGCAAGTATTTGCTTAACGAGTTGTTTTTGCTCGTTGCTAAGTATTGGCGCCATCAGTTTCAATCGTTACGTACACATTGTGCACCATGCCAAGTATCAGCACATCTATACGGTCAGAAACTGTGTTTTAATGTGCATAGGCCTGTGGACGGTCAGCTTTCTTCTAGAGATGCCAAACTTCTTTGATTGGGGTGATCATGTATACGACAGAAAGAACTACGCTTGTGTGTGGGACCGGACTGCAGACCTCTCATACACGGTCTTCTTCTCAATAGCTGGTGTCGTCATTCCTCTAATTATCATTGGCCTTTGTTACGTAAGGATATTCCAGTATGTTCGCGCCAGCAAACGCAGGGTACGTATTTATGTTTCACTTCATAATGAGCCTTTATAGAGCAGTCCATGTCAGCTAACACCCACCCACCGATTCGCCAACTCCCACCCCACCCACCACCCCACCCCACCGACTTCTAGTCATAATCTCCGACCAAATATTAATCGTGTTTAAATCGATTTCATCTCTTGGATGCCAGAACTCCCAGAATCTCAATTTTCAAATAGCTATACAGATCGTATTTTGAAACTAATTTATCTGGGGGGTCTTTAGATGCATATTTCCTTTAGCTGCCTATTGCAGCTCCAAGTCGAATTAGTTTCTACATAGTCAACAGAATGTCAATTAAAATGTAAATTCTTCAAAAACATACAATTCGGACATGTTCCTGACGGACCATTGCCGCTTTCAATGCCGTACCTACATCATTTTGATTGTGACTTTAGTTAGAGGTGACGTGTTTAATTATGACGTCAGATACTTGAGTGAGAGATCTTCTTCCTCCAATACAGCGCCGCCATTCGACTAGATTGGATTAATCTACTTTTAGCTCTGGCCCGCCTATCTCTAGCTAAGCTTCACCCACGCTTTGCGAGTGCTGGAATCGATTTATATACTTTGACCCCTTAATTTCGAGAATCCCAATTTCAAGGTCACTATACAGGTAGGCTGTTGAAGATTTGGAAACTAATTTTACTGGTGCTGTTGGTGCCCCAGTCAAATTGGTTTCAAAATGTCAACAGAAAATCCATCAAAGACATACAATTCGTACAACCTGGGGGATTATTCCAGCTTTATAACGGAGTATTTCTACAAACTACATGTGACGTAATTGATTATGACGTCATATACTTTAGTGACAGACTGGATTCATTAATTCCCTCAAATCAATTCGTATTTTGTAACCAAAAAAATGGTGTTAGTTTCCGCTGGTAGGTATCTTGTTATTGCTGACCATATAATCACATTGTGCTTATGTTGTAATCATATGACTTCATAATCAACTACGTCACATGTAGGCTGACGTCATAATCAATCCCGTCATGAGTGACGTGATTTAGTCCGTCATAAACGCTTAATAACCCGTCAAGTTGTACGAATTACTACTTAATACACATTCTGTTGAATAATCAGCAACATCGCCCAGTCAAATTAGTTTCAGAATATTCTCGAGCGTACATGAATAGTTTCAGGAAATTGGGGTTCATTCAGGGAGTCCAGGGATCTATTGACGCCAAAATTGGAAAAGCCTGGGCGGGGCGCAGTTAGGAATGGGCGGGGCATAGCTAAAACTGGATTCCTCCATTGTATAGTGGGGTTTGATTACAAGACTTGTCTGTTCATATAGACGGACGGATCAATTTCTATGACTACGTCTAATCTCCTTCAAACTAGAAAGTGTGGTTGGCATCCTTAAACAAGGCGGTCTTCCCAGGAGCTTGCCATCGCTACGTGGAATGTACGTCGTTTGACTGCAACATCAAAGAGGCAAACCTTTAGGTTCAGACATAAACACTACAACAATCGATATTTCACGCGTTCAACAGACTAAAGTATATATCCGCCGAGACCAACAACTTCAGACAGGCCACAAGCTAGTATTCATTTAGCGAAAACAGGCCACATGCCGCGGTTTCGGCTTTATAATCAGACCGAGGCTTTTGGATACCGTCATTAGTTTCGGATATGTCAGTGATCGTTTGGGCTCTTTAATCAGTCTGAGGCTTTGGACCATGTCATTAATTTCCGATATGGCAATGATCGCGTTGCAATCATTGACATGGCTATACCAGCGATAAAAATACCACGACGACGTGTAGCATATAATATAATACCTACTGATATATCGTCCAACTGCTGAAAAAGCCAAAGAGGATGCATCAGTATTAGATTTATTCTTTGTGGAACTGACATGGGCCATTACTCTCACAGCAAGATGGCAACTTCGTATGCGGAAACTTCAACTCCCAGCTGCAAGCTAGTAAACTCAGGAAGGTGGACAAGAATTCAGGGCATGTCTGTGCATGTGGTCGTATGAAGAGGGAAACGCAGCAGCAATGGAAATGCATTGGTAGCATTCCTAAACTCTAATGGCCTATCTGCAACTAATACAACTTTCAGACTCTCATGGCATCGCCAGGCAATGTGAATAGAACACACTGCTGACAGTAAATCCTCCCCCCCCCCCCCACCACACACCATCCCCCGACCCGCCTGCAAAGTTTTCTACTTTGTTTTTCACCTGTTACCTCGCTGCACCTTTGAAATCTATGTAGGAAAATTCAACAAGAACACCCCCCCAACCCCAGTATCCATATTGGGTATGCCGCTAAAGAGGCGGGCAATGTGGACTTCATAGCTACGGAAATGAATCCCCATGACGAGTTACTGCAGATAGCTGCAAGCCAGCTAAAGAGCATCGCTTTATGAATGAATCGCATCTCTCCGGAATATCCTCAGGAAAATGAGGATTGTTTAACAGGCTTCCTAATTTCCGGACACCTTGTCAAGTATCCGGATTTTGTCATCCACTTAACAAAAAAACATTTTTTTGCAATATCTGTTTATATCTAGGTCAACATAAAACTTTGTACTATATCTATTTGTTGAATTAGCAAGATTCATGAAATATTACCCCTTTTCGTGTTACATAGTGCAATTTCGACCCTATTTAAGTCGATCCAGTTGTGTCAGAGTAGCCATATGATTTAGCTATATTGTGATGCATTGCGATGATAACAAACACATTTAGTGTTTGTAATTATATCTGTTGACCTATATGTATGGCTTTGCAATTTGTAATAGACAAGTTATAGTTTAAATTGATGGTTGGTATGCATCACTGCATAGTGACACGTGCAAACACTTGAAGAGACAATTTTGTGCGCTCCCGCGCTATGTCCGAAAAGGGAAAACCGCGCGCTCTTGTGCTGCTATGAACTTATTTTCCGGACCAAAAACTTTGATATGCTCGTCGCCCAGGAATCCAAATCACAATTCACCCACATACACCTATCAACAAAGCGGGAAGCTAAAAGAAAATGACGATCCACTTCGTGCCGGCGAACCATGTACGAAAAAGCAATAACCTGGGTATTACTTCTGACAGAGCGCTGTATTTAGGTAGGGCCCGAATCGGCCGTGGCCCAGGGCCTCGCACCTCGCAGGGGCCCGGCAGGTCGATTAAATAAAAAAGGATTTAAATTTTAAAAAACAAAACCTGCTCTGACTATTTAAGAGATGCATCTTATTTTTCATGTTCCCTGATCTTAGATCAGTAATTTTTCGCGGAAGTTGTTGACATTATTAGTTAATTTGTTCAAATATTTTATTATCACAGTAACTGCTTCTTTTTATCGGGATCATATAAAGGATGAGGAACAAGGATTTATGAGTTTCATACATTAAAGTCACTGATCCTCATGTGGGGCAGGACCGAACTTAAGGCAGTGCAACAAGTGCATTTGCACAGGGCCCCTAAATTTCCAGGGCTCCAAAAAGTGGCTCACATATTATTTTTCTTAATTTTGGGGCCCCTGTATAACTTCAAGTTACATGCCTACGATGTAAAATGTTCTGTTGAATATTTTGAACATAATTGGATTGGAAGACGTAGCAATATCTTCTAATCAAAATATGCTCAAAATATTCAACAGTATACTTTTTATGTTGTGTTTGAAATATGTCAGATTATTCATGAGTGGTACTGTACAAGACTGTGGTGTGGCCAAATGCAACAGACATCCGACATCAGGTGACACCTTTCGCAGGGCCCCCTGATTCCTATGTTTGGCCCTGGGGTTGATTCTATGAAAGCTTCTTGGCAGCACATAAGGGTAGTGAACACACAGAACACTTATTATATTTTGCGTGTGAGGTTATTCAACTGATGGCACAGTTTTGTCTGCAATCATAAATGAGGTTCAAAATGACACATACTTTTCTATTTCTGTATATTCTACCATGGAAACATCTCATGCTGACCAACTGAGCTGCCCCATCCGCATTGTCTTGCCAAAATGGGCAAATTGAACGGTGTTTGAAGTTCCTACCCATCTAAATTTTCTCATGAAGACAATACACATTGCAGATTACGTGGCCAGTTTTATGACAATGCAGGTAATATGTCGGGCAAATATCGTGGTACACAAAGCTCCATAAAGGATGTGCCCTTACACAGAGTATGTACCTGAATTTGGTGGGCAAATGTGTAGCTGAAAGTTGCCCTGATGTTATGGAATTGTTTAAACTACTCCAGAACATTAGTCTTCGCTAGAGAAAACACTATTATTCGTTGCAAAGCAACACGAATAAATATTGCACAATTGATCACGGTTTATCGGGGACACCGTGTTCAACAGTGATTAGTGCTCGCAAGGCTCTTAGTGAAGGATGCAGTGAAAGTCTCATCCTGTTAGAGCTGTTGTCAGCAGATTGTAGCCAAACTGTTGAAACCAAGGTTGAAACAGTGTTACACACACTTTTGGACAGATTTCATAAAACAAACCTGCACCTGCAAAAGGATGGTCTGTCCCTTAGCACAAATGTACAGGTACTTGCGTCTCTCTGGAAATTAGTTGAAAACTTGCGTGTGTTTTGATAAATTTGAGCAGAAAGGTGTTGAAAAGTACGGCCACATTGACAATAAGGATGATAAACATAAGAAGAAACAGCACCGTGACGAGCTTGACAGGGCAGATGATGTTCAACTATCACCTAGAGATAAGCTTAGAGTGTGTGCCTATCTTCCCATCATTGATAAACGGTGTGATGCATTTAATCAGTGGCTTCGCGCATATATAGTCCCTCAAGTAGTCTACGCTTTGTATTTCTATCAAACATGCTCAGTTTACCAACAGATGAGCTCAGAGAGCAGCAGCTAACATTATCAAATGCTATCCACATGACATGCAGAAGACCGTGGAGTCAGAAGTTTTGTAGTTCGCACCTATGTTTAACCGATTCTCACAGCAAGCCCAAAACAATTACCAAATACACATTCTGAATCCAAAGTAGCCGAGGATAGTGGTGAACTTAAGGTGATTGTCGTCTTTCATGCAAATGGCTTGGTTGAAACCTTTTCAAATGTAACGATATCTTTGTGTCTGTATCTATGCAAGTTCTTTACCATTTGTACTGGAAAGTGATCCTTTTTAAAATTAAAACTAATCAAATACTATATTAGGAGTACGGTGGGACAGGACCGATTGTACTCTTTAACACATTTGAATGTGGAACATGAAACATTGCGAAAAATTGAATTTCGTGATTTAATTAAAGATGTTCCATGCGAAGGTTGACAAGCGGTAATTTTGAAATATGTGACACACCACAGTTATCAGACTTTGTCAGTATCAATCATGCAAATCATAGATAATCTTGTTGTGTATGATTTGCATCATCGATACATTGATATCGTTTTCATGATAATTAAAATATGTGCATTATCATCGTGATGATTTGAGTAATGGTGGTGTTTGGCCAAGTCGTGCATCTCACTTATTGGAAGTTAGGGTAACTATTAATATATTTTAAAAAACTGATAAAAATGGAATGAATTTACAGCCAACCGAATATCAATATTTGCCTCCAGAGATGCCTTCTGGAAGCAATTAGATTTAAGTTTTTTAAGAGGGGCCCCATTTAACCCTCTGGCACAGGGCTCCACACACTCTAAATACGGCCCTGTTCTGACATTGTGGCACGCAGCATCATGGAAAACATAGCTTTAGAGCGCATCTGTAAGCTGTGGATTCGTAGATCAGAGATGGACTTGACAAACAGATTATCTGTGTATCCTTGATGATGTACAACTGTAACAGATGGACACTTCCAAAGGCAGCTCTAAACAGGCGTGATGCCTTCCACCGCAAACACTTCCCTGCCACCACTGGATACCGATTGCCGGGCAGCATAATTTCTCAATATTCCCTATACAAAATGAGCAATACATTGCTGCTATTCGTAAATGTTGTCCAGTAAATGTGCTCCGTGTTTGGCCATGTGCTAAGGATGCCAGAACATACACCCACACAGACTCTTGGAATTTGCCATACTGGAAATATATAACCAGAAGAGGACGGCATTGCATAACTCTGTTAAGCATGCTGCATCATCATCGTCATCATCATCATCATCATCATCATCATCATCATCATCAACATCAACATCATCATCAACATCATCATTCATTTCTAGCTAGGTCACGCCCATTTCTAAATAATCTCCGCCCACACTTTACGGTGGTCGAATCGCTTCGAAAATAGATTTCCGTAATTTCAAGGAAACTATGCAGTTAAGCTGTTGAATATTTTAAAACTAATTTAACTTGGGGCATTTTCTCTCCGAAATATTCAGAAAAAATGTTTCAAAAACATACAATTTGTACATTCACGTTATTATTGTGACAGCAGCTAGCTGGCAAGACAATTGATGATGGCGTCAGATACTTGAGTGTCCAACAGGTCGGATCCATTCATAGGTTTGCTTCGCGCGTACGTAATGCTGTATTATCATGTCTAACGAACTCATGGTGTCACTATATTTCATGATATTACTGCCAGGTTCTCTCAATATCTATCTGATTTACAATTTTTTTTTCTCAGGTTCGCCAAGTTCCAAACACAAAGATGTACAGAAAGACTAAACGAGAGATGCAGGACTCGCTTCGTCTCTCGAGAACTCTATTCATAATATTTGTGACGTTTTCCTTTTGCTGGATTCCATACGCTATAATAGTTAGCGCTGATGTTTACGATGTGTTTAGTCCAGAGACGCATACATACGCTGTAATGTTTGCGCATATTAACTCTAGTCTAAACAGTGTGCTATATGGTGCGACAAACCGACAGTTTAGGAACGCGTATCGTCGCATTCTTGGTTTCGGACGATTCTGCAATTCCTCAAGCCCTGAGAATTCCCTCCTTGAGCCAGCTAACAGCCGCTATTCGAATGTGGATCTGGAGTGTAAGACTGGTGTTACTAACTTAGGGACGAAATCTGCAAGTGTTAGTAACTTAGGGCCCGTGTCCCCTAGTCCTAGTGCCAGATATTTCGGTAGTCTGTCTCCTCGCGGCATTAACATTGATAACAGGTCTCCCAGCGTTAAATTAAACGCCACATCTCCTAGGTTACCTACCAAGTCTCATAGTGTTAGTAGCTTAGGTATTATGTCGTATAGTAATAAAAACTTTACAAATAATTCTCATAATGAAGCAAAATTAGGTTCCGACTTTCAAAGTACTAATAACTTAACTGGCTCTGATAACTTTGTAGAACTTGAACTGAGAGCGAGTAGTATATGTGAGGCTTAGTACTACCTACGTTCATATTTCTGATACACATTTTATTTAACCAATCTTGGGTCAACCCTTTCATGACGAAGCAGGTCAAAACCGGCCTATGCAGTGGTCTTGAGGAATGTCCATTTGCAGGCCAAGAGAAGACGATTTTTTAAAAAGATTTACCACTGGAATATCTGGCTCGGTAACCGAGTCAGTCATTCCAGTCGTAGTAAATCTTCCAAATATCCTTCTCTTGGCCGACAAATGAACAATCAATAAGCCAATATTTTTTTTTATTCTTCACCAAATTTAACCATTACCGGGTTAACAGGATAAAAACCTGCTTCGGCAGTTGTCTTGAAAAATGACCATTTTGTATGTCAAGAGAAGACGATGTTGGAAATGTTACCTTTGGAATGCAGTGGTAAATTTTCAAAAATAGTCTTTTTTGGGCCGACAAATGGACACTGACTAGGCAGGAATTTAGATGTTCTTGACCCAGAAACAAACCCACCTCACAAACCCCACCCCACACCATATGACCTCAAGGCAAAAACAAAGGCGGCATCCGACCTAGTGATGTTTCCATTGACCTATGTAATGCAACTAACATGAATGACATCCTGTCACCGTCACTTGGTTGTATTCTGCCACTCCACTATATTGCACTATTAAGTTATGTTAACTGCTAAGTCATCGTCTGATGGTTGAGAACGTCTTTAGCAATTTTGCCCGTAATGATCAGAAACGCCTAAATTTTTATGTAAGTAATATTCCAGTCAATTTAGTTTCAAAATATTCAACAGATTTCCGGTATATCTGACTTTAATTTGAGATGTTGGAATTTGAATGTTTAGAGGGTTCCTGTTTTACAACTTTCCTTGGCGGTGAAAATTTACACTTGATGCCTGAAAATAAAACGGATTATATGTGTAGACCTTTAGAGCCTTAGATTGTGTATATCAATGTAATGAAACGAACTAAATGTTAACTCGAAGTGTACGAATAGTAGGTGACTTTAAAATGCGTAACCCTTTAACACTCATATCAGCAGAAAGAGAAGATAATCTTTTTAAATTTACAAGTGGAATAACTGGCTCGATAACTGAGCCAGACATTCCAGTGGTAAATTTTCAAAATTAGTTTTCTCTTGGTCTGCAAATTGATATTTTCGGTGAGATAATTGGAATTTTCTTGAACAACTTTAAGGCTTAAAGGGTTAAGCCATCCCAACGTGGTATTCTTACTCTGACGTCTATGTCGCTATTCGAACTGTGTTCATAAGGATCAGGATATGAGTGTGATATCGCCGTCCTCAAACCTGGAGCAATAGCTGGTGCAGGTCCCCAACACATAAAATAGTAATCTATGCCTATACATCTATATCCATAGGCGCTAACAAACCATCAGAAGAAACCCACGTGTTTGGATTCGAAGCTAAGACAACGCATTGCTGTCCATATCTCACGGCTCGGCCGGTAAGCTACCACGACGCACTGGCATGTCGCTTGTCACCACTATTGGGCATGAAACATAACAGCATTAGTAAGTAAGCATTCCCAGGTCTCGTAACGCGGGGTACTGCGCCGGTACTTGGCGTAGTATTGGCCCAGTGTCGGCGCAATAAGCTGCGTTATCAGGGATTAAATATGGACTGTTATAAGTTCAGCTATTTCATTTCCAACCTGCTACAGATTGAGATCGCAGAGGATCAGTGCACATGTCTCTAATTTCAAATGCATACTAAATAAAGGCAGGCTCAACTCTTAGCAATAAATATCCTACTGAAACACAACATACACGTCACAAAGCTCACTCAAATATATTTTCCTGCGTAGGCATACGTAGAAATGGACACGAGATTGCAGAAGAAATATCGTCGGATGGCTGGCTCTCAGGTGGATAGTAATGGCCTTTCCGGTTAATCCATCCATCATATGACGTCATAATCAACTACGTGACGTATATGATGGCGTCATAACGAATGACGTCATGAATGACGTAGATAAGTTCGTCACGAACTCTTAATTGATGACGGACTAAGCGTAGCTGTACGAATTGTATGTTTTTACTATTTAATAAACAGTCAACAGTTTACATATATAGTTCTCTAGAAGACTGTATGACGTCATAAGAATAATGATTGATGGATAATGTGGATTCCTTAATGGATATCCTAATAGATTCACTTGCTCAAATAATAGTAGATGTTGTTCTTATTTTTCTACAAATACCATACATACCTCTAACAACCTGTATCAAATTACTCAATAAAATGTTCGTTTGCTATGCCTGAATATGATTTCTCTTCGGCTCTTCACACAAACCCCATAAAGCCCAACAAGACCAAACATGACTAGTCATAACATGTCAACTGAGACTCGCTAATCTATGCTTCATCCAACAATGAGAATATGAAACAACTGATGATAAGGTGTGAAAAGGTATTTCACATATTACATAACCATTAGGATTTCAAGACAATGGACGTTTCCAGTTTACCGTCACGAACGCTTAATTGAAGACGGGCTAAGAGTTGTTGTACGAATTGTATGTCTTTACTATTTAATAAACATTCTGTTGAATATTTTGAACCTAATGTGACTGGACGCTGTTGCTGCCATACAGCAACAGGACACGGTCAAATTAATTGTAAAATATTCAACAGCATACCTGTATAGTCTTCTGGTGAAATCTTAGCACCCCGGATCATGATTCACCCATAAATATAAGGACTGTAGATGACCATATGAACCGATCTCAATAATTATGAACGTCTGATAATAGGGGAAACAAGATACTCTCTAGAGACAAATAAATAAACTCCCTCCCCATCCCTCCCCCTAAACTTTCTCTCTCTCTCTCTCTCTCTCTCTCTCTCTCTCCCTCTCTCTCTCTCCCTCTCGCTCTCTCTGCCTCCTCCCCTCCCTCCTCCCCTCCCCACTCGCCCTCTCTCCATCCCCTCTCTCTCCCTCTCTTTCTCTGCCTCCCTCCCCTCCCTCCACCCCTCCCCACTCTCCCTCTCTTTCTCTCCCTCCCCCTCTACCACCCCTCTCTCCCCTCCCTCCACTCTCTCTCTCTCTCTCTCTCCCTCCCTCCCTCCCTCTCTCTCTCTCTCTCTCTCTCTCTCTCTCTCTCTCTCTCTCTGCCTCCCTCCCCCCCTCCACCCCTCCCCACTCGCCCTCTCTCCCTCCCCTCTCTCTCCCTCTCTTTCTCTGCCTCCCTCCCCTCCCTCCACCCCTCCCCACTCTCCCTCTCTTTCTCTCCCTCCCCCTCTACCTCCCCTCTCTCCCCTCCCTCCACTCTCTCTCTCTCTCTCTCGCTCTCTCTCTCTCTCTTCCTCCCTCTCTCTCTCTCTCTCTCTCTCTCTCTCTCTCTCTCTCTCTCTCTCTCTATCTCTGCCTCCCTCCCCTCCCTCCACCCCTCCCCACTCGCCCTCTCTCCATCCCCTCTCTCCCTCTCTTTCTCTGCCTCCCTCCCCTCCCTCCACCCCTCCCCACTCTCCCTCTCTTTCTCTCCCTCCCCTCTACCTCCCCTGTCTCCCCTGTCTCCCCTCCCTCCACTCTCTCTCTCTCTCTCTCTCTCTCTCTCTCTCTCTCTCTCTCTCTCTCTCTCTCTCTCTCTCTCTCTCTCTCTTTCTCTCTCTCTCTCAAAATAAGAATTCATGAAAATGATTTTCTTTTATTGTTATATACTGTTAGCTTATTAATGTATCTAACGAGAATGTACCTCGCTGTTATGAATAACCTCATTCCGCGTGCTATAGTTAATAAGATGTGTGTAGGCAAAGAAAGAAGTTAATTTCATTTATTGGCATTCCCATTGTGGCTACCCTGCTTAAGCCGTTTGAACACAAAAGAAAAAGTATGATAACTCGTCTACAATCTATGACATATTATGTTGAATATATGGAAACTAATTTGACTGGAAGGTCTTGCTGCCGTATGCTTACGGCAGCAACAGGTTTCTGTCAAATTTGCTTTCAAAATAATCACACGTATGATTACCTTGAAATTGAGATATAGGTCTCTAAGCTTCAAAGAATAAATATATGAGTCAATTAGCTTAGCAATCGCGGCTCGTGTCGTTTGAATGAAGATGGAATTACTTCATTACGCCTACAAAGTATCGTTTTCATTATGAATAGTGCATTTGTCAGACATCAAAGCTCCAGGCAGGTATTAAAGTTACTTCAGATTCTCGCTGCTCATAGCATTGATTTTAACCAAACATTCACAGTAAACATTTGCTCCAAATATCGTTGTCATAGAGTCGCCATCGCCATTGTGTGTGTGTGTGTTGTAATATTTAAGGCGTTTATATGCTAGTTCCCAATGCTAGGGTCTAGACTCACGCCTGGCCTTTATGGTTTCTGTTGAATTCTTGTGAATTCTTGTGACGTCGGTTTGTGCATTAGCTTGTGTCTCTCTGTGTGTGTGTGTTGATCGTTGTCTCTCGATTTTGTCTCATGTTGCTGTTCTTGTCCATGGCTTTTCTGTTGGGGGGGGGGGGGGGGTAGCTGCGTGCGGTCTTATGACCTGATGTACCCAAGGGGGGGGGGGGGTTAGAGTCGCCATTAAATAGGCTTCTCGCCTTATAGGGATATCCGTCGTCCACGATGTAAGGACCTGTCCATTTATGAAAGATTCTAAAGAGCTTGTCAATACATCGTGTCGCGATATAAATTCAATTAGAGTAGCAGTATGATTATTGATGTGAGGCATCAATGGGGACGGGTGGGCTGTGGTGCCGGTAAGGGGGCGACCATTGTTACAAGCTAATTAATTGCAACTGAATTATGTACTCAAATTCACGTTGCTCAGAAACTGTGATATCTTCTATAAATAGAGTGTACGCCTACTGTAGCTCCGGCGTCGCGCCGCTCAGCTACTTCTCCCTCGGACTCCGACTCGTACTCGGCCCGACGATGCTGGTTAGCATGCCTCGGGGAAGCGGAAGGGAGACTGTGGACAACCGGTGACCGCAAAGACCGACCTCTAGGCTCGGTGAAACGTTCACGTTCCAGTGGGGCCGAACCACCATTGCCGCCAACGGCGAGCGCTACAGTGTCCTCTCGGCTAGTTGTGTAACCAGTGACTCTATACATTATAGGCTATAGAATTTAAGATACAAAGATAAAAAGCCCAGCGAGTCGAAAGATGGTTTAACAAAGATAGTTCGTTTCCAGCGATATAAAAAAGAAAGTGATGTGTTGGCGCCGTCTGTTTTGTATCTCGCTAAAGATACATACCCTATCCTTATGTATATAGGGTAGGTACCCCTGTAAAGGAGAAGTCATAGCGCGGCTAACTGGTTTAATATAAACTAATGCCTCAAGCGGGCCAATAAATTGGGTTTACGAGAGGAAAGTGCCCCGCGTGGGCCTCCATTACAGGAAAATTCCTACTACGTCGAAGTGGAGGAGGAGAAACGGTCAAGCCCACACTCCTTATCTAGAACAATGCTAAATGGGTGTTGAATTATATACGTGTTGTTATTTATATTTTAGGGATGCATGCTGGTTTATGTGGAGGGAGTGCGTAAGTTTCAACAGAAGCCGGCGAATTCGTCTCTATACTAGTCGCTGGTTTAGTCGGTGCCGCATTATTTTGGCAGTCCTTCGAGAGGAGCTAGACTAACCGTTAGTTATTGAATCCAAACATATATGGTTTTAGGCCTCTAACAGCTTATGCCTGCCTAACTTTGATAAAGTGTTGCCTTCCTGGCGGATGAGTTCAGGCATCCATCTCGGAGCATAACTATTGAGTTACTCCCTAGGCCAACAGCGCATACATGTTGTCTGGGCGCTGAAGTCGATAAGCGACTTCCAACCACGTGTCAGCACAACCACAAATAAAGGAGAGGAAAACGACACAGAAGCATTGAATAATCACCGTATCTATTTACGGCAGGGCTTAAGAAACAGATAGCAAACTATGGTGACCTTCCTGGAAGGCGTGAAGAGCTTATTCGCTTCTCCCAGTCACCGTACAGTTAGTCTGCGATCCGCGTCTTTTGTCGGCGCCGACCTTGTCGAGAATGAACCATGTAAGACTTGTTCCATCGGAACTAACGTTTACCTGCTTTAGGGCTATGTAATTGCCCTAAGGTTCACTGCTAGGCCGTTCCTACTATAATTAATGTTTGCGCAATGAATCCTACTTTGGCTTAAAGGCTATCCTAGAGGTGCCGGTGAGGGTACAGGGGAAATGTGTGAGACATTGCCGTTTCGAATCTAGCCGTCAAGAACCCTCAGCGGTTTCTTGGGTCGGCTCCAACCAAACCCGCAGAGGGAATTACCAAACAATTAGTTGGCCAGAAAGCCGGAGAGTCCCGGAAAGAGACAGCTGCTCTAGAAGTAACTTAGAAGGCCGTAAAGTTAGTGGCCAATTATGGAAACACGGCTTGCTATTTAACTTCAGCAGAGCCGGGAAAGAGGCTTTACAATCGACAGCACTCCTTCATTCTAGCAGTTGTCCCTAACTACTTATGTCCTAACGAAATATCTGAGCTAATACTAGTTAGGATTAGGCGTCGTATCTCGAGTCCATTAGTGCAGGTACGAGAGAGGGCTCTAGTGAAAAAGTGTTGCTGTATTTAGTAAAATAGGTGATGCAGTTATTGAAGCAGTATAGTATAAGTTAAGCGTTGCGCAGTTAAGAATATATAACCATTTAACTTGAAAAAGAAACAATGGTTATCAACGGCACTTGCCGGATTACAATTCGATGCAGTACAGTGCGTTCAAGCTGACCTACTGCGCCTACTTGTAATCAACCCTTAAAGAAATAAACTAACTATGTTACAATAAAAAGGGCACCTATTAGTCATTGGCGCTGTGTTAGAAAAAGTACAATAGTTGGTGCATGTTAGTCATCAGCGCAATTTTCGTTACGGCACAGGAGTGTGTGGCGCCTGTTAATCATTAGCGCAATGTCCGGTTACGGCACAGTAGTTGTTGGCGCCTCTTAGTCGTTCGCTCAAAATAAGCTCACAGAAAGTTATTACACAGCCGAATTTACTGTAGTGCATGAAGCGGGCAGAATTTTTGGTGTGAAAGTGAAGTTACCTCTATTGATGACGAGGCTGATTTTATAATAGTCACGGCACAAGACAACCTGCACCACTTAGCTCAGCAACGGTGCTGAAAGCAATGTTCGCAGTAAGAACAGTAGTAAAAACATTGAAGAGAGTACTGGATACGTTTTAGTTTCTATACACCACTTTTTGGCGTGGTACAGCGGTTTGGCAAGATATCAGAGCTGACCAATTGTTTAACATACTGGTTTGGATGTTATTGACCTTAGGAACACGTCACCGTTGATGGTGGCGACGGCACGGCTCCTCGCGAGTTGGATTATGGCAACCTTATTTTAAGTTGGTTTATTACCCCTGATGAGCGGTATCAAAAATTAGCCGTCGCCGTTTAATTAGTACAGCTCTCAGTCACGGTTTCGTATTCTGATATGGAATAAGCTGGTATAGATTGCTTACAGCGAGCTCTGCATAGTAAGACTGTACATGCAATGGCTTCCCTCCGCACTGGACAGCCGCCCTCAGTCCTGACTAAGGAATAATGATTGATTGATTTGGTTGGCGTATAGTTCGGGTCCCTGTTAAACAAGTCCCATTCACGACAGCTTCAAAAAGGTATTAATGTATTTGTTGGACTAACATTTTGTTGTTGAAATTTTGATTCTAAGCGGTTTTCTTTTTCGTGACACAAACGGCCCTAAATCCAAAAAAGGGGAGGGATCGGGGATGACTGCTCCATATAAAATGAAAAAGGAAGCTTATTGTGGTGAGATCACCATTATTCGCGACGCACGTGATTCTGGCCTAATCTAACTTAAATTAGTGATCGTCGATTCACCACATTTTTCAGCCGCTAGGCCTACTTGTGTCAACCTAACCATACAGGCCTTTCTACCTACGGCCATCACAAAAGACTGGGCCACTCAGTACATCCACGGCACAGTGCCCTTGACTCTAAAGCTTCCTCAGGCATAGGTCTAACCATCTATTCTGTCGGCATTTCTATTGACGATTATTATAATTTTAACATTGTAAATTTGCCAGCTGGTACAATTTATTAGTAGATATAGAAGAATAGAATAGATTGGATGGTAGTTTGGTTAGTATAGTTAGGTTAGTATGCGGTGGGTGGGTGGGAGTGTGGGTGGGGTGGCATAGAGATGTCCAAGATATTACAAGGACGATCTATCAGGTGCTTTGTACTTGTTAACATTCTGTGTGGTATTATAATTCTCTACGTTTCCCGTTTATCCGGGTGTCACTGTATTGGTAGCCGCAAAATTGCGGACTCGGAGTCTAAGGAATACGATGATGATTGATTGATTTGGATGACGTATAGTTCGCGTCCCTGTTAAACAGGTCCCATTCACGCCAAGACTATGCTGCCCTGCGGGCATAAATGAAGGCTATATGTGGCTCTGAGAAGGACCGTTTTATTATCCCTGAAAAGGGATGGATGCAGTACTTGCATTCTTGTTGTTGTGACGTACGTTGCTGTTGACTCGACTGGCGACGCCCTTGGTGGTGACCGATGGTGACAGATGTTACTAGGTATCTCAATGGCTCTGAAAATGATCGTTAACAGATTGTATAGCCCTGAAAAGGGCTGGTGGTTTGAGTACCTGCTTTGCGTGATTTTGGCCATTTTTTGTTGTTGTTTTTCTCGTCAATGGCGACACCTGATGGTGGCAGATGGCAGGGCGCAGCCTTAAGTAACTGCCGATTGTGGTGACGACTGCCAATAGGTCCAGAAAGCGTGGCGGGCAGTCTCGACCATCTCCACCGCTCATAGCATGGCAGGCCGATTTCGTCTGGATAATCTGGGCGAGCATGTCCAGTGCGTCACGCCGTTATCTCACTCCTGCAGCCAAGCCAGAGTTTATGCACACACTGGAAGCAGAAGATATACTGCCAGGCACCACATCCCAAGGACGACAGACTTCAAAACTCCGCTCACCGTCAGCTGACCAGACTGAGCAGCAGTTGCATAGAGTAGAGCTGAAGAACCGGAATGCTCTCCTAAGAGACGACGAGGTAGCGCATCCGACTTCGCCTGGACTTCACCTCACACTGTTAGTTCGCCACTGTAGCTGATCCAGGGGTTATTGACCGCTGGTACAGTGGCTATACAGTTGGGCACCACATGCCCAAGACGATGGACATCTGCAGAACACTGCTCACTTTTCACCACACCAACTGGGCAGCAGTTGTGTCACTAGCAGAGCTGTAGACAGGGCATGCACTCCGAAGAGACGACGAGGTAATGTGTCCGACTTTACCCAGACTGTGCGCCAAGCTGTTAGCTCACTGGCAGCACCACACTACTCTGATGCCACGATAACTTAACACATGGTCTATGGGATCTGCACGTAGTCCCGCGCGGCTCCCGCCCGTGCACCACAACGAGGTAGCTTGCACGACTTTGCATGGGACTAAGGAACACGTGTCGTATAGTTCGGGTGATTGTTAAACAGGTCCCATTCACGCCAAGACTATGCCACCCTGCGGGCATAAATGAAGGCTGTATGTGACTCTGAGAAGGGCCGTTTTAGCCCTAAATAGGGCTGGATGCCGTACAAAGTACTTGCATTGTTGCTGTCGTGGCGCACGTTGATGTTGTTGGTGTTGACACGACTGGCGACACCATTGGTAGTGCCCGATGGTGACAGATGTTACTAGGTATCTCAGTGGTTTTGAAATGGGCCGTTAACAGATTATATAGCCCTGAAAAGGGCTGTTTGTTTGAGTACCTGCTTTGCGTGATTTTGGCCATTCTTTGCTGTTGTTTTTCCCCGTCAATGACGACACCTAGATGGTAAGGCGCAGCCTTAGGTAACTGCTGCTTGTGGTGACGTATATCAATAGGCCCTGAAAGCTTGGCGTGCAGTCTGGACCATCTTCACCATTCATAGCATATATATTCGGCAATCATTTATATGTGGGGTGACAATGGAACGTTCCAGTTTTGGCTATGCCCCCGCCCATATCTATCTAAGCTCCAACAACACGTCGTCCGTGTTGAGGTTGATCGCTCTCTGAACTCCCAGACCATCAATTGCCAGAAAACTATGCAGGTGAGCTGTTAAATATTTTGAAACTAATTTGACTGGGCGCTGTTGCAGCCTGTGGCAGCAACATCCTCCAGTGAAATTAGTTTCAAGATATTCAACAGAATATGTATTAAATGCTAAAGACACTCAATTCGTACAACGTGTCGGACTATTAAGCGTTAAAGACAGGCTATATCGAGTCATACGATGGATGGGTAAACCTGGAAAGGTCCATTTGAGATCGCATCGGGGAAAAGTAGTTCTTGGGCAGTATGCAGTGTTTGTAGGTCATAATTAATCTCTGTTTCAACCAGAGACATTGCAATCTTTAGACAGCTCATCATCATACATTCAGTATTGGACGAGATGTAGTGATCCACCGTGACGGTAGTTAAGTAAAACACAAGCGTGCACCCATCCACCCACGCACCCACCCACCCCAGTCCCACCCCAACCAACACCACCACCACCACCACCACCACCACCACCACCACCACCACCACCACCGTCACGTCTTACTGCGAACTTGCAGATGATACTCCAGTCGCTAGTCAGATTTCTGCTAGAATTTTACGTTTCCTACTCAATCTTATTATTCTTTTTCCATCTGATTCCAAGGGCGACAATTTTCGAATAATGTTAAACTAACATGACACTGGTAAAATTATACTTACAAATGTTACGTTGATAGTAGGACGCTTCCTCGTTAGCAGCAAATTGCGTAGCATAATTGGCAACAAGCTGACGGGATTTGCGTGGCTAGCCATAATTTCGCCCATGACGTGCGCCTTGGAACCTATAATATAGCCTTGGATGCTATAATCATCGCGTAGCCACCGTATTGATGGTGGATTATGGTAATCTACAGCTGATAAATGCACCCCTTATTCGGGTAGTATAGATTCTGGATCGCTAGTAGGCATACTACTGAATGGATAAATCCGGTCTGTCACTCAAGAATATGACGCCATGATCAATTGCGTCATATGTATAGGTTGACCTCACAATCAAAATGCATAATCAATGACGTATCGAGGTCCGTCATGAACATTGAATAGTTAGTCAAGTGTGTGAATTCTATGTCAACTATGTAATAACCATTATGTTGATTATTTCGAAACGAAATTGACTGGGTGCCATTGCTATTTCTTTTTGGGGAGAAAGATGACACCTCCACGCCGGTCTCCTCCGTAAGTACCAACTTTGTTGGGAAACTGAGTCATCAAAGATTGCGGGCTGACATCCGCATACAGAGGCAACTCTGACTATGTCTAACCTTTTAACAAGAAACTGTGCTCGACATCCTCGGACACCGCAATCTTCCCAGGAGCTTACCATAGCTACGTGGAATGTATGTGGTCTGAGTGCAACATCAAAGAGGCAAACCTGAGGTGCAGACTGTGAACACTATAAAATCGATATCACATGCATTCAAGAGACTAAAGTAGCTAAACACTCAGAGCAGCAACTTCAGACAGGCCATAAGCTAGTACTCATGGAGCAAAAACAGGCCACTTACCGTGGATTAGGCTTCGTAATCGGACCAAGGGTATTGGATGATGTCATTAGTTTTGGATACGTCAGTGAGCGCGTTGCATTTATCGACCTGGCTATGCCAACACGAAAGCGCACTACCACTAAGTGTCGCATAGTCAATGCATACAGGCCAACTACCGAAAGGGCCAAAGAGAATCCAGCTATACTAGATTCCTTCTATGCAGAACTGAGCTCCGCCATTACTATCCAGCTAGATGGCAACTCTTTGTGTGTGGCGATTTCAACTCCAAGCTGGGTAAACTCGGCATTGCGGACAAAAGTTCAGGACTTGGTTCATGCATTAGTTAGGTCTGTTAGTCCCAATATAGGGCCGTTTGGGGACCGGCCGGACAAAAGTGCCAAATTTTCACCAAAGACTCACATTAGTGTGTAGATTCCAAAAATTCTCAACAACCAAAAATCTGACCAACATAGTGGCCGTTATGACGTCATCATTCAAAATGGCCGCCATTCGAAATACATCCACCAAATATACGGAATTTATTACTTCTATACCTGTCTTAAATACTTTTTATGGTTCCTATCTTCATCTGCAAGAACAAGTATATGGTGTAGTTAATGTAAATTATATTTATAATGACCAGTATGTGACCGTTGTGACTGAGATTTGAAGTAGATCCACCACGTATACGCGATTTATTACATTTATACCTGTATTTTAAGACTTGTTATGGTTCCTATCTTTATCAGCAAGAACACATATAGGGTGCAATTAATGGAAATTATATTTATGATGACCAGTATGTGACCATTATGACGTCGTCATTTAAAATGACAGCCATTGAAGGTCGATTCATAAAGTCTCTGAGATCTCAATCCTTATTCTAATCAGAGCTCATCGAGAAAGAAATTTTGCTCTGTATGTGGAAACGCTGGAATCACTTAAGTTCCTCTTTTTTGCGTTTGATCACTATAATTATAGTAGATGGTTGTCTGTACATCTACGAGACATGAAGTCACTGCCAGATAGTATAAAGGAAGGGTTCCATAAGAACTGGGTTGTTCAGAAAACTACCCATAATTTCTCTACAATGTCAATCGACCAGGCACACGAGCAAGAAAACTCTAAAGTGAAAGGAAAAGGAGAAGTAATTGGTTTAACTGAAAACCCAGCAGCTCTCCGACGATGGATCATATCAGGGCCGGACCAAGCTAGACTCTTGACCGAGTTTGAAACCAGATACTTACCAGATGCTGACCCAGAGATAAACTATAAGCATCACGAGGACGGTATTTCAACACAACAGGTCTTCAAGCAACAGGTTCACCAACTAACCCAGACAATTACCGAGTATGGAAATCCTTTTTCAGAAGTAGGTCCTGAATTGCTGGTATTAAACATATGAGACTACATGGATGATTCAGTGGTGGTTTCCGTTCGAACACTTGAGTCAAAAGGAAGGGAACAACATGAAGTTTTCAAAAAGAATGTCGTGTACGACAGATCAAAGAGTATCCATGATCCTCTGAAGAAAAACTCTCTTCCTCTGTTTAGTACTCCAAAGCCAAAGAAGAAGCCTAAGCTGGAACAGTTGTCAAATCTTCGCAATAATGTTACACTATTCGGACGGCTTTACATTGCCAACCAGTTACGAGATGGAGATCCTACTGTATTCTTCTCTCATGAAAATTAACTATGCTCTCCCTCTCTATCAGATGCTGGAAAACTACATGCAGGAGAAAAGTCAGATTTGTTGACATGTCTTGATGTTTCGACTGACTATGAACATCCCCAGAACATTGATTGCAAAATATTTGATGGTGGAGCCCTGATTCATATGCTATCAACAGCAACAGTTTCAACATTTCAGGATTTTGCTGATAAGGTGTTTTTACCATTTCTTTACCATGAATTAAAGCGAGTACAGAGAATTGATGTGGTTTGGGATCGTTATTTGCCAAGCAGTATCAGGAATTCCACACGACAGAAACGAGGCAGTGGAGTACGTCGGAAAGTCAGCCCACAAACTAAGATACCGACCAAGTGGAATGACTTCCTCGACGATTCTTCAAATAAGGAAGAGTTGTTTGCTTTTCTGACTGATGTGGTAGCTAAGGAAGACATGCTAGAAAATAAAGAGATCTACATAACATCAAGGGCATCTGTTATTTCTGTTGGACATGACCAGCCAATGACAGACTGTACTCATGAAGAGGCCGATACAAGAGTTGTCGTCCATCTACTACACTCACTTAAATCAGGAAACAAGAAGGTAGTGGTCAGGACTGTAGACACTAATATAGTGGTTATCCTTGTAGGGAAGTTCTATGATATCAAACTTCAGTTTAGTGATCTTGACTTGTGGGTTGCATTTGGCAAGGGAAAGGATCTCGCAATGTACAGCATAAACAGCATATGCCATAAATTAGGAAGAGATAAGTCTCGTGCATTGCCTATCTTTCATGCTCACTCTGGATGTGACACCACTTCATCTTTCCATGGCAAAGGAAAAAAGTCAGCTTTGGGAGCATGGAATGTATTTCCTGAAGCCACTGATGCCTTCATATTCATAGTTGAGAACCCATTCGCCAAAGTCGACAACACTTCGCAGCAGTTTCAGATTCTAGAACGACTGACTTACATTGTATGACAGAACAAGTGTGCTTCAATCTGTAAACGAAGCACGAAGAGAGCTTTTCTGCAAGAATAATCGAAACATAGATAACATTCCTCCTACTCAGGATTCTCTCTTACAACATGTGAAACGAACAATATACCAAGGAAATATCTGGACATTGTGCCAAAGAGCTCAGTATATAGTTCCTTCCCCTGGTTAATGGGGTTGGATAATGCAGGACAATGAATGGAGACCACAGTGGATGACACTACCGGAAGCGACTAAAGCATGTACAGAACTCATAAAGTGTTGCTGTAAATCTGATAGCTGTGACAGGTGCAAGTGCTCGAGAAGTGGCCTTCCATGCACTGAACTCTGCCGCTGCAAATGTGAATTTTGAGAGAAGCAATCTGGATTGAAAGGTAAGCAACAATATTTAAAGTTGAACCGTGAACCCTATCACACCCTGCCTACCAAATAGTATCGCTAAAGGTAAAATATCACCAAAACTGCTGAAACACTATCACGAGGGTTTCCATTATAACAGATGATTTGACGTGCTGAGGCAGCAGAGGAAAACACACATGCTATTAAATATTAATACAATACTTTTGAGAAGTAGTATTATCACAAAATATAAAGGACCCTTTCCTTGAATGTGCAGTATGTGTGCTTACTTCATGCTACAGCCAAATTACAAATTGTTTGCGATATGATACCCTCAACTGATAGTGATATCAGTCATTTGCTATGCTGGGTGTGAATATATAACGCTTACCAGAAGTCTATTACATGGAAGTGGGAAAGTGCTAACACACTGTTATACAGCATTTCCCACCTTTATGTACAGTATAACATATGATGTTACTACCTCCAATGGAGGCCATTTTAAAGTATGACGTCATAATGGTCACCTATTCATCATCATAAATATAATTTACATTATCTTCCCCATATACTTGTATTTGTTCATGATAATAGGAACCATAGCAACTCTTATAATGCTGCTTTAGTGGTAGTTAAAACCATATGATTTGTAAATCTCCTTTCCGTGGTAGCCATTTTAAATGATGATGTCATAATGGTCAGTTACTGGTCATCAGAAATATCATTTACATTAAGTGTATCATAAATCTTGTATTTGCTGATGAGGATGGGATACAAAACACGTCTTTATATACTGATATAGCAGTGAATAACTGCATATACTTGATGGATCTACTTCAAATGGCAGTCATTTTGAATGATGACGTCATAATGGTCACCTATTGGTCAGATTTTTGGTTGTAGAGAATTTTTCTAATCTACATACCAATATGAGTCTGTGGACACAAATTGGCACTTTTGTCCGGCCGATCCCCACAAAATTGTTAATAGACCTCACTACATGGGATCGTATGGAGAGGGCACACGCAACAGCAATGGAGATGCACTGGTGGCATTTCTTAGCTCTAATGGCCCATTTGCCACAAATACGGCTTTCAAACACCCATGCCGCCACCGGACAACATGGACTGGGCACATTGCTGATCGCAAAGCCCCAAAAGGTTCTAAGGCTACAAAAGCTGTCTTCAACCAAATAGATTTCATACTATGCAAGACAGCAGCAAACCCCCTACTTCGGGATGCTCGTTCCTATGGAGGCACAGACCTCAATTCTGATCATAAGCCAGTCATTACACTCCTCCGTATGAACCAGCTCCACCTAATGTATAAACGCCATACCAGGCAAGCGGGTAGAGTGACCTACAAATTACCCAAGCTCATCAGCGACACTGATACTCAAATGTCATACAAAAAGGCCCTCGGGGAGCAGATAGCTAACATCGACGTCAACTCCGATCCAAACGAAGCCCTAACCAAAATATTATGTCAATACCGGGCATGCCGCTAGAGATGGAATATGCCGACGATGTGGACTTTATAGATAAGGACAAGAAACCCCTTGACGAACTTCTCCCAATAGCTGCAAGCAAACTAAAAATTGAGAATCTCTCTATGAACGAATCCAAAACAGAGTTCATCCACATATACCTGTCTACAAAGCATGAAACTAAAGAAAATGACGATCCACTCCGTGACGGCGAACCATGGAGGAAAAGTAAAATCCTGGGCTCACTGCTTTGCTGTACTGCTGACATTGCTGCACGGTGCACCATGGGGAACATCTCTTTCTAGTCCTTCTGGAAGCTATGGATTCGTAGATCAAAGATGCCCTTGGTCAAAAGACTACGTTTATACAATGCAACCTGCGTATCCTTGATGATGTATAACTGCAACAGCTGGGCAGCTCCAAAGGCAGCTCTAGACAAACTTGACGCCTGCCACCGCAAACACCTACGCACCATCACTGGGAACCGATGGCCAGAGAGCATAATTTCCAACGATGCACTATACAAGATGTGTAATACGCCGCCGCTGTCTGTAAAAGTCGCCCAGCAAAGATGGTCCATGTTTGGTCATATGCTAAGGATGCCAAAAAGACACATCAGCACAGAGAGCCTTGAAATTCGCCCTACTCGGAGCCAACAAATACAGAGCCAGGAGAGGTCGTCATTGCATACATCTGCTAAGCGTGCTACGAGGTGACCTCAAGAAAGCAGGATTAGGTACAGTCAAGTCAAGAATGGACCTGAGGAAGCTAAGAATTATGGCTGAGGACAAGACACAGTGGGCAAAAGCGAAGAAGGACTGATTGCAGCTGTAAAATGTTTCTACTACTACAGCCGCAGAATACAGTAATCATATATACATACAGGCGGTAATAGCACCCAGCCAAATTAGTTTCAAAATAGTCAACAGTTTATATGCATAGATACCTTGAAATTGGGATCCTGAGAATTTATGATGCAAAGTATATAAATCGATCTCAACACGCGCAATGCATGGGCGGAGCTTAGATAGACATGGGCGGGACATAGCTAACTTAACTTAACCTAATAAAATACAACTTGTCGTTCATTCAAATATTAAAAACCTGTATCCGGGAAATACGTTTTCAAAGGCTCGAGAATTAAAGGCGATTTCAAATGAGTTAGAATGGAGGAATCCGATCTGTCACTCAAGTGTCTGACGTAATATTCAAATACGACAAAAGTTAACTGACATCATAATCAAAATGACTTAAGGCATATATCCCCGTCGCCAAAATCGCTTTAAGGGCCGTCATAAAGTGTACGAATCGTAGGTCTTCAAATGATGAATTTCGAATTTAATAAACATTCAAAAGTAGCAGTTCAACAGCATGCAGTCCAATTAGTTCAACAGCCTCCCTGTAATAGTTAAATTGAAAATACCAGATCCCAGAGCTCCAATCTCTATTTTGTATATAAGAAAGTTAGGCCACCCCTCTTCCGTACGTTGTGAATGGGGCGTAGATGTTTAAAATCTACGCCCTATAAAGGGATCCATTTATGTCTATGACCCACCCAGTTCTAGCTAAACCCCACCCAATTGTGGTGGGGGTTGAGCGTGGGGGTGGGGTTGCTGTTGCTGCCACAGCTCCCAGCTAAATTAGTTTCAAGGTATTCAACAGAATGTTTATTAAATTTTAAGTTCACCCAAGACATACAATTCAATTCGCGACGGACCATTGTCAATTTTGTGACGGACCTACGTCATTTTGATTGTGGCTTAGGCTAACAAGTGATGTATTTTGATAATGACATCAGATACTTGAGTAGGTGATCGAATCATTTCATTCATCAACGCTATGAATCAGCATGCGCCAGCCCAGTACCGCTATACACAATACGAAAGACATCAATGGGTGAACGCTAGAACACGCTTTACTGGAATGGACCTTTCCAGTTTGAGCTATGCCCCGCCCATCCCTAGCTAAGCTCCACCCACACCTCGCTCGATCCATGAACTCCCTGACTATGGCAGCAACAGCGTCCAGTCAAATTAGTTTCAAAATATTCAACAGCATGTTTATTAAATAGTAGAGCCATACAATTCGTACAGCGTGTCGGACTATTAAGAGGTAAAGACGGCCAAATAGAATCATTTATGACGTAATGATTATGACGTCAGCATAGACGTCACATAGTTGGTTATGACGTCATATAACGTCATATGTTAGATTGATAAACTTGGAAAGACCCATTGGCGATTGTGAGTTAGTCATCACGCTTCCTCTTTAGCAGAATGTTGCGTAGCGTAATGGAGGAATACAGTTTTAGCAATACCCGGACCATCTCCAGCTAAGCTCCAACCACTCGTTGCCCGTGTGGAGATCAATCGATACCTTCACTCTCTGAATCTCAATTTCAAGAAAACTATACAGGCACGCTGTTGAACATTTTGAAATTAATTTGATCGGGGGCGTAGGTGGTACATGACGGGCTGGTGCAAAAGGTTTCAACATTCGGGGCGTGTTGTGTGGTGTACAATCATCCGTTTCCAAGTTTCAAATAATTATCGACCAAATTGTAGGATGAGTTTGAACGAAATGATTTTCGGGACGTTGCACCGACAAGATGTGCAGGGATGGACGGACGTACATACGTATCTACGGAAGGTAGGTGCCTAATCGCCACGAGATTAGGCACATCTTTTCTGAGGTACAATTATCGTGTCACGTTTCAAACAATTCTCTCTCTAATTGTAGAGGTTGCAGCGGCAAGATTTTCTAGACGTACAGACGTGTGTACGTACGCACGTAACGACGGACATACGTGAAGGACCGATGAAAAGAATTTTAACATTAGGCACCTCTTTGGGCAGTGTACAATCATCCGGTCAAGTTTCAAACAATTCTCTCTCAAACTGTAAGAAGGGTTGCAGCAACAATATGTCCAGGACGTACAGACGAACATACAAACTAACGGGTGGAGGTAAAAGTGTATCGGCTATATTAAACTTGACATTTTATTCGACTAGTAATAGAATTTGAAACAAAAACATTATTTTGAAGATTATAAATTGGACGAGAAAATATTGAACTCTGAAATTCCGCCTTTGACAAGGTCGGCTTTATTGCTGCGGAGGCCACTAGGCAATGATTAGGGGAGGGTTTGGGAGGGGTGACCCTAACCCATCTCTCCTCTGAGAAAATTGTAAATCAGATGATCTGAGTAGCGATTTAGTGAATTTTCAGAGCATCTAATTTTCCCATTTTCTAAAAGGCTCAGGATATGGGAGGCAGTCGCGCTGCCATGTCCTGCATTCTGAATGATAAACAACATCGTTAATTTGCACACAATAATGAACCTTTCCGGTTTTAGCTATGCCCCGCCCATCTCTAGCTAAGCTCCACCCACACCTCGCTCGTGTTGGGATCGATCGTCTCTGAACATCCCGACTATCAATTTTCAAAAAAATTCACAGCTAAGCTGTTGAATATTATGAAACTAATTTGACTGGGTGCTGTTGCTGCCTAAGGCAGCAACAGCGCCCAGTCAAATTAGTTTCAAAATATTCAACAGCATGTTTATTAAATAGCAAAGAATTACACAGATATGCAATTCATACAACGTGACGGAGTATTTGAGATTTGATGACGGTCTATATGGAACCCTTTGTGACGTAATGATTGTGACGTCACCATACACACGCTGAGGCGATTATGACGTCATACGAAGTCAGATGATGGATGGATACTCTGGAAGGGTGAATTCTCACTGATCACTCCTCCTTACGCATTATAATAGTGTCTTCATAGTACAACATTATTTCTTGGCTTTTTTATTTGATTTTGGTGGAGGCCCCGGGGCAACTGCCCAGTCCTAAATCCGGGTCTGGCTCCTGAGAGGGTCATGATAGCTCTATGGCTAATATTAACCCAACGCGCGTTAGACTCTTTAATCAATAACCACCTCATAGAAAGTAACCACCTAGGGTTAAGTTCGACTCCTAAGCATATAGTCAGCGGTCCAGATGGTTAGTTCGAAATTTTGAATAAATTTCAAAATAGCGGAGACCGAATGAATGTATATAAAAGTGTAAATATTTCACTAAATAACTTAGGATTGATGAAATTATGCTTTTCCATTGTATGTCAATGTTCCCAAGCCTCCAGTCCTTCCCACTTTATATCATATGGGCGCTTTTTGACGTCTTAGCGGACAAAAATAACCCATTTTCTTAGGGCATAAAACAGACGACAGAAAGGCTTAATTGAGACTGGTACAAGGTGGAAGCGGGTACCAACGAACTATAGTTAGCTATTCATCGTTCGGCTTGACATAGCGACCGCGCGCGTTCAGTAAACCATGAAACTGACTATAGTTAGCGAGTCGAACTTGACCCTTATTGGCATATCTCTCTATATAGCGGGCTATGGAATCAAATGATGGTGGGTTTTTAAGACCCGTCTTCAAGAAACGCCATAATTTGTAATTAAAATATATATATACCTGGCGCTGATAAGGTAAGACGCGAACCAAACAAAAACGCTACACCATGATGTCAACGAGATTCGACGCATTGCTTCAATCCGATTCTACAGCAACCACCTGTAAGGTAGATTTCATGTACCGCAATAGGACATCGAAATCGATTCTACACATATAGCTCATACTCTGTTGAATTTATATTTATTTCTAAAGAAATAAATAAAAAGTAGAGAATGAACACAATATAGTGTTTTATTCCAAGAATAGCCTCCAGTACTTGTCATCGTAATCTACGCCATCATCACATAACCACCCTTTCACGCATGTGATCTCAATAGCGCAATGGAGGGATCCGATCTGTCACTCAAGTATCTGACGTCAGAATCAAATACGTGATATCTTAGGTGACGTCACAAACAGAATGACGCCACGAAAATAGTCTATTAACGATGTGTAGGAATTATATATTTTTGGTGAATTTACCATTTAATAAACAACCTGTTGAAGTTTGGAAACTAATTTGATTGGGAGATGTTGTTGCCTATATCAGCAACAGCTCGCAGTCAGATTAGTTTCAGAATGTTCAACAGCTTACCTGTATAGCTATACCTTGAAACTTAGATTATGGCAATTCACGTTTCAAAGTCTCAAAACTTTTCCAACGATCGTCAAATGTGGGCGGAGCTTACCTATAGAAATGGATAATCCTTGTACCCAGTAACAGCAAAGGATCACCTGACGCCCAGTAACAGCCAGGTGCCATCTGATGCTCAGTGACAGCAAGGTGCCATCTGACGCTCAGTGACAGCAAGGTGCCATCTGACGCTCAGTGACTGCAAGGTATCACCTGGCACCCAGTAACAGCAAGGTGCCATCTAACGGTCAGTGACAGCAAAGTATCTCAACCGACAGACAATTGCCCGAAGAACACTTAATATTCAGATGGAAATTATACAATATTAATATTAATAACACGCGTGTCTAGGACCCTGGGGGACATTTTGCAATACCGAGCAATTATTTGTTTCTTTCAATGTATTCATGCATACGCACTAGCACCAAACAATTATGCCACGCTTTTAGACATATCGATAATTTTGGAAATTGCCATGCCGTTATAATTGTGATTTTTTTTAAATAGTTTTGTATCACTCTCTGACGCCGGGCACTGATGGAAGTATATCTCATGCTGTTAACAGTATAAACAGAGTTAATTAAATGAGAGTAATATTTTAACGCTTTCATCGATGAAAGCCCTATATCTCAATTTCAAGATAATAACGGGGGAACCTCGTGAATATTTTGAAATTAATGTGATTGGAAGCTGTCGCTGCCTTAAGGTCGGGTCAGACATACGCGAAGCGACACAATACGACACGATTGAGCGATGCGACACGTTTTTATTTTGTGATGACAGCCATACGCTATATAAATCTCAAGTCTGCTGAAAAATATTTTGGACCTGAATAATTCTATACTCAGTCGCCTTAACTGAGTCTGCGTGCGTACGTTGGCGCGTGCCTGTGGCTGTGTGGACATATCCGGAGCTGTACCTAATAAAATATTTAACTGATTTGGCTTAAATTTTAACATATGAAACGGTGTGACCATACACTAGAACTCAAGAATTTAAGTCGTGAGCTGAACAAATCCTGAAAATCCGAAACAATCCTGAAAATCTTTACAATATTACAAAAATGGAAGGGCGAGAGTAATGCTTTTATTTATGTATGTAACACCAATAGAATCCAACAAGATACGTTCAAATCACATTTGGTATGATATGGATATTATATTGTACACGCCATCCAATCTTTAGCACCCACGTTGCACGACCTGATCTTGTCAGGGAACAGCTCCTTCAGGCCAAGTGAAGTACCTGGTGAAAGAATCTTGAACCTCTGTACCCTCATGTGATCAATGCGCTCCTGTCCCTTTTAATGGCATGCACACTCCTAAATTTCGTAAATCAACCGTATCTGTATCTTCACAGTCAATGTTGGCTAGCCTTGTCTTCATCACCATTAGGAAATTGTACAGCACGCAGGTTGCTTGTACTAAGCCATTTATATACTGCGGATGCATTTGAATTCGTCGATGGTAAACTCGCCATCTTGCTGCTAAAATACCAAAGGCATTTTCGACGATCCGCCGGGCACGTGACAGACGATAATTGAATATTATTTTCTGTCTTTGACCACGAGAACCTCCTCCCGAATAGGGCCTCATCATATATGTCTTTCATGGGAATGCTTCGTCTGCAACGACTACATGTGCTGCTACTGCATCTGACCCAGGAGGTGGGCGGTCCTCTGGAACATGAAAGGTCCGGTTGTGTAGTGAGTGGCCAATGTATCACGGTTTCCCTCAATGTATCTACATCACTGTTCTTTCCGTAACTAAGGACATCAATAACTGTAAATTTGCATTGGGCATCGACCAACTCTAGAAGGACTATAGAGAATGTTCCCATGTAATTAAAGAACATCGATCCGCTTGAAGGTGGAACTTGAATCACTATGTGTTTTCTGTCTATAGCTCCGATACAGTTTGGTAACTGCCAACGCCTTTCAAATTCATCAGCAGCTCTCCGCCATGTTTCCAGAGTTGGGGGTCGGGGGTGGGGGTGGGGGACGTGATAAGTGGTTACTACCTGTCACATAAAACCTCTAAAATATGATGTACGATGCCACACACAGTCGATCTCTGCACTCTGAAACTGTAATACGCCGTCTTGAATGAATCCCAGTGGCGCGATACCTGCAAAATTAATCATAACAAGTTTTACTTTTCAGTTGATGTTGTGAAGACCAATTGGAAAAACTTAGAAGATGCCTTTCTAAGATATCGCAAACATTGAAAGAAAAGAAGAGTATGTATGATTACTGTATTCTGCGGCTGTAGTAGTAGAAACATCCTACAGCTGCAATCAGTCCTTCTTCGCTGTTGCCCACTGTGTCGTGTCCTCAGCCAAAATCCTTAGCTTCCTCCGGTCCATTCTTGACTTGAGGGTACCTAATCCTGCTTTCTTGAGGTCACCTCGCAGCACGCTTAGCAGATTTATGCAATGATGTCCTCTCCTGGCTCTGTATTTGCTGGCTCCGAGTAGGGCGAATTCCAAGGCTCTCTGTGCTGGTGTGTCTTCTGGCATCCTTAGCACATGGCCAAACATGGACCATCTTTGCTGGGTATCTTTTACAGACAGCGGCGGCGTATTACACATCTTGAATAGTGCATCGTTGGAAATTATGCTCTCTGGCCATCGGTGCCCAGTGATGGTGCGTACGTGTTTGTGGTGGCAGGCGTCAAGTTTGTCTAGAGCTGCCTTTGGAGCTGCCCAGCTGTTACAGTTATACATCATCAAGGATACGCAGGTTGCATTGTATACACGTAGTCTTTTTACCACGGGTATCTTTGATCTACGAATCCATAGCTTCCAGAAGGACTGGAAAGCTATGTTCCCCATGACGCATCGTACAGCAATGTCAGCACTACTGCAAAGCGGTGAGCCCAAGATTTTACTTTTCTTCCATGGTTCGCCCCCACGGAGCGGATCGTCATTTTCTTTAGTTTCATGCTTTGTAGATAGGTATATGTGGGTGAACTCTGTTTTGGATTCATTCATAAAGAGATTCTCAATTTTTAGTTTGCTTGCAAATCAAGCAAACAGCAGATACTGACAGGCACACCCTTCAAATCAATGCGAAAGGGAGTGGAGAGGGGAGTGAAGAGGGTGCGGAAGAGAGAGGGATGGAGAGGGAGGGCGGTGGAGGAAAACCAAGAGAGATGACACTTAGATATAAAGTAATAGAAAATATATTCAATGAGAAGGTAGCAGTGTTTCCTGAACCGGACATTGTCAGAAAAAGACTAGTGTATAATTAACCATTGCATAGAACTACATTGCATGGTTAACTATTTAGTCATTGCATTGTACTGCTACCGTATTTATTGTACTAGTATTGACATCGCCTCTCCGTCTCCTCTCCTCCTGGGGGGGGGGGAGCGTCGTATGCTTATTTTCTCCATCTGCCCTCCAGTAAAATCTTACGTATGCGGGTTTCAGTAGTAAATCCACAGAGACCAGCCACCCATGGACACCTAAAGCAGCTCTCACGAAATTGAACCACCCGAGGGTGTGTTCAGTCTGCCATAAGTGTTCTACTTCGTCTCGTATAGTGCTACACGAGTGGCCATGTGAGTGTGGTCGTACGAGCTAATCCACGGGCGATTGCACATCGAAAGCGGAAAGTCAGTGACAGCATATTGCGAGTCTCATGAGTACTGATGTCTCCCGATGATACTGAGTCGTCATCTGCCCCGTAACACGAAGCTACCGACATCTGGCCAAGCAAGGCCATTCTACAACCACAACCACTGCCCCGCCCAACTCAAATATTTTGCAAGTATCTTAGCTAATGAAGGAAACTTCTTTTCGTGTGCTTGCCAAAATACAATCGCTATCCTTTGGAAGGCATGCCTGAAATAGGTAGTCAACTACCCCCAGCTTCCAGAGCAGATGGCGTGTAGGTACGTGCGTTAGCCCATTAATGATGGAAATGAAGAAACCCTTTCTCTTTTTGTGCGATGATTCTTTTGTTAAAATTATATACTTTTAGAGCCTCAAATTGTGTGCCGAGATGTAAAGAAACGAAATAAATCTTAACATATGATGGTTTCATTTCATATAAATTAATATAATTTATTTTGTTGTGAATTTGAATTAGGGACTCATATTTCCAATTAAATTTTACGACTTAAAAAATTATGTTAATTCATATGGATTGAAATCACCATATTCTAAGATATATTTCGTTTTATTACCTCTAGACACAGCTTAAGCCTCCAAAAGTATACAATTTTAACAATCTTATTTTAAACCATTCTGGTGTGAATATGCACCTTTAACAAAAGTGGCTACTGCTCATTAATCTGAAAGAACTTTACCTTGAGTACACTAACACCTCCCCCCACCCCCTCCCACCCCAACCCATCCCCACCCACCCCACCCCATCATATAACGTTGGATTCTCTAAATTTTGTGAACCTATATGCGCGCGCGCCTGCGTGCGTGCGTGTGTGGGGGGGGGGGGGGGGGGGGGGGGTGCGTGCGTGCGTGCGTGCGTGAGTACTATCAGAATGTCCAACTTATAATACCTGCCATTCCTGGAAACAATGACTATAAGTATATTCTCAGAAAAATATGGTGTCGTTTGGAAAACTGTAATTACATGCTCCATCTTTATGAATCCTGTCCAGGTAAAGATGTCATTAAGGATTACTTGTCAGATTTGTTTACCTGATCATGATTTTGACTGTGATGATGCCATTGTATATAAAAAGTGAGTTCACACACAGAAGACCACACAGCTTGAATGTTTAGTTGTATCTTTTTAGGAGGTGATACAGATAGCAAGTGATACATATGGTCTCCATTAGCACCAATTTATAGCCAAAGCACAATCCAGCTACACTAGCAAGCTGGATGATATCTCTCCAAGTGAGGCTGTTGTCTTGCTGGACTTTGCGGAAACTACAGCTTCACGGTTCAAGATGCTTTGCAAGGCTATCACTTGGACAACTCTCACGATCATATATGTCAGTGATGGAGAAGCTCGTCAATATAAAAACTTCGAATTCTACTAATTTCTGCCATGACAAAGGTGAACATTGACCTGAAACAGAATTGCATTTCTTGCAACTATTCATGGAAAAGGTCCCTATGATGGCAGTGTCAGTACTGTGAAGCGGCTAGTCACTCGACTCAGCTCACCGGCAACTGGGGAGGATCACATTGTGATAGCAACTCAAATGTTCAAAAGAGTGGAATGCATTCTTGGAGTTACATATTTTTGTGTCTCTACTGATGATGTTCCAGATAGTTGTCACGTTTGATTAGTCTTCATGATTTGATTCAGTAGACTCTTTCAGGCACATGATCACACCAGTGTTTCATTCCTGTATCTGAAGTTGAATTGAAGATAAAAAGGATCTCGGCTGATAGTTGTTACCAAGGGGCACCTTGGCGAGAAACAGTCATCATCACTTCCCAGTCAGCATGCTGCCTGATTCCCAACATCATGACCAGTTGTGATGTGGAAAATATATCGCATGTATATATATATATATATATATATATATATATATATATATATATATATATATATATATATATATATATATATATATATATGACAAAGGGATGGTATGCTGGAAGTATTGTTGAACAGAGTAATGTGCTTGTTGCCTGCATGCATGACTCCAATACAGGTCTTCTCTCGTGGCATTCAGCTTCACGAGAGATTCAATGCTGGGTGCTATTTCAACATATCATTTCCTTGATGAGTGCTCCTGAATTGTAAGGACACAGGGCTCAATATTACAAACTTCCTATACAGAATTACATTATATTCAACAGGAATTAACAGCATTTTTGTAATATTTGTATTCACGTATTTTCTAAACATTTATTTATATTCTTACAGTAGATGTGTATGCCTGTGATTGAGGCAGAGCTGCTGCATTTGTAGTTGAATTTAAATACATTTTTCAGGTATTTGAAAACTATTTAAAGAAAAAGTATTGGTATTTATGTTTAAATACATTGTCCATGTATTTGAGTAATTTTCAAATACTTTTCAAAAATACTTCTCTATGTCTGAAAATTCTTAAATTACAAGGTAGATGCATATTGTAAAAAAATATTTATTACAGATTTCTCATATCGTCTGTAACTCTTTGCATGACTTACTTACTCTGTTGAATATTTTAAATTTTATTTGACTTGATGGAGTTTTGCCTTAAGAAGCAACAACATCCAGTGAAATATTTTTCAAAAGAATCAATTATTGCATGGTTGAAATATAGTTGCTGGGACGTTAGAGTGAAAAATATGACCCAATAATAATGACATTTAATTATGACACCAGAGACTACATCCAATTTAGAAGAGCTAATCCTTTTCAAAATAGTTTACCAATTGACTTGAAATTATGAAAAAATAATTTTGATACATTTCACACATGTGATCCTCAATTTTAATCAGCCTTGTGTTAAAGATGCAAATGAAATCTTCGTAATACTTTGAAAGTATTTACTGAAGGTGTTGTGGTCTTAGGCAGAAACAACTTTCAATCAACTTGTTTTCAAAATAGCCACATGATTTCCTCTGTTTTAGGTAACAGACAGTGTCAATGAATATATAGAATGAAATGAGCTTTGCTTCCAGTTTGGTCTTTGCTTGTTGTTACAGCATAATTCCTCAACCAATGTAATGTACTATACTGCTCTCTAACTGCATGATACTGTCTGATTCTTATAGAGCAGTTTTATCAGTAACAGAATGGGCAACAATCTCCTTTCAAAACAACTTAGGAAGAGTTGGTTATAGCAACACCTCTATATATTGTACTAACTTGCATGACTCTACTATATACCTGAGTGTTAACCATTTTCATCAAGATATTTGAAAATAGTGTTGCTTTCTTAGATATCAGCAGTATACATTGCTTTTCAGCATGAAGACCAGTTAACATGTCAAAGGGAAAGAAATTTGTGAATCTGAAATTTCAGAAACTTAGAAATTAAATAAAAGTTCTGAAAATTTGTGGGTACTATTTGAATACAACTTTTTCTAAAAATAACTTTGAGTCAGATAGTTTTAGCACATCTAAATAAATAAATAAACAAACAAAATAAATAAATAAGCCTTGCTATTTCGATTCAGTCCGAAATCTAACAAATCTGGTTTCAAAGGTTGATTTCTGTCTGTCATAGCAACACTTCTGTCATACTAACAATTCCTCAGCAAATGCATAGTACTGGTTGTTAAAGGAAGGGAAAAGGGAAATAACAAATGATGTTAATTGGCAATTTCATACAATATTAAATAAACTACCACCAGTAAAAATGGAAATGAATGGGGATTATTTGAGAAAAAACATTTACTAAATCTATGGGCATTTAACTTGGAGCCAATTAGTGACGTAGCCCGTGCTTCGCACTCCGTCGTGTGTCAACTGTGTGTGCAGGTATAACGCGTACTCGAATATAACAAAAGTAAACGCAAATATAGTTTCATAAGCAGTATTATTCTTATAGGCGCCACTCTCTACAGTTAATTCACTATTGATTCTTTTGAAAACATTTTATTTGAAACTCACGGTTTCTCGTGGAGGCAACGAGTTTTGGTCAAAATGATTTCAAATGCACTGGTTTTTTCCAAGGTCGCAATATGACAATGGCGTTCAGTCCAATTGTTTTAAGATTAGACAATATCTTACCTGTAGGAAGTAGTGGCTAATCAGCGAATATAACTGAGATTATATGATCAGATGTAGCGGGTATTATTTATTCAATCGGCGTACACCAGAGCGCACAGCACCACATGCGTCACTAATTGCCCCCCCCCCCCGCCGGTGACATAAATGGTATTTATTTTCTCTTTTTTTTAAATATTTCCGATTTATTTCCGCTTTTCTTGGACTGCTATAGGTTGATTATTATCTAAATCTATCATTCAAGAGCATTTGTTAGTTCCCTGGTTCTTCCCTTTAACCATTTAGTGGTCAATATTTGTCATACAGATTTAGGTTCTTGCTTTGTGAGTCTCCATTGACAGGTGAAGGGAAGAGTACTTTTTAAGATTTTATGACCAGAATGAGTAGCTTGCTTATTGAGCATTCATCAAGACCAATACAGATGCCAGTTTAGGCTGGCTTGGCCATTAGAGGGTTAACTATATAATACTGTGATCTATCAGTGGCCAAAGTGAAGATCGCACCAAACTACGCCAGGAATGCAAAACATTCTGCGCCACATTAGCGAACGCTTAAAAGATCTTGCTATCCAACAAGCAGACGCCATAGCAGATGAAATCACTGCCACGGAAGACTGCCACAAAATGTTTCGGGAAGCCCGAGCCCTGGGAGTTGCTGACTACACACCACCACTAACTGTACACAACTCTGAATGACACTTTATCGGGACTGACCAGGACAAAGCCGAGGCAATTCGAGAATGGTTCAAGGAACAGTTCAAAATTCTGTATACATATTCTGAAGTGTACCAGCCTAGGCTTCTTCCAGCTCAGTTTGGTTGAAATCGGCCAAGCAGTTAATGAGAAGTAGCCACCTAACTGATTTCCCAAAATGTTCAGAAAATCCAAGATGGCCGCAGGAAAAATTGACCAATCAAAATTCCGTAGACAAGTTCTGAAGCCTACCGTCCTAGGTCCTTCCAGCCAATCTGGTTGAAATTGACCAAGCAGTTAATGAGTAGTGCTTTAAACGATTTTCAGCCATTTTTCGGAAAACCCAAGATGACCCCTGAACAGATTGACCAATCAAGATTCTGTGTACAGACTCTGAAGCATACCACTTTAGGGTGCTTCCAGCCGAGTTTGCTTGAACTCGTTCCAGCGGTTAATGAGGATTAGGCTTAACTGATTCACAGAAATTTGCAGAAAATCCAAGATGGTCACCTGAAAAATTGACCAATCAAAATTCTGTATACAAGTTCTGACACATACTATCCTAGTATCGTTCCAGCCAAGTCTGGTTGAAATTGCTCAAGCAGTTAATGAGCAGTAGCACTTTTAACGATTTATCGCCATTTTCTGGAAAATCCAGGATTGCTGCCAGAAAGGTTGACCAATCAGAATTCTGTATACATGTTCTGAAGTGTTCCAGCATAAGGGTTTTCCACCTGAGTTTGGCTGAAATCGGCCAAGCAGTTAATGAGAAGTATCTGTCTAACTGATTTCCCAAAATGGTCAGAAAATCCAAGATGGTCGCAGGAAAAATGTACCAATCAAAATTCTGTAGACATGTTCTGAGGCCTAGCGCCCTAGGCTCGTTCCAGCCAGTCAAGTTGAAATTGACCAAGCAGTCAATGAGGAGTAGCGCCTTAAACGATTTTCAGCCATTTTTTGGAAAATCCAAGATGGCCACCGAACAAATTGACCAATCAACATTCTGTGTACAGACTCTGAAGCATACCACGTTATGGTGCTTCCAGCCGAGTTTGCTTGAACTCGCTCTAGCAGTTAATGAGGATTAGGCTTTTAACTGATTCACAGAAATTTGCAGAAAATCCAAGATGGTCACATGAAAAATTTACCAATCAAAATTATGTACACAAGTTCCGAAACTTACCAGCCTAGTATCGTTCCAGCCAAGTCTGGTTGAAATTGTTCTAGCAGTTAATGAGCAGTGGCGTTTTAAATGATTTACTGCCATTTTTTGGAAAATCCCAGATTGCTGCCAGAAAGGTTGGCCAATCAAAATTCTGTATACATTTCTGAAACCTAACAGCCTAGTATCATTTCAGCCAAGTCTGGTTGAAATTGCCCAAGCAGTTAATGAGCAGTAGGCCTTTAAACTATTTCCTGCCGCCGAAAAAATACCAATCAAAATTCTATATATAAGTTCTGAAGCATAGCATACCACACAAGGGTCCTCCAAACACAGTTTTCTTCAAATCGGTCAAGTGGTTAATGAGTAGCAGGCTTTTAACTAATTTCCAGATATTTTCAGAAAGTCCAAGATGACCATCGGAAATATTGACCAATCAGAGTTCTCATTAGAAGAGTTGAAGCCTACGAGCATAGAATTAGTCCACCCAAGTTTCATTGAAGTTGGGCCATTTTTATTGGGTAGTGTTTGAAAAGATTTCCGGACATTTTTTTTTAATCCGAAGATGGCGGCCAGAAAAATTGACCAATCAAAATTCCGAATGGAAATTTTGGAGCTACCACCATAGGATCCTTCCAGCCAAATTTGGTTGAAATCGGTCAAAGCATAAATGAGGAGATGCGATTCGATGGATGGATGGATGGACGACCGGCAGATGGCCGCCATGGCATAATCTCACTTGGCTCTTCGGGCCAGGTGACATAATAAACCATAAACTCAAAACTAACTGGAATTTGACAATGAAATTTTTCATCCAGCCATTATTTCCAGAGAAAAGGTAACCCGGGGACCTCCAGGTGTTTTTGATGGTTTATTAGTCATGGCTATTGATAAAACTAATACGCGGGTTGGAGATCTCGAAATACGATAGTACGAATATAATAATATGAAAGGCCTCTTCGCACCCAAAGTGACACAACCGATGCCATAGGACTGGAAGTTAGCCAATTAAGGGGCGAGAACAATTTTCTACGTAACCGATGTGGTTACATGATCGTGTGATCGATCATGAAACCAAAAGTATGAAGTACAATCTCCTGTTTCGCGGCATCAACGAAGATGAAGGAGACAACGTAAGAACCTCGTCCCAATAATGATGCGGGCAAGACTTACAAACCAGACGGCTAAACTAGTATACAATCGGCTTTATATTAATGGGCAATTGTATATGCCAATCACGAGATAGGAAATCCGCGGGGAGAAACGCGAACAGATCAAAACTATCGCGAAACAAACCCTGTCGCGGAGAACATTTTCAGCGTATAATGAACTGCAAAATATTGACAATAATATTAATAACACCGACAATTAATACCGAACCATTAATAATAATAATAATAATAATAATAATAATAATAATAATAATAATAATAATAATAATAATAATAATAATACATATGACAGTGGTTACGAAAGCAATGATATCCCAATTATGTAATTCTAGCTTGAGACATATGTGACAAAAACAAAGCAGGCCAAAAGTAAAGTAACAAAACCCAAGCGTCAATCAAATACTTACTGAAATTCATCGACGCCTGTTAACTATTTTATATACCCATATGTTAAATCAATATACTACTGCTGCTACTGCTACTGCTACTATTACTGCTGCCGCTACTACTGCTATTATTACTATAGTTACCACTACCACTACTGCTACCACTGTAGCTGCTGATGTTGCTGCTGCAGCCACTACTACTGTTACGACTACTTATACAGCAGCAGCTGCTGCAGCTGCTGCTGCTGCTGCTGCTGCTGTGGCGGCTATGGCTGCTGCTGCTAATAACATACAAATCCCCGGTACTGCCTCTAATCATGTCACTACTCACAGCCCTACCACAAAGACGTTTAGTATTGATGCTATTCCTTATAATATGGCTGCGATAAAAGATAATACCGTTAATAATAGCATGGCTTCTAACTGTAGCAGCCCTGGCGGCGGTGACATCAGCAACAGCTGCATGACGAGTGACGAACACTACCATCAACACTACCACCATGTCAATACTACAGCCATCACCAACAACACCACAAACAAGAATGACGACGAGGATGATGATGACGACGAAGGCGATTACGAGTTACGACGACGACAACAATGACGACGGCAGCAACGACATCGGCAACAGCAACAGCAATAATGACAGCCTACAATAGTTTAAATAACCTTTCCGTCATATGCTATATTATATATGTAAATTATAGGTTTGTTAAATAGCCTGAGTGAACAAAGGAAACTGAAAAACTGAACTATTGTTCACCCACTAGGGAAAGTATGAAGTGTCACTCAGTCGTTTTTATACATTTTGATTGGTTTGGTTGGCGTAAAGCTAAGCTTGGGTCCCTTCTTTTTATAAATGAAAATCTCCTCGCCATTCATTCTCTTACAAGTCACAAAGACATGGTCTGGCACACCTCTCACTCCTTCACATGCATTTTATTCTATTTAATTAATATATTTTACATTTTATGCCCATTATTGATTAACAGCTTTCATAATTTTTTCAAAGTATCAAACATATATTTGAATATTTTGTGAAAAAGATTTGCTCAATGTTATAGCAATGAAATTTCAGGGTAAAATGGGTTTAACCCTTTAACAGTGAAGATCTGTCATGAATTTCTAACTATGTGATCATTGAATGTCAATTTGAAGGCCAATATGAAATAATTTTTTTAACATTTGACACTGGAATGACTGGCTTGGTCATCGAGCTAGTCATTCCCATGGTGAATTCTTTTAAATAGTCTTCTATTAGTCTGCAAATGAAAATGCAATTACCGGCTTTTGCCCATCAAACGGTTAACAGGAAAAATCTATTTCACTTCAAGAGAGGAAAGCTGTTGATTAGTCTAAAAATAACTTGAAACTTGTTGTGTCCAGGCGGCTTAGTGTAATGGATAGCACCCAGGACTACTTAACCGGAGAACCTGGTTCGTGCCAGAGCTATGCGCTATCTCGCCGTTGTTGGAAACATGGGCAATCTCCTTCGCTCTTTGCCTCTCTTCACCCAGGAGTATTAATGGATACCAGTGTAAAAACTGGGCAAGTTATCCCTAATGGACTAAAAATAAAACACCCTAGATATAGTCTGAATGGGTCCTAGAAGTAGGGACTCGATAAAGCCCAATCAAACCAATAATTGCTTGCTGTTGCCGCCACAGGCAGCGAGGCTTACAGACAAATTAATTTCAAAATATTAAACAGATGAAAGAGTAAATGATATGGATCTTATTAAACCATCAGAGAACACACATAACCTTGCCTTTAGATGATTGATCAGATTTGACATTGCTTTGATAGAGTGAAATAATTCAGCAGAGCCGTACTTACACTTAACCCGTACCGCTCTGAAGTCAAATTAAAAAATTTCAAATTAAATTAAAACGTGAACGGATGTTCATATTTCAACAAATTTGGTGGTGGAAAATGGTGCTGCCGTAGACACCAAAATCGGCCACCAAAATTGTTGAAAAATGTACACCAGTTTCTTTGCTATTGACACAGTAAATGATAAAGTATTGACATCAGAGTGGTAAGAGTTAACAATATATTTGACTTCTTTTACCAGGATCATCCCACACATTGTAATGTTGCCTAGCCTCAGGCTGAACTTTGCAATGTGCTGCCATAGTAAATGTCACATTGATTCAACCCATACCGAACACGACTTAAACAACTGTTCATATATTTCTGGCTGCAAAAAATGTCAGCTTAATTTTAGAATTCCAAGAAAACTGTCTAGGTAATACCATATTACATAAATATGTATATACATTACGTGGCTGATCTGCTCACGATGTTGTCAAGTGGAATTGATCACTCAGTGATCCTTTGATCTAATTATTCCAGCAATTTGTAAGGATATTAGAAATCTTTGTTATTTACATGTATGGGTTGACATTAGATTTTTTTACATGCTGTTATTAACCCTCTGAATGATGAAATCAATTTAAAACCAATCATTCTCAGTAACGGGCAAAACAGACAGGACGCGGGCGGCAGTGCGTCAGATTTCAAACATATGATATAAAGAGGGACAAAACGCACTAACGCGTGCGGTGGGCGGGTCAAGTGCACGGGCGGCACTTAGGCGTCTGGGATCGCTCATGGAGCGATTTTTAATGCGTGCCGCTTCCTGTCGCGAGTGGGTTATTCTCATTTCTCACATGTTCGCAAAGGGATTTCCAGTAATTTACACACACACACACACACACACACACACACACACGTAGATCAGCAGCCGCAGCAGCAGTAGTATAGATGTAGTTTTATATTGTCAAATGCATTGGTTCGGATTTTCCATGAAAAGAATATTTCTTGTTCATATTATTACGGGAGATTTGCTATCGTTTTCTTGTGTGAGAAAATTAATATTCCCCTCTCCAAGATGGTGAGCATTAACCAGTGTCTAGACACATTCTCAAACTATAAGATTCTGTGAAAGCCATTGTTCGGAAGACGTGTGTCAAAGTGTTAACTTGGATCATGATTCCGCACAAGAAAATCTTTTTTTATATAAATAGACACTAGTTATCACGCTTTACCCAGTAAACAATGGGCCATGATACGTTGGTATCCAGATAGTTAAATGCCCACATTAATTTCGCTTTTAATAAACTGTTTCGAAGGTTTGGATTTTCGAAGGTTTGGATTTTTGGGAAAGCAATCACTTTTCGGGAACCAAATGGGATAACTAATTTACTTTGCAATTCCATATATTCATCCTTTAGAATTTTTGCAATTTCAAAAAAAATGTCCAGTAGTAGTAGTAGTAGTAGTAGTAGTAGTAGTAGTAGTAGTAGTAGTAGTAGTAGTAGTATTAGGAGTAGTAGTAGTAGTGGTAGTAGTAGTAGTAGTAGTAGTAGTAGTAGTAGTAGTAGTAGTAGTAGTAGTAGTAGTAGTAGTAGTAGTGGCCGTGACTACGGCTAACGCTGCTGCTGCTACTTCTGCTGCTGCTGGTGCCACTATTACTGCTGCTGCTACTACTACTACTACTACTACTACTACTACTACTACTACTACTACTACTACTACTACTACTACTACTACTACTACTGCTACCGCTGCGGTTGCTGCTGTTGTTGCTGCTGCTACTGCTACTATGTCGTGCGTTTATGTGGTTTGCCGCATGCCAGACGCATTCAGTGTGTTTTAGTTTTACGCTGAGGGCTGCTTGACGCATGCGTGATGCACGCCTGACGCCCGCACTCTGTCTGTTCTGCCCTTAATCCGTTAAAAATCCTGAATAATTCTTGACTGGGAGCTGTTTCTCATTAAGGTAAGAATATCATTAGTAGTAGTGTCGGTAGTAAAATGATACCACCTCCCTCAACTGGATTTCCATTTAGACAAATGAGCCCCCACCTCCCTCAACTGGATTTCCATTTAGACAAATGAGCCCTCACTGCCCTCTCAATCCTTGGGGCATAGGTTGCGGGGGCCACCACGGATCGCCGAACGGCTGCCAGGGAGGTAGGATCATCCTGACACTACAACTACCATGGGTTGAACGCCCATTTAGAGACAAGCGGGCCAGACTCTCTCTCTCTCTCCGCCCATTTAGAGACAAGCGGCCAGACTCCTCTCTCTCTCCGCCCATTTAGAGACAAGCGGGCCGGTCTCTCTCTCTCTCTCGCTCTCTCTCTCTCTCTCTCTCTCTCTCTCTCTCGCTCGCTCTCGCTCTCTCTCTCTCTCTCACCCACAGGTACTGATGGCCACACATAATAGGGTCTGAACGCCCATTTAGAGCCAGGCATCCACAGGGATATACACAACCCACAGGTAGTGATCGCCACACATAATAGGGTCTGAATGCCCATTTAGAGCCAGGCATCCACAGGGATATACACCACCCACATGTACTGATCGCCAGCACCATACATAATAGGTCAGAACGCTTAGACAGGCATCCACAGGGATATACACCACCCACAGGTACTGATCGCCACACATAATAGGGTCTGAACACCCATTTAGAGACAGGCATCCACAGAGATATACACCATGAGTACTGTTGCACAGATTCGCGCAATTGAAAAGGAATTCGGCCTTAGAGGCTACTCTAAGGCCAAGAAAGCTTACCTGCTACAGATGATCGACCCGGTCCATGCCGAGGAGTGGCAGAAGCGAGTCTCCCGAGCAAATTAATATGGGAAGGTTTGGAGTGCTTACCGAGGATCCTTGGAATCCCCACAAGAAAGCACAGTGGATACGTGAGTTTAGTCAGTTGTACTAGGAGGTGACTGCTAGCTTGCGAGTAAATGCTGTAGTGAGGCGGATGGAGGCCCATTCACTGGAGCGCTTAACTCTCCAACACAGGGGGCCCCCGCACCCTATGCAGGCATCCACAGGGATATACACCATGAGTACTGTTGCACAGCTTCGCGCTATTGCAAAGCAATTCAGCCTTAGAGTCTACTCTAAGTCCAAGAAAGTCGACCTGCTCCAGATGATCGGGCAGGTCCGTGCTGAGGAGTGGCAGAAGCGACCCTCCCGAGCAATGAATACGGGAAGGTTTCCAGCGCTTACCAAAGAGGATCCTTGGAATCCCCACAAGAAAGCACAGCGGATATGTGAGCATCGTCAGTTGGACGAGGAGGTGACTGCTAGCTTGCGAGCCAAGACTGTAGCGAGGCAGATGGAGGCCCATCCACTGGAGCGCTTAACTCTCAAATGCAGGATCGTTAAGCAATGCCGAAATCTAAGCCCAGCCCGGACCATAAGGGGCCCGAGGTCTGAACCCTTAGCCCAGAGCATGAGGCAAGAAGGTGAAAGGGAGACAGAGGATAGAGGACGCCGGTCAGTACGCTGGACATTCTTCAGCAGTCTAGAAGGAGACCTCACAGGCCAGATAATGCAAAAGATCCAGCAGACTGTCCAGAATGCATTCTACCTCCGCTACACCCATACCCATCGCATCCATCACATCGAAGACGGTAGGGTGATGCTCTTCCACAAGAAGGCTCCAGGGAGCCCGTGGCTGAACACGATAGGAGCAGCTCAGGACTGGGTGGCAGCAAGAGAGCAAGCCCACCTCGACACAGACAATATCAATCGACCCAACAGCAAGTGGGCTTTCGTTCGATCAATCAATGTTGGGGTCAGGGCTGTCATCGACCGCCAACCTCTGCTTGGGACAGGCCCCCTCCCAGACTGGCTACGACAGAAGAAGAGTATGACTGCCCTCGACACCTACAGGGACAACATGTGTCTCTGGAGATGTCTAGCAGTCCACCGAGGGGCGAGAGCTGATAGAAGTTCACAGTTCTACGGCAAGATGGTACCTGATGTCCGCAAGACCACGCTGGGTCAGCTGGACAAGATAGAGTTCTTCGCCAAGATCGGGATTCACGTTTATGAACCAACCGAAGAGGGCACCTGGCACATGATCATGCAAGCGGCTCACTACCATGACACCATGACCATCGGAGTGTGGGACCACCATGCCTTCTACATCAAGATCATCTCCAAGCTGGCACATACACTAGTCTGCAGTCACTGTCAGCAGAGGTGTACACAGGCATGCAGTCTTCAACGCCACACTGATCACTGTACAGGCGGCAAAACAAAAATCGTGTGTCCTGGCGAGAAGGTTGAGGTGCCACAGTCTGCGTATGAGAAAGCCTTCTATCCGCCCCAACCATCCAGTTCAGCAGCTACTCGTTGGATCGAGTATGAGTCGAGAAAGAGATGCGTACACATACACCATGTAGTGTGTGCACAGTGGCGAGCGTTGGATCGAGGGCGCTCCCGTAGATGGTTATGATCCGACCACCAACACCGTTTACCAGTTCCATGCCTGTCACTGGCATGGGTGCCCACAACACCAGCAAGTCCTGGTCAGTCCTGAGAGAGAAGCTGAGAGCCTCTGGATGCACGCTTGTGGTACAGTGGGAGTGCTGTATAAAACGCTGCCCAAGCATCCATAAACGAGTTTGGACTGTCACATACCCACAATTCATAGCTTCCGACTTCGAAGCACTCCTAGATGGTATCAAGACTCATCTTATGGAGACTCTCACGATCGAGAGTACTCACATACCTATCTCTGTGTCAGTTGGCTGCTCCTTGGAGGGCGCCATCATGAGTGAGCCCACTCACCTCTGCAATCCTGACCCCAAAGAACTGATCAGAGAGCTCATGCTGGAGATCCAACGGCGAGCATCTCTAATCCGGACAAGGGTTAGGGCACAGTGCATACCGACAGACCTGGACAAGCTCCCAAAGCAACAGCAGTGACTGATCAATGAGTGGTGTGACCAAGTGCCTGTACTGGGGTTCATCTCTGGGCGGTATGACCTGAACCTCATCAAGAATTACTTTGTCGATGAGCTGACTGACAGTACAGGTACAGTGAAAGTTGCCAAGAAGGCTAGTCAGACCATGTTCCTCATGACACCTGAGCTACAGTTTCTCGATGTGCCGAACTACCTCGGCCCAGGAGTCTCGTACGAGGTATGGGTCAAAGCATATGGGTGTGCACAGCAGAAGAGCTGGCTCCTGTATGAATGGTTTGACACACATGAGAAGCTCAACTATCTTGGGCTTCCTGACTACTCAGCATGGACATCTAAGCTCAAGGGTGGCTACCTCTTGACGCGAACAGAGTTGGAACAGTGTAACCAGACATTCAGCGAGCACTGAATTCAGACATTTGCCGACTGGCTGCGATACTACAACAACCTGGACGTCAGTCCATTCATCGAAGCCCTAGAGCAGATGCGAGAGTTCTACACAGAATGAGAAATAGACATCCTCAAAGACGCTGTGTCTCTCCCAGGTGTGTCACTGCAGTACCTCCTACATGGAACCGCTCAGCACATGCCAGATGTTAGCCTCTAACAAGGAAGCCTACGGGATGCTGAAGGGTGGTGTTGTTGGCGGTCCCAGCATCGTGTTCACCAGATACCACAAGGCCGGTGTGACTCGAATCCGCCAAAGTGAGCGTGTCTGCCAACGTCTACTCAGCTACGACGCAGATGCTCTGTACCTGTCAACGATGGCCCAAAGAGATGCCATGTGGTAAGGAGAAAGTGCGTCATTGGTCCGGTGCCAGTGGGGTAGCGAGCTTTAATGAGGCTCTCCTAGCAGACAGCTGGTTTGGGTTTGCCGAGGTGGGTATAGAGGTCCCCAAAGCTCTGTGGGCAAAGTTCGAGGAAATGCCTCCTCTCTATTATAACCACGAGATCCCGGTAGAGGCAATCTCGTCTGAGATGCAGGCATATCTAGGGCGAACAGGGAGGAAGCGGCCCACCACCCAGAAGCTGGTCGGTGCCCTCTCTGGCATGAAGCGGCTGCTGTATGCACCGACCCTCAAGTGGTATATAACCCATAGCCTGGAGATCACTGCTGCATAAGGCTTTGTGTAGTGCATGGTTCGAAGATCTCGAGGAGATCGGTGAGTCATACGAGCTCCAGAGTCGCAAGCCGAGAATCACAATTCGAAGGCCCTTCCAGGTGGAGATAGCCGTTTATGAGCTCGCGAAGCTGCGAATGCTGGAGTTCTACTACGACTTCCTCGACCGCTACGTAGCTCTTGACAGCTTTGAGTACCTGCAGATGGACACTGACTCTGCGTATATTGCTATAGCAGGCTCCAACCTCGATGATGTCATTTGCCCTGAGATGCGAGCAGAGTACCAGGCTCATAAGCAGGACTGGCTAGCTTGGGACAAATGGTCTGGACGGGCTCCGGAACTGTTCAAGCTCGAGTTCGAAGGCCCTCGTGGCATCGCTCTCTGCTCCAAATGCTACTATGTGGAGAGCGCAGCTGCAAGTAAGTGCTCAACTAAGGGAATGTCAAAGTGGCAGAATGAAGTCTCTTGGCAGAGGTTCTACAGGGCCCTACATTGCGGGGTGGACAAAGCCAAAAACCGAGGCCTACACATGTGCAACCAGGGTATGGTGAAGTATGCGCAGGAAAAACTCGGTCTCTCCGCTTACTATGAGAAGCGCCATGTGCTGCCAGATGGGGTCCATACCGAGCCCATCAAGTATTATGTTAGCACCCTAGGGGGCAGTAGCTGTGTGTCTTCAGGGACTAGCTGAAGCTCTTCTACGACAAATGGTCGCCTAGGCCCTCCATGCTGGCGTGCCAGGTAGTAGTGTAGGCTGCCCCTCCGCCTCCACATACCTATCAAGCCTGTGAACATCTATCGACCAGTTAGAATCTGTTGTACGCCATCGACCACCTTCCAGCTCACCAGGCTCATACAGGTACCGAACCAGAGCATCAGGTGGTAGGCACTCCTCTCCCTTGTTCGCTCCTCTAGAGCTGTGACCAGCAGAGTGTCTGATAGCCTCTATCGGCTTCTTCCCGATTAGCCTAGTAACCTCGGCATTGGATCTCTCCACCACAGCAGGCAGCCCTCTCACCCATACTCTAGAAAGTTCACTCGGCATGGCCATTTCCTGGGTGTATTGGTATCCGATTCCACACGCCCAACGATAGCCTGGGCACAGTGATGCCCTAGCTCTCCTCACCTAACTGCCACACAGTGTTTCCGCATGAGGGCTGCAGTCTCCCCTCTGACCTCCTTTCCCTCATCCACCTGCAACAATTCCGGCCACTGGAGGGGATTTTCCGAAGCCTAGTAGACACCCTGGAATGCCTGGGCCACCTGACCAGCTTACTTGTCTGTGAGCGGTACTGCCACCTTGTACCTGCTGGCGACATCGACGATGGTGAGGGCATATTGTAGGTCTTACAACCAACCGAGTCATGTGGAAGGAATAGAACATCTGCCTGGTGAACTCTGTTTGGGACAGTTTCCTCGAAATGGGCATGCCTGATGTGCCATGGACGAGGTCTGTATATCTGCCACATCGCGTCTGCAGAGCCCAGAAGACAGCAGCTCGGTTGATCACCCGCACGAGAATGCATGAACACATCATGCCTGTTCTCCACGAACTACACTGGCTGCCAGTTAGAGAACGGATCAGCTATAAGGTCGGACTCTTAGTGTTCAAATGCCTTCATGATCTTGCACCACCTTACCTAAATTCACTGATCGTACGAAGAACATCAGCAAGGTCCCTTCGAACAAATTCACAATTACTATGTGTCGTACCACGTTCGAATTTAACCATCGGTGAACGCACCTTCTCGAGAGCAGGACCAAAATTTTGGAACAATCTACCATCTCACATTCAAAATTGTAACAAAATTGAGCCATTTAAATCTATGTTAAAAACTCACCTTTTCACAAGAGCATATTTTTCAATTTTGTAAAGTGCCTTTGAGCGGTTTAGTCCGGAATCGGTGCTATAGAAATTTACATACATACATACATACATCACCTGGCGGCTGAGCCACTGGCTAACTGTCTCCAATGTGAAGTTGTGGCCCTTGCGACGTGCAGCCTCGAGTAGTTGAGGGGGCTCATGTAATATCAACCAGGCTGATAGTAGAGTTCCTCAAGAAAAACGGAACTCCCGGATTTCATCACTGACGTCCACTCCCGTCCTGTCACGCATAGCCTGGGTGAACTCTAAACAGACGAACAGATGGCCGTCATTCATTCGACCATCACTGAAGACCTCCTCAAACACCTCAGTACACTGGAGTCTAATCTCTGCTGGATCCTCACTGAACAGTAGTTTATCGAGCAAGCCTCGGAAGTTAATGGACTTGCCTCCACAATCTTGAATGCGGGCGTGTTTGCCTTAGCGAACTGGGGATTCAGCATTGCTGACAAGGTGGCGGCAGAGGTCGAGCGTGAGCGTCATAACCAGGCGATGGAGAAGCTGTCTAAGGAGAAGTTTGAGTACAGCAAAACACTCGAGCATATGCGCCAGAGGGAGGCACGCCGACGACAACTCTGAGCCCAGGCCAACCAGAGCCCCAAAGAGGCAGATGAGAGTCTCAATGAGTACTACAAGGCTGTAAAGATATCTGAGCCAATGCTCGACTATGAAGCATCGACAGGTCAGAAGACAGCAGAGCTAATAGTAGTGGTGGCAGCTGCAGCGGTGATGACAGGAGTCGTGCTCTACGCATGCTCAAGCTGAATTCCTGTGTTCGACACACATACCTTAGCGGAGCCAAAGTAAAGTACCGTCACACCTAATGAGCGAGTCCCAGTTATGAGGGTTCCAATGTTGAAACTGAGCCGGTTGGCCTGATTAGGTGGGACGTCCCTGCCCCCCAAGGTGGTGACGTCCCTCGAGTGCTGACCCGAGGGCGTCGCTTCCACTGGTTAGGCGCAGAGGTGCATATGACTTAGTTTTCTGTCTGTAGAGTTGGCAATCAGCCAGCTTGCGTACCTGACCAAGAACATTGGTCCCAACAACCACAAGCTTGAAGTCGTCTAGCTTATCCACCTGCTGGGTGGCTCCTCCTTTCTGAACCAGGACCACAACAGCGACACATTCCGATGCACCACGATGCAATGTCAGCTCTACCCGTTGGTGAGCTGTGGCTTGGACCTGCTGGTGTTCTCGTTCGACATGCACGATCCGCTGTTTGGAACCCATTTGCTTCAGCTCCTGGTCATTCTCGCCATGCCAGACATGAAGTCTTTGAGCATTCATCGTCGCATCTGCGAGCTGCTCAGTGTACACCCGGAGGAACGGCCTATCCTGCATGGCAGCCGGATTCATGTGTGTTCTCAAGGAGGGTTAAGAGTGGAACTGCCAGGGGCTTCTCGACAACTGCCCGTAGTTCAAATTCTGTGAATCTGTTATTGCACCCCACAGCGTAGTACCCCTTTCCCTTCGCATAGAAGGTTGGGCCACGAGCCAGCAGACCTAGGACTCGGTACTCATCATTCACATAGGTGGTGTCCACGGTGCTGTTGCTCTGCACGATCTCCCACCTGTTCAGAACCTGCGGGAGCTCTACCGTCTGTTCTATTGTGCTCGGAAGCTTGAACTCGAGTGTCATGCTCTTGATCTCGTGTATCTGTGCCAAGATTGCAAAGTCAATGTACCTCCCAGCAGTGGACAATGGGTTCTCATCTTGTATACTGGGTCGAATGACCATCAGGAAGTCCTTCCGAGGATCATTGCGGTGCGATGTCGCGGGTTCAATGGCCCCATCTCGATGTTGCACATACTGCAGCATGTTTAAGGTCTGGGTATATAGAGGGGTTAAACGGCTGCCATGTTTGGTAAAGTTATCCAACAGATTGTCTATAGGCAGCAGGGCAAGTCGGCACGACAGTCAGCACGACAGCCACGTCGTGCACTGTGACAGGATCCGAGGACTGCTTCGTGATATCAACATTATCCACGAGCGAGCCAAGGTCACACATCCATCTGATGCGGAGATACTGGCCGCCATAGGGGAAGGAGCGCCAGCTCATAGTAGAAAAGGACTCCTGACTCGGATACTCTACCAGAAGTTTGACAGCAACCAGGGCAGGACACTCGACCTACCTCCTGTGGCCCAAACCAAGAGTCCTGTTATTCTAGATCTCCAAAGGGCGACGGTCGACCCCAAAGATCTACTAACGGACGGGAAGTGGGCTGCCGTATTTAGCCTCTATAGCCAGGAAGAGCGAGATATGCTGGATAGCCTCTAGTCTGGAGCAAATAACTACTTCAGGGAGGAGGTCAGTGCTGCTGTAGCGGAGAGCCATGACACTGGTCATGCAGAAGGTACTCAGGAGGGGTTCATTGTTGGCCGCAAGGTGGCTGTTGAGCACATCTTCAATGCAAGAGGTCGCAGCAGATTGGCCAGTAACCTGCCAGCATTTCTGAAATTCACAGATAACTACCAGGACCACCTCATCGAATCCGCTTGCAACTTAGATGCTCGTTGCGCATGGACAAAGTGGATCTTCCGTGAGAAGTTCCAGAAGAAGAAAGCCCTAGACTCTGACCCTTAGTGGGTAGAGTTTAAGCGACAGGCTTCTGATGAATCTGACGAAGTGCCTCAAGGTTCTGACGAAGGTCCTCAAGTATCTGCCGAAGTAGCAGAGACCGCGGACAAAGTAGCGGAAATGCGCAGCCTTCTGATGAATGGAAAAAAAGTTGCGGCAGCTGCGAGTCTGTCAGCAAATGATGCGTACAGCAGGCTAGTTTCCTGGCTGGATTCAGCTTGTAGGTGAAGGTCTGCACCTTTTCCAGAGATGGCTTGAAGTGTGACAGCTCAACTGTCTCCCTGTTGCTGAAGCTGAAGCCATACAGCTCAGCTGCCCTCTATACACCTGCGATACAGTCCCCTTTGGTCTCCTTGAGGGTTAGGCTGTCGTGTATGGTCTCGAGCAGGGCACGTCCACACTTGGAGCTGAAGTATAGCAACGGGGCATTGTGGTGGATGTCTGGTGAGATCTCGCGGGTGCACTTCTGAAAGAGGATGAAGACAGTTATCTTTGTGTGCTGGATGCGCCTGGTGATGTTGCTGAGGTAGGTGACTGTCTTCTGGTCCATTGCAGGGTCAACGATAACTAGAACAAGTGGTTCTGTCAGTCAGGCTGCCAGCAGCTTCTCCATCAGTGCTTGCAGGTTCTGCGTCTTGGTGATTGGGCCATTGTACCATTGATCATTACTGTCAACTGCCTCAGCGGCGGAGTCAGACACCAGAAGGATGTATTGAGTGTAGATGTACGGCCAGGAGAGTCCGCAGCAAGATGTTTTTCCAGTGTCCTGATGGGGCAATGATCAGCACCACCTGGCCAGCATCAGCCGGCCTACTGTCGAATGGTACAGACATGCATGCGGAGGATGGTTAGCACTTGGTCGGCGGTAGCCTCGTCTATATGTGGGAGACTAAACGGCAGTACTTCCTGCACCAGCTCCTTCGCCTGCAGAGCGGGGAATCCTGCACCTCCGGCGGATACGAAGGATGCGATGGAGGCATCAAGCATAAAATCCCAGCAGCAGCTGAGATGGCGTAGAGGGCCTGTGTCAGCACCCATAATGTCTAGTACATCCAGTATCTGTATGATACATGCACGGGAAGCCATGACTGTTCTGTGGTCTTAAACAGCAAATTGAAGAACCCTGTCCCCTTCACTTCTGGTAGCCGGAGGCTGGTGGTAGCACCTGTTTGGCCGTCGACAGTGATAATCCTCAGGCTGAGGGTGCCTACCTTGAGATTCTCTCCATCCTGGATGAATGAGCTCCGTGGTTTTAGGAGATCCTTAACCAGGTCCTGTGCAAAGGACTCAGCATAACCTTGATGGCTCCAGCCTCATCGAATCCGAGCATACCTCGCATCACCGCCGTCTCCTTGATGCCCATCCCCTTGTATACAGTCTTGGCCTTGTTAATGGCCGATTGTCCTACCGTATCAGTGTTACCGATGAAATGTCGGGCTGGGATGGTACCTTGGATCTCCCGCGGGTCTCCCTTCTCATCGAATTCTAGGAAGGCGACTGAACCGAGGCATGCCTCACCCAAGTGAGCAAGATCGGCTAGATCTTTGCTTTCTAGGTCTGTGAGTGACAGAGTCATAGTCATATACAGACGGCTTAAACCTACTAGTCATAACCCCAGTGAAATAGTTGGGCATAGGAGGACCACACAGTCGGCCAAGGGAATATGTAGCAATGCTCAGGGTACTGGCCCTCTGCAGGGGCACACCTTGTGGGCGGTCCACCATTCCCATGCATTGGCGATACTCAGTCTGCGTGCTCGACTATGGGCTACACACCGCCCTCCGGCACGCCATGCCTCATATGCTGCAGGGGTCTCATGATCCATCTCTCCCTATTCAGAGGGGTTAAACTTAGGCGACGATGATCTCAGCCATTGCACCCGTTGCTAGTCCTAGAACCGCGGCCTCCATTAGTGTAACACCTTCACCCATGATATTGGTGGCAACAGTGTAGGAGGCACCACTGAGGGCGATCTTTGGGATGGGGTGAGTTATTCCGAGACAGTGCCCGGCCACCCCACTCACCACTGTAGCGAGGACAGCTGCAGTGGTGGCAGGAAGAACCTCATTTCCGCCTGTCATCTTCAACACGGCCACATTCGCTGCCACGTTACTGGCGACATGGACTGCCAGAGGTTTTGCTTTGGTCAGTAGCTTCTGTGTCTTGGTTTGCAGCAGGTTCTCCACCTTCTGAAGACTGGCCTAGCTCTCAGGCAGTTGCGTCTCCTGTCGAGAGAGCTAATAAGATCTTCCCAGTCTGCGTCTGCCAGGTGGCTGGCTTGGTACTCAGGAATATTCATCTCTCTATTGAGACATCTTAAACATGTCCGGGCTCACGCTATGCGAGAAGTACTATGATGTCTTCTGGAGGGAGTTGAAGGACTACAAGAAGACACCAGGTGAGCTCGCTCAGCTCTCCGGTGCTGAGCTGACAGAAGAGCTGACAGCTGTGAAGCTCTATCTAGGATTTGGCAAAGAACAGATCTGCTTCCTCAAATACCTTATCATGGGCAGGAGCATCGTCGAGCAGCTCCTGCGAGCTAAAGGTTTCTACAAGGATCGGGAGTATCTGTCAGATGTGTTCAAGCAGTTGCAGACCGCCATGGCCTCACCGGGCTTAGAGCTGAATAAGGCTCTGCGATACGACAAGCTGGAAAAAATTTGTGCTGCCGAACCCTCCAGCCCTTGGATGTGCATATTGGCAGCGGGTATATGGGCTGTAGGGAATGCCAAGCTAGTTCAGTGTCTCACCGTGGTCCCCACTGCTACTGTAGAGTCGGGATAATCTTATAGCTGATTTGCTAGCGGCGGAGTAGGCTGATCCCGAGCACCACGATAGCTAGGCCTGACACCACATGTAGAGCTACCACGGGAAGCGGTGTCGTGTCGACTGGCTGCAGTGTCGGGGCGCCTGGAGCTGCCGTGTCGACTGGCTGCAGTGTCAGGGTCGGAACAACTGTATGGATCGTACTACGCATAGGTGCGTTGATGGCAGTGTTGAAGCCGAAGTGGACACTGGGGGAACTCCCCTCGACTATCATGTTGTTATAGCCCCTGACTTGGAGGTCCTCGATGTTCACGATCATGTTGCTCGGAATCAACCCTAGGTGTGGCGAAATAGCAGTCAAATTTGCGACGGGCCTTCTGCAACCTCTGCTGGAACTTAGAAATAAAACTACTGGGGTCTGCCACGATGATCATATCCTCAACGAGACTGATGAACATGGCCTGGACCTCTGCTCCGCTGACACCATCTACGGAATGCCGCAGCTGGGTCTGTGCCGTAAGGAGGCAGTAGCACAGTGCTTCCAGGGACTGGTTGATCCGAACGATCCCTGCTGGTGTGAGGCCTGAGGTGGTGTGTGGGACAAAGTACTTCCACACATCTGGATACTCCTGCCGCAAGCCAGTGATGTCCATATTTTGCACCAGTGCTCCAGGGTCGGAGTCTGAATCGAACGAGAATGTCACTGTCTTCCGACGGCCTACTCGTCGGGGGGTTTGATAGGGGAATCCTGAGTAGTCACGTCTTGGGTCACCATACATAACCCCTAGACCGCTATTGTCACCACCATGCCACGTACAGTCTGGGTGAGCACTGAACTCTCTCTGTAGTCTGCTGGCCGCTGAGACGGTATGACTGCTGAGCTGTGGGTCGAAGTCGTTTGTATCAGGGGGGCTTGCACCCAGCTCATGGAGGATTCGTTGCACCGTGAAGTACACGTGGAATCTGATACAGCAGGCGATGAGCACAGCTTCAGGAGTACCAGAATAGGAGGGAAGCAGGGTGGAACTTACTCCACACCCTGCCGTGGAACACCACATGGCAAAGTTCAGCTGCTGATTCCAGTATGAGAGGCTTGGAGCAGCCATCCAAGTATGAGCTTGCTTCTCATCCTTGATGGTGGAGGGGCGGTTGGTCAGCGGTCGTGGGTTGACGGAGAAGCTGGTTCGGGTCCATCCATCCACTGTGATGGAGAACGGTGTTAGCTCTGGTATATCATCCAGTAGACCTCTCAGGCCAATCAGGGGTGTACCCAGGAGGGGCGGTTGGCTCCAGATGACTGTTGTGAGGTTCAGTAGGCCATCTATACTGGTGTTCTTAAAGCTACTGTACAGGCAGCACACTATATTTGCAGTCATCTCGACTCCAGAGACCAGCGAGGTGACCTCGCCGTAACATCTTGTTTTTTAACTCCTCCATATCAACCCGCCCGCTGGAGCCTTTGAGGTATTGCTGTTGCACTTTAGGTTTCTCCGTGCGGTACAGGGCTTGGACCTTCAATATATGATGGTACTCTTCATCGGTGACCTGGCCATCCTCGAGAGCTTTGCTGACAGACTCGTCGATAGTCTGTAGCCTACTCTGTGCCAGTGCCAGATACTTAGCATGCTTCTCCAGCCTCCTTGTGATCTGGCGCTGCCCCCCCCCAACCAGCCCGTGCCCAAGACAGTGGCAGCTAGTGTCACGCCACCCAGCGTGATGGCAATGTTGGCCCCCACCCCTGTAGTGAGTGGCCACAGCTGCCACCCCAGCACTGGCTCCAATCACACCCGCAGCAGTGGTTGTACGCGCGAGGACGTTGTAGGCTGTCTTATATCGCCTGCACGTTCTGCTGTACTTTTCTGCCTCATGGCCGAGATACTGTCTGATGGTATCTATCTGCTGGAGTCACCAGCCGTGGATGCTACCGCCCTCATCAACCGTCAGGGAGGGATATATTTCTGGTTGCTTCCGCCACTCTGATTTTGCCATAGTATACCTGGAGATTAAACCTGCATCACCTGCAGAATCTGCTCATAAGTCTTGGAAGGGTACATTTTGGAGAGCCTGGCGAACCGTGCCAGCTTGCTGGTTTCGAGACAGACGTCTCTTAGACAGAGGTCATCCAGCACTATGTCGGGTGCCAGTAGCTTTCTGAGATGTGACATCTGGAACTTCACCTTAGGACCAAGATAGTAGGTCCGCCGCTGGATGGCTTTGTTGGTCTTACACTTCTGCGCCATCTCCTCTTCCCACTGTGACATCTGGCCCATCCTCGTCTGTGAAGACACCTGGCTCATCGTCGTATGTGAAGACATCTTGCTCATCGTTCCGCTTACTCTCTGGCTCATCCTCGTCCGCAGTCTCCGCTGCATCATCCGCAGTCTCCACTACATCAGGCTCATCGTCATATGTGAAGACATCGTCGCGCTTACTCTCCTCCAGGAGGGCCTGCTAGTATCGGGAACCTTCACTGTTCCTTCGTCTCCTTGCAAGGCTCGCGTTCCATTGATACCAGCTCTCACGCTGTAGTCGCTCTCCTTCTTGTTGCAGTGCGAGCATCTGTTCATTTAGGGGCCTTTATCTGTGCAGGGACCATGAAGGGGCAACTCTGTAGCAGGCTCTTCATCATCTCGGCAAAGGTCAGATATTCCTGGTGTGATATCATGTTGTCGTACGGTCAATGAGTAATAAGAGTGCAAACTCCAAATGGGCGTCCGATATCCCATCCATGCTGGCATATATGTTAATGGAGGGGCTGTCAAACAGGTGATAACAGGCTAGGACGGATAGCTTTCCATAGGTTGCTGTTGGCACCTGTGAGATACTCTATCACGTCCCGGCTGATTTCTACCAGTGAGCTGCTGTGTGCACTGCCCAGAGGTTGATGTAGCACTTCGGCGTGTATGCATGTTGTGCCCCGCTGGGGCACCTTGAAGAGGACCCATTCTACACGGTACTGTACCACCCATCTCCCCTCTAGAGAGGGTGAGATTACGTTCTCACCACCGGAGAGCAGCAGTCGGACAATCGGCATGGTTATGTCTTTTTTAAACCCCTCCTATAGCGTGCTATCGAACCCATATTTGCTCACTCGACTGGTCTTGCTGACCTAGCAGATGTGTACGCAGTTGATGCTGCCAAGGTAGAAGAGAGCGATGGCAAGTCATTCGCCCTACAGTACGAAGCAAACTCAGGCATTATCCCTCGACCCCATTAGTGGTGATGGGGGTGGAGCTGCTCACAGACCTCAAGGTTGTGTCGAAGGAGTGCCTGGGTCGCAACATAGATGGCCACAAGATCGTGTTTCTGTACGATCTCCTGAAGAAGAAGTCATCCTCGAGCCGTTGATTGAGCTCTCGGATACAGAGGTGGCAGACATCAACAATCTAAATAACGACCTCAGCTTTCATCTGGTCAAACCCTATTTGAGCGGTGCCCCGCCGATGGCCCATGATGGCCTGCTATTGACCCTGGCAAAAAACCTGCAGTTCATATTTGAGAAGACTGAAGTGTGGTACCGTGCTGGACTTTGGGGTGACTGGCAAACATGGTTGCTCCTATATAGGCCTCCCTCAGTCATTGACATAGAGGTTACTCCCCTCTCCACTGTTGTGAAAAAGGATGGGACAGTTAGAAATCTCTACAATCGGGGATCATCCTTCCTCACCTACATAGGTGAAGGTGTCTCCCTGACGAGGGTGGGCCACCGGATCGGGGTTACAGGTGGAAAGCTCCTGCTGCATCGTCCATTCGATGGACCAGAAGAAGCTGTTAACCTCCAGGAGGGCACCCTACGGGTAGATGGTGTGCCACATGTCTCCAAAGTCAAGGGTGCTGTTAAATTGCTTCAGCGAGTCGGAGTCACTAGCCCGCAAATGACTCATATAGTCCTAGAGCTACGTTTCCTAGCTGGTGGCAGAGTGAAGCAGCTAGCCCCTGCCTCTGAGGGGATGAAGATCACCATCGATCCAGATGGAACAGGGCTCAATCTGGCACAGATATTTCTCAAGGGGTTCACTCTGTTCAGTTTAACTCTTCATCTATAGCCATGATTCTCATCATACTGCTCGTGCTGGCATCTACAGCAGTGGCACAGGGCGCTGAGACTGCCATGGTATCGGATGCCAAGTAGGCCCACTTCCGGGATGACACCCAGTACAATCCTTGGGTCGACCCCTTGTGGAAAAACATTTATGACTGCTTTCACCCACATGAAGAAATCAAGTCTGTCTGCCACTTCTATGGGGTGGAGAGGGTAGGCCGTGGTTGTCTGCTGGAGACCCCTGCTCAGCACCAGATTCTCTGCGTAACATGTGAACATGCCAGAGTATGCGTGGTTCACATGCTAATCACTTTAGCCTCCTCCTAGGTGAGCGTTGTCAAGGTAGATGGAAGCCCCTATGGGTGGTCCCATCATGCCGATGCGACTCTGGCAGAGAATACGTGTTTGTCTGAGCCTACACAGAATAGAGGCCGGCCCTGTGGTTGATGGCGATCAGTGGTGTATATCACTGTGGAGGCTCGTCTCTAAATGGGCGTTCAGACCCTGATAGTAGTAGTGTGATACTACCTCCCTGGTAGCCATTCAGCGATCCGTGGTGGCCCCCATAACCTATGCCCCAGGGATTGAGAGGGTGGTGGGGGCTCAATTGTCTAAATGGAAATCCAGTTGAGGGAGGTCTGAGCCTACACAGAATAGAGGCCAGGCCGGCCCTGTGGTTGATGGCAATCAGTGGTGTATATCACTGTGGAGGCTCGTCTCTAAATGGGCGTTCAGACCATGATAGTAGTAGTGTGATACTACCTCCCTGGCAGCCATTCGGCGATCCGTGGTGGCCCCCATACCCTATGCCCCAGGGAGTGAGAGGGTGGTGGGGGCTCAATTCTCTAAATGGAAATCCAGTTGAGGGAGCTGGGGGCTCATTTGTCTAAATGGAAATCCAGTTGAGGGAGGTGGTATCATTTTACTACCGACACTACTACTTCATCCAGTCAAATTAGTTTTAAATTAGTCAATAGAATATTTCCTGCATTGTCTAGAATGTGTAGCAACTATTCTAGAAGTCTGAATGGCTTAACAGCTCTTGTGTCAACAGTGTCTCAAAGCTCATCGTCATTGCAACTGGTCTGGCATAGTACATCTACGATCTTTGAGCGTTTAATTGTGTCGAAGGCTCGTGACATGTCAATGCCCATTTTGTGGAAGTCACAGTGTTTGGACATGACTATTGACACAAGCATGCATTGAGTCCATACAATGTCTGTGCAGCTGCGTCCACATTTGAAGCCACTTTGACATGATCCGGTGAAGCAATCGATCGTGTCTCGGATGCGGCATAGAGTAACATTGGATAGGAATTTCCCGTATGCCGTCGAGGAGCACAATGGGTCACAGATTGGCTGGGGGCCCAGGTGGCTTCTTGGGCTTGGGTAGTGCGATAAGGGTGCCTTGGCCTACAGCATCGATGGGAAGGTGGTGTATAAAAGCTGAATTGCTTAGGTGCGTGATCAAAGATGCCCTTGATAAAGAGGCTACGTTTATACAATGCAACCTGCGTATCCTTGATGCTGTATAACTGTAACAGCTGGGCAGCTCCAAAGGCAGCTCTAGACAAACTCGATACCTGCCACCACAAACACCTACACACCATCACTGGACACCGATGGCCAGACAGCATAATTTCCAACGAAGCACTATTCAAGATGTGTAATACGTCGCCACTGTCTGTAAAAGTCGCCCAGCAAAGATGGTCCATGTTTGGCCATGTGCTAAAGATGCCAGCAGAGAGCCTTGGAATTCGCCCTACTCGGAGCCAGCAAAGACAAAGCCAGGAGAGGACGTCATTGTATACATCTGCTAAGCGTACTACGAGGTGACCTCAAGAAAGCATATCTCGGTACACTCAGGTCAAGAATGACCCTGAGGAAGCTAAGGATTTCGGCTGAGGACAAGTCACAGTGGGCAAAAGCGAAGAAGGACTGATTGCAGTTCTAGGATGTTTCTACTACTACAGCCGCAGAATACAGTAATCATACAGTGGGCTTTCATGGGCTCCACTCTTCTGGGATGGTATACTGTTATATGAGTGTTGGTTATAGCGCTATGCATTGTGGCAGGTTCAAAATGGGTCTCCTTTGTTAAGATGTTTGAATGTTTGAGAAACCCTTGAAAAGATGAGAATTCAAGGATTTCTAAAAGATTCCAATCAAGTGGGATGGTGGAAAATGTGTATGTTCAAAATAAATAATAAATAAAGGAAGAAAACACAACAACATGGTATGTGTCTTTGTTATCATTTAAAATATATTTAGTATTGCACATAGGATCTGTGGAAAGAATGGTTTCATCTTGATTTTGGATGACAGTGATGGCAGAACTGGTTAGGCCTGGGTGCCTGTGTGTGACCATTCCATGTGGAAGCACATTTCCTTCATTAGGGTCAGCATTCTGTCCCATACGGGGTGCGGTGCCCTGCTGTTTTCGTTTTCTATGGCGACTGGATAGTGAAGACATTTGAAGTTGAATTTATGGTCCAAAAAGAGGTTGGATATAAGTGTGCATGCAGCGTGTATGTCACAGTTTCTTCTCTCTATATCTTGTAAAGAAATTTCCGAAATTTCTGACCGTGTTTCTGGTATGACTATTTGTTCTGGCTATTGTAGGTATTAAGAAGCAGCGTACTAGGACAGCTTAAGAGAGAGTAGCTTCCGAACAGTCTCAGATATTCCGCGCTCACACTACCTGTCGCCCCAGGATCTGGGCTGACAGTCCCTGGGGCCTCCGTGGGATGCACTGTAGGTGTAGCTGTGCGTGGAGCTTCTGCTGTGTTCACTAGGGAGTCCAATCCCAATAATTTTAAAAACAGGTTTTTGAGTTTTGTTCACTTTTGGTTGTAAAAGTGTGCTGTCTACTATCTCGTTAGTTCTATTATATACCGGCGAAAGAGGGATCTCCAGGTCCCTTGGTCATTGGTCGTTTAGAGACCAGCGACAGAACAGGCTATTATACTAGATGCGGTTGGAGCTGGGAGGGATGTATAGCCTAAATTGCACAGTTTAGATAGGATGGTGTCCATCTTCTTGTGGTCTTCTTCAGAGCACAGTTCTGTTAAAAAGTGTTTATCTTGTGTGCTGAGCTTTTTGGAATTTTGTACCCTACCGGGTATGTTCCCATGGACCGTTGGATGGGTACTGGTAGGGTCTATTTGTTAACTGTTTTCTTACTTAATTTAGTCTTTGGTTTGAAATCGTACTTGTCGCAGCGGCATGGCTTCTTTAATGGTCTGCCGGGGTCTACTATCCTGACTCCTATGATTTTAGCCTTATCCATCATCTCAGGAATTTCTGCTTCTGTGACATCATGTCTTTTGAGATGTGACCTCATATATTTGGCCCTTTTTATAGGGCAAATGCACCAGTCGCATGTCCAGGCAGGCAGTTCCGTATGCTGCCATTTTTTAACCACATAGAGTACCAGGCAAACTCTCCATCAGAGGACTACGTAATCTACTCAAATTTGTCCTCGAATGCAACAATTTCGAGTTCAATGGCGAACATTATCTCCAGATAGGAGGAATCGCCATGGGAAGCACCACACCAGCCAGCGGTGTACGTCAGATACATAGACGACATCTTTATGATTTGGGAACACGGCAAAATAGCCCTAGATGAGTTTGTCACATACATGAATGGGGCACACCATAGTATCAAATTCACCATGGAATCCTCAGAAACACAAGTTTCTTTTCTTACCACTCTGGTTAAACTACCACAAGAATACATCATCATCTTTGATCTATACACAAAACCGAGAGACACTCATGGCTACCTTCACTGTGACTCAGCTCATCCCTCAAACTGCAAGAACTTGTCCCAATATGGACATTTCCTTAGATTTTCACTCTCATAGAAGACAAGAATAGCCTACTACTCCAAGGATATTTCGAACCACCCTACAACTAAGGCTGATCGTTGTCTGTGAATTCACAAGAACCAGCATTTTCCTGAAGAAAACCATAAAAGAAATACTGGCCAATTTTGGAAGCTAGCAACAAATGCAGAATAGCTTTCCCAGAGCCACCACTCTTCGGCTATAGGAAGAGCAAGACCACCAAAGATATGATTGTCAGGGCGAAACTCCAATCAGAGAATGCCCCTGTACAACACATAAACCCCCTCATAGCAAGCAAAACAAAAAACTAACATCTGCAAAAAAAATGCAGAAAAAACTGATTTTTCTCAAGCTCCCACACCGCCTCTCCTATAAGACCAAAATCATAGGCAACTGCCAGACTAGAAACATTATATCTATCTACTCACATGTAGCAAGTGCAACAAACAATATGTGAGAGAATCCCTGCACACCTTAAAGATCCGAATCCCAAGAGCATTTGAGATCTACAACAAATCTCCACAAAAGTGACAGATATGACACCCCAGTAGCTAGGTGCAGTTTAGAATCATCCAGATCCTCTCATCGGGCCCTGGTGACAAAAACTCCACACCATGGAGGAGACAGAAAGAATGCCACTGGTTACACCAGCTCCACACAATGGAGCATATAGGCATAAACCTAGCAGGATAAGGAACACCGCTCACCTGGACCAACGCGCCAACTACAGGCGGACACGCCCAGTACGTTGTTATTAACCCGTCTTTACTTTTTAATAAGCATGCTGTTACATATGTTGAAACAAATTTGACAGGGCACTTTTACTGCCAAAAGCCTGCCATCCTCCGTTATAAATGCTTAACCCTTTAAGCCTCGAATTTGTTTTTAGAATTTCAATTGGTCTGCAAATGGACATTTGTCAAGACCCCTGCAGAAGCTGCTTTTGGCTGATATGAGGGTTAAAGGGTTAGGAGTCTGTCAAGTTGTATGACTTGTATATCTTTACTTATTAATAAACATTCTGTTGAGAATTTTTGCCATAGGCAGCAACAGCACACAGCCAAATTAGTTTCAAAATATTCAACAGCTTACCTATATAGTGTTCTGGAAATTGAGATTCAGGGAGTGCAGGGATACAAGTACGGGCAAAGTGTGGGTGGAGCCTAGCTAGAGATGGGTGGGGGCATAGCTAAAATTTTATTCCTCCATTTTGATTAAAGTCAGTCCAACGTTAAATGAGGCGTAATCTCCTACATGTCCTAAACAAAATGTTGATGGATGGACACCACAGAATAAGGTCACTGCTAACGTAAACTTTGGCTACGTTACATCAATGCCATTGTGCTGAATCCTCTTGTAATAGGGAAGCATTTGTTTCGCACAACATAAATCAATCATGAGATATAAAGAAACATTTAAGAGTTAAAGCAGAAACCTAATCACCAGCCAACGACGGAGAAAAGTAGAGACGCAAATGCCGTATTGACAAGTATTCTCAACAATAACTAGCAATGTCCAATTTATTTCTGTTAAATAACTCTCAATCAACGTCTCATCTTTTGACCTTTGACCTATTGGCAATACTAGCTGGACTGCATCGCACACGTGTTGAGCCATTTAGTTTTTCCCCATACCACACACCATATGTGGTAGCATTGCGAAATAAGGATTTCTTAAAGCAGTATACCCCACCGATGCATCAAATATCTATTGAAAAACATTATAATATTCTTCAAATTCTTGAAAAGGAGACAAATCACACAGAAATATTTCTATCATATCACCGCAGACCTAATCAAATTAATGTATATAACAAAAGGCATTGCTTAATTAAAGGGACATTACAGTAGGTACATGTATATTGTCCCAAAACTAGTTCAAACAGCGGGAAAAATTAGCATTTGAACATACATAATTCTTTAAATTTAGCAGTAACAAGAAATAAAATACAAAATAGATATTCAGTAGGCACAATATTTAGTAGAAAATTAATGACATGAATGATGGATGCTACCACACAATTAAATCCAACCTTAGCTTCCATCCATCCAATAAAACGTTCAACCACTAAAACAAGAGGCACAAGGCCCTGTGACACTCTGCTGGACCATTAGCATTTCACCTATTTGCATTTAAATAGACATGATGGATAATTCCAAATATAATCCAAAATAGCCACCCAAAAAAATTGACCAATCAAAACTCTTGTTTGATATGTTGAAGCCTACCATCATAGAATCATCCCACCCTTATTGAAATTGAGCCATTGATTAATGAGTACAATTTTTAAATGGTTCCAGAACATTTTCAGAAATTCAAAGATAGCTGCCAAAACACTGATCAATCAAAATTACCCAAGCGGTTAATGAGGAGTAGCGTTGCTTTAAATGATTCCCTCCCCCATTTTTCAGAAAATTCAAGATGGCTGCGGAAAAGATTGATCAATCAAAATTCTGTATACACGTGCTAAAGGATACCACTCTAGGGTCCTTCCAGCAGCATTTGTTTGAGTAGGCTTTTAACTGACTTCGCGAAACTATCGGAAAATCCAAGATCGCCACCGGAAGAATTGACTAATCAAAATTCTGTATACATGTTCTGAAACCTAACACCCTCGTATCCTTCCAGCCAAGTCTGGTTGAAATTGACCAAGCAGTTAATGAGGAGAAGCATCTTAAACAGTTTCCTGCCATTTTTCAGAAAATTCAAGATGGCCACTAAAACAAGAGGCCCAAGGCCCTGTGGCACTCACCTGGACCATTATCATTTGAAACATTTGCATTTAAATAGATATGATGGATAATTTTTGGAAAATCCAAGAAAGCCACCCAAAAAAATTACCAATCAAAATTCTGAATAGAAATTCTAGTCTACCTTGATAGGGGTAACTCTAGCCAAATTTGTTTGAAATATGTCAAGCAACTACGGAGAATCAGTGTTTTGAGAATTTCTGGTAAATTTTTCATAAAATCTAAGATTCCCCCCCCCCCCCCAAAAAATTGATCAATCAAAATTCTGAATAGAAATTCTAGAGCCTACCACCATCAGTGAAATTGTTTTGAAATATGTCAAGCAGCTAAGGAGGGGTATCTATTTCACAATTTCCGGTACATTTTTCATAAAATCTAAGATTTCCCCCCCCCCCCCCCCAAAAAAATTGATGAATCAAAATTCTGAATAGATGTTCTAGAGCCTATGACCATATGATCCTTTCAGCCTAATTTGGTTAAAACCGGTCAAGATGCTAAGAAGAAGCAATTTAACAATTTCCAGTATATTTTTCATAAAATCTCAGATTTTCACCCAACAAAAATTGATGAATCAAAATTCTGAATGGAACTTCTGGAGCCTACGACCATAGGGTCCTTCCAGCAAAATTTGGTTGAAATCGCTGAAAATGGTAAGAAGCATTTTGACAATTTCCAGTACATTCTTCATAAAATCTAAGATTTTCACCCAAAATATTGATGAATTAAAATTCTGAATGGAGGTTGTGGAGCCTATGACCATTGGGGCCCTTTCAGCAATATTTGGTTGAAATCGGTTAAAATGGTAAATTGACAAATTTTTAATAAAATCTAAGATTTTGACCCAAAAAATTGAGGAATCAAAATTCTGAAAGGAAGTTCTGGAGCCTATGACCATAGGGTACTTCCAGCCAAATTTGGTTGAAACCGACCAAGTGGTTAATGAGGAGTAGTGTTTTAAATCCAAAGTTGACGGACGGATGGATGACGGACGGACGATGGATGGACGGTCAGCATGGCATAAGCTCACTTGGCCCTTTGGGCCAGGTGAGCTAAAAATTTACCAATCATAATTCTCTACACATGTTCTGACCACTCTAGGGTCCTTCCAGACGAGTTTGCTTGAAATCGGCATAGTAGACAATGAGGATGAACACCAGAAAAATTGACCAATCAAAATTCTGAAACAAAGTTCTGGAGCCTATCACAATAGGATCCTTCGAGCCAAATTTGGGTGAAATTGTCAAAGCAGTTAATGAGCAATATTGTTTGAAACAATTTTCAGCCATTTTTTTTAGAATTAGACGGCCGTCAAAAAAAACTAAATTCTGTATACAAGTTCTGAAGCGTAACACTCTAGGGTCCTCCCAACCAAGTTTGCTTGAAATCGATCAGTGGTTAATGAGTAGGCTTTTAACAGATTTCCAAAAAATCCAAGATGGTCACCGGAAATATTGACCAATCAGAATTCTCGGTTAGAAGTGGTGAAGGCTACCAGCATAGAATTAGTCCACCCAAAATTTTGTTTAAGTGATTTTCAGAAAACTTTTGGAAATGCCAAGATGGTCAACAGAAAAATTGTTCAATCAAAATTCTGAATAAATCTTTTGGAGCCTGCCACAATAGGATCCCGTCAGGCAAATTTGGTTGAAATCGGTCAAAGTACAAATGAGACAGACGGATGGATGACCGCCATGACAATATAGACTCACTTGGCCCTTCGGTCGAGGCAAGTTAAAAGTTAACCATTCAAAATTCTGAGTAGATTGTTTGGAGCCTTCCTCAATATGGTCCAATTTTCAATAAACTTTTCATAAAATCTAAGATTTTCACCCCAAAAATTGGCCATTCAAAATTATGAATAGATATTCTGGAGCATACTGCAATAGGATTCTGCCAGCCAAATTTGGTTGAAATAGGTCAAACTGTTAAGGAAATGCAATTCGACAAACAGATGGAAGGACGGACAGTGTCGGGCCGTCATGGCATAAGCTCACTTGCCCATGTGAGCTAAAAACTAATTATGACGAAGAAGTAATGCAAGCATATAGAACAAAACTGTACAGTTTCTTTAACCATTTAACACTTTTATTAGCCAAAAACGGCTTCTTTTTTTAAAATCTACCACTGCAATGACTGGCTCGATACCGAGCCAGTCATTCCAGTGGTAAATTTTCTAAAATAGTATTCTCTTTGTCAGCAAATGGACATTTCCTACAGGGTTAATAGTATACACCCTTGAATCAAGTTTCTATTGAATCTTTAACATTCTTCTTGGATTAAAAGGCCACAAATCACACAGGAATAAACTGCGTATAAGTAAAATTAAGAAAACAACTCATTATGATTCAGACTTAATGCAATTATGGAATAGAACAAATCTGTAAAACTTTACTCAGATCGGATAATCCAGTGATGAATTAAATGTCCATTGAAAAACTTTAACATTCTTGCTGCAAAATAAACTATGTTCAAACTATGTCTAAAGGATGGAAAATTTGAAATTCATTTTCATTATGTTGGAAAATGGATGCAATTATTCGATAGAACAAATCTGTAAAATTTTATTACGGAGGGAGAAGCCCTGAACGAATTAAGCGTCCGTTAACCGTCTCATGGCTGCAAACCACCAATATAATAATTTCAATGGGCAATAGCTCTCTGTACCTGTTCCTGCCGCTGTGTTACCGACTTATTTATGTCGAAATAATACACTATATAAAGAAATAATTCGCCCAAAGGTATGTCCATTTGCAGGTCAAGAGATGACCATTTTTGAAAACTTACATGTAACATGGGAATGACTGCCTCATTTATCGACGAAATCATTCATGGTAAATTTTCAAAAATAGTATTCTCTTGGACTGAAAATGTGGATTCCTCAAGATCAATGCAAAGGCCATTTAATCTAAATGGATAAAACCCCTTTATATTTTGCTGTCACAAGTAACATAGTCTCTTGATCAGGCTATTCTGTACAACTTCACTCCTCAGTAGCGGCCAGATCTCTCTTTGCTGTGGCGTCTGCGTTTATAACTCGCATCCCTTGTCCTACTTCTACTACGAGATCTCTTCCAACTTCCACTTCTTTCTCTAGCTATGGTCTTCTCAACACTTCTATCTCTACAAACTGTAGCTATGTTCTTCTCAACACTTCTATCTCTTTCGGCTTTAATTGTTCTATCTACATTTGGTGGAATCATGTCCTTAGTTTTACTCCTATCACCATCTGAAGAACAATCTTCTGAAAATCTATTTCTGCTTCTACCTCTGCTCTTCTCATATTTCTGTGATCTATGCTCACCCTTTTCAAAACTATATCGACTATACCTGTCAAATTCGCGTCTATCTCTAGATCTGTTTTCTGTGCGTCTGAAGTCAGGTCTCTTCTCTGAATCTCCTTGGTATCTACCTCTCCAGTTGCCATCAGTTTCTCCTAATCGCTCTCTGAAACTGCTTCCATCTTCTAGCCTTTCTGAAGGTTGTTGTACTATTATTGGCTTTCGAAATGGCCTGTCACGCCCTCCAAATCTGAGCTGCCCTGACTCTTTCTTTCCTCCTAAGCCACCACCAAATCTTCTAGGAATCCATCCAGACAGTGTACGTTCACACTCAAAATCAACAAACACTTCACTGCCATCAATAATCATATGGTTGCCGTCTCTGTGCGCGCAGTAGTAGTCATATTTTTCAGAGAATTCTAAGAAAGCGTAACACTTTGAAAAACCAGTTATTATATCTCTAACTAACCTGCAACGCTTCACTTTACCAAACCTAGAGAACACTTCCCTAACTTTGCCCTCTGTTGTAGCCGGATTCAGGCGTCCAATAAATAAAGTTAAGCTCGCCTCACCAACGACACTTTTATTTGGCTTGTACTTTGCTTGAAATGCCCGCACAATGGCATGGTCATGTGGAAACTCATCTGTACCATCAATACTGCCAGCCATTAGTGGATTGTAATAGGTAGCTATTGGCTGCCAACTTGCAGTATGTGTAGCCATTGTTAATGCGACCTGCAAAATTAGAAAGCGGTCATTAGGTCGTGTTACATTACTCACAGCAGCAGTTATGCAAGCCAGAATTTTGAAAAACATGTACTGATAGCAATTGTTGAATATTTTGATCATCCATAATCTTAATATGTTATCAGTTGACAAGAGATTAAGGGTTGAGTCGTGTAGAATTGATGAATACAATCTGTCACTAAGGTATATGATGTCATAGTCAATTACATCACATGTAGCCTTACATCACTATCAAATATGGAATGAATGATGTAGCTAAGACATGAACTTTTAAAAGTCCAGCGGTTTTACAAATTGTGTCTTTACTATTTAATAAACATTCTGTTGAATATTTTGAAACTATTTTGATTGCGCAGTGTTGCTGCCATAGGCAACAACAGCACTTTGTCAAATTAGTTTAAAATATTCAACATGTTCAACAGCTTACAATTTACCTGTATAGTTTACTGGAAATTGAGACTCACAGAGTTCAGGGTTCAATCGATCCCAACACGGACATCGCCAAGCCAAAGGGTTGGCGGAGCTTAGATAGAGATGGGTGGAGCATGGCTAAAAGTGGATTCATCCATTGGCTTCACAGTGATCACGAACAGTGGCCATACGCACACCAAGAGAGGAATATCTTAGAAAACTTACAACTGGAATGACTCTCCCACTGGTAAATTTTCTCAAATATTCTACTCTTGGTCTCCTGACATTTAAACAATGAGATAAAGTACAGCTCAGAAATAAAATAACGTGTTAGTATACTGGCAAATGTAAACAAGAGGCCCAAGGGCCTGTGGCGCTCACATGGACCATTAGCATTTCAACTGTTTGCATTTAAATAGACATGATGGATAATTTTCGGAAAATCCAAGTCGGCCACCAAGAAAATTGACTAAGCAAAATTCTCATTTGATTTCTTGAAGCCTATCATCATAGGGTCGTTCCACCCAAATGTTTTTGATATCGAGTCGTTGTAGTAGGGTTAGTGATTTAAAGGCTTCTGAAAATTGTCTGGAAAGTCCAAGGTGGCTGGCGAAAAAAAAATTACCAATCAAAACACTCATTAGAAGTCTTTAAGCTGATCACCATAGAATCATTTCATTAAAATCTGACCACTGATTAGCATTGTAAAGTATTTCTGGAAAATCGAAAATGGCCGCCAGAAAAAAACCTAGGGGCCTTCCAACTGATTTCACAAAACCTTTGGAAAAGTCAAGATGGGCGCCGAAAAAATTGAGCAATCAAAAATTCTGTGTACACTTCCATCCAAGTTTGGTTGAAATCACCCCAAACAGTTAATGAAGTTTTAAATGATTTCCAGTAAATTTTTCATAAAATCTCAAATTTAAACCCAAAATATTTACCAATAAAAATTCTGTATACAAGTTCAGAAGCCCACACCCCTAGTGTCCTTTCAGCCAAATTAGGTTGAAATCTGCCACGCAGTTAATGAGGAGACATTTTTTCACACTTTCGGGTAATTTTTTTTAATACACACAAAAAATTGACCAATCTAAAATCTGAATAGAAGTTTTAGACCCTACCTCCATAGGATCTAGCTAGCCATATTTGGGTGAAATCTGTCAAGAAGCTAAGGAGATTCATTTTGACACTTTCCGGGAATTTTTCTTATACAATCTAAGATTTTCACCTTAAAAACTTATCAATAAAAAATCTGAATACAATTTCTAGAGCCTACCAATATATGATCCTTCCAGGAAAATTGTGTTGAAATCGGTCAAGAAGCTAAGGAGGAGATGCATTTTGACACTTTCCATTACATGTTTTACAAAATTTAAGATTTTCACCCAAAAAATTGACCAATCAAAAATTTTAATAGAAGTTCTAGAGCCCACCACTATATGATCCTTCCAGAAAAATTTAGTTGAAATCTGTCAAGAAATTAAGGAGAAGTTGCATTTTGACACTTTCTGGTAAATTTTTTACAAAATCTAAGATTTTCAAACAAAAAATCGAACAAGAGGCCCAAGGGCCTGTGATGCTCATCTGGCCCATTAGCATTTAAAGCATTTGCACAGGAAAAATCTACCATTCAAAATTCGGAATGGAAATTCTGGGGCCTTATGTCATAATTATAGGATCATTTTAGCCAAGTTTGGTTGGAATTGTTCAAAGTAGTAAGGAGAAGAAGCAATTTGACAATTTCCAATAAATTTGTAATAAAATGTAAGATTTCTACCCAAAAAATTTGATGAATCAAAATTCTGAATCTAAGTTCTAGAGCCTATGATCATAGGATCCTTTTGGCCATATTTGCTTGAAATCAGTTAAGTTGACAAACAGAAGAAGCAATTTGACAATTTCCAGTAAATTTATCATAAAATCTCAGATTTCCACCCAAAAAATAGCTCAATCAAAATTCTGAATGGAAGTTTTGGAGCCTACCACCATATAATCCATTTAACCAAATTTGGTTGAAATATGTCGAGCAGCTATGGAGGAGTAGCATTTTTACCATTCCCGGTAAATTTTTCATAAAATCTAAGATTCTACGCCCCCCCCCCCCTCCCACACACACACACACACAAAAATTGATGAATCAAAATTCTGAATGGAAGTTCTAGAGCCTATGGCCATAGATCCTTTCAGCTAAATTTGGTTGAAATCGCTCAGAATGGTAAGGAGAAGAAGCAATTTGACAGTTTCCGGTACATTTTCCATTAAAATCTCAGATTTTCATCCAAAAAAATTATGAATCAAAATTCTGAATGGACGTTTTGGAGGTTACAACAATAAGGTACTTCCAGCCAAATTTGGTTGTAATCGGACAAGTGGTTAAGGAGGAGTAGTGTTTTAAAGCAAAAGTTGATGGACGGATGACAGACGGTCGCCACGGCATAAGCTCACTTGGCCCTTCGGGCCAGGTGAGCTAATAAACAAAATATCTCTGGAGCCTACCTCGATAGGATCCTTCTAGCCAAATTTGATTCAAATCTGCCAACCGGTTTAGGAAGAGATACATTTTAAAGCAAAAGTTGACGGATGGACAGACAGACGGACAGACAGACAGATGGATGGTCGCCACTGCATAAGCTCACTAGCCGGCCAAGTGAGCTAAAATGTAAAATTTTTGCTACAATCTTGCAAATATACTTACATGTAATTATCTAAATTCTGATACCAGGATTTTGACATCAGGATGGATGGACTAGAATCAATATGTGATTGTATTGTACATGTAGATCAAACCAAATGGATGTAGGCCTTGTTTATAAAACATTATATGCCACCTCTCTACTGAAGTAGGCCTATATGTACTTGTCAAGATTTGTCAAGAAAATCAACGCTTTTGTTTACTAAATGTCCATTTCCAGACCTAGAGAAGACTATATTTGAAAATATGTCACTGGAATGACTGGCTTGGCTATCGAGTATCGAACCAGTCATTCCAGGTGTAAATTTTTTTTAAATAGTCTTCTAGTGGCAGCCTTACAAATGGACATTTCATCAAACCACTATAGACCATTTAAATTAATATTGTAGACCCATGCAATAATGCTGCCAATGTGCGATTTCCACGAGATTTAAAGATGCAAGTAACATAATTTTCCTATTAGGCGTATTAGCTTTGTTTGCCCTTTAACCTTTCATGGTCAAACTGGTCGAAAATGGCATCTGAAATGATATTGAGAAACGTTCACGTGAAGGCCAAGATCATTTTAAAAAAACTTTCACTGGACTGAGTGGTTTCATAATTCAGCCAGTCATATAGTGTTTTCTTGGCCTGTAGGCTAGATGGGTATACGTTCAGGAAGTGTTAATTTTCTGGATATTTCTTTACCCTTTGACATTTTCAGATAACCTTTCATTTCTGGACATATACCAAGTCATTTATTTATTTTAAGAACATGCACGCGCAGTATCCTTGTGATGAAATAGAGAGACATTAAGGGTGGAATTCAATAAAAAGGTTTAAACCCTGGTTTAACCTAAAACCAGGTAACAAATCACAAAGTAATTGCAAGGTTAGTTGTATAGATAGGGAGATACATGTAGCCCCCAATTTTCATCGGTTGAGATATATGTACATGTACATGGCCTAAATGCCAAAATATGGTCATTCCTTCTAAGTGGGGAGGGCATCAAAGAACCCCTACCGCTTGTGAAAGCGATAATAATCATCGATCCTTTAAAAGACAATTATGTCTAACTTAATATTCCCAATTGACGCCGACTTTTAATTAAAATATTAAACCTGTGATTGAAATTTAAGATAACAGCAAATAGTTTCGATACTGTACACAATTAACCCTTTAACATGCAAATCAGCCTAGGTAAGGCCTAGCCAAGCCTGACTAAGGCCTAGGTAACGCCAAGCCTAACTAACGCTGAACTAAAACCTATTCAAGCCTTGCTAAGGCCTCAGTAAAGGATATCATGTCATGGCTAAGGCCTATAGGCATGTATGTAAGCCTAACCAAGACTAGCTAAGGTGTAGATAAAGCCTAGTTAACCATAGCTAAGGCCTAGTCAGACCTAGCTATGGCCTAGAGATAAGGCCTATCCAGCCACGATAAGACCGACCAAGCGACCTACACACAGACTGACTCTCTTATTCACTGAATCACTCACTCACCCACACATTAACCACCCACCCACCCTACTACCTACCACCCCTCACACACCCAATCACACACGAATGTGAAATGAGAATTATGAATGCAGCATAAATAATTGAATATCTTATCTAAACAATAAAACTGATGCATTGTCTTTCTAGTTTAATTTAATCATCTCGGGGGTTGAATTTGCTCAGGCAAAGTTGCATGATTTTCGATGCGAAAAGTAGTGTACTACGTCATCAATATTTATGCAATGGCTGTCCGCTTGAAATTTTATAAGATTTGTCAACAATGAGCAAAAGAGTTAAATAATGTGAGATGTATGACATATTTAACAGGATTTAAAGTGCAAACGAATGGATAAGTGAATTATACGAAGTAATAACCTGGGTTTGTGTCGAATATTGTACAGCAAAGGTTGATTAAGAGGCGCGCTAACAAGCGGTAGGCCTGCACGATATTGTCCTAGGATGTATCGCAATATATCATGGTGAGAAAATTGTGATATTTCGATATATCGTATAGCCTATTTTATGGTACATGTATGTAAATTGGTCTTGGGTTGAGTTGGACTGCAGGGTTTGGTTTATATAGACATATCGGTTTCACTGTGAGTTTTCATATCAGTTTTAACCAAATATGACTTCTAATTGGCAAATTTCAACAAAAAATTTATATCCAGTTGCCAAGATGCTTAAAGAACGATCGTTAATAACACGAAACTAGGACACAATTTCCTGGAAAATTTTTTGACACCTTACAACTTGGCTTAACGTAGGCCTATACCCTGTCCATCATTGCGGGAGCGAAATATTACATTGGACAACCCAAATATTGCGCAATTTGTTATAAATCATCATTTATTACATCAAAATGAATCCAAAACTTTGACAATTCGTGTCATCTTTGTGAAAATGTACAAACATGTGATATTAGGAATGCACTTTTGTTCTATAGGCATCTAATGTTTAGATCTGATCCGCATTTACCAAGTACCCGTTTACTAATAATAGTTAGCCTTCAGAAACATCTCAGATAGTTCACCACGCAGGCTAAAGCTTGTATACCAACTCATTTAGCTATCACATTTGTGAACTTCTCACCTCCAAAATCAGGAGAACGAGCGTGATTTATATATTTTACTAATAATAGTTAGCTGTCAGCAACATCTCGGATAGTTCACCTTGCTGGCTAAAGCGTGTATACCTCCTCATTTAGTTATCACATTTGTGAACGCACCACCTCTCGCCTCCAAAAACAGGAGAGCAAGCAATATCACATGATTTATATATTTTCGCGATGATATTTATATTCAAATTTCGGATTAATTTAGATCTTATAAACCATGCCTATTAAAAAATATACAATATTTATACCATCCCAGGTAATAATTTTACTCACGTGATCATGGTTTTGAGGTATACAGTACGGCGGCAAGAAACTATACCGGTAAATTGCATTCAATTTTTGTATTATTGTTCATCTTTTAAAACAATTTTAAAGAATGAACTTCAACTTTTTCTTGACCTATTCCTAATATAAGCCCACCCCTCTCACAAAGACGTTGGTTTGGAAATAAATTGAACAGCTTGTTGTAATAGAAGGCTACGCAACAAAGACATGACAAATAGGGATAGTAAAATTGTCGCGATATTTCGATTTTTTAAATCATATCGTAAAAAATCGTAGCTGGAAAAAAAAATCGCAATTTTCACTAATATCGGATAATCGTGCAAGCCTACAAAGCAGTGGCAGAGTTCTCCCACTTTTGAATAGATAAATTGCTCTGACTCGCCCCGCCCCCCCTCAGTCTGTCCAAATCACTGTCACAGGGGTGGGTTAAGCCCGTGCACGCTTACATTAACTCTGTCAGAGTGCCCCTGAGTACTATATGCATATGCTTACCTCATTGTAGCATGGACTGCCCTGTCGGGTACTGACCGGCCCAACATATCTGGGTACGGAACTGCCCAGTCTGGGACACTCCCGCTCGCCCCCTGGGTATTATATAGGTGTGTATATGTAGCTATATAAATAGAAGAGTAAAATGATACAGTCCGTGAGATCATCCTATGGCATGCGCTGCCATGAGAGGTTGTCTGCACTAGCACGTTAACATATGGAGACTGGCAGCTTATGTATATAGTTACTTATATTATGGCGATTCCATAATATTGAACTGTTCTCCATGATTTTGGAATGAAACAACACCAGAATTGAATGGGAAATTTAAAACACTGACCAGAATTTAAATCGTTCAGATCTGGCTAAGATATGACAAAATTAAAACGGACTATTTGGAGCTCCAACTAGAGCACATACATCGCCAGAGCGTGTGCATGATCGGGTGAGAGCCAGGCCCTATTTCACTAGCTAACATGCCTTGCACACAACACACGCTCGGATTGGCTGAGCCTGCTGGCGCTACCTCTCCAGAAAGTATAAAAGGAGCTCTCAAAGTCAGACTCAGTTAGAAGAGAGGCGGCTTCAGTCTGAGTGGGAGCATTCTCACAATCTGCCTACTGCGTAGAGCTCGCATTCTGCAATCTACACCAATGCAGCTTATTAGTCAGGTTCCCTCTCAGGACACCCACATTCCGCACCGCACTAAGTTTTTTAACACTCCTGGTAGATCAACAGGGGCACACATATTAAATTAAACGAAGGTTTCTCATTCTACCACCAGCATAGTGGTGCCTTCATTGCGGTGTAAGACTTTTGACCGTTGCCAACAAAATTAGTACGTAGAGACAAGTGGTGTTTTAAATGTCTCGCCAGATTTGCCGTACCACGACAGAAACGGTGGTAACAAACAATGGACACATCCAATGTCACTGAATTCATGTTTTGACCATAGTCCAGACAAGGACATTGCTTTACGCGCCGCAAGAGCTAAGCGGCGCGGATCGTCTTGTGCCGAGTTAATACCCTTGCATTATGTATCTACTAAGTCTTCACACAATGGAGACATCCGTCACTCCTATAGCACAAGCAGCATAACAGTATTGCCGTGAAATATTCATTATGTGCTCTGTATTAGACTCTGTTGGCCACCAGTAATGGCTTTATTCTTCAGGTTTTTTAGTATGAAACGTATCAGCCAGCATCCTGCAGCAATTCTCCAGGCCGCAGCTACACCGCGCATCAACTCACAATGCAAGGATGCGGTGGAACGACTACAAGTGACATTTATTCTGCACTGATGGCTAATAGGTGCATCACATAGAACCATATTTTAGATACGTTATACAGTTATTCATAAATAAGTAATATTAATAATAAATAATCTAAGTGGTACCGTAAGGTCAGATGCGACCTCCATTATAGGTTAATATTGTATATAATGACTGCATTGTAAATGGTGCCAGCAATTAAATGGCACCGTAGGTCAAATCGACCTTATATTCTAATGAATGTATAATTGTAATAAGGCAATCTGCCCATATTATTAGTTAGTATATGAAAAACTACAAAAATATTTGGACCGCAGTACACCTAGGTTACACTACACATCAACAACACATATTTTGCACCACATATTTTCTCCCCATGGCAACAATTTTACATTAAGGTCGCTGTTCATGCTCTCACAAGCGAACATGACGTTCAGGGAAAACCGGCATGGAACTTGCCCAAAGCAGCTCTAGGTCGGATGGAAGCTTTTTTGCTACAGCTACAAATCCGACAGGATTTCACATACGCCACCACATCCCAAGAGTATCCGTACCAGATATATTTAGCCTTCACTCTCTCTAATGTTTTCTGCTCACCCATGTGACTGGCAAGCTTGGAATTATGACAATTTTCCAAAAACCAGCTTCTGGAGAGACTTTGGGACTACCAGTAAATTATGTGTGGTATTTGCTTCTACCCAGAGATAGTGCAAAATGCTATCGACAAAAATCAATTGATCACAACAAGCCCACCAAAACTTGACAGCTGGTCTAGCTAAATATAGCCCCGCGTCAGGTGTGTGTGACTGCTCAATCCATGATACAACTGTCTTCAGATCAGGATCCTCCAACTGACGCTCCCTAGATCTTCCAAAGACCATGCGTCTAACCAGTTTGACCTTCCGATAACCTGGTCTGTTTGGGGTACACCATCCAGCAATCTGCTAGGTCATTATTACTCAGTTGAAGGGCCCTTATGGTTTGAAAAGCCAAAGGAATTATATCATCAACATCTTGTTCAAATTGAGACCATTGCTGCTGAAGCTTGGTACAATATTTGCACCCACCACATGGTAATGAACTAAGAGATTGGCCAGCTTTATAACAGTGGCAAGGTGAAGAATCACTTGGAACTCGTGATAGGCCATCAGCATTAGAGTGCTGTTTACCGGGCCTGTACTGCAGCATCATATTATATTGGGACAGTTCTTCTAGCCATCTAGCTAGTTGTCCTTCGATGTGCTTGAAACTGAGCAGCCACGTGAGACTGTGATGGTCAGTCCGCACAATAAATGACCGTCCTAGCAAGTACATACAGTACTACCTAGTAAATGCTACCATGGCTAGCAACTCTTTGCGTGTAACACAATATTTAAGCTGAGCCAGTGTCAACGTTCGGCTCGCAAAACCAATAAGCACCTCTTTCCCATTCTGAATTTGGGATAGCTCTGCACCAATAGCAGCCTCTGAATCATCAGTATCCAGTATGAAGGTACCATCCAGTGTCGGATAACCTAACACTGCAGGGTTGGCCATCGCACCCTGAAGTGTTTTGAAAGCTACCTGCTGCTCTAGAGTCCAGTCATACTCTACTTTGGAACTGGTAAGTGCAGAGAGAGGAGCAGAAATACCAGCAAAACCCTGTATGTGCTCTCGGTGGTAATTCATGAACCCTAGGAAAGATTCCAGCTCTTTCCTGGTCTTAGGAACAGGCCAATTAGCGACGCTTTCCATATTGTTTGGCGTAACAGCGATTCCCTTATTACTCACCAACTTACCTCAGAAACAGAGTTCTGTACGGAACAAATTACATGCAAGACACTCGCACCATAAGACCTTGCAACACCAGCACCCTTTGAAAGGTAGCCGGGCTGTTGCACGTACCAAATGGCATCCGGACAAATTCAAAGAGCCCATATCTTGTGATAAATGCGAGCTTGTGGCGGTCTTCTGGGTCAACCGCGACCTGCCAATACCCGGCTACCATATCAAGTGTGCTGATGAATTTAGCACCACCAAGTGCATCCAGACATGTCTCAATGTTTGGTAGGGGGTAATGGTCTTTGCGAGTTAGACTGTTCAGAGCTCGAAAATCGATGCAGTACCACACGGTACCGTCTTTCTTCCGAACTAATACCGGGGCTGACGACCACTCAGATTTTGACGGAACTATGATACCTTTCTCAAACATTTCCGCACGGTGTTTCTCTTCCTCATTCTCAAAACCAAGAGGAGTTTGTCTAAGTTTAGAACGAACAGGTTGGGCATTACCTGTATCAACCTTATGTCTTATCCCCTTGAACAAACCTAAATCAAGATCATCTTTTGCAAATGCATCCTCATACTCAATTAACATGGATTTAACTTGCAAAGACTGGGTCTCGGATAAACCCGATGTCGACCTCTCATACAGATCCTGTAAGAACACAGGGATGTCCACCTCAGTGGCTGTAGAAGTCTGTAAACCGTCCTGGTTTATGGGCTTACCAGCAAGTTGAAATTCTGTTCCAGGGTCTAAAACCCCCTCAATTTCTGTGACAATACCAAGGTTGTGGTCTTGTTCCAGAGTAATATATTGGGCCGACAGGTTCCTTAACAAAATAGGAATCTGCGAATCTTTGGCAGTGGCCACTGTATGAGGCGTTACAAGACCCTCCAGTTTAGATGAGGGCTGGAGCACAACATCATTCTGTACCTCCCGATCCAGAACGCCTGTGGTCTTCACGGCCTCAAAAAGACCAACGACCATTTTCTGCTTCATTGTTACCCGAGCTACTTGGGCTTCCTTCCCATGAGCTCTCAACACTGATGCTTGAACCGGTTCTCCATTAATTGTCAGACACAGTCTAGTCAGATCAATGGTGGCCTTGTGTGCCTTCAAGAAATCCAGGCCTAATATAATCGGATCATTAATATTGGCAAGAAGGACTGGCCAGTTGAACATCATAGAGCCTAATGCAATTGTGACTGGCTCAACACTTTCCACAGGGATAATATTGTCTCTACCTGCACCTTTCAATGAAATAGACCCCAACTTCTTTAAAGGGTAAGGTAATTTATTTGCAAAGAAATTGCCAATTACTGTCACTTGTGCCGCAGTGTCCACTACTGCATCAATGGAAACACCATTTACTTTAATGGGAATGACTAGTGTCATAGGGTCACGATTAAACTCATACATGCGAACATCATATGATCGCACAGGCGAAGATCTCGGTGAAGCAGAAGGTGATGGCGACCGTGTACGCCTCAGCTCCGGACACTCAATGGAAAAATGGCCCTCTAAATTGCAATTAAAGCATTTTCCCGATCTGAGGGGAGGAGAAGGGGAACGCGACCTTCAATCTTGGAGGAGAATGACCTCGACCGAATTGACCAGATATAAGATTCAAAATCTTAGTAACATCTACCTTCATCTCCGCCATATCCTTCCTAAGTCCTTCGACATCGTTCTCTAATTTATCTATCCTGCTTGGAGCTGTTATGCCTCTCAACTACTCAGGATTATCTGCCTCCATCAAACCAGAAGCATCGTCCGGAAAACGGACCTTTCGAACCTTAGGTCTTCTGGAACCCATGATCAATCTTTGATTATGGATAGCTGCATTGACCATTTGTACAGGCTGTGTTACCTATAGAGGCTCATTTTACAATCTGCTATTTACATTGGGTGGGAGGGAGTGAAGTGGGGGGGGGGGATTATCCAGATTTGAAAATCATTGAATAGAGTCGGAAACTTATTCTTTCATATGTTCTGAGCTTGATGTACTAGGATTATGATATTGGATTATTATTAACCATTTTAATGCCGAATTTTGTTAGTTCACATTCTTCAGTTCTTCTAACACTGATAACTGATGTTTATTTTTAAAATAACGTTGTTGTAAGCTGTGGATGTCTATGACACAAACAGCTTCAACAATACTGTTTTCAATATGAAAATCAGTTTTACTTGAGCCAATAGTAGATTCACATAAAATCCCTACATTTGACGTAACAAATGGTTAATTTGACAAATGCTTATCGGGGCAATTAGAAAGTTATAGCTTGGCTAGGCTTTGGGCTTATGGAGTTACTTATATAATTCCATAGCATGTACCAGCCTATTCTGCATAATATTGGAAATCAAATACAGTTCAACCTGCTTGAACAACCACCTACCATTTGGACTAATAGCAGGGTAGTTCCTTAAGACAGTGACATTTTGACCACCTGTATTAACGAACCCCCATCTCTTGGCTCCAAGCAAACCATTCTATAGCTGCAGGTCCCTTCTTATAAGAGACTCTGTCTTGTTAGTGGCTAATTTATGTGCCCCATAAGTGGTCCCTCAAGACAGGTTATATGTATATAATTTCCACCCTGTGATACATCTATTGCGATAGCGCTCGGATCTGGAATCGGAGAGACGTACGTCGCCATCTTCGCATTCTTGTTCGTTGCGAATAAATCTATGTTGGACTTGCCCCAGTGGTTGAACAGACGGCCCGCCACACATTGATTTAGTTGCCATTCCGTTGGAAGAATGGTCATCCTTCGGCTCATAGATTTAGCCTTCCCGGATCTAGGCACCTGCAATGCAGTTTCCATGTCATCATACAGAGACTGGGCGATTTCGTTCCGCCCTGGCGGTTTATGTAAGTCACTACTGTTGTATTGTCTGATCGAACCAGAACACTCTTGCCCTTGAGCTCCTCTAGGAAGTGATCCATGGCGAAGACTACTGCTCACACTTCCAGCAGATTGATATGTTCTTGTGACTGATCCAAATTCCAACGCCCTGATACTTTGTTTTCTTCCAGGCAAGCTCCCCATCCCTCCATTGATGTATCTGTGTACATCATTAACTGAGGGTGGGGAGGTGACAACGTCACCCCGCCAGGAGATTCTCTCTCTTCATCCACCATTGAAGGTGGTGAATGGTGTAGTTCGGATCGACTGGTCGGATACTGTCCGTACCAGCTAAGCTGGGTACGCGCTGCCCGTCCTGGATTCGCTTCCTGAACACGCCCCACTGGGTAGAGCCATAAGCGTATATAGGCCTATAAGAGAGATAGCGTTGCGAAAACGACAAAGTTCGTTAAAACGCATGATGCGCATGCGCGCGCCAGGATGCTGTTTTTGATAGAGCGTGTAGTTACGACCAAGATAGGATGGCGCTTTTAGTGTACCGAGATGGTACCCTGTAAGCCTTATTGATCGCCTGTTCCTGTTAAATCTGGGATTGATCAAGACCAGAATTCAACAGCCTTTTTTAATCTGTAAACCATTTCAAAATCGGAAAACCCTTCTTGATTATCTTCAAAATATTGCTGTGATGTCATAACCACGTGGACGCAAAACTTCTAGAATGTTCTAGAACATTCGGCTGCGATATTATTAGCTACACACTGATTGGCTGTTGCTCGAACGACGATTGGTTGGAGCCTGCGCCTGTGACGTCACGAGGAGTATAAAAGGAGACGCGATCCAGTGATCGAGAGCATCCTCGGCCCCTGGCCGAACAGGTTAGATCTGTACTAGCTGCAATCGACAGATATTACGCATATGTCTTCAGCTTCTGTCCTTCTCCTGTAGCTATCAGTATCCAACCCACCGCAGTAAGAACAATTTTGTAACTCCCTACCTACGGGAGTAATTTGGAACTTCTGATTATTGTTCACGAATATCAATATCTACTTCGGAACACAATTTTGCGGAGAGGCCTTTACGGCCTGAATATGTGAGTCTACAGATGTAGAGGCAGGATGTTCTTTGATGGATGACTCGCCGGATCTGCCGGCTACGCAAAAGGTGGTATTTCAACTATCACCGCACTGATATCGTGTAGGTTCTTCTGACTTTCGACTGCAGCAAATGAACTCTGCCCGGTGCGTCCTCAGAGCTGGCTGATGTACCCAGCACCGTGAAGCTTTGTTTTGTATCTTCATTTGCCTCTGACAACCCCGCTTGTGATCGGGTTGTTTACACCTTCCATCCATGCCATCGGTGTACGGGAACTTTATTCACCACAGTAGTACTATTGTATCTTTTGCTGACTGCTCGTTAGACATCCTATTAGGCTTACAGTGCTGAGCGATGTATCCCTCACGCCATGAGTATTCTTGCGGGAGTCTTGTTTGCGGAAAATAGCTTGCGGGAACCAACCTGCGGGAACTTTCCAGCTTCCGGAGAACGCATCATCTCATGTCGACTACGGAGTGACGTATCAATTTCAGTAACACGGTAGCCTAACTTAAGAATGACTACCGAGTATTCAGTAACTATACTTCATAGTTTAATTATTTCTCTATATAGGTTTCGTTAATTATATTGTATCCGTAAGAACGGTCCCGATGACTAAAAGGAACCGTAACGGTCTTAGGACCGCTAGTTATAATTTCTGTATTTGTTTATAGTTATTCTCATTTTCCTCCATGTGTTGCTAACCGCACTATAGTAGGTTCGTTAACCTGTACTGATATATATACCTTGATCATTTGATACCGTATTGATTGTTCTGGTTAGATTATGTATATATGGCCAGTGGCCATCCGTTCATATGTTTTGCTTAATCATAGAAAATATAGGACTGCAGTGCACGTAGGAAACACTATACAGCAACTCTTATATATGCAGCACTTTCTCCCGCCACCAACAATTTTTCACTGAGGTCGCTGTCCGTGCTATAACTCTGTTTAGCCTGACATGCTACCGACTATTTAAACCTTTTCTATTCAGCTCAATAGGATAGGTTCAAAATGATTAGAGACACTGTCTTCATTACATACTCTGTAACGTACTCTTCTATTCCGGTAGTGCGATAATCTAGCCCCGCACTCAGGTAAGACTCATAACTCTAAGATTTTGTCCCTCTTCATGTTCCACTCAGCCTAGTGGCTTCTTAATTGTTTGGATGTCCCCATCCGCACCATGGGCTGATCCGACTCTGGGAAACTGCTGGGGTTTCCGAGCGGTGATGGCCAGGGTGCGGTATCACACACATTCCCGTGTATCTTTGGATACTTAGTAGTTAGCACTTTAGCCAATGTAGGAAAGCACTGCGAACACATGTATTAATTATTATTTTATTTACTAAACTAACCTCCCGCACCGCAGTGCAAAACAGGGCAACTTGTATATAAACCTAACGACAGGTTAAACGGTTAGTTCCATAGGACTTGGTGACGGGCGAGATACGTACCCCCACCGAATTCCGTCAGAATGTCTGGGCATCATATTTAGATCTGCCATGCCCTTGCCCCCACCATAACGATAGAACAATGGTCTAATAATGCTTTCATGAAAAGTAACCTATGTCTTGTAACGTTTTATGTGGTTACGGGGCGGGATGTCTGGATTCTTATCCAGTTCGGAGATCTTGCTACGTAACATGTATGAGCGCTGTCTTCAGTATTGATGTCTTAGGGCATCTGTTCTCAGTGACAGCCGTGTCTAATAGCTAGGTAGATACCTGCCAGTTGCGGCCAAAAATAATTCTTGTTTAGAAAACACTAGTAGCACTAGTGTGATCTTTGTGAGAGCCGACCCATCAGGTTCGGCTCTCACGACCAGAATCCTGCACTCCTCTACCAGTGGCACGCGCACCTCCACATGCGGGCTGCCTGGCGGGTTGTGCTGGAGGAGCCTGCACTCCACCCCTAACTGGCTTACACTGGCGTTGCTATGGCCGATACCGCATAGGTGGTTTGGCTTCTGAGAAGGCCACCATCACCTCTAGCCTGCTGAGGTTGGAAGGCAGGGGGCGCTGCTCAAACACCCTCCCTGTGGAACTCTTTAAACTGCTCTCGCAGCGCCCTCTGGTTGTTCATCAGGTTTACAGTTTGTTGGAGGTGCAGGCATCCTTCACATCCAAACAACCCTGGACCTGCCATCGACGTCCGAAGAAGCCCAGTGTACAGGTCCTGCGAGGGGCACAAATTGTCAAGGGCAAACATGCGCCTCACCCGTAAACTCCTGGTTACGGACCTCGCCATGCAGTCCAGAGCCAGGTTAATGCTGTGCGGGATGGCTCTCTGGAATGAAAGAGGAGAAGCTTGGCAGGCCACGGATGCTCCTACTACTCCCTGTAGCAGCTGGGAAACATGTGAATTTGCATTGTGCAGGGCGCTACCACACAAGGGTCCATGTCAGACTGGGACCCAGGCCACGTGTCTTCGCCCAAAGCCGCACAGTCATCCGTGCAAGGCTTTGGGATGACGCCGTACTTCTGATACAGATCAGAACTTATATGTCAGCGCTGTGCCACCTCGCGAGGGGCCTTTGCAAGGCGTCCTTTCAGCTGAATGGACATCTCTGCCGCAGCGAACATATCAATGGGCCACGGGGGCCCATGGGTAACCTTTTCCATGGAACTACTTCTTCGGGAGTAGGTTTCACGGCTCAACGGCTAGGTAGGCCGGCTAGGAGCCGATGGCCGTCCATACCATATCCCTCGGCTTGCCGAGAGTTATCGTGAGGAAGGCCCAGACTATGACATCATACCTTTAGACCCCCCCATGACGCCGTAGATCCGGCTCCTTGAATAACCACGTCGCAAGCCATGCCAGCCCTTGCGGGTCCGTATAGCTTCCCTGGCTATCCAGGAGTATCTTCAGCTCTGGCCATTACCCCACCAGTGAATGTGGTTGAGGACGCCGATAGGCTAGCGCGATTATTGTTTTCATTAATCACGATCGATTATTTAATAATAATCGCGATTACTCGGTTAATCAGCTTGAGTACAAATTACCCAGTTATAACAGCAAAAAAGCATACCAATGACGAAAGCTGCAATGGTGTTGAGAAAGGTCGATTTGCAGGACAAGAGAAGATTATTTTTGAAAATGTAGCACTTGAATGACTGTCTCGATTCTCGAGCCAGTCATTCCAGTGATACATTTTCAAAAATAGGCTCCTCTTGGCCTACAAATGGGCATGCATTCGCTGAGCAAAATGTAAATTTCCGTGACTGATCGCAATAAAGAATAATTAAAGGGTAGGTTTTGAAATATTTTATGCTGTAGAATTATTCACGATTATTCGATTATTTAATTTTTAATCATATAAATTCACGATTTAAAAAATAATCACGATTTTTGATTTAATCGCGTAAGCCTAGATGACGAAGGCCCTAGGCTCGTCGAACAGTCACAGGTGGCCACCGAGGAGGACTGGCTGGATGTTTGCCAATGGCTGGTGAACATCAAGCCAGAACTCCAGGTGAATCCACTGGCCTCCCAGCGGGACCAGCGCCCGTGGTTGGGAGGGAAACCGGTGACGAGCACCATGCCATCTCTGCCGTATGTGGAGCATATCGTTGATATGTTCGCTGTGGCAGAGATGTCCATTCAGCCGAATTTTTTAGTTATGACGAACCAAAAAACCAATTGCAGAAGGCTAATAAGATCCATAAGGAAGGCTTTGACCATCAAATGAAAGGATAAGCCAGGGCCGTAGAAAAAACTATAGGCCTGACTAAAGGTAAACAAATCCTAAAACCATCTTATTCTTCTTTAAGAAGACAATGGAGACATTAGAATTTGAACTTGAATACTTGAGAGGCGAATTTTTAGGCTCCACAGCTCAAAACAAAGATTCATTAGTAGTTTGAACTTTATAAACATAATATACCCATGCAAACCATCAAGAGATAAATAACTCAAGCCTCAGTCGTAAAATTTCTAAAAAAATTTTAGAACTTCTTATGGTAATAATTCCCTCTGCAAACTCATAATAAATTAGATGGACCCAGAAAACCAAGCATAAATATTGTTCAAATAAAGGATACACTTCAAATATCAGCTCATGTGTCTGAAATACAAAGCACAACATGCGTTAGCTAATATATAGGCCTCCCCAGAAAGAGCTAGCCTAATAAAGCCGTATCCATGAGTTAGCGCGAATCCCGGAAACACTATCCGAGTCAACACGCAAATTTTTTATCAATATATTTGCTAAAGTACACTTGATGGCTTGGACCGGGAGCATCCTCCGGCAACTTGGCAGCGTCAGACTTACTAATAACTGTCAAAATCAGGTTGCAAAACAACTTAAAGCTTCAAAAAGATCAAAAGCAAGGCTAGAGAGCATGTTGCAATGGCAGGTCACTATTTTAAGATGAGTTTGGGCCGCACATCCGCTGGACTGTCAGTTGAGTAACCTGCACAGTGGGGGCGCTTCCTTTTTAATTCTGATTATTATTGAAGCTAGGTCGATTTTGGGAAATATCATAGATGATAGAGTATCAGCCAATCAGGGTGGTGATGTGAAATAACGATTCAAGATTATTTATTCAATAATTCCAAGATAAATCATACCAGGTTGTCCGCCTAAGGCAGTGCCTATTGTTATGGCGGAAACCTTACACACATATATACAGGTATATATAAATTAGACAAGACAGTACTTACACAAACAATTTCGGCTTATTTATAGTGGCTATATCGTCAATCTCTCCCCCATCTGTTGTTCACGCCATACGGAAAAAGCCTGGTAGGGGAGAAATTGACGATAATGTCACCTATGGGAGGGGTGATAATCAAGACATAGCCTAACCATGCAAGAGTAGGGTTTTAAAACTAAAAGTAAGTTGGTGTTAAAATACGAAAACCGGTAATTTTGTATTTAACTAATTATCAACAGCGTTGATGACCAATGAAACAGTCACTATCAATATAAATATAATGTGCAATGTATTAGATATGTCTGGTTTGAATGTAAAATGTGTTTTACACCTACCTTTTTAACAGCTTTTGTAATGGGTTTTTTGTTCTTCTTCTTGTTGTGTATTTTTTAGTAAATCCCGTCTATCAGACACAGGCCCTTTAGTCGAACCGCCGTCTATATGTGTCCGTCCAATCACAGTAGGGTAAAACAACAAGTGGATTACAACATGCTTGCGTGACTTATATACGTGTGATTTACACTATTCTACAATGAAACAGCTGGTCAGTTTCGACAGATACTGGTCAGGTCGAATCTCCAAACTAATTAAGCTAGGTGGATGCCGCTATAGTTAGCGGTCCTTCAGAAGGATAATATCTCATTCATGCCACAGAGCCCTATCACGCTATCCTACTCTTTAAAACAGGTTTTGTCTGCTTGCCCAGGAATTGCTATGGCCTCCCGTATGACTCGACTGGTGAGCAGGTCACTTAACAAACAGACTGGGTTGCTGAAAGGTTACCAGGATGACCAGTATTGGAGCTGAATAGCAACTCAATGTCTGACGTAACCACAAAAAGACAAGACAAGGACAAGACAAACCGACATGCCAATTGTGTCAATCCAGCAGAGAAGATTATACACACCTCCTAACCCTGTGCATAGCTCTACATAAACACAGAAGAACTAATCTGCAATCACTCAAAGCAATTATCAGCTAATGCTCCTGGGTTAGCACATGGATCACCATATGCAGCAATCCAAACCTATTGGCAAAACTCATGATATACTACAGGATGATCATTCCACTTCAAATCATACCTTACCTACCTACTACACAACTTTGAACCACTAAGCAAATAATTGTGCTACAACCTTCACTGTGGAAGAATGTTCATAGTGAACAATATAAATAACTAGTAGTAACATCAAACATTCACTACATGCATGCCTTTATGTTTCGGTGTTGTACAGTTAACCTGTAGCTCCAGAGCTGCGCTGTCCAGTTTCAACCTCATCCTCGGACTCATACTCATGGTATGACCCATCCCGAGGATGCTGGTAATCTGGCCTCAGGTATTCAGAGTGAAGACTTTTGGCCACTGGTTGGTACATAGACCAACCTCTAGGGCCAGTGGAATGATCACGTAGGCGGGCGGGTGACCTGATTGTGCATCTCACTTGCTTGTCGTTTGTTTGTGTACATACTAAATTTATGTGAGAATCAGGCCACTCCACCAACTTGCCTTTGTCTGCAAAATAAGCCAGTGTATTTCCCATGATTCATAGCAGTAACTAAGGCGCAATGGATGGCGCAATGGATTGAGTGTGGGGTATGCTCGGTCATTAATATGTTGACCAGTGTAGCAAAAATATCTTAAATGTTTTGCAGTGAAGTGTATATATTTTGATAAAGGGCTAAATAAGCTACATGTGTGTGAAATATGGACAGTGTATGTGCAAAACTCTAGAAAAACCTGATTTAATTGCAAGATTTTTGTAATGTTCGCATCGTTGCCTCATGCTTAGCATAATGTTGTAAGCGTAATAGTGTGGGTCTACGTTCACAGCTATGGTGATGGTGGCTTGGATGGGATGTTGCCAAGGCATTCTCTGGTGAATACAGAAATAAACTGGTCATTCAAAGCCTCTCAGTTCTTCTTTGAATCAGTGTAATATAGGTAAAAATTCTGAGCACAGGTCAATTAGGCCTCTATGCTCAGCTCTTCTTCGTTTATCTCAGTTATTGTATCATCACTTCCAGTCATTGCAAGGTAGTGTGTAGTCATACTTTGCCTCTTGGCTGTGCCAAAACCTATCTAAATGATTTTCAAAAGTTTTAAGAGTTGGTGCCGAAACAACATGTTCAGACAAGCCAGTCCACAGATTGCATACCATGAAAGAGAAGAATTTCTTCTAAGGTTAGTTATCCCGAGGGGGGAGAACTAACCTTAGAAGAATTTCTTCTCTTTCATGGTGTGCAATCTGTGGACTGGCTTGTCTGAACATGGTGTTTCGGCACCAACTCTTAAAACTTTTCTGGTACACTTTCAGATGGTGTCCACGAGTAGTAGTCTTTTTGCAAGCAAAACAGATACTCAATTTCTGTGACATAGAGTCCTGTTAGCAACTTGTAGGCTCAATCATGTCTCCCCTGCCTCGCCTATAGGCCATTGTTGGGAGTGTCAAGGCCTGTAGACGTTCATAGTATGGGAGCTCCCGGAGAAATGGGATTAGTTTGGTTGCTCTGCACTGGGACCTTCTATTGCGTTTATGTGCTTTTTCAAATGTGTATGCCATACAGAGTTGTCATGTTCCGGATGGGGACAGACTAGTGCTTTGTACAGTAGTTTGAAATGTTCATGTTCCAGGTAGCCGTATGTAACCGTATGTTGATACTGGATGAAAAGTTAAGTCCTATGAGTCCAGATCTTCTTCCTCTTCATCGTTCGCTACATTAACTGACATATTGTGTCATGCAGCAGGGATCTTTTGAACCGCATCAAACCAATATTTCATCTCCTGTTCTGCCCAGTGTTTGTCAAGTCTTGCTTCAGAGACCTTTACAGTTGGCCTGCACACAACTTCTTCTGGCAGACTATTCCTGGGGTCGGCTATTCTGATACAAAAGCTGTGTTGCCGTAGCAGACTGTTTGCCATTATCTTGTAAGTTTTCAGATGGTGTCCTCGGCAGTGTTTGTCATGGAATCTAAATTTTGGAGGTCCCAGGGACCCCACACCCTGAAATCTGGGGGTCCCCAGCTAAAATCTTGGGGTCCCAAAACTCAAATTTGGTGTTCCCAAGCATTATTATCTCATCCATGCTAAAATTAGAGTACCATAGACCCACAAATACAAATTGTGCATGTGCCATGCTAGATTTTATAGGTATTGTTATGCAAAAACCTATAAAACTATTATATACCACTTAACAATCATACAAGATGTTCATGGGTCCTATGTGACCCACTGAAATTACTTTTGAGGGTCCCTGGCTGAACTTTGGGGGTATATACTCTCAAAAAGACCCTTATGAGAATCGCTGGTCCTCAGGTTATGGAATCTTTGAGCGGGATAGTTGGGCAAACCTCATGGTCATATATGCTTCTCATCATTTTGAACACCTCAATCATATCTCCTCGCAGTCTTCTGTAGGTCAGCGTGGGTAGCTGCAGCTCCTGCAGCCACTCTTCATAGCTCAGGTCTCGGAGCTCAGGGATCAGTTTTGTCGTCCTTCTCTGGATGTTCTCGACTGTCACCAAGACTTTCCTCCTAAGTGGATACCACACTTCATTTGCGTACTTGAAGTGAAGGCGAACGAGTGCCTTGTACAACCATGTGAAGCTATCTAAGTCCATACATGTAAATGATCTTCCAATCATTCCCATTATCTGAGTTGCCTTGTTGACATTTTCGCTTATGTGCTCTTTGAAGGGCAATCTTGCTTCAATGCACCTAGATCCTTTTCATTATCGACCATAGCTAGAGTGTGTTGTGGGTCATCCCTTTGATTTCCTCTCATGTGGTAACTTCTTCCTTCGTCGTGTGATTTCCTTCCCACTGGCATGAGCTTGCAGTTGTCTGTGTGGAAGCGCAATAGCCACATATCAGGCCGGTCTTGCAGTCTGTACATATCCGATCAGTTTTCTTTTGTCTTCATCACTGCAGATTTGATGTGATACTTTTGTGTCATCCACGTACATATATGTTTATAATAAGATTAATTCAGACAGATCATTTATTTATAGTACGAAGCGCACAGGTCCAAAATCACTGCCCTGTGGGATCCCACTTAATATGCTGGCCCACATTGATGCTGAACTGTTGACTCTGACTGTTTGCTTCCGTTTGGATAAAAAGGATGTTATCCAGTTGTACACATTGCCAGCGATTGTAGATGCCAATGCGTGTGGCTCCTCTGTAAGGTGTCGCTGGCTAGGTAATCTTGGGGATTGGGAGAAGATGCCGCACGTCTCCGGTGTCCACAAAGACCGACCTCCAGGGCCGGTGGAACGATCACATTCCAGTGGGCTCATACAGCCATTGCTGCAGAAATTGAACACCACCGTTTCATTCTGGCTGTTCATATTACCAGTGTGTCTTGCCGTCATTCCATATATGTGAAAGTGGTAATGACACAATTCATTATGAAGAAAAAGAAAAGCACCAAACAATGGTACTCGCTTGCTGCTCTATAAAAAGGTGTACATAAAAACAAAAGTGTTGTGCTGTTCCGTATCTCGCCAGAGATACCTAACCGATCTATTCATATATAGAGGGTATCATGGAAGGTACCCCTGTGAGGGAGGGTCCATGCATGGTTAATCAGTTGGTTTTTTAATATAAACTATATTTGCCTCAGACCAGCCAAAAATTATTGGTTTGTGAGAGAAAGGTGCCTCATGTGGGCCCCCATTGCAAGAAAATGCCTACAATGGCAAAGAAGAGGAGGGGCTGCTGTAAAAAGGGCCCCTCCCCTGGAAGAGATGCAAAAGAAAAATGGAAGAGTTAGCCGACAAAGATATTGTGTTTTTGTGAGAGGAAAGTGGCTCACTGTAAAAGGGGCTGCCCTCCTATTTGAAGAAATGGAAAAAATTATAACATGGTTCAGCCTAGTTTAGATATTTGCTGTTGGATACATGCAGTTTCTACGTGAAGATGGGGGTGGCTGATTTCTACGGAATTCAGCACCATCATCTTGTGTGAGTTAAAGATATTGTTTTAGTTGGTTCCACTTTATTTCTGTGGGTCTTCTTAATGAGCCTAGACTAACATTTAGATATTAGGGTCAAACACATAGTTTAGGCCATAAATGGCTTAGTACCTGCATACTTTAACGAATACATCTTCCTGGTGAGGATGCTCGGTACCGTTGCTGATACCCCATGGATCATCTCTCCACAGACAGACAGCATGCAACATGTTGCCTGGTGGTAGTTTTAGAACCACAAAGCAATCCCTTTGCATACCGCAGCACAACTACACATAACAAGACAGGGACAAATCACGTTACAAAAGCATTTAAAAAGCAATTTTTAACTTAATTATGGTGGGGAGAGAGACACGGATTTCCATCTCTGGTGGCATTCCCAGAGGGCGTGGTGGGATCTAATGCCATACCCACTCACCATTTTAGTTTGACTGCGATCTGCATCTTTATCCATCAACTAATGATGTTTCATGTGGTGATCTTGTGAGATCCGTACCCTGGAGCTACCATTTTAGCTGTTTTAGGTTTAAAGAAACTTGCCCAAAGAACACACTGCTGGGACTGGCAATAATAATATTAATTTATTTTCGCAGTGGTTCCTACTTCGTCACAAAGGCTTGCTTAATAAGTATCCGAAGACACAAAGGAGAACGTATGGTCATCGACACCTTGATTCTGACCGTCAGCAAACCCCAGTAATTTATTAATTCAGTCCTAACCAATGTCGCGGAGGGAATCCAAACAATTATTTCGGCCAGACGGCCTTAACACAAATGGCCAATTATAAAAACTAATGGTTCCAGCAATATAACGGCGCCATAGTGCATGGAAAAGTTTTATAATAACTAGTTTCTGTTTAACGAGTAGTCGTCCTTGGCTACTTTCAAACCTATCCTATCGAGCTATAATAGTTAGCTTTAGTGGCCGCATGTCATGTTCGCTAGTGTGAGCATGAACAGCGACCTTAGTGAAAATGTGTTGCTATAGGGGAGAAACAAGGTGATGTGTTTGTTATTGATGTATAGTGTAACCTATTTGAACTGCGGTCCAGGTATTTTTGTAGTTTTTATAATGACCAGCTAATAATATTGGCAGAATGCCTCATTACATCTATGCAAATCATTAAAATGTGGAGGTCGCATCTGACCTGCAGTACCATTTAATTGCTGGCACCATTATAATGTACATAATTATATACAGTAAATGCTCATAATGGAGGTCGCACCGACCTTGCTGTACCACTAATTTTGGTACTCATTAATGAAAAACTGTATAACATAATTAAGATATATTCCTATGTCGTGCACCTATTAATCATCAGTGCAGAACCTAAAAAACGTCACATGTAGTTGATGCACCGCATAGTTGTGGTGCGAGTGGACACGCGGTGTAGCGGCTGCTTGGAGATTTACCCTAGGGTACTAGCTGCTGCAGTCCATACTCAGGAACAGTGAAGAGTAAAGTCATTTCTGGTGGCTAACAAGTCTCCGCACATAGTACACATTGCCTAATCTGCCGCAATTTTGATATGCTGTATTTGCTGTGAGAGTGATGAATGCCTCCTGTTTATGAAGACGAAGAAGTATATAATGCAGGGTTCTGTTTCAGCACAAGACAATCCACACCGGTTAGCTCCTTTGGCATGTAGCACAATGTCCTTGTCTGGACTGTGGTCAAAGCATTAATTTAGTGATGCTGGATGTGTCCATTGTTCTCTACCACTGTTTTAGCATGGCACCGGATGTCTGGTGAGACATCCAAACACCACCAGTTTCTACATACTCTTACACCGCAATGAAAGTACCGCTGGTGGTGGTGGTGGTGGTGGTGGTGGTGGTGGTGGTGGTGGTGGTGAAATGAGAAACCTTCTTTTAATTTCTGTTTTTGCCCCTGTTGCAGACCTGGGGTCAAATACTTTCAAAAGTATTTAAATGCATATGCAAATACTTCATATTGGTTCAAATGCAAATGAAAGTGCAAATACTTTCAACTTTGTTCAAATGCAAGTGCAAATACAAATACTTTTCTAAAAGTACTTTGAATACATCAAATACGTTCAAACGCTTTTCATTACTATAATACGCATATCAGATATAACTCTCATGATCACTGAGAGGAAATGGGTTAAACAGGTGGGTTATCAGGCAGCAGCATCTTTCAGTTAAATTGATTTCTAACTGTTCAAAGGTTACATATACCCATATAGAGGCAAACTCATATGAACAGACCATCCGAACGAGAATAGAGCTTCTCACTTAAACCTTTAACAAATTCTGAACCTCTAGCATGACTAGGTCGCTAACAGAACCAGTTGATACAGTGATAAATTTTCAAAATATTTCTTCAATTGTGCTGCAAATGGACAATTGAAAATTTCTTCAACAACTTTTAGGGTTAGAGTTAATGTATGATCTCTTATTACATAAAGGGTCAAACGTATTGCAAATTGGAGAAAGTGGTCTATATACCACATTGTTCTCTTATTGGCACATCTGAGGGATTAATGTGAATGATATAGCATGAAATTATAAGCACTAACTCAGAAGAAACATCATATTTTGTATGAGGTACATATGGAACATTGTCTGTTCTAGTGAAAGTAAACCCTCCTATTCAGTTTCTAAGTGTCTCTATATAGTTCTTGCAAAATCATAAGTTTCTTCCAGGTAGCTGGTGACATTTTAAACTGTGACTTTCATATTCTTTCCTCAGATTTTGAAAAGTTAGCCTACCTTAGGCTCACTCTGACAGGTAAATTGTTTTCAAAATATTTAACAGAAGGGGTCTTAAGACAGGTGAACTCTTAGGATAGGACAGCTGTTACAAATTTTGAAAATAATTTGACTGGAAGTGTTTGCTGCGTTAGACAGTCAGATGTTTTATTGGATATTATAAACAGGTAGTCAATAAAGCAGATTTGACAGCGACTTATTCATTATGGTAATAGATATCTTAGCAGTGGAAGTTTAAATAAATTATACACATTCTAAGAGCTAAGATCTTTTTAGTTTGAAAATGATTGCACTGAAAGTAATATCTCAATTAGGAATAAATACTTTCCAGTCAACTTGTTTTCAAATGGGCATTCCTTATGATAGAATTTCTACATTGTTGACTGATTTATTCCATTAAATGGTTAAACGCTGATTTGTATAGTTGAAATCCACAAATCCCCCCCCCCTTTTATTGCTATGCTACGCCCTATTGTATTCAATCACCAATTCCATTCATTTTACCACACACGCCCATGCCACTTCTAATCACACCTGCCTTCACTGGCTAAACTCACATTATTCCACTTATACTTGACCTCCTCTTATATTTTCTTTCATTATGAAAATTTTTTCAACACATTTAATGAGACCTTTTTTTTAGCTATTTTGAAAGTAATTTGTCTGGAAGCTGTTGCTTCCTAAGACAGCAACGCATTCCATTCAAATTAATTTCAAACTATTCAACAGTTTTCCTGTATGGTTACATTCAGATTGTGTCAAAGGCCAGTTTCATCAGTGAGAGGGTTGAATTAACTATGCATTTTCTTGTAGTTAAAATTGTGTTACTTTGAAAATAATTTGACAGAAAGTAATTTCTCCCACAGGACCCAATATATATTAGATGAAAAGTATTTGAAAAAGCATTTGAAAACTATATGAAATTTCAAATACTTTAACAAAAGTATTTAAATGCAAATATAAATAGTTGTGATTTGAAATCTTCAAATGCAAAGGAAAATGCAAATACTTGAAAAAAAGTATTTAAATGTATTTAAATGCAAATGCATTTGCATTTGACCCTAGGTTTGCCCTGTTGATCTACCAGGAGTATCCAAAAACTTAGTGCGGTGCGAAGTGCGCGTGTCCTGAGAGGAACCTGACTGAAATAAGCTGCATTGGTATAGATTGCAGAACACGAGCTCTACGCAGTAGGCAGAAATTAGATTGCTCCCACTCGGATTGAAACGGCCTCCCTTCTGCTGTTTCTGACTTTCAGATGCTCCTTTTATAATGAATGGTCACGTAGCACCAGCAAAACTCAACCAATCAGTGCATGCATTGTGTGCGAGGTATAGTAACTGGATCGGCCCTGTTGGTGGGGCTTAGAATACACCTACTGTATCCTCTGCGTGTCGTAAGAGGCGACTGATGGAGGTAAGGATGTGGTAACCCTGACAGAAACCTCGAGTGCTGAAGACGGAGGTTCCAGGCCGCACGGCGCACTCTAATAAACCATGGATCCACGCACTTAACGCTTATGATCATGTCGATAGTCACTTACAGGACTGGCGGTATGAGCAGCGAACGATAAGAAGAAAGAAGAGAAGAAGTAACTGGCTAAATAATTCCTGGCCTTCATCCTAGCATGCACACACTCTAGCAATATCTCTGCTTAGTTGGAGCTCAAAATAGTCCGTTTTTATTTCGTGATATCTTCGCCAGATCTGAACCGATTTTATTTCTGATCACTGTTTTAAATACCCCATCCAATTCTGGCATTGATTCATACCAAAATCATGGGGAACGGTCAAATATTACGGAATCGCAGTAATACAGGTAACTATATACATAAGCTGCCAGTCTCCACACGCTAATGCATGTGTGTTGGCTAGCTCTTATGGCTGATCGGCTGATCTCACAGACTCGACTATTTTGTTCTGCTTTTACATGGCTATACACGTGTACCTTAGGTTACCAGGAGGGCGAGCGTGGAGTGTCCCAGACCTGGCCGTTCCATACCCAGATGTGCTGGGCCGCTTCGTACCCGACAGGGCGGTCCGCTCTACACCACCCCCTCCCTGTTTGGCACCTGGCCAAACGATGCCGTACTGCAGATCGCCAAACACAGGGCATACGTTGGGTGAGAATTCTAGACTTCTCAGATAGGTGCATAGCCAAGAGGAGAGAGAGACTGATGCGTAAGGTGTGTATTCATGAGAGGCAGGCACATAGACATGCGGGAGAGAGAGGGAAAGAGACATACTTCTTATTTTGATTTTTGGCCTGGTTTTTATTTGGCCAGGCCTTTTCTTTTTTTTTGTTTTTGGTGATCTTGTGCGGTGTGTGCATAACTTTATTTTAGTTATGGGCTACTACAATAGCGCACGAGGATGTTCTTTTATGGCGGGTAATCATTATCCACCTGAGAACGCCCAGGCTCCTGCACAACACTAAGTAATATGAAAATATAATATTTAATTAAACATGTGAAAATATGAGAACGGTAGATTTCTACATATATCATGAATTAGTATGGCTCTTTAGCGAGAGTCCGCCGGAGTGGCTCTTGCCACCCCTTTAATCCGTCCTGATGCAGGAAGAAAAATAATAATAAAAATAGTATTATAATAATGGGAAAATCTGTGTCATGCGGCTCCAGCTAACTGCTGAGACGGCATGATGAAGTTAAGTTCACATTACGGAATGCCATATCTGTACACCGCATACAGTGTCTTCATGGCATGATTTACCGCAATGTATTATTATTATTATTATTATTATTATTATTATTATTATTATTATTATTATTATTATTATATATTTGTAGGGCAGAACTACATTTATTGTAGCTATGTAGGATGACAGGCCAAGGGTTTAAATTTTATAGAAACAATAATAAGAAAAGAATACATTTATGATAACAATAATAAGACGGTATCTGTTTCCCACCAGGCACCCTATCTGTGCACTATTATTTCTCGCTATTATTTCTCACACCTGTCATAAATGTACAGTATTTACTTCTGCTTCCAATGACTTGGATGCAGAATTTGTGTGTAAGAATATATTTGAAATTCTTGTATTTTGACTGTTTGAATTTTGATGCTGCATTTTCCAGCCCGCTGTTTTCATGCATAATAAGTGCAGTAGAACTTATTCAGTTCTTAATCAAAATTTTAACAGTCAGCTGAATGTACCCTCTTGTCATATTCAGTTTAAGCAAATTCATGTTTTACAAGCGTCAAGTTACTGACTGTGTTAAGTTTGATTGCGTTTACTGGGTGTGTGGATTGCCAAGCATCCCCACCGCACCTAGACATGAATGCAAGCAGTACAATACAGTTAATAAAACATGTTACATGTAGTTCGGATCGACCAGTCAGATACTGACCGTACCCGCTAAGCTGGGTATGCTCTGCCCGTCCTGGATTCATTTCCTGAGCACGCCCCCCTCCCCACCCTGGGAAGAGCCATAAACGTATATAGGCCTATGGGAGAGATAGCGTTGCGAAAACGACTAAGTTCGTTAAAACGCATGATGCGCATGCGCGCGCTGGGACGCTGTTTTTGATGGAGCGCGTAGTTACGACCAAGATAGGATGGCGCTTTTAGTGTACCGAGATGGTACCCTGTAATCCTTATTGATTGCCTCATCCCGTTAAATCTTGCATGGATCAAGACCAAAATTCAACGGGCTTTTTAAATCTCTAAACTATTTCAAAATCGGTTGAGAAATGGCTGAGTGATCCACGGAGAACCCTTCTTGATTATCTTCAAAATATTGCCGTGACGCCATAACCACGTGGACGCGAAACTTCTAGAATGTTCTAGAACATACGGCTGCGCACCTCGGCCATGGGCCGAACAGGTTGGATCTGTACCAGCTCCTATCAGCGTGACAGACAATACGAGTTTTACTTCGCAATGTGTTGGGATTTTATCCCGTAGCTGGCAGTTGTCCAACCCACCGCATTAAAACAATTTTGTAACTCCCTACCTACGGGAGTAATTTGGAACTTCTGATTATTGTTCAGGAATATCAATATCTACCTCGGAACACAAATTTGTGGTGAGGCCTTTATGGCCTGAATATGTGAGTCTACAGATGTAGCGGCAGGATGTTCTTTGATAGATGACTCGCCGGATCTGCCAGCCACGCCTAAAAGTGGTATTTCAACCGTTCCCGCACTAATATCGTGTAGGTTCTTTTGACTTTCGACCGCAGCTTGTTTTGTATCTTCGTTTGCCTCTGACAATCCCACCCCCCCCCCCCACCCCCCACTTGTGATCAGGTTGTTTACACCTTCCATCCATGCCATCAGTGTATGGGAACTTTCTTCACCACAGTAGTACTATCGTATCATTTGCTGACTGCTCGTTAGACATTCTATTAGGCTTACAGCACTGAGTGATATACTCCCGCCATGTGTTCTTGCGGAAATCTTGTTTGCGGAAAACAGCTTGCGGGAACCAACCTGCGGGAACTTTCCAGCTTCCGGAGAACGCATCATCTCACATCGACTACGGATTGACGTATCAATTTCAGTAACACAGTAGCCTAACTTAAGAATGACTACCGAGTATTCAAGTAACTATACTTCACAGTTTAATTATTTCTCTATATAGGTTTCGTTAATTATATTGTATCCGTAAGAACGATCCTGATGACTAAAAGTAACCGTAACTGTCTTAGGACCGCTAGTTATAATTTCTGTATTTGTTTATAGTCATTCTCATTTTCCTCCATGTTTTGCTAACCGCACTATGGTAGGTTCGTTAACCTGTACTGATATATATATATACCTTGCTCATTTGATACCGTATTGATTGTTCTGGTTAGATTATCTATATATATGGCCAGTGGCCATCCGTTCATATGTTTTGCTTATTCATAGAAAATATAGGACTGCAGTGCACGTAGGAAACACTATACAGCAACACTTATATATCCACTTTCTCCAGCCACCAACAATTTTTCACTGAGGTCGCTGTCCGTGCTATAACTCTGTTTAGCCCGGCATGCTACCGACTAAACCTTTTCCATTCAGCTCAATAGGATAGGTTCAAAATGATTAGAGACACTTTCTTCATTCCATACTCTGTAATGTACTCTTCTCTTCCGGTAGTGCGATAATCTAGCCCCGCACTCCGGTAAGATTCATAACTCTAAGATTTTGTCTCTCTTCATGTTCCACTCAGGATAGTGGCTTCTTAATTGTTTGGATGTCCCCATCCGCACCATGGGCTGATCCGACTCTGGGAAACTGTTGGGGTTTCCGAGCGGTGATGGCCAGGGTGCGGTATCACTCACATTCCCATGTATCTTTGGATACTTAGTAGTTAGCACTTTAGCTAATGTAGGAAAGCACTGCGAACACATGTATTAATTATTATTTTATTTACTAAACTAACCTCCCTCACCGCAATGCAAAACAGGGCAACTTGTATATAAACCTAATGACAGGTTAAGCGGTTAGTTCCATAGGACCCGGTGACGGGCGAGATACGTACCACCACCGAATTCCGTTAGAATGTCTGGGCATGATATTTAGATCTGCCACGCCCTTGCGGGAAGGACATTTACGGTGGGTATTCGTCTCTCTTACCCCCACCATAACGATAGTACAATGGTCTAATAATGCTTTCGTGAAAGTAACCTATGTCTTGTAACGTTTTATGTGGTTACGGGGCAGGATGTCCGGATTCTTATCCAGTTCGGAGATCTTGCTACATAACATGTATGAACGCTCTCTTCAGTATTGATGGCTTAGGGCATCTGTTCTCAATGACAGCCGTGTCTAAAAGCTAGGTAGATACCAGCCAGTTGCGGGGCAAAAATTATTCTTGTTTTGAAAACAACTAAAAGCTAATTACGCAAAGCAGAAGGCCCGCATAAATAAAGCGGCAACTACTAATTCAGCATATTAAGAATCACATAAGATGGTGACGAGGGAATCCATTGGGAATCGCCCGTCCCGTCTTCACGTAAAACAGTACACACCCCTATAGTCATAATCTCACTAAGATATGGTATTTTCTTTCCAAAGCATTTTTGGTTGAAATATTAGAGTGGGCCCATTTTTGCCTACTATTCTTCTTCCGCTTTAAGCAGTGGCGACACCTTCCCGAGATGGAGGCCCACGCGAGGCACTTGCCTCTTGTAAGGATTCAGCCACGACGGTCCACGCCAGGATAATAATCCTCACCCAAACTAGCACTAGGAGTAGTACCTGCGTGAGGCACATAACTTTTCGTCCGAGATAACCTTCTTCCTTTCAGCTTAGAGGTTTAATAACTTATATTAAGTTAATTAGCTACGTCTCGTGTACAGGAGCCTCCCTTGTGGGGATACCTCTGTGGACCTACGAGTCTGTGTAGTACCACCGGGAGCCCCCATGTTTAAAAGTTCATCTACCTGTCTCTATGTCTCGTATTTTCGTATGCTCTTACTGTAGTATTATCTAGCATATTTATAATTGTTTAGGTAAACTCATTGTATAGACTTATATTTTTAGGTCACCAAATCAAATCTTGTAAGTCCATAGATCACGAAATTGCTATGGACAGGCATACTGGTGACACAAATTCTTGGGATGAGACAGTTATGTTTAATGTTCGTGACGATGGTTGCACGGCCCCACTGGAACAATTGAGTTCCACCGGCCTTAGGAGCTGGTTTTTGTTTCCCGCAGGGCAGTCTCGTACAAGGTCCTTCACCCCGAGACTGGATGCTAAACAGCGTCATCACTTGTCGTGCACTTGCGGTGCGGTGAGTCGACATGATACACCGGAACGGCCCGACATTACCCAGCAAGCTACATACAGTTACAATAGTACAATTCCCTTGTTTGGAGATTTGTGAATCAATCATCCTGAGTATCAATGTTCCTTGACGTGTTGATGTGTGTATTTAGTATGCGTGGCTGATTATTTCGGATAAATCTTGCGCGGAACTGCGGTACTGTGTTACTGCAGTAAAATATTATTGCAACAGGGATGTACTGTTGCGGTGCAAGTGGTAACAACTTTGACGGACATTTTCACTCCGTAATGGCCAGGCCTTTAAGAGGGCGGGACGGAGGTACTTGGAGTGGGGATGACGGTATAGATAGCAGACATGCTTGAATCAAACCATTATCAAATTTCGCTATCGGTAGCAAATTCCTACTTGCTAAATTGCCGTCAATCCTGCTCTCTTATCAAAGTTGTCTGAAATTATGTGTATTTGAGGTAGTTCATCGTTATTATTGTTTGTTTATGTCGTTCCTAATGGAGGGATGTTCCATGGGGCGCAGAGGAATGATTTTTCATGAAGCTGATATTTCACCGAATGTGAAGGTTACCGCATGCTTGCGGTGAAGGTGCGTGTATTGCAGTAAATCATGTCCTGGTCATTGTATGGCGAGCTGACTAGTGAGAGGGAAATTGTATTGCATGTTATGTTGATTATGTTATGAGAGGGCCATGGTTAGTTTTCCACGCTAGCCATGCCAATCTGATCATGGGGTATATGTGTGTGTGTGCGGTGAACTGATAGGCCGACAGCATTACTGTGGTGCGGAATGATGCAGATTTTTGTATACTGTCCGTTTTTGTTACTATGGCTAGGCGTATGTTTGCTGGGTGGTTGCTGATGCTCATAGATGGTGTCGACTATGATGTAGTGGCGTGGTGCTTGGTCCTCATCATAGATGGTGAATATAATGGTTGTATGATGTTATTTGCGCATTGCAGATTTTAATATATCCAGCCTAGTGGCGGGTGGTGTATGCTGAATCTGGTGTTCTGTATTTGGTGTCTGTTCTGATTGATCACGGGAGTGGTGTGGTGAAGTAAATGGGGAGGGGGGGGGGCGGGTGTTGCTTCTTGGATGAGATAGGTAATCTCTCATTGCACAACGGTTGGCACTCAGTCATATCTTTTTCTAGCAACCAGGGAATAAACAAGCCGAGAATCTACAGATCAGGCAACCCCCACGACTATGCTCCATCACCATGACAACTGGCATAACAGGAGCCATCGTGAAATGGCAGAATCTCTCACATCTGAGGCATGACGGTCTTCAAATGATGGGTGGAATGCGGGGGTTGGGGGTATAGGATGTGCGATGTCCGAACTAGGTGTGGAATGGAGGGACATGGTTTGGAATGGAAATGGTGCAGCTGATGGAGTGGGTGCCGCTTGCATGGGAGGTGGTACCGTGATTAAAACACAGGATGCGGTGTGGAATGGAGGTGGTGCAGCAGCTGATGAGGGAGTTGCTTGGAGAAGAGGTGGTATCGTAATCGAAACAAGGGATGCAGTGTGGAATGGAGGTGGTGCAGCACTGGTGAGGGTGCTGGTGATACACCGAGTTGTGCGGCTTCTCTGCTAACTAGGGCAGGTGAAGGTTTCATCAGCCTACTCACTTCCGTGCTACTTATTATATGTTCCACCCCACAGGAGGCACTCGGCCTTGAGGCAGCTTTAGCATCCGCTTGTATTAATTCTATGATTGGGGTAATAGCATGAAGTGGATGGGAATGGGAAGAGGAAGAGGGAACAACTTTTCCATCATTCCCCCTGGACAATACACAGGAAAGTGTTCTTTCAGAGTCAGCTTACCAGACCTAGTAAACCCATGCTGAGGAGGGAGAGGGTGAGTATGTATCTCGCCATCATCCTCAGTGTTAGTCATTTGTTCGCCCAGCCCCTGGCTTGGTAGGAAGGAGGGGCCGAACTGGCACCGCATTGTGCTTGGCTAATGTTGGGAGTACTTGTCTCCGCAAAGAATTTGGCCTTTGTACCAGTGTTGTGCATGTCGCTCAGCCCATGCTCTGGCACTGAGTCGCCACCAACACACGGTTTAAGCCGATTGAAATGATTGCCCACACAGGGGATTTGAGTGATGGTGTCCGTCATCCAGCAATGGTGAATAGTGCCCACTGCAGATGTCAGACAGCAGTATGTACTGGATATCCACCTGTGAAGCATTTATAATAGGTTCCTTACTTATTGGTGAGTACCCCTGCGTAATGGGTGTTAATACTGGCAAGTATTTCCACGGTTCTATAATTCAAATACTCCATCTCTTGGTCTGGGGTATACGTATTGAAGTAGAATGGTGACTAAAGCACATTGGAGTTGAAATTTGGTGTAGGTTCCTTTTCTCTTTTAGCCCTACATCAAGCGCCACTTGTAGCTGCCAGGGGTGCATGTGGCTCCTCCATAAGGTGTCGCTGGCTAGCTAACCTCAGGGATTGGGAGTAGATGTCCACAAAGACCGACCTCCAGGCCTGCTGGAACGATCAAGTTCCAGTGGGATCGTGCAGCCATTGCTGCAGAAATTAAACACCACTGTTTCGTCCCTGCTGTTCGTAATACCAGTATGTCGTGCTGTCATTCCATAGATGGGAAAGTGGTAATGACACAATTCGTCATGAACAAAAAGAAAAGAGTCAAACAATGGTTCTCGTTTGCTGCTTTATAAAACGATGTACATAAAAACAAAAAGTTGTGTGCTGTTCCATATCTCGCTAGAGGTACCTTAATAATCTATTCATATAGATGGTATCGTGGAAGATACCCCTGTGAGGGAGGGTCCGGGCAGTAGGCCTCCATCACAAGAAAATGCCTGCAATGCCAAAGCGCAGGAGGGAATGTGGTGAAAAGGGCCTCTCCCCTGGGAGAGATGCAAAAGAAAAATGGAAGAGTTAACCTACAAAAATATTGTGTTTTTGCGAGAGGAAAATGCCTCGTGCAGGCCTCCGTCCAGGAAAAATACCTACAACGTGGAAATGGCAGAGTAGACCGGTAAAAAGAAATGCAAAAGATTATAACATGGTTCAACCTAGTGTAGTTATTTGCTGTTGGATGCATGCGCTTTTTACATGAAGATGGGCTCACGTTCAAGTTCAAGTTCAAGATTATTTATTTTGATATAGAATATACATTTACAGTTTCACAACAGGTAGTCCACCAAAGGCAGAGCCTATGTGGTGGTGGACCCCTACATATAACATATAACAACAATATAGGACATGAGAATACTGAATACATAAGGTTAACATGTTATAGTCCTATATATACATATAGTTAACTGTCTCGCTGCCAAGCCTCTGCAGTCTACATTTTCCATGGAGCCTAACTCAGGGTATGCTGAGTACCTCTAAAAAAAAGCCACAAGCAACTTTCAGTCAAATTTTTTTTTTTTAAATACTCAGCCAATCCAGAGTCATTGCCAATTGGAGTTATTGTCCGCTTCCAGCAGTCCAACAGTTAATAGACGTATGACAATTTACATTTTTACAGGGAAAGACATGACAGAGGGATGTGTGCTTATCTTGCTTAAGTTAATAATTCTATATTACATATTCTTATTATCAATGACAAAGTATTAATTTTTTTTAATTTTTTTTTAGGCTGTGATGGTAGAGATAGTTGTTTGGTAGTTACCATTATGATAGATATTCTTATTCTTATTACTATTATTATTAATATTATTATTATTATTATTATTATTATTATTATTATTATTATTATTATTATTATTATTATTAATATTATTATTATTATTATTATTATTATTATTATTATTATTATTATTATTTGTTCTGGTGACTGGGTGCAAGTTTGAGAATAGCATGCCATGATGGTGAGTGTTTTCCAGAGTCTAGTAGGTTTCTATAATCTTCTTTTTGATATTCTGCTTAAAGTACTGTAGCTTTATGATGTCTGTGCGTGTGCTTGTGTCTGTATTATTCCATATCTGAATTGCTTTGTATGAGGGTTTTTGTTGTGCTGCTTTTGTTTGGTGGTGTGTTGAATGGAGGTTATTTCTTGTTCTTGTGTTGTGAGGATGCAATTGTGTATTGAGCATAAAAATGTTAGATAAGGATGAGGGTAAGTTGCCATTGTGGAAGTCCCTTAAGATTGTGTATAGTTGGAGCCCTCCTATGTCCCCAAGTTTTAAGACCTTTTCTGATTTAAAGATATCCTGGCCACCTGCTGTGGCTGATTTCTACGGAATTCAGCACCATCCTCTTGTGTGAGATAAGATAAGATAAGATAAGATTGATTTGCAGAACGCAGGCTAAAAAGCCTCTATGTTCCGTTTTGTGTTAGGCTGCTATAGAATTAGGCTGCTATGATAGTTAAATCTTAGTTCTTGGTTTGCCCAGTATGTGTCTAATCCATTCTTGAAGATGTTTAAATTTTTCGATGTGATCAGATAGTGAATTCCAGGCATCGATTATTCTATTGGTAAAGTAATGTTTTCTGAAATCATGTGAAAAGCGATGTTTCTTTAGTTTATATGTGTGTCCTCTTGCTATTGAATTGTTTAATGTGAAAAGATGTTTTGTTAGATGTGTGTCGTAATAACCATGTATGATTTTATATAATTCAATCATATCTCCCCGGTGTCGTCTGTATTTTAGAGTTGGAAGATTTGGTCTCTTTAGCCTGTCAGGGTAGCTCAGTCCCTTCAATGACGGAATCTGTCTGGTTTCCCTCCTTTGAACATTTTCGATAGTATTGATATCTTTTTCTTTGTATGGGCACCAGACACTGTTAGCATATTCAAGGTGAGGGCGTACTACTGCTTTGTACAGCAAGGTGAAATTGTCATTATTTAGGTATGTGTAGGTTCTGCGATTTATTCCCATTATCCTGTTGGCTTTATTTACCTGTTCCTGTATATGTTTTCGAAAGTTAAGTTGTCTGTCTATAAATATGCCTAGATCTTTTTCAAACTCAACAGATTCAAGTGGTATTGGGAGACCATCCTCTCCGTGTAGGTGATAGGATCTGTTTTCAACATTTTGTTTGCTTTTTATTTCCAGAACTCTACATTTGTTTGGATGGAATTTTAGTAGCCATGTAGAAGCCCAGTCGGTCATGGAGTCAAGATCATCCTGTATTATTTTACTGTCTGTTTTGTCATGGATTTCTTTATAAATCTTTGTGTCATCTGCGAATAAGTAGATTTCGGAACTGACATTATCCGGTAGGTCATTTATATAAAGATTAACACTAATAAAGATATTGTTTAGTTGGTGCCACTTTATTTCTGCGGGCCTTCTTAATGGGCCTAGACTAACATTTAGATATTGGGTCCAGACACGTAGTTTGGGCCCCCAAATGACTTAGCACCTGCTTACTTTAACGAATACGTCTTCCTGGCGAGGATGCTCGGTACCATTGGCGATACCCCAGGGAGCATCTCGCCTCAGATCGACAGCATGCAACATGTTGTCTGGTGGTAGTTTCAGAACTGCAAAGTGATCCCTCTGCATACACAGCTCAACCGCACATAACAAGACAAGGAGAAATCACATTGCAAAAGCATTTAGAAAGCAGTTTTAAACTTATTTACGGTGGAGAGAGAGAAACAGATTTCCATCTATGGTGGCCTTTCCAGAGGGCGGGTGGGCTCTAAGACCACACCCAGTCACCGTTAGAGTTAAATGGCGATCTGCATCTTTATCCGTCACCTAATGTTTCAAATAATATACACAGTTCCTTGACCATAGCAAGCGGGCGATATATGTCATCCGATGATACCGACATCAAAATTAGGTCCTTAAGCGGCGTGCGTATAAGCGAAATCACATACCAAATCGAGAAATCTGTAGCCGATGAACGATACGATGGGATTGTGGTACATGTAGGAACTAATGATATCGGTCGTAAGAGCCTTGACAGAATGATAGAGGACTACACTACACTCATACAAACAATCCGTCGCCAGTCACCCGAAACACAGGTATTTGTATCATCACTGCTTCAACGCCCAAACGAACCATATGAAAATGATCTGGTCAGTGAGTTCAACACACGATTAGAATCCCTAGCGGTGTGGCTCGCTGTGCCTTTTATTAACCATTCTTTTATTTTCAGCAGCGAAGAGGGCCAAGTATATGGTGAGTTATTCTGGGACAATGTCCATCCCAACAAATCAGGAATAAATCTCCTATCCACTAACATCCAAGATTACATAAATTATTACCTTTTACAGGGTTTTCGAAATGGAAGGACATGGAGGTGCTAGTTTTACCATCTTGCGATCAATCCGGTACACGGCCAGTCATATATAAACAAGTACCAATACAACTATCAAACCATTTCAGTTTATTACACAACGAGTCCATAGCCACTCCAGATGATGAGCCATACATAGACACTATCAACAGCAATACAAACACAAATACTGAACTGCATGTACATTCCCAGGCAGAAATTAGCACAAATCAATTGCCAAAACATTTACAATCAAACAACAATGGAAATTCTAAAACAGTAACGAACACATGTATATACACAAATGCAGATAGTTTGATTAATAAAAAGGCTGAGCTCGAAACACTAGTACAGAATATTCGCCCTGCAATCATATTAATCACGGAAGCCTTACCTAAAAACACAACCATCAACATTAGTGAACTACAGATTGATGAGTACCAACTATCACTGAATAATAAACCATCAAGGGGAGTTATTATATATACACATGTATCACTAAATGCTCAATCCTGTGACATCTTAAATGACGATGACTTTACCGAATCAGTATGGAGTACATGGACGACACAACAAAAGGAAAGAATTATCATTGGTTGCATCTACAGAAGTCCCAGCTCAGATGGCTCAAATAACAAAAACCTCTTAAATCTACTACAGAAAGTTGATGCAGCAAATACAGACCATATTCTTATAGTAGGGGACTTCAACTACCCATCGATAAATTGGAACACAGGCTTTTCTCCAAAAGAAGAAGAAGGCGCTTTTCTTAATACTACCAGCGATATTTTTCTACAGCAACTAGTTCTACAAATGTCACTACATCCTGACATCTTAAGCACAAGCAAACAAATAGCTAAGCCAAAACTACTGTTGAACAAAGGACGATATAACGAACTGTGAAGAGACTTAGGAATGACTGACTGGAATCATCTACACCAACTTAATGCATCAGAAGCTTGGTACTTCCTACACAAAACATTGAACACAGTGAAAGAACAGTATATACCTACAAGTAAAAACCATGGCAAGAAAAAGCACCTCTGGATTGATCGGGCGGCAACAGATTCACTCAATAGCAAAAAGCGTGCATACAAAAGATACAATGAAAGTAAGAAAACTACAGATTACACACTCTACAAAATTGCTAGAAACAAAGCAACAGCATGCATCAGAAAATCAAAACAGACATTTGAACGTAAAGTGGCAACTGAAAGTAAGAAAAATCCTAAAGCCTTTTGGAACTATGTCAAGAGTAAAACAGTTCTACGTGAATCAATTAGCAAGCTACGTAACCGTGCAAACGACACCATGACCACAGATGATACAGAAAAAGCAAACATTCTCAACACATTTTTCTCAAACATGTTCACTCCAGAAAATCCTCTTTCTACACCAATCATTAACCCCAGAAACAATGGTACCATACTAAATGACATATTAATAACACCTATTGCCATCGAAAATAAACTAAAAGGACTCAACCCCAACAAAAGCAATGGCCCGGATGAAATACCAGTGAGAATACTAAAAGAAGCTGCTAAAGAAATTAGTACACCACTATGCATAATTTTCAACAAGTCTCTTGAAGAAGGCATTTTACCCAACATCTGGAAAATGGCAAATGTATGCTGCATACACAAAAAGGCTCCAAGAATGACCCAAGCAACTACAGACCAATCAGTCTCACTTCTACATTATGCAAGGTCCTAGAATCTTTTATAAGAGACAGTATTGTAAATTTCCTGGAAACGGCTAATCTATTTACCAAATGTCAGCATGGATTTAGACGTAAAAGATCATGTAAAACTCAACTACTAGAATACCTGGAGGATTTAACAGCCATGCTTGACTCAAACGAACCTGTCGATGCAATATATTTAGACTTTTCAAAAGCTTTCGATACTGTGCCACACCAACGACTCCAAACAAAACTGAGAAGCTATGGTATTGGCGAAAATTTAGTAAAATGGATAGGGAACTACTTAAGCAACAGGAGCCAGAGAGTTAGAATTAATGATGCATCATCGGACTGGATTGAGGTGACCAGCGGCGTGCCACAAGGAAGTGTTCTAGGACCTATACTTTTTCTGATATATATAAATGACCTACCTGATCGATTAACCTGCCACTGCAAAATATTTGCAGATGATACAAAGATGTACGGCAACCCAGCTACCAGTCAGATTCAGGAAAACATAAATAAAGTATGTAAATGGTCGCAGACATGGCAACTATCTTTCAACACAGACAAAACGCATGTCATGCACTTCGGCAGAAATAACCCTCAAACCAAATACTATATGACAGATACACCTGATCCACATCCTGTATCAACATCAGATGTAGAAAAAGATTTGGGGGTTCATGTCGACAGAAACCTCTCTTTTGACATACATATAGGGAACATTGTATCCAAGGCAAACAGTACAATAGGACTAATCAAGAGAACATTTACCAACATTGATCAATCTACTTTCACGCTACTATACAAATCACTTGTGCGACCCATTCTTGAATACTGCAACTCAGCATGGTCTCCAAGACTGAAAAGGCAATCGCAGCTATTAGAAAGAGTACAACGCAGAGCAACAAAACTTGTCCCACAAATCAGAGAGTATAGCTACACAGAAAGACTTGAAGCCCTAAATCTAATGTCACTGAAACATAGACGGTTTCGTGGAGATTTGATTGAAACATTCAAACTCATCAAAGATCTATATAATATTGATAAGAACTACTTTTTCGAACTGTCCAATGTTACACGGACCAGAGGTCATAGGCTTAAGCTCAACATAAAACGTAGCAGCAAAGATATTCGGAAGCACTCCTTCGCAAATAGAGTGGCACCACATTGGAATTCACTGCCAACAACAATAGTCGAAGCAACCACAGTCGAAATATTCAAGGGCAAACTAGACATCTTTTTCAAAGAAAGAATATTTGAATTCGACTGAACACAATTAATTGTGGTGTGGCTTTGGACGTTGCTGTTACACATATGCTTATACAACATATGTGAGCCGTCAATTCCCAAAGTCATAATACAATTATTACATCACAGTGGACTAATCTTGAAACAGCCTGTGCATCTACATGAACATGCACACATGAAGATAGCTACACGTGTTGTATCCAGACCAGGGTTGACTGCCCTACCAGTTTAGCACTGAGGCAATAACAAGCCAATGGCTTATGCCTTGTAAATTGATGATGCTGATGATGATGATGATGATGATGATGATGATAATTAGTGTTAATCAGATAATTCACACAATGATGTGAGAATGTCGCTCTGCAATATAGAATTTGACTTTTACGATTTTAACATCCGACATCTCTTCCACAGTACGAAATCTGTTAAAAAGGTATAGCCCATTTCACGTTTAAACGATACATATAAAATACATTGCACATTAGATTTATACGTCTAGGGACTGTTTCACTGTGCATCAACGCTGCTATTAATGAGTTAAATACCCAATTACCGGTTTTCGTATTTTAACTTAACTTTTAAAACCCTGGCCTAAGCTTGCATCATCATCATCATCATCAATATTCATCATATTCATATACGATGGTTGAGTCGTATATTGCCTTTTGTCGGTATACATGCATTTCTAGCCAAATAGTTCTGACGGGTTAGGCGGAAGGGTCACCAGCGATTGTGGCCGCATACGATACCGGCCGCTATGCATACGATGTCGGTCGCCATAGTATTAGTTTAGAGCATGTAGTAAACCCCTATCATTGTTAATCGCACTTCAGTTAATGTGCTAAGAGAACTGTAGATGAATTTTTCAATTGCTTGTGTTCTTTTAATTACGATTTTCCGTGTTTGTTAATAGTTATAGGCCAGTTGATTTCATCTAATATGCATGCATTGATAGTGTATTATGTGTATACATATTGATTACCCACAACTCACCACGGGGAGGTCTGCCTTATTGAGGGTCAGGTTAGTAATAACATGTGCGTTAGTCTCTATGAAGAGCCGCAGTCTACAACTGCGTCTCTAACATCTGCCTATCGATTCCTGTCTGGATTTTCCGCCGAAACGGCCCATATTTAACACGCCTGTTTTTATACGAAAACTGGATATACGTGCGAATCGAACTATGCAGTCAATAAAAACATATCGGCAACATCAGATTGCCTTAAATAGTTTAGTGAATTATTCTCTTTAAACCATTCAGTCTTCGTTTTATTCAAAGTAAACAACAGGCACGTTTGTCTGCGCGTACATTCTGCTTTTTTCGTATCTTCTCGCTTCGGTTGACGACTCACGTCACGAGCGAGTCCGCGCTAAAACACGGATCACGTATTGCGGTGCCGGACGGCGCCCGATTGTAGATTGAACAATCTACGAGGATTTTTAGAAAAGGTCTGATTGAAGATATTTTCTTGTAAAATTGTTTAATAAATAAATTAATAATATTAATTATATTAGTAATAATCATAATAATAATCACCATAATAATAAGAATAAGAACAATAATAATAATAATAATAATAATAATAATAATAATAATAATAATAATGAATATTTTTTTAAAAGGAAATAAAAGAAAAAAAAGTAATAATAATACTAATACTAATAATAATAATAATAATAATAATAATAATAATAATAATAATAAATAGAAGAAGAAAAAGAAGAAGAATCAATAAGAACAATTGGAATATAACAAATTAAAAAAATATATATATAATAATAATAATAATAATAATAAGAAGAAGAAGACGAGCGAGAAGAAGAAGAATAAATAAGAGTAATTTGATGTTAAAAAAGAAGAAGAAGAAGAAGTATAATAAATAAGAATAATTTGATGTTAAAAAAGTTTAAAAAAATAATAAGAAAAAAAGAAGAAAAATAATAAGAATAAGAATAAGAAATCTGAATAAGTTGATTTAAAAAATAATAATGATAAATAATTTTAATAATAAGAAGAAGAACTATAGTAAATAATAATATTGTGATTACACAAAAAAATAAAATAATATTACGAATACTAATACTAATTTTTTTATAATTTATAAAAAAATAATAATAATAATACTCTTAATAATAAACATAATAATAATAATAATAATAATAATAATAATAATAATGAATATTTTTTTAAAAGGAAATAAAAGAAAAAAAAGTAATAATAATAATAATACTAATACTAATAATAATAATAATAATAATAATAATAATAATAATGAATATTCAAAAAAGTAAAAAAATTATTCAGAATAATAATAATAAGAATATTAAGAATAATAATAATATTAAGAATAATAATAATAATAATAATAATAAGAATATTAAGAATAATAATAATATTAAGAATAATATTAAGAATAATAATACTAATATTAAGAATAATAATACAAATCTTTTTTAAATTAAAATAAATAAATACATAATAATAATAAGCACAATAATAATCATTATAAGAATAATAGTAATAATAATAATAATAATAATAATAATAATAATAATAATAATATTTTGGAAAAATTTAATTAAAAAAACCAAACTAATAATAATAATATTAACAAGAAGAAGAACAAGAACAAGAACAAGGAGGAGGAGGAGGAGAAGAAAATAGTGAAAAAGAAAAAATAAGAATAATTGTATTTAAAAAAATTAAAACAATACATAATAATAATGATACTACTACTACTATTACTACTACTACTACTACTACTACTACTACTACTACTACTACTACTACTACTACTACTACTACTACTACTACTACAACTGCTGCTGCTGCTGCTACTACCACTACTACTACTACTACTACTACTACTACTACTACTACTACTACTACTAGTAATAATAATAATAATGAATATTATGATTTATGACGCATTCAATATGGTCGTAAAACTACTGAGCTAATCATGTTCCCCTTAGCTATTTTAATGCTAGTGCCGATCAAGAGCATATTCCCTGAATTTCGCCTCAATTTGCTTGGTTATTCTTGATAAAAAATACATTTGAAATGTGCCGGAAAATATAATACTAAATGGAATAATCAGTCTAGTCTTCCATAACTTTTGTCTTGTAATCATAATGATACAAGAAAACCAAAGGGTAAGATAAGAGCAAGCCAATGGGCTATGCCTCGTAAAAGATGATGATGATGATGATGATGATGATGGTGATGATCATGATCATGAAGATGATTTAAAACATACGATCCTTGCAGGTTAGCAGATGAGGGATCTATACACATATAACACTGTACTAAAGTTTACAAGTTCAGCACACACCATAACATTACATATCGTTCATGTTAGTGTGCATAAACGTGCGTGTGCATGTGTGCAGGAATTAGTTTGTGTATATGTGTATGGCTCCGTGCGTGTGTGCATGTGTAACTATGTGCGTGTATGCGTGTGTATCAGCATACCTGTGTGCGCGTGTGTGCTAGAATTATTTGTATGGCTTACCTCATTATCAGCCTCGTTCTTTTTCATTTCTTCTACTGTTGAACACAACTGGCATGCATCACAATTTACGTACCAATCAATAGAATAGGTACCTTAGTCTTTCGAGTCACAAAGACGGGTTGCTGAAGGCAATTACACAAGGATGCACATAAATAATGCTGAGCTGCATTCACCAGTTGCTAGAGTCATACTGAGGGACAATAACGGTTGGCTGTATGCATAATGAAGTACAATGCGTAGTTGCAGAAGGCATGGGAATTTCTTATACTTTCTAGATTCATATCAACACTTCAAAACCCTCATAGAGAATCCTCCTCCTCATTCATGTCATTGGGCTTTATATTCGCTCTTCATGTCTCTGTAGTAGTTGTTTTGTTAGGAGTTGGGCTGCTGACCTCACCAAACCCTCCTCTTTTCACAGCCGGGCTTGGGACCATCCAAGGCAGAGTTAACACAGGGGAATTAGAGTGTACATAGACAAGGCTGATGCAAAATCACTAATTGCTACAGTCGAATTGATGCACAATGGTGAGTTGCTGTAGACATGGGAATGAGACTGTACATAGACAAAGATAAGACATAATCACCAGTTGCTAGAGAGAAACACTCAAGAGTGTCTGTAGACACGGACACGAGGCTATATATCTCCATGTCTGAGACATAGTCATCAAAATTACTATAGTCATATTGAGGCACAATCAAGAGTAGCTTGGCACGTAGGCAACACGCTATATATAGACAAGGCTGTGGCATGATCAGAATTTGGTAGAGTCATCTTAAATCAAAATGACAATTTGTTGTAGATGTACTGATACACAATGATGATTTGCTGTAGACTTACTGAGGCACAATGATGGTTTGCTGTAGACTTACTGAGGCACAATGACGAGTTGCTATAGACGTACTGAGGTATAATGACGAGTAGCTGTACACTTACTGAGGCACAATGATGAGTTACTGCAGACTTACTGAGGCACCATGACGAGTTGCTGTAGACGTACTGAGGTACAATGACGAGTAACTGTACACTTACTGAGGCACAATGACGAGTTGCTGTAGATGTACTGAGGTACAATGACGAGTTGCTGTAGACTGAGTCAGGCACAATGAAGTGTTGCTGCAGATGTACTGAGGCACAATGACTAGTTGGTGTAGATGTGCTGAGGCACAATGATGCGTTGCAGTAGATGGATTGAGGCACATTGACGATTTTCTGTAGATGTATTGAGGCACAATGACGAGTTGCTGTAGACGGATTGAGACACAATGACAAGTTGCTGTAGACTTACTGAGGCACAATGACGAGTTGCTGTATACTAATTGAGGCATCATAACGAGTTGCTGTAGATGTAGTGAGGCACAAAGACGAGTTGCTGTAGACGTACTGAGGCACAATGACGAGTTGCTGTACACTTACTGAGTCACAAAGACGAGTTGCTGTAGACGTACTGAGGCACAATTTTATTATTATTATTATTATTATTATTATTATTATTAGTATTAGTATTAGTATTAGTATTATTATTACTTTTTTTTCTTTTATTTCCTTTTAAAAAAATATTCATTATTATTATTATTATTATTATTATTATTATTATTATTATTATTATTATTGTTCTTATTCTTATTATTATGGTGATTATTATTATGATTATTACTAATATAATTAATATTATTAATTTATTTATTAAACAATTTTACAAGAAAATATCTTCAATCAGACCTTTTCTAAAAATCCTCGTAGATTGTTCAATCTACAATCGGGCGCCGTCCGGCACCGCAATACGTGATCCGTGTTTTAGCGCGGACTCGCTCGTGACGTGAGTCGTCAACCGAAGCGAGAAGATACGAAAAAAGCAGAATGTACGCGCAGACAAACGTGCCTGTTGTTTACTTTGAATAAAACGAAGACTGAATGGTTTAAAGAGAATAATTCACTAAACTATTTAAGGCAATCTGATGTTGCCGATATGTTTTTATTGACTGCATAGTTCGATTCGCACGTATATCCAGTTTTCGTATAAAAACAGGCGTGTTAAATATGGGCCGTTTCGGCGGAAAATCCAGACAGGAATCGATAGGCAGATGTTAGAGACGCAGTTGTAGACTGCGGCTCTTCATAGAGACTACATGTGCGTGTGCATGCAAAATGTCAATGTGAATTATTATTATTATTATTATTATTATTATTATTATTATTATTATTATTATTATGTGGTCCAGCAGAGAAAACAAGGTAAGTTATAAAACCCTTACTCATTCGTATGGAGGCACAGACCTCAATTCTGACCATAAGCTAGTCATTACACGCATGCATTCAGATGAACGATCTCCACCTAATATATAAACACCATACCAGACAAGAGGGTAGAGTCACCTACAACCTACCCAAGCTGATCAGCGGCACTGACACTCAAATGTCATACAAAAAAGCCCTCAGGGAGCAGATAGCTAACATCGATGTCAGCTCTCATCCAAGCGAAACCCTAACCAAAATACTGAAATCTATGGAATCATTCGCTACCAGCACCATAGGTGTTCTTAAAAAACAACCGAACTAGGTTTACTGACGACCCTCTAGTATTAAAACTGTCAGCTGAGCAGAAAGCGTTACGGCTGCGCATCTATCAAAGTGGCCAAAGTGAAGACCGCACCAAACTACGCAGGGAGCGCAATAACATTCTGCGCCACATTAGCGAACACTTAAAAGATCATGCTATTCTCCTTCGATCAATACTCACCATTCTGTTACTTTCTGATACACAGCTGGCCCTGACAGCTGGCTCTAGGACTATAGACTTAGAAAGCTTTACCGACTCCATGGAACCGGGTACTCGGCTCCCAACTGCCAAGTACCCGTCTACCATAGAGCTCATTCTTGTTGGCATAGCGACAAGATCTGTCCACATTTTTTTGCAGGAGAAAGATTAAAGTTTTTGAAAAGAAATCTAAGACTTTTATACTGTGATTTGATAGTTTGTGCGTTCCTGAAAGGATCTAACTGGATAAAATGGAGAATACCGCCAATGATGACCAGGTTGTATTATTCCTTATTATCCATAGTTAAAAGACTTAGGTCTCTAAATTTCGTTGTGTCGCATGTCCCAATTTCTGACCCCATAGAATCTGGGACATGTGCTAACAATGTGATATGCCAGACGATCGCCTTCTTTAAATCCCAACAGGCGATCGGCAGATATGAAAATAGGTGTTTGCTACAGTATTTCTAACACAAATATCGGCTGACATCGTTCTCCGTAGGGTCCGAGCGGGTGACGTCACACCCGTGATGCTCGGATGTTTATGTGAAGAAAATTTTTTCATTAATTTGCGCATCTTGTTCTGGGTGCTGCGTACAAAAAATGGTACCAGAAAACTTTGGAATGGTCAAGTTTACGTGTGATCACGATCGGTTTGCAATGATCGTTGGTGTCAAAATTCTTGAGTGATGCGTGGTCTGCGGTTTTACCGTGTGATACAGCAGTTTGTTTACATTTTGTTGTTTCTTCACATATCGTGTCGGCTTTCGTTAGGAGTATAATTTATATTGATTGGTAAATATACCCCGAATGCTATGCGATATGATTCCTGGTTCCGTTATACATCCTGGAGGATCAATTTATGGGTGTATTAATGCCCGCTTCGTTCTTGTCGTCATAATCAATGCGATCTTTGCTGTAACGTTGCGGGGTGGGGTGCGGGAGGGTTTGCAGTTAATTTATGGTCAAATTATTTGAAAATTAATTGTCTGCCTTCCACTTTTGTTTCGTTCCGCTGGCTTATTGTAGGTTTGGTTTATAGGCCAAGCCATCCCCGCCATCATGTGTTGAGTGCCACATATCGTACGGGTTCTATACAAGGACCATGTCTGTTTCCACTGTACTAAGTGTAGTCTTGACAGTAGGTGTAACGTTTGCGCAGTGTGGTCGGTCGATATAATGCTTAAGTTCCTTGCCAGAAGGACGTGGCAGGGTCTGACGCGGGGTCAGGCGGTCCGAAAGTTTCATCCGTTTCGGCCCGTGGGGGGCGTTCCACGTCTGCAACCGGAGGTGGCGGCGGAGATGGCACCGCCGGTGTGGTTTGGTCCGGCTAGGCAAGGTGTCTTGCATAGCGTTCTGCCCACGCTGGTGTCATCCCTGCTGCCAAAAGTTGTAGGGCAGTCTCTCACCATGTTTGATTCAGACCCTGTCCTTGGACAGGGTTCTGGACTGGACACCGAGGGAGCCGTTTCGTACGGCCCCCTGGCAGTCCCGTCGGGCTCCGGCCTGATGGGTTCTGTCTCTCTGCGGCCACCTCCGGGTGGTCCAGTAGCGGTGGCCGGTCCGTCAGGCATGGGAGCCGTCCACCAGGACGGCTGGTGGACGGCTCCACGGTTTTCCTTGTCTAGTGACGACTCTTAGGGGTCTGAAGATGAGGAGGCCGAGGAGGAGAGTGTGCTGCAGCCTGTGAGGCCGCGGGTGGAGAGCATGGAGGTCGATTCCGTCCTGATGGAACCCAACCTCCATCTGTCTGGCCTGGCGCAAGCCAGGGCAGCGGCTCCGCCCGTGGTTGAGGCCACTCCGGTACCGGGCACCGGTCCCGTGATGGTTGGTTTGCTGCCAACCGCCATGGTGACGGGTGTGGCCGGCCAGGCATGGTACTCACCTATCTCGCCTGGTCAGACATGGGGTGCCGTTGGCACCCGTGTTTGGCCACGGTTCCTTAGCCGCTACGGGTCCACACGGTTTCCGTGCAGGCCTACTCCATGGACTGGTGTGTTCCATGGGGTGGCGGCGGAACTGTACGGTACCGGAGTTCCTGGCATATCAGCAATGGCTCCTAGCCGGGAGGCCGTTGCTGGTAGGGCCGTGAACATGTCAACGGGTGACGTGTTCACGGGAGTGTCCTCCTCGGAGACGGATTGGTCTGAGGCTCTGGCTTGACTAGCCAGGGTGGACCCGTCTGTGGTTTCGACCACGGCCGAGGAGGATGTACCCCGTCCATCGGTGCATCGATTAGGACGGGGATCTTGCCCGCAGCCCTGATCCAGTCTGTTGGACTGGATCCATGGTTTATCGTGTTGCTTGATACTATGTATAGCAAACAACGCATGAACAAGGGCCAGCTTCTTGCGGCCTCCATGGAGGTGCGGGCGAGGGGTCGTATTCCACGGGGGGAATACGACAGGTATGGCGTTGTCCCGTCGGTCACCGAGAATGACCGCTGGGTACTGGGTGTTCAGAGTGCTGGAGCGGGTGGCCCCGGTCCGGCACTTGTGGACAAGTCCCAGGCACACAAGGATGAAGTCCTGTCCCTATGCGATGTGGGTGTGAGGGCAGCTATGAGTGCTGTCAACCAATCGTATCGCCTTCTTCAGTCGGTGTGGGCTGAAGCGGGGGCAGGCCACCCTGTGCCACCTGTGGCGCTTTCGTGCATCAATGGCGGCTTTGTGCTGTCTATGGACGCACTGGCAAGGGTGCAGGTGCGTGTGACAAAGTCCAGGAGGCAAATGGTTCTTGACCATATGCATCCGGCTACTGCAGTCAGGGAGCGTCTTCTTGGGACACCCCTGACAGGGCCTAGCATCTTCAGTGGCCAGGCGCGGGCCATCCTAGAGGACACTGCCAGCATTGCGCAGAATCGGTTGGCGGTAGGCCTACAGCTGGAGCGAGCACGCACTAGGGGCTGTAGGGAAACCGTTAGCTGTCCAACTTTCGAAGACGGAGAAGAAGCAGAAAGGCAAGGCGAAAGCTAAGCCTACTGCGACTTCTGCTTCGTCTGGATTTTCTCAGCCGCCGCCGGCTAAGAAAGCCAGGAAGGTTGTGGAGGCCCCTACCCTCCCCACTGTTGCTCATGATCGCCCTAGAGGCGGGAAGGGGAGGGGTAAGGGTAAGTCCTCCAAGGGCGGAAAGAAGGGAGCGGATCGTACCTGAGGGTACGAGGGATCCCTTCATATCCGCCTGGACCGCACCTGTGTGACAGGAACAGCGGTGCCGGTTATACCTGCCAAGCCAAGACGGAAATGGTTCTCTCTCTCTCGTTAAGAAAGGGGGGGGGGGAGCGGACCGCGAGCCGGACAACCCTGTTAGACGTCGAGGCGTCTATGGTGGGTGGAAGGCTCATGCGTTTCGTCGAGGCCTGGCGAGGTGTGACGTCAGACAGTCTGGTCCCGGGATGGTTATCCCAGGGGTACATGCCGGAGTGGTTGGACTTTCCACCGCAGAATCTGTCTTTGGCACCTGTCTGGACACCCGTACCATGGGACCCAGACAAGTTAGAAGCCGTTCAAAACGAAGTGTCGGGTTTGCTTCTGAAGGGAGCAATAAACCCAGCGAACCAGAACACTCCAGGCTTCTATTCAATTATGTTCCTTGTCCCCAAGAGCACGGGGGGATGGAGACCCATACTCAATCTCAGGCCATTGAATTGGTTTATCCATACGCCTCGATTCCAGATGGAAAAACCGAGGTCGGTAATGGCAGGATTGAGGAAGGGAATGTGGTGTGTGTCGATCGCTCTGAAAGATGCATATTTCCACATTCCTATGAACCGGAGTTGGCACAGGTTTCTGAGATTTGCGTTTCAGAATCTAGTATGGGAGGTTACTGTTCTCCCGTTTGGCCTGTCGACAGCTCCGTGGGTTTTCACAAGAGTGGTCCTTGCGGTGACAGCGTTTCTCAGAGAAGAGAACGTGGCGCTACACACCTACATAGACGACTGGCTGCTCAAAGCAGACTCTGCAGCCAGGTTGAACGTGGATACTGCTCTGACTCTGAAGTTACTTTCAGATCTAGGCTGGATAGTCAACAAGGAGAAATCCGAGTTGACACCCACTCAACATTTCGTTTATTTGGGGATGCGATTCGATCTCGAGGAGGGCAGGGTTTACCCTTCAGAGCCCAGAGTGGTGTCTCTGTTAGCCATCCTCAAGAGTTTTCGAGTGGGAAACCACATTCAGGTGAGGCGGTTTCTTCAGATGATGGTCTCCATGGAGCAAGTGATCCCGTACGCTGCTCTAATGCGAAGACCTATCCAGTTGTATCTGATGTCTCTGTGGAAACAGAGAACAGAACCCCTGTCAAAACTGATGCCAGTTTTGGAGCCGATAATATCGCATCTTGTATGGTGGAAACAGCGTCAGAATCTCCTAGTAGGGGTTTCGCTGCACCTACCCCACCCCCGGCTGTCCGTGTACACGGATGCATAGCTGGAGGGGTGGGGGGCCTGCCTGGGAGAACACCAGGTCTCGGGCACATGGACTCTCCTGGAGAGTCAGCTGCATATCAATCTGTTGGAAATGATGGCAGTGGAACTGGCGTTGGAAGAGTTTCTTCCGATGATCAGGGGCAAGGTGATATTGATACGGTCGGACAATTCGACGGTAGTATCATACATAGATCGCCAATAGTGACGAGGTCACCCACACTGTGTATCAAAGTGTGGCACTTGATTCAATGGTGCAGGAATTACTCGGTTGTTTTGAAAGCAGCTCACATTCCTGGCCGATTGAACATTCTGGCGGATGCTTTGTCTCGCAGACAGAGAATTCTGCCAACAGAATGGTCCCTCAACCCTCCAGTTCTACGAAGGATCTTCGAGCATTGGGCAAACCCAACGTGGACTTGTTCGCCACAAGGGGAAATGCTCAAGTCATGACTTATGTCTCGCCGATTCCAGATCCAAATGCCGTCGATACAGACGCTCTGGCGATAAGCTGGAGAGGGATGCACGCTTACGCGTACCCACCCACCATCCTTCTGCCGAAGGTATTGGTGAAGATCAGGGAGGAACCGTGTCTGGTCCTGCTAATAGCGCCGTATTGGCCAAGCAGGGCGTGATTCACGGATCTGCTAGATCTGCTGGTGGTAAATCTAGTGCAGTTGCCCGAGATTCCGAACATAATCTCCCAGGCCAAGGGACGCTTCCTACACGAGCATCCCGAAATGTTATTGACTGCGTGGTTGTTGTCAAACAACGTTCCACGTCGGGAGGCTTTTCTCGACAGGCTGCTGATTTCATCGCGGCTGCGAGAAGGAGGCCAACCTTCAAGTCATATAACGACAAGGTTAACGGATTTGCAGACTGGTGTGAGGAAAGGGGATTGTACTTTTCATTCCACTATTCAGCAAATAGCAGACTTTCTCTGTGAGCTCTTCTTTTCAGGACTAGCTCCTATCACAATTGCTGGATACAAGTCAGCTTTGGCATCAGTTATCCCTTGTCTAGCCAACAGGGATAGTCCAGAGATGGCCCAGTTGAGTGTGATGGTGAAGGGAATGAGCAATCTCCGACCGAGACAACCGGTAGTCATTCCAGCCTGGAGTCTATCTTTAGTGCTTAATGTACTGGCCAAGCACCCTTTCGAACCGTTGCGTTCGGCTAGTCTAAAGCATTTGACTCTAAAGGCGGTCTTTCTATTGGCAGCTTCCTCAGCTAGAAGGCGCAGTGAGATCCATGCGCTTTCGGCAGAGAGGGACAGATTTATTGTCTCCGGAGAGGGTCTGCGTCTTCTGCCAAGAGCAGAGTTTATGTCAAAGAATCAATCTTTGAGATATCCCGGCAAACCGATCATAATACCGAAGTTAACAAGGTTTGATCGTGATGCCAGTGTCTGGTGCCCGGTCCGTGCTTTGACTAAGTACAGGAAACGGACTGACTCGTTACGGTCGAACGATAGACATCTGTGGATCTGCCATAAGAGGCCTTTTGGCGCCGCATCCATGGATACTATCTCTCGTTGGGTAGTCGAATGCATTCAGACTACTCATGAGATGGCGACTGGGCACCAGGTGCAAGGCGCAAGGGCACGATGTTAGAGGAATAGCCGCCTCGACCGCCTTTTACAGTGATGTTCCGTTAGAGGACATCATGGCCGTTGCACAATGGCACTGTGAGTCCTCATTTACGGATTACTATATGAGGGATGTGTCAGACTCAGCCAATCCACTGTTTTGAGACGATAGTTAAGTGACCACACTGCTTTTCACCCTTTCTTCACTTTGGTAAGAAAAGAATCTAAAGCAGGCATGGTCTCGAGCGAGAGGATGACAACCAGATTGTGTCACTGATGGCCGGACCAGTGAATGGTTGGAGGCGGTATGTCTGAAGTCCAATTATCATAAGGTAATTCAATAGTGAGAGTTTTTTGTATTATGTCTATATATCATGTTCATTCATCTTATATATTCCCAGGCTAATACATGTGGATATGCAAGGAGCAGTTAACCCTCTTAGCATATTTGTGTTTCAGGCGAGATACATGTTCGTGAGTTGGGCAGTGATGCGAATGTGATTCGGTTCCGTTAACTTGACGGTCCTTTTAGGTCTCCGTTAGTCAAGTTTTAAGTCTAAATCTTTCTCCAAGGGGCAAAAGTAGCATTGATGGCTTGCCCCTTCCCACCAGGTTACTGACCAAATCTGGTGTATATCAGAAGTAACAGAATGGTGAGTATTGATCGAAGGAGAATGCAGGAAATTTCAATTTCCCTTTCTCCGAGATCTAACAATACTCACCATTCTGTTACGGACCCAGCCTCCCAGCCCCACGGAGGCAAGCCATGGATTTCTCTTGTTTGGTGGCTATGCAAACAATATGAGCTCTATGGTAGACGGGTACTCGGCAGTTGGGAGTCGAGTACCCGGTTCCAAGGAGTCGGTAAAGCTTTCTAAGTCTATAGTCCTAGAGCCAGCTGTCAGGGCCAGCTGTATATCAGAAGTAACAGAATGGTGAGTATTGTTAGATCTCGGAGAAAGGGAAATTGAAATTTCCTGCATTGTCATTGAGAAAACCCGCTAGTTACTCCGTCGAATCGCCATATAATTTTCTTTCTTTTGCTGCAGACGCTGAGTCTGTCGTGAAATGCCAGGTATATACTTAGTTGCAGAGTTTTAGGCAATCAGTGAACAGAATTCTTTTTAATTCTAGTGTTAGCCATTCCAGGCGGTGCAATAATTTGTCCTCTTTGATTCGGTTGTCATGTCAAATTAAAGAAAATTATAAAGCAACAGCATTCCAGGTTGTTTGATTTTGAACTGTGCGTTCTGTTGATTACTCTTAAATGTAAATCGTACATTCTGAAAGCAACTGCTCTATAGGACGAGTTTACACCGTTACACTCGTACCTATTCAAAGCTCCCATCCTATGTATGTGGATTGCCCAGTATCTCCCCGGGTACTAATATTATCGTCTTCGCGTTACTCCAATAATGACCTAAACTCGTCCTACAAAGGGAGACTATAAGCAGAAGCTGATACATCATGTAATTTATATTTTTTTCTCAGCGACATTCTATCTAAAATTTTGATGAAATAGTTCATGTTTATTAAACTATGCGCAATATTTAGGCGGTCCCAATTAATAATTTCACTCCCGCGATGATGGATATAAGGCATAGACGTAGGATGGTAAGAATTGGGCACATGAAAATGTGTTCTAATTTCATGCTATTTTTGTATCATTTATTTCAACTTTTTCTAGAAACAAGTCACGTTATCCCGGTTTATACTTTTGGGAATTTGGACCTAGGATTTAATCGAAAATTGCGATATTTTTTATAAAATCGATCGCGATGTTTCAAAGCAAAAATCGCGCAAGCCTATATGCAAGTGACATTATCTCAAATCACGCACCTAATCAATTCAGCTTTTATGCACCACCTTCCCATCGACGCTGTATGCCAAGGCACCCTTATCGCACTACCCACGCCCAAGAAGCCACCTGGGCCCCAGCCAATCTGTCGGCCCATTGTGCTCCTCAACAGCATACAGAAAATCCTATCCAATGTTACTCTATACCGCATCCGAGACAAGATCGATTGCTTCACTGGATCATGTCAAACTGACTTCAAATGTGGATGCAGCTGCGCGGACATTGTATGGGCTCAACGCATGCTTGTGTCAGTAGTCATGTCCAAGCACTGGGACTTCCACAAAATGGGCATTGACAGGTCACGAGCGTTCGTCATAATTAAATGCTCAAAGATCCTGGATGTACTACGTCAGGCCAGTTGCAATGAAGATGAGCTACGACTAGTGAGACTACTGCTTGCAGACACCAAGCTGAGAGTACGAGTGAAGTCTGTAGAGTTTGAAACATCGATTGGCTCCCCACTGGGAGATGGTCTATCTCCGGTGCTTTTCACCTGCCGCTAGAGATGGAATATGCCGATGATGTGGACTTCATAGACAAGGGAAAGAACCCCCTTAGCGAACTTCTCCCAATAGCTGCAAGCAAACTAAAAATTGAGAATCTCTTTATGAATGAATCCAAAACAGAGTTCACACACATATACCTATCGACAAAGCATGAAACTGGAAAATGATGACACACTTCGTGGCGGCGAACCATGGAGGAAAAGTAAAATCCTGGCCTCACTGCTTTGCAGTACTGCTGACATTTCTGCACACTGCGTCTTGGGGAACATAGCTTTCCAGTCCTTCTGGAAGCTATGGATTTGTAGATCAAAGATGCCCTTGATAAAGAGGCTAGGTTTATACAATGAGTAGTAGGGTCGGGATTAAAATGATACCACCTCCCTCAACTGGCCAGCGATCCGTGACCCCACCGCCCTCTCACTCCCTGGGGCATAGGATTTGAGAGATGTGATCGTGGGTGGTGTATGCCTCTAGATGGTGTTCTCCCGGACCCCACATGTCCTGGAGAGCATCCTCAGGATACCGGCCAGTGGCCGGCCTCTGTGTAGGCTCAGACAAACACATAGTCTCTGCCAGAGTCGCATCGGCATGATGGGACCCCCCCCCCCCCATAGTGTCTTCCATCTACCTTGACAACGCTCACCTGGCAGGATGCTAAAGTGCTTAGCATTTGTACCACGGCAGACTCTGGCATGTTCACATGTTATGCAGAGAATCTGAGCAGGTGTCTCCAGCAGAAAACCACATCCTACCCTCTCCACACCATAGAAGTGGCAGACACTCGATCTCTTCACATGGGTGAAAGCAGTCGTAAATGTTTCTCCGTAAGGAGTCAACCCAAGGATTGCACTGGGTGGGGCATCCCGGAAGTGGGCCCACTTGTCATCCAATATCATGGCAGTCTCAGCGCCCTGTGCCACTGCTGTAGATGCCAGCATGAGTAGTATGATGAGAATCATGGCTATATGTGAAGAGTTAAACTGAACAGAGTGACCCCCCCCTCGAGAAATATCTGTGCCAGATCAAGCCCTGCTCCATCCGGTTCGATAGTGATCTTCATCCCCTCAGGGGCAGGGGCTAGCTGCTTCACTTTGCCGCCGGATAAGAAACGGAGCTCTAGGATTATATGAGTCGTTTGCGGGCTAGTGAGTCTGACTCGCTGAAGCAGTTTAACAGCACCCTTGGCTTTTGTGACATGTGACACACCATCTACCCGTAAGATGCCCTCCTGGAGGTTAACATCATCTTCTGGTCCATCGAGTGGACGACGCAGCAGGAGCTTTCCACCTGTAACCCCGATCCGGTGACCCACCCTCGTCAGGGAGACACCTTCACCTATGTAGGTGCGGAAGGATGATCCCCGACTGTAAAGCTTTCGAACTGTCCCATCCTTTTTCACAACAGTCGAGAGGGGAGTAACCTCTAAGTCAATGACTGCGGGAGGCCTATATAGGGGCAACCATGATTGCCAGTCACCCCCAGGTCCAGCGCGGTACCACACTTCATTCTTCTCAAATATGAACTGCAGGTTTTTTGCCAGGGTCAATAGCAGGCCATCATGGGCCATCGGCGGGGCACCGTTCGAATAGGGTTTGACCAGATGAAAGCTGAGCAGATGAAAGCTGAGGTCGCTATTTAGGGTGTTGATGTCTGCCACCTCTGTATCCGAGAGCTCGATCAGCGGCTCGAGGATATACTTCCTCTTCGGGAAATCGTACCGAAACACGATCTTGTGGCCATCTATGTTGCGACCAAGGCACCCCTTTGTCACATGCTTGAGGTCTGTGAGCAGCTCCACCCCATCACCACCAATGGGGTGGAGGGAGAATGCCTTTGAGCTTGCTTCGTACTGTAGGGCGAATGACTTGCCATCGCTCTCTTCTACCTTGGCAGCATCAACTGCGTACACATCTGCCAGGTCAGCAAGACCAGTCGAGTGAGCAAATATGGGTTCCATAGCACGCTATAGGAGGGGTGTAAACAAGACATATAACCATGCCGATTGTCCGACTGCTGCTCTCCGGTGGTGAGAACGTAATCTCACCCTCTCTAGAGGGGAGACGGGTGGTACAGTACCGTGTATAATGGGTCCTCTTCGAGGTGCCCCAGCGGGGCACAACATAGCTACATGCCAATGTGCTACATCAACCTCCGGGCAGTGCACACAGCAGCTCACTGGTAGAAGTCGGCCGGGACATGATAGAGTATCTCCCAGGTGCCAACAGCAACCTATGGAAAGCTATCAGTCCTAGCCTGTTCACGCCTGTAAATCACCTGTTTGACAGCCCCTAATTAACATATATGCCAGCACGGATGGGATATCGGACGCCCATTTAGAGGTTACACTCTTATTACTCATTGACCTGACGACAACATCATATCATACCAGCATTATCTGACCTTTGCCAAGATGATGAAAGAGGGTTGCCCCTTCATGACCCCTGCACAAAACGAACAGATGCTCGCACTGCAACAAGAAGGAGAGCGACTACAGCGGGAGAGCTGGTGTCAACAGGACGTGAGCATTGCAAGGAAGGAACAGTGAAGCTTCCAAATACTGGCAGGACCTCCTGAAGAAGAGTGAGGGGGACACAGGAGTCTTGACAGATGGCGATGAGCCAGATGTGTTCACATACGACGATGAGCCAGATGTCTTCACAGACGAGGATGAGCCAGGTGTCTTCTCAGACGAGGATGAGCCAGAGGTCATACAGTGGGAAGAGGAGATGGCGCAGAAGTGTAAGCCCAAGAAAGCCATCCAGTGGCGGACCTACTATCTTGGTGATACGGTGAAGTTCCAGATGTCACGTCTCAGAAAGCTACTGGCACCCGTCATGGTGCTGGATGACCGCTTTCTAAGAGACGTCTGTCTCAACACCCGCAAGCTGGTACGGTTCGCCAGGCTCTCCAAAATGAACCCTTCTCCTTCGATCAATACTCACCATTCTGTTACTTCTGATATACAGCTGGCCCTGACAGCGGCTCTAGGATTATAGACTTAGAAAGCTTTACCGACTCCTGGGAACCGGGTACTCGGCTCCCAACTGCCGAGTACCCGTTTACCATAGAGCTCATTCTTGTTTGCATAGCGACAAGAGCAATACATGCTTTTTGCATTAAGGATTTTAGTGTTTTAAAATAATCTAAGTCTTTAATCAGTGATAGTTTGTGTGTTCTGAAAGGATTAACTAAGGACTATGGAGAATACCGCCCAAGACAACCAGGTTGTATTGTTCTTTATTATCCATAGTTAAAAGACTTATGTCTCTAAATTTCGTTGTGTCGCATGTTCCAATTTCTGTCCCCATAGAATCTGGGATGTGTGCTAACAACGATATATGCCAGACGATCGCCTTCTTTAAACCCCAACAGGCGATCGGCAGATATGAAAATAGGTGTTTGCTACGGTATTTCTAACACGAATATCGGCTGACGTCGTTCTCCGTAGAATCCGAGCGGGTGACGTCACACCCGGTCGCTCGGATGTTTATGTGAAGAAAAATTTTTCATTAATTCGCGCATCTTATTCTGGGTGCTGCGTACTAAAAATGGTACCGGAAACTTTAGAATGATCAAGTTTACGTGCGATCACGATCGGTTTGCAATGATCGGTGGTTTCAAAATTCTTGAGTAGATGTGTGGTCTGCGGTTTTACCGTGTGAGACAGCAGTTTTGTTATACATTTTGTTGTTTTCTTCACATATCGTGCTGCGTTCGTTAGGAGTATAATTTATATTGATTAGTAAATATACCCTGAATGCTATGCGATATGATTCCTGGAGCCGTTACACATCCTCGAGGATCTATTATGGGTGTGTTGTGCCCGCCGCGTACTTGTCGTCATAATCAATGCGATCGTTGTTGTAACGTGGCGGGGTGGGGTGTGGGGAGGTTACGGTTAATTTATGAGTCAAATTATTTGAAAATTAATTGTCTGCCTTCCATCCGGGTCTCGTTCCGCTTGTTTATTGTAGGTTTGTGCTTATTTTATAGGCCAAGCCGGCCCCGCCATCATGTGACGACTGCCATAAGTTTGTCCGTGTAATGTTCAAGGACCATGTCTGTTTTATGTGTGCCCTGTGTAATATAGATCATAGGTGTAATGTTTGTGCAGTGTGGTCCGTCGAAACGATGGTTAAGTTCCTTGCCCAGAAGGACTTGGCTGGGTCTGACGCCGGGCCAGGCGGTCCGAGAGTAAATCGTGGAGCGCCCGGTTCGGCCGGTGCGGGTGCTCCACGTCCCCAGCTGGAGGTGGCGGAGATGGCACCGCCGGCGTGGTTTGGTCCGGCTCTGCAGGGTTTTTCTGTATAGCGTTCTGACCACGCTGGTGTCGTCCCTGCTACCAAAGGTTGGGGGGCAGTTTCTCCCCATGCCTGGTACGGATCCTGTCCGAGGACAGGATTCTGGACTGGTTACCGAGGGGGCCGTCTCGTACGGCCCCCTGGCAGTCCCGTCTGGCTTCGGCCAGACGGGTTTGTGTTTCTCTGCGGCCACCTCCGGGTGGTCCAGTAGCGGTGGCCGGTCCGTCAGGTGTGGGAGCCGTCCGCCAGGACGGTTCCATGGTTGACTCGTCTAGTGACGACTCTTCGGAGTCTGAAGACGAGGAGGCCGAGGAGGAGAGGTTGCTGCGGCCCGTGAAGCCGCAGGTGGAGAATATGGAGGTTGATTCCGTCCTAGACGGAACCGGCCTCCATTTGTCTGGTTTGGCGCAAGCCAGGTCAGCGGCTCCGCCTGTGGCTGATGCAAATCCGTTACCGTGCACCGGTTCCGTGCGGCTTGGTTTGGCACCAGCCGTCACGGGAACGGGTGTGCCGGGCCGGGCGTGGTACTCACCTATCTCGCCTGGTCCGGCAGTCGGACGTGGGGTGCCGTGGGCGCCCGTGTCCGGCTATGGTTCCGCGACTGCTACGGGTCCGTACGGTTTTCCGTGCGGACCTACCCCATGGACCGGAGTGTTTCATGGGGTGGCGGCGGAACCGTGTGGTACCGGAGTGCCTGGCGTGTCAGCCGTGGCTCCTTGCTGGGAGGCCGTGGCTGGCAGACCCGTGAGCACGTCAACGGGTGACGTGTTTGCGGGGGTGTCTTCATCGGAGGTAGATTGGTCAGATGCTCTGGCGTGGCTAGCCAGGGTTGACCCATCTGTGGTTTCGGCCACGGCCGATGAAGATGCGCCCCGTCCGTCGGTTGCGTCGATCAGGACGGGGATTTTGCCCGCGGCCCGGATCCAGTCAGTGGGACTGGATCCACGGTTCATAGAATGGTTGGATGCTATTTATAGCAAACAACTGATGACCAAGGGTCAGCTCCCTGCGGCCTCCAGGGAGGTGCGGGCAAGATGTCGTATTCCGCGGGGGGAATACGACAGGTATGGTGTAGTCCCGTCGGTCACGGAGGATGACCGATGGGTACTGGGCGTCCAGAGTGCCGTGCCGGGTCACCCCGGTCCGGCACTTGTGGACAAGTCTCAGGTACACCAGGAAGAAGTCCTGTCCCTATGCGATGAGGGTGTGAGGGCAGCGATGAGCGCTGTCAACCACTCTTATCGTCTCCTTCAGTCGGTGTGGGCTGAAGCAGGGCAGGCCACCCTGTGCCACCTGTGGCGCTTTCATGTGTCAATGACGGCCTGGTGCTGTCGATGGACGCATTGGCAAGGGTGCAAGCGCGTGTGACAAAATCCAGGAGGCAAATGGTCATTGACCATATGCGTCCGGCTACGGCAGTCAGGGAGCGTCTCCTTGGGACACCCCTGACAGGGCCTAGCATCTTCGGTGGCCAAGCGTGGGCCATCTTAGAGGATACCGCCAGTATCGCGCAGAATCGGTTAGCGGTAAACCTACAGCTAGAGCTAGTGCGGCAAGCGCATGCACTAGGGCCTGTGGGGAAACCGCTAACGGGACAACCTTCAAAGGAGCAGAAGAAGCATAAGGGCAAGGCGAAAGCTAGGCCTGTTGCGACTTCTGCTTCAGCTGGGGTTTCAGAGCCGCCGCCGGCGAAGAAGCCCAGGAAGGTTGTAGAGGCGCCTACCCTCCCCAATGTTGCTCCTGACCGCCCTAGAGGCGGGAAGGGTAAGGGTAAGGCCTCAAAGGGCGGACAGAAGGGGCCGAAGCGTACCTGAGGGTACGAACGCTCCCTTCATATCCGCCTGGACCGCGCCTGTGCGACAGGAACAGCGGTGCCAGTTATACCCGTCGTGCCTAGAACGAAATGGTTCTCTCTCTCTCTCGTTAAGAAAGAGTAGGGGGGGCGGACTGCGAGCCGGACAACCCCGTTAGACGTCGAGGCGTCTATGGTGGGTGGAAGGCTCATGCGTTTCGTCGAGGCCTGGCAAGGTGTGACGTCAGACAGTCTGGTCCTGGGATGGTTATCCCAGGGTTACATGCCGGAGTGGTGGGACTTTCCACCACAAAATCTGTCTTTGGCACCTGTCTGGACACCCGTACCAAGGGAGCCAGACAAGTTAGAAGCCGTTCAAAAGGAAGTGTCGGGTTTGCTTCTGAAGGGAGCAATAAAACCAGCAAATCGAAACACTCCAGGCTTCTATTCAAACATGTTCCTTGTCCCCAAGAGCACAGGGGGATGGATACCCATACTCAATCTCAGGCCATTAAATTGGTTTATCCATACGCCTCGGTTCCAGATGGAAACGCCGAGGTCGGTAATGCGGGATTGAGGAAAGGAATGTGGTGTGTATCGATCGATCTGAAAAATGCATATTTCCACATTCCTATGAATCGGAGTTGGCACAGGTTTCTGAGATTTGCGTTTCAGAATCAAGTATGGGAGTTTACAGTCTCCCGTTTGGCCTGTCGACAGCTCCGAGGGTTTTCACAAGAGTGGTCCTTGCGGTGACAGCGTTTCTCAGAAAAGAGAACGTGGCGCTACACACCTACATAGACGACTGGCTGCTTAAGGCAGACTCGGCAGCCAGGTTGAACGTGGATACTGCTCTGACTCTGAAGTTACTTTCAGATCTACGCTGCATAGTCAACGAGGAGAAATCCGAGTTGACGCCCACTCAACGTTTCGTTTATTTGGGGATGCGATTCGACCTTGAGGAGGGCAGGGTTTACCCATCAGAGCCCAGAGTGGTGTCTCTGTTAGCCATCCTCAAGAGTTTTCGAGTGGGAAACCACATTCAAGGCGAGGCGGTTCCTTCAGATGCTGGGCATGATGGTCTCCATGGAGCAGGTTATCCCGTACGATGCTCTAATGCGAAGGCCTATCCAGTTGTATCTGATGTCTCTGTGGAAACAGAGAACAGAACCCCTGTCAAAACTGTTGCCAGTTTTGGAGCCGATAATATCGCATCTTCTATGGTGGAAACAGCGTCAGAATCTCCTATTAGGGGTTTCGCTGCACCTACCCCGCCCCCAGCTGTCCGTCTACACGGATGCATCGCTGGAAGGGTGGGGGTGCCTGCCTGGAAGAACCAGGTCTCGGGCACATGGACTCTCCCGGAGAGTCAGCTGCATATCAATCTGTTGGAAATGATGACAGTGGAACTGGCGTTGGAAGAGTTCCTTCCGATGATCAGGGGCAGGGTGATATTGATACGGTCGGTCGATTCGACAGTAGTATCATATATAAATCGCCAAGGCGGGACCAGGTCGCCCACTCTGTGTATCAGGGTGTGGCACTTGATTCAATGGTGCAGGAATTACTCGGTTGTTTTGAAAGCAGCTCGTATTCCTGGCCGATTGAACATTCTGGCGGATGCTTTGTCTCGCAGACAGAGAATCCTGCCAACAGAATGGTCCCTCAACCCTCCAGTTCTGCGACGGATCTTCGAGCATTGGGGCAAACCCAACGTGGACTTGTTCGCCACAAAGGAAAATGCTCAAATCATGACATATGTCTCGCCGATTACAGATCCAAATGCCGTCGATACAGACACTCTGGCGATAAGCTGGAGAGGGATGCACGCTTACGCGTACCCACCCACCATTCTTCTACCGAAGGTTTTGGTGAAGGTCAGGGAGGAACCGTGTCTGGTCCTGCTAATAGCGCCGTATTGGCCGAGCAGGGCGTGGTTCACGGATCTTCTAGATCTGATGGTGGAAAATCCTGTGCAGTTGCCCGAGATTCCGAACATAATCTCCCAGGCCAAGGGACGCTTCCTACACGAGTGTCCCGATATGTTCAATGACTGCGTGGATGTTATCAAACAACGTTCCACGTCGGAAGGCTTTTCTCGACAGGCTGCTGATTTCATCGCGGCTGCGAGAAGGAGGTCAACCTTCAAGTCATATAACAACAAGGTTAACAGATTTGCAGACTGGTGTGAAGAAAAGGGTATTGATACCTTTCAATCCACTATCAGCAAATATCAGACTTTCTCTGTGAGCTGTTCTTTTGAGGACTAGCTCCCGTCACAGTTGCTGGATACAAGTCAGCTTTGGCATCAGTTATCCCTTGTCTAGCCAACAGGGATAGTCCAGAGGTGGCCCAGTTAAATGTGATGTTGAAGGGAATGAGCAATCTCCGACCGAGCCTGGAGTCTATCTTTAGTGCTTAATGTACTGGCCAAGCACCCTTTCGAACCGTTGCGTTCGGCTAGTCTAAAGCATTTGACTCTAAAGGCGGTCTTTCTATTGGCAGCTTCCTCAGCTAGAAGGCGCAGTGAGATCCATGCGCTTTCGGCAGAGAGGAACCGATTTATTGTTTCTGGAGAAGGTCTGCGTCTTCTGCCAAGAGCAGAGGTTATGTCAAAGAACCAATCTTTGAGATATCCCGGCAAACCGATCATTATACCGAAGTTAACTAGGTTTGATCGTGATGCCAGTGTCTGGTGCCCGGTCCGTGCTTTGACTAAGTACAAGAAACGGACTGACTCGTTACGGTCGAACGATAGACATCTGTGGATCTGCCATAAAAAGTCTTATGGCGCCGCATCCATGGATACTATCTCTCATTGGGTGGTCGAATGCATTCAGACTACTCAGGAGATGGCGACTGGGCACCAGGTGCAAGGCGTAAGGGCAGACAATGTCAGAGGAATAGCCGCCTCGACCGCCCTTTACAATGGTGTTCCGTTATAGGACATCATGGCCGTTGCACAATGGCACTGTGAGTCCTCATTCACGGATTACTATATGAGGGATGTGTCAGACTCAGCCAATCCACTCGCTTTAGCTGTTTTGAAACGATAGTTAGTGACCACACTGCTTTTCACCCTTTTCTCACTTCGGTAAGAAAAGAACCTAAAGCAGGCATGGTCAGGCGAGAGGATGTCAACCAGATTGTGTCACTGATGGCCGAACCGGTGAATGGTTGGAGGCGGTACGTCTGAAGTCCAATTATCATACGGTAATTCAATAGTGAGAGTTTTTTGTATTATGGATATGTATCATGTTCATTCATCTTATATATTCATGCTCATTCCCAGGCTAATACATGGAGTATGCAGGGAGCAGTTAACCGGCATATTTGTGTTTTCAGGCGAGATACATGTTCGTTAGTTCTCTCCCTTTTCTTAGGAGGAAAAAGGGGGGAGGACTGTGACGCGAATGTGATTCGGTTCCGTGAACTTGACGGTCCTTTTAGGTCTCCGTTAGTCAAGTTTGAAGTCTAAAATCTTTCTCCAAGGGGCAAAATTAGCATTTATGGCTTGCCCCTTCCCACCAGGTTACTGATCAAATCTGGTGTATATCAGAAGTAACAGAATGGTGAGTATTGATCGAAGGAGAATGCAGGAAATGTCAATTTCCCTTTCTCCGAGATCTAACAATACTCACCATTCTGTTACGGACCCAGCCTCCCAGCCCCACGGAGGCAAGCCATAGTTTTCTCTTGTTTGGTGGCTATGCAAACAATATGAGCTCTATGGTAAACGGGTACTCGGCAGTTGGGAGCCGAGTACCCGGTTCCCAGGAGTCGGTAAAGCTTTCTAAGTCTATAATCCTAGAGCCGCTGTCAGGGCCAGCTGTATATCAGAAGTAACAGAATGGTGAGTATTGTTAGATCTCGGAGAAAGGGAAATTGACATTTCCTGCATTCTATGACTCATGAGCAGATTCTGCAGGTGATGCCTGTTTAAGCCTCCAGATATACTATGGCAAAATCAGAGTGGCGGAAGCAACCAGAACTATACCCCTCCCTGACTGCTGACGAGGGCGGTACCATCCGCGGCTGGCGACTCCAGCAGATGGATACCATCAGGTAGAATCTCGTCTGTGAGGCAGAAAAGTACAGCAGAACCCGCAGGCGATATAAGATGGCATACAACGTCCTCGCGCGTACAACCACTGCTGCAGGTGTGATTGGAGCCATTGCTGGTGTGGCAGCTGTGGCAACTCTCGCTACAGGGGTGGGTGCCCCTCGTCGCCATTCCGCTGGGTGGCGTGACACTAGCCGCCACTGTTTTGGCCACGGGCTTGGGGATGGGGCAGCGGCAGATCACAAGGAGGCCGGAGAAGCATGCTAAGTACATGACACTGGCACAGAGTATGCTACGGACTATCGACGGAAGACCCACTTTTTCCATGCACGACTAGCATCGTGGTTGCGAGTGGATTTGAGGAGGTAGTCCTGGTAGTTATCTGGGAATTTCAGAAATGCTGGCAGATTACTGGCCACTCTCCTGCGCCCTCTTTCGTTGAAGATATGCTCAATAGCCTCCTTGCGGCCAACAGTAAACCCCTCCTGAGTACCTTCTGCATGACCGGTGTCGTGGCTCTCCGCTACAGCGGCACTGACATCCTCCCTGAAGTAGTTATTTGCACCAGACTGGAGGCTATCCAGCATATATCGCTCTTCCTGGCTATGGAGGCTAAATACGGCAGCCCACTTCCCGACCGTTAGTAGATCTTTGGGATCGACCCTCGCCCTTTGGAGAGCTAGAATAACAGGACTGTTGGTTTGGGCCACAGGTAGGTTGAGTGGTCTGCCCTGGGTGCTATCAAACCTCCGGTAGAGTATCCGAGTCAGGAGTTCTTTTGTACTACGAGCTGGCGCTCCTTCCTCTATGGCGGCCAGTATCTCCGCATCAGACGGAGGTGTAACCTTGGCTCGCTCGTGGATAATGTTGATGTCACGCAGTAGTCCTTGGACCCTGTCACAGTGGGACAGTGCACGCCGTGGCTGTCGTGCCGACTTGTCCTCCTGCCTATAGATAATCTGCTGGAGAACTTTACCAAACATGGCAGCCGTTTAAACCCTCTACATACCCAGACCTTAAACATGCTGCAGTATGTGCAACATCCAGATGGGGGCCATTGAACCCGCGACATCACACCACACTGATCCTCGGAAGGACTGCCTGACAGTCATTCGACCCAGTCTACACGATAAGAACCCATTGTCCGCTGCTGGGAAGTACATCGACTTTGCAATCTCAGCACAGATCCACGAGATCAAGAGCATGACACTCGAGTTCAAGCTTCAGAGCACAATAGAACAGACGGTAGAGCTCCCGCAGGTTCTAAACAGGTGGGAGATCGTGCAGAGCAACAGCACCGTGGACACCACCTATGTGAACGATGAGTACCGAGTCCTAGGTCCGCTGGCTTGTGGACCAACCTTCTATGCGAAGGGAAAGGAGTACTACGCTGTGGGGTGCAATGAGGGGTTCACTGAATTCGAACTACAGGCAGGTGTCGAAAAGCCTGTGGCAGTTCCACTCTTAACCCTCCTCGAGAACACACACGTGAATCCGGCTGCCATGCAGGATAGGCTGTTCCTCCGGGTGTACACTGAGCAGCTCGCAGATGCGATGATGAATGCTCTAAGACTTCATGTCTGGCATGACGAGAATGACCAGGAACTGAAGCAAACGGGTTCCAAACAGCGGATCGTTCATGTGGAACGAGAACACCAGCAGGTCCTCGCCACAGCTAACCAATGGGTAGAGCTGACATTGCATCGTCGTGCATTGGACTGTGTCGCTGTTGCGGTCCTGGTTCAGAAGCGAGGAGCCATCCAGCAGGTGGATAAGCTAGACGACTTCAAGCTTGTGGTTGCTGGGACAAATGTTCTTGGTGAGGTACGTGAGCTGGCTGACTGCCAACTCTACAGACAGAAAACTAAGTCATATGCACTTCTGCGACTAACCAGTGGAAGCGATGACCTCGAGTCGGCACTCGAGGGCCGTCACCACCTCGGGGGAAGAAACATCCCACCTAATCAGGGCAACCGGCTCAACTTCAACATCGGAAACCTCATAGCTGGGACTCACCCATTAGGTGTGACGGTACTTTACTTTGGCTATGCTAAGGTATGCGTGTCGAACACATCAGGTATTCAGCTTGAGCGTGCGTAGAGCACGACTCATGTCATCACCACTGCAGCTACCACCACTACTATAAGCTCTGCTGTCTTCTGACCTGTCGATGCTTCATAGTCGAGCGTTGGCTCAGATATCTTTACAGCCTCGTAGTACTCATCAAGACTCGCATCTGCCTCTTTGATGCTCTGGTTGGCCTGAGCTCGGAGTTGTCGTCGGCGTGCCTCCCTCTGGCGCATATGCTCGAGTGCTTTGCTGTACTCAAACTTCTCCTTAGACAGCTTCTCCATCGAAAGGAATCTATCGCACTTGCGTAAAAGGTTCTATCGGGCCGCTGGCAGCAGTTGGGGCTCTGATCGCTCTGTTCACAACGAATGCTGGTGAGACGGTCCGCAAGATCGCCAACAATGATCTCCATGGTGTGGAGAAGATTTCTGAAGCCATACCAGCCATCGCCTCAGGAGTAGGTACGTTCTTCGGCGTCGCAGACCCTTGGCTACTGTACGTTGCCATAGCACTCGCGGCCATCTGGGCCGCCGAACATTTAAGCCATGCTATATAAGGATGGCGTCTGTGTACAACCTGGTGAAGATACTTAACTTCCGAGGGTTAATTGATAAACTACCGTTCAGTGAGGATCCAGCAGAGACTAGACGCCGGTGTACAGAGGTGTTTGAGGAGCTCTTCAATGATAGTCGAATGAATGGCGGCCATCTGTTCGTCTGTTTAGAGTTCGCCCAGGCCGTGCGTGACAGGATGGGAGTGGACCTCAGTGATAAAATCACCCAGGCCATGCGTGACAGAACGGGAGTGGATGTCAGTGATGAAATCAAGCATCTTTCTTGAGGAACTCTACTATCAGCCTGGTGGATATTACCGTGAACCTCCTCAACTACTCGAGGCTGCACGTCGCAACGGCCACAACTTCACATTGGAGACAGTTAGCCAGTGGCACAGCTGTCGCTTTGGGAGCTTGTCCAGGTCTGTCGGTATGTACTGTGCCCTAACCCTTGTCCGGATTAGAGATGCTCGCCGTTGGATCACCAGCATGAACTCTCTGATCAGTTCTTTGGGGTCAGGATTGCAGAGGTGAGTGGGCTCACTCGTGGCACCCTCTAAGGAACAGCCAACTGACACAGAGATAGGTATGTGAGTACTCTCGATCGTGAGAGTCTCCGTAGGATGAGTCTTGATACCATCTAGGAGTGCTTCAAAGTCGTAAACTATGAAGTGTGGGAATGGGACAGTCCGAACTCGTTTAGGAACGCTTGGAAAGCGTTTTATACAGCACTCGATCATGAGAGTCTCCGTAGGATGAGTCTTGATACCATCTAGGAGTGCTTCAAAGTCGTAAACTATGAAGTGTGTGTATGGGACAGTCCGAACTCGTTTAGGGATGCTTGGACAGTGTTTTATACAGCACTCCCACTGTACCACAAGCGTGCATCCAGACGATCTCGGCTTCTCCTCTCTCAGGACTGACTTGCGGTATCTTTGTTCGGCATCCTCACCTCGCTGGTGTTGTGGACACCCGTGCCAGTGACATCCATGGAACTGGTAAACGGCATTGGTGGTCGGATCATAACCATCTACGGGAGCACCCTCAATCCAACGCTCTCCATTGCCCACACTACATGGTGTATGTGTACGCCTCTGTTTCTCGACTCATACTCGATCCAATGAGTAGCCGCTGAACTAGATGGCTGGGGCGGATAGAAGGCTTTCTCATGCGCAGACTGTGGCGCCTCAACCTTCTCGCCAGGACACACGATTGTTGTTTTGCCGCCTGTACAGCGATCAACGTGGCATTGAAGATGGCATGCCTGTGTAAACCTCTGCTGACAGTGTCTGCAGACTAGTGTATGTGCCAGCTTGGATATGTTCTTGATTTAGAAGGCGTGGTGGTCCCACACTCCGATGGTCATGGTGTCACGGTAGTGAGCCGCTTGCCTGATCAAGTGCCAGATGCCCTCTTCGGTTGGTTCATACACACGAATCCCGATCTTAGCGAAGAACTCTACCTTGTCCAGCTGATCCAGCGAGGTCTTGGGGACATCAGGTAATGTCGCTGTCGTGCCGTAGAACTTTGTGGCAAGCTGTCGTGCAGGAGCTGTACTTCTATCAGCTCTCGCTCCTCGGTGGACTGCTAGACATCTCCAGAGACACATGTTGTCCCTGTAGGTGTCGAGGGCAGTCATACGCTTCTTCTGTCGTAGCCAGTCTGGGAGGGGACCTGTCCCAAGCAGAGGTTGGCGGTCGATGATAGCCCTGACATCAACGTTGATTGATCGAACGAAAGCCCGCTTGGTGTTGGGTCGATTGATATTGTCTGTGTCGAGGCGGGCTTGCTCTCTTGCTGCCACCCAGTCCTGAGCTGCTCCTATCGTGTTCAGCCATGGGCTCCCTGGAGCATTCTTGTGGAAGAGCATCACCCTACCGTCTTCGATGTGATGGATGCGATAGGTATGGGTGTAGCGGAGGTCGAAGGCATTCTGGACAGTCTGCTGGATCTTTTGCATGATCTGACCTGTGAGGTCTCCTTCTAGACCTCTGACGAATGTCCAGCGTACTGACCGGCATCCTCTATCCTCTGTCTCCCTTTCGCTGAGACGCTGGTCGAGAATGTGTTCGCCTTCTCGCCTCATGCTCCGGGCTAAGGGTTCAGACCTCGGCCCCCTCATGACTGTTAGTGATCCTGCGTAGGAGAGGTAAGCGCTCCAGTGGATGGTCCACCCTCTGCCTCGCTACAGTCTTGGCTCGCAAGCTAGCAGTCACCTCCTCGTCCAACTGATGAAGCTCACGTATACGCTGCGCTTTCTTGTGGGGATTCCAAGGATCATCTTTGGTATGTGCTGGAAACCTTCCCGTCTTCATTGCTCGGGAGAGTAGCTTCTGCCACTCCTCGGCACGGACCTGTCCGATCATCTGGAGCAGGTCGGCTTTCTTGCCCTTAGGGTAGCCTCTAAGGCCGAATTGCTTTGCAATAGCGCGAAGCTGTGCAACAGTAATCATGGTGTATATCACTGTGGATGCCTGTCTCTAAATGGGCGTTCAGACCCTATTATGTGTGGTTGATCACAAGGCGATCAGTGGTGTATATCACTGTGGATGCTTGTCTCTAAATGGGCGTTCAGACCCTATTATGTGTGGTTGATCACAAGGCGATCAGTGGTGTATATCACTGTGGATGCTTGTCTCTAAATGAGCGTTCAGACCCTATTATGTGTGGTTGATCACAAGGCGATCAGTGGTGGTTATCACTGTGGATGCTTGTCTCTAAATGGGTGTTTAGACCCTATTATGTGTGGTTGATCACAAGGCAATCAGTGGTGTATATCACTGTGGATGCTTGTCTCTAAATGGGCGTTCAGACCCTATTATGTGTGGTTGATCACAATCCTAAAATGATACTACCTCCCTCAACTGGCAGCCGTTAAGCGATCCGTGGGCCCCCACCACCCTCTCAATCCCTGGGGGCCTCCATCTAGAGGCATACACCAACCACATATCTCAACAACCCTGTGGGCCTCCATCTAGAGGCATACATCAACCACATGTCTCAACAACCCTATGCCCCAGGGATTGAGAGGGCAGTGGGGGCTACGGATCGCCGAATGGCGGCCAGTTGAGGGAGGTGGTATCATTTTAATCCCGACCCTACTACTCAATGCAACCTGCGTATCCTTGATGCTGTATAACTGTAACAGCTGGGGAGCGCCAAAGGCAGCTCTAGACAAACTCGATGCCTGCCACCACAAACACCTGCTGGCCAGACAGCATAATTTCCAACGATGCACTATACAAGATGTGTAATACGTCGTCGCTGTCTATAAAAGTCGCCCATCAGAGATGGTCCATGTTTGGGCATGTGCTAAAGATGCCAGAAGAGACACCAGCACAGAGAGCCTTGGAATTCTCCCTACTCAGAGCCAGCAAATACAAAGCCAGGAGAGGACGTCATTGCATAAATCTGCTAAGCATGCTACGACTGAGGTGACCTCAAGAAAGCAGGACTCGGTACACTCAAGTCAAGCAAAAGCGAAGAAGGACTGATTGCAGCCGTAGGATGTTTCTACTACTACAGCCACAGAATACAGTAATCTTACATATGCCCCCTTTGACTTAAGAAATACGAAAAATATCAGCTTTCCACACCTTTTTCACACTCGTTCAAGCTATTTAAGCGAAAATCGGTGCATCGCTTTAGTGTAAGGAGTTACAGAGCAAGTTCGATTTTCGGACATTTTCGTAAATTTTTCATGAAGTTATGCCCCTTTTCGACTTATGAAATACGAAATATATTACTTTTCTGCACCTTTTTTCTCAGTCTTTCAAGATATTGTACTGCGAATTGCTACACAGCTTTGTTATGAGAAGTTACAGACCAAGTTCGAGTTTCAGGTGTGTGCATAAATTTTTGATGGAGTTATGCCCCCTTTCGACTTAGAAAATATGAAAAATATCAGCTTTCCGCACTTGTTTTCGCACTCCTTCAAGATGTTTAAGCGAAAATCTGTGCATGGCTTTAGTATAAGGAGTTACAGGGCAAGTTCGAGTTTCAGACATTTTCGTCAATTTTTCATTATGCCTGCCCCATTTCGACTTATGCAATACAAAAAATGAGTCATGGGCGGTATTACCGATACATCGATATAAATCGATACAAATACAGCTGCAATACGTATCGTGATACATTCACCATGAACCGATATTTTTGTGGAAAAACATCAATCTTCACTATTTCATGAGATTCTGATAAATATGCCAAAATATTCACAAAAAGTGTTACTGCTTACTTATTTTAGTTACAGGCGTTTACACGGAAAATGGTTACTATAAATAATACAATGCAAATCTCGGCCCAAACAAACTCGGCCAGGGGCAACGTAGATTTTCTTTGCTTAATTCAGGGCCCGTCCTACCCATTCGACAATTCGTTTTGAGAATAATTCTCACTGCTGGCGAATAAACCACAAATCTAGGCGAATTTCATGGCGAACGCAAAATAATACTAACACAATTCCTCAAATGGAGCTGGCGAACAGCTTTTCTGCAAACGCGAACGTATTTATGTAGTTTCCAATAAACATGAAACTAGCGATCGCGTCTAATCGAAGTCATAGACTAATTATATAAAGACGCGACAGACTGTACTACGGCGTAATACCAAATTTATAAACAGCGCCACCTGAAGTTAGTCACGTTAAACTGTGCCCTTAGTATGGAAACGATGTTTATGACTGTATGTTACTCGAAACGTAGTTATCCCACTTGAATACCGCTTTTTCACCGATAGTTTACTGCGACTATCGCCAGGGGGCGAATTGCGCAAGTGACGTCAACTTGGCATGTCTTTATATAGTTAGTCTATGGTTATACTAGGCTACATTACATTGCAATATAGTGAATCCGAAAGCTACCGAATGTCACAAAAAGAAAATTATTAAATCACTACAGGCGTTTTATTTCCGCGAAAAGCCAATGAGATATTGGTACATGTTACAACGTTAGGGGCGCATAGTGTTTTATAACTAGCCCTGAACTAGTCTTTCTTACTAGAGCACCGATGGGGGTATTGCGGTAGCGGGCACGAATCTGCTACGTTGTGCATCATATCATCAATCAAAACCACACCATCTGCATGTTTTACTAAAAAAGTGTCTACATTAGTCGATACACCTATGGTATATTTTTACAGATTTAATCCATAATTTGCGTTTATTCGCTGTCTGTTCATCGCGAACACAGGTGATGCGTAGAAGTGATAATGAAGTTGCTTACGGCCGATGTCAGTTAAATAATCTGCAAATAAATATGACATTCGGTTGTTTTCGAATTCACTACTCTCGTTAACACTAACTCGATTATACAGCGTGTGAAACGTTTCCGTTTTGGAACAGTCTCCCGTGGTTGGTTAAAAGGTTTGACAGAAAGAAGATGGCATCGCAGAGTAAAATAAACACACTTTTCGTTCGAAAAAAGCAACCTATCGAAGTAAATAACGATGATGCGGATACACATGCACCCAACTTAAATGTCTAGATTCAAGTTTTATTTGACAATGACGGTCAAGCCATGATTAAATGTTTCTGATCATCTTTATTACTTATTGATCAGAGACCCACTCACCTGATGAAGCATCTGATTCTAACTCTTACATTGTACATGCTGACCATCAACTTTGATTTGATTATTCATGATCAATGGCATCTGCATTAAACAAGGCAGATGGAGTCAGTGCCCAGATCAAGATGATACATGACATGGTCTCCTGTGTCACAGTATGCATCAATTTATTTATTTCATTTGAATAAGGATGAGAAGTGAACAACTTGTCAGTGGTAAATAATAGGGGAAAATAACAAACACAGCAGTCAGTTGCTAGTAGACAATTCTTTTAATTATATATTATTATTATTATTATACAATTGATCTTGATTTTGACAGATTTGTAGTGTACAGAGTATGCTTTGGCTAAGAAAACACAGAAATAGGCTAATTAAGAAAAAAACTTGTCTGGCTAAGACAACCAATATCTGGCTAAGAGAATTCCAAAATAGGCTAATATGCTGGCTAATAAATTCTGAACAGGCTAACAAAATTCTAAAATAGGCTAATCTACTGGCTAATGAGTTCTGACTGGTAGGTCTGGCCCTGTAAATCGCTATATTTTAAATATTTGTTCAGCAAACATCGATGTTACTGGGCGGGAAATGTTGAAAACAGATGACGGATGCAATACATTCTTTGTCATCATTTTTATTTTGCTTGACACACTCGGAATTGTAATATACTGCTTGTAAATAGCCGTAAACCAGCCCAGAATTGCGAGAAAACCCATACTTGTAAGGGTATGAGTTTGCTTGGGTCGAAATTGCAGTAAATACACACAGTGATATCGAGTCAGCTTTGCAGAAAGTAAATTATACCCCAGTGCGGAGTACGCGAACAAAAAATAGGGGATTGCTATATGTACGGCACAGAATTCCATGAGATTATCGATGTTTGCCGAGTCTTTAGTTTGTGCCACATAAATAATAAAACATATATCTACCAAACATATTTTAGCGAAACTGATTTGAAAAAATTTAAATCATGGTAGCTACATTTAGATAAATAATTCTTGAGAATTCATTTTTTTGCGTCACATGATCACAGTTATTTCACGTGATCACAACAATAAAAATGTTCAGAGTAATGATTCTTCTTGTGTTGCTATAGTTAACATTTGACAATGTCTGTTTTTTCTCTTTCATCTGCTGCTCAGTCCCACTCGGTGTCAAAGACTGCATTAATAAATTGAGGATTTACTATTTTACATGGATGTAATGTAATCTTCTCAGTCATTTCACTATATTACCATGTATTGTGAAATTCCTTGACAAGACAAAACATTTAGAAACCAATCAAACCATGTGACAGTGACACTGGAACATAATAACCTTGGTGAATTGGTGATTTTATATTTATATCAGTACTCAGTAGTATATTACACTGGTTTAGGTTGTTAACTGAATTGGGGAAATTGGGGCTCACGATCAGAAAAAGAATGCAAGCTGGGAAATGAGATTATATGTACTGGTATAGTGGTATTCTATTTACAATTCATGAATTTGGTGTGTAAAAATATTTACAACATTTAATATTAATATTTACATATATGTGAAATTGCTTAGCAAATGCTCTAAGTGGGCTCAGGAGGTGGAGTTCATTGTTATTCACATGTTGCCAGTTCTTGCAACAATTGTGATTGATAAATGGGCTTGAAATGGCAGCTATTTTCAATCTGCCGCCTCCCTGTAATAATTACACAATATATCACGATACAGTAACTGTGTATCACATCGTATCGCGATACGGTAATTTTCGCGATACCCATGACTAGTGATAGTAGTAGTAGTAGTAGTAGTAGTAGTAGTAGTAGTAGTAGTAGTAGTAGTAGTAGTAGTAGTAGTAGTAGTAGTAGTAGTAGTAGGTAGTACTGTAGTAAACTGCTTTGTTATGTAAACTGATGATCTTTAGTTAGGGTTGATTATCAGCGAGTCCTTACATTGGCAAGTTCAAATACACATCAGTACCCGCCAATTATGGACTCCCTGACAATTTTCTTGAATGATTTTCTATTTAGGATCTGTTCCCGTATTTTTGTGCTGGTGCTGTTCCATAATTGTGTGGCTGTTATTGTAATGCGTTGTGCTCCTGTTTCCATTCTTGTGAATTTGGTATGTAGATTATGTTTATTTCTAGTATTGTGTCTATGGATGTCAGTGCTGAATGTAAAGTTGGAGGCCATGGTTTGTGGCAACGCATTGTGGTGAAAGTCTTTTACAATATTGTACATCTGTAGTTTTCCGATATCTTTTGAGTTTAAGTAATTTCGCCGTTTTGAATATATTCTGGCCCACTGCTGGTTTAGTAAAGAGTTGCTTCGTGGCATGCTTCCTGGTCCAAATCTTTCGTTGTCCTCTTCATCTGCTCCTGAGCAGATAATCCCCGCCTCTGAATCGGTACTATTTAGGGACCTAGCAGTTTTCGACCATGATTCAGAGGTGGCCCTAATAGAGGGTGAAATCCACGGTAAGAACACTGGCAGCAGGCTTGCCGCGCCGGTTGTTCGTGGTCAGGTGTCGCTGGAACCTGCCTGCTTATCAGGCCAGGATTATCCGCACCCTGCAGGTACCAGTTCCTCCTATGGTACCTCTCCTGGCCAGTCCGGGTTAGCATTCTTTGCTAACCTGGAGTCTAATCTTTCTGGCCAGGAAGAAGAGGATTATCTGCTGGGTTTTCCTTCTGGCGCCGTAGCCATGGACATTGACGTACGTGCACCCCTCGCGGGGAACACGGGCGCCATTGTCCACGGTACTACTCACGCAGGAGTAGCGTTCACGGCGCAGAAGGTAGCCCGGGCTGGTTCTGATGGCCAGTTTTACCGCATACCTCGGCTTGCTGATGGTGTAGCAGGTGCTGGCCAGGGCCGTGGTGTGGCGAAATTTTCCCCACGCAATACCACGGCGCCTGCTCCTGGTCAAGCCAGTCAGTTTGGCATGCCTGTTCTTTCAGGCCCGCATGCTTTCTCTGGCTTGCCAGGCGTATCAGTTCCACCAGCCACATACACACCTGTGATTGCTCAGGTGGCCACGGAGGAAGACTGGTCTGACGCTTGTCAGTGTCTAATCAACGTCAGGCCAGATCTTGCCGTGGATCAGTCGGCCAGTCAACGGGACCAGCGCCCGTGGCTGGCAGGAAAGCCGACTGTTACCGCTATGCCATCTTTGCCATTAGCTGATCATATTGTTGATATGTTCACTGCGGCGGAGACGTCCATTAAGACACATGGACGTTTAGCGAAGGCCCCCCCCCCCCCCTGCGAAGTGGCAAAGCAAGTATTACAGCTGATCAATATCAGCTATACGGTGTAGTACCGAAGCCAAGCATGGATGACCGTGCTGCGCTGGGTGAAGATACGCGGCCAGGTTCCCGGTCTGACACGGGAGCACTGTGTTCAAACATTTTGCGTTCGGCTAACACCGCGTTACGTGATGCGGAAGAGAGTTTGAGGGCATCTATTTCAGCGCTTTCGCATGTCTCACAGTTGTTACGGCATCCGCATTACGTCAGCCTAGTCCGGTGACTGTCCAGAGAGCCATCCAAGATGGAATTAACTTGTCTTTGGACTGTTTAACCCGGTCTGTAACCAGGAGTGTCCGGGCGAGGCGCACGTTTGCTCTTGACAACTTGTGCCCGTCCCAGGATTTGTATAATAGGCTGCTGCGTATGCCTATGACAGGTCCTGGTCTTTTTGGATGTGAGGGATGTAAGCATCTCCAGGAGACGGTTACCCTGGTCAATAACCAGAGGGCATTACGTGAGCAATTTGAAGTGCTCCGTGGAGAGCGCGTTCGCGCAGCTCCCCCTGCATATCATCCCCTGCAGGCTCGAGGTGGCGGTGGCCAGGTCAGAGGCCAGCCACCGGCGCAGCATCGTCAATGGCCGCATGCGCTTCGGCCAGCAGCGAGGGGGCGCAGGCTCCTCCGGCGCAGGCAGCCACCCACGCACCATGGTGCGCGCGGTGCGGGCCGTGGTGCGCGAGGATCTGGTCATCGTAATCGTACCTGACAGGGTGATTACCACAGTAGGAGCTACCCCAGTGCATCTGCACCAGGAGACAGTGCCACTCTTGCGCCTCTTATGTCCACCTCTCTCCCTAGGTAGACCAGTGGGAGGCCGATTGGCCAACCACATGCAAGAGTGGGAACGGTTGACTCAGGACTGTTTAGTCTTGCGATAGCTTTCAGTCGGGTATCATCCCGACTGGATAACGGGCCCACCATCACGACTGTCTCTGGTGCCGGTCTGGACTCAAATTCCAAGAGATCCAGATCAGCGGTTGTGTATAGAGGAGGAAATAAATTCCTTCATACTCAAGGAAGCAATTCAGCCGGCGCAAAATTGCCCATGCTTCTATTCAACCGTGTTCTTGGTAACGAAAAGCACTGGAGGGTGGAGACCAATTCTCAACCTCAAGCCATTGAACAAGTTCATAGACACACCCAGTTTCAAGATGGAAACTGTGAGATCGGTGTTGGCAGGGTTGGAGAAGGGAATGTGGACAGCTTCAATAGATTTGAAGGATGCTTATTTCCACATTCCAATAGCGAGGAGTTTCCGTCGCTTCCTGAGATTTGCATTCCAGGGCAGACAGTGGGAATTCAGGGTGTTACCCTTCGGAATTTCTATGGCTCCTGGTGTTACCCTTCAGAATTTCTATGGCTCCTCGGGTCTTCACCAGGGTGGTTCTTGCGATAACAGCATACCTCCGCAGGAGAAGCATAGCAGTCCACACATACATAGACGACTGGCTGTTAAAAGCACACAACCAGGAAAGTTTATCAGCAAATTTGGAGATAGTTTTGAAAACTCTCCACAGATTTAGGCTGGATAATAAATTTTCAAAAATCAGAGCTGACTCCATCCCAGAAGTTTGTTTACCTGGGAATGTTCTTCGATCTGGAGATAGGATATGTTTATCCTACTCAGGAGAGGGTACAGATACTCATCTCAGTAATACAGTCAGTGTGCAACAGTCGTCATGTCCTGGCACGGGTTTATCTGAGAATGCTGGGATTGATGGTTTCTTTGGAACCAGTCATTCCTCAGGCGGCCTTACATAGGCGGCCGATCCAGTTTTTTCTCATGACACAATGGACCCAGAGTACAGGTTCACTGGACTCGAGCATGTCAGTATTGGCGCCTCTAGTTCATCACCTTCAATGGTGGTTGAAGACAGAGAATCTCCTGGTGGGGGTGATGTTAACCCCTCCTCACCCTCATTTAACGATGTATACAGATGCATCGATGGAGGGGTGGGGAGCTTGCCTGGAAGAATCCACGAGATCAGGGCTTTAGAATCTGGAACAGTCAAAGGAACATATCAATCTACTGGAATTACGAGCAGTAGTCCTGGGCCTGGAACATTTACAGAAAGTTCAGGGCAAGAGTGTTCTAATTCGATCAGACAACTCAACAGTAGTGACTTATATAAACCGCCAGGGCGGAACGAAGTCGCCCAGTCTCTGTATGATGACTTGGAAACTGCTTTGTTGGTGCCTGGATCACAGGATTACCTTGAAGGCAGTTCATATTCCGGGAAGGTTAAATCTGTTAGCAGACTCATTGAGCCGAAGGATGAGTGTTTTACCTACGGAATGGCAACTAAATCAATGTGTGGCGGAACGTCTGTTCGACCACTGGGAGAAACCCAACATAGATTTATTCACAACGAAGGAGAATGCGAAGATGACGACGTATGTCTCTCCGATTCCAGATCCAAGCGCTTTCGCAACAGATGCGTTAGCTATCAGCTGGGTGGGAATGTATGCATATGCATTCCCTCCAGCAATCCTGATTCCAAAAATACTTCAGAAAATCAGACAGGAGGAGTGCCAAGTGCTTCTGATCGCCCCAAATTGGCCAAGCCAATCATGGTATACGGATCTGCAATCTGGTTCCTCTGCCTCTGATGGACAATATTATTTTCCAGGGCAAGAACCTTCACAACAATCCGTCAATGTTCCAATTGACTGCGTGGATGTTGTCAAGGAATCTAGAATTAAGGAGGGCTTTTCTGAGCAAAGCAGCCATGTTCATGGCTAAAGCCAGGGGTCAACCTCCAGAGCATATAATTATAAAATCAACAGATTTGCAGAATGGTGCTCAAAAAGATGTATTAATCCAGTGGATTCATCTATTCAGGTAGTAGCCGATTTCCTCTGTCACCTGTATGATGCCTATAGCTTCAAGCCTAACTCTATTGCTGGCTATAAGTCGGCTTTAATGACAGTTATCCCTTGCTTGGCTAATAGGGGAAGTGATGAAGTAAATACATTAAATACTTTAATCAAAGGCATGGGCAATCTAAGACCAAGGAATCCCCCAGTGATTCCGTCTTGGAGTTTATCACTAGTGCTTCAGGTGCTAGCTGATAGGCCATTTGAACCACTAAGCTCCATTTCTATGAAAATGTTGACGCTTAAAACTGTATTTTTAATTGCTGCGGACTAGGCGTAGGAGTGAGATTCATGCCTTGTCAGCCGAGGCAGACCGTTTTGTGGTTACAGGGGAAGGCCTTAGGCTTCTACCCAGGATAAATTTCATGGCGAAAAACCAGTCTGAAATATCCGTGTCAACCGATAATTTTACCAGCTTTGACTAGGTTTGATCCTAATTCAAAACTATGGTGCCCAGTCCGAGCATTAATCCGGTACAAACAACGTGCTCAGGAATGGCGGACGGACCCAACAGCGTTATGGTTGTCATATATTGAGCCCCATGGCAGGGCGTCAAAGGACACCATTTCCAAGTGGATTATAGAGTGTATTCAATTTTGCCATAAATCCACCACAGGTAAACAAGTTGACATGGCCAAGGCTCAGTGTCCGGGGTGTAGTGGCTTCCACTGCCCTATTTAATGGGGTACCTGTGGATGACATTATGTCAGTAGCTCAGTGCCACTGTGAATCAAGTTTTACCGACCATTATCTCTGTGACACCTCAAATCCTCTCGCCTTATCGATTTTGAAAAGCTAATCTAGGTGTACATATTTTGATGAGGTATCCTCATTTTTTATATATTTCACATTTAATCAATGGAAACATCTACTTTATGGACTGCATCCGTCTTCACCAATGGGGAGATGATGACAGCGCCAATCTTCCACAAGGTCAGTCTTGTGTGTGTTGTCCATGGTTTTTTGTAATGTCACGTGACCCTTCGTTATTAATATGGTGATGGTACGTGTTTTATGTGGTTCATTATTGAGAGTATACAAAAATGTAGCCTTTTGATTTAATGTCCTATAGTACATGGCACTTGTACGTAGAGAGCGTATGGGACATTGAGGTCATTTAGTCTTCCTCCCAAGAGGGGGGGGGGGGGGTGGGGGGGGGGGGGGGGGGGGGGGTGGGAAGCGCTTATGACTTTGGTCATCTCTCAGCCATCGGTTTGTGTTAGCCGATGTTTTTCCTATCTATTCCTGATTGTGTTTCCACACAATTTCAGAAGTTTAAGTGCCTTAATCGCAGAAAAGCGCATAGGGAAGAGCTGGTCTTTTGACCTCGCCTCCCTCCTGCCGAATTCACTGACGAATTCTGGCAATATCAAAGAGTATTAGGGAGGTAAGTATACTCTTGAAGTGAAATAAACGAAATCACAGATTTCTTTTTTCACGAGAGAGTTAATACGGACCCGGCCTCCGCCCCACTGAGGCTCGGTCTTCAGGCTCTTATTATGTAGCATGTGTGTCAGCCAATAAATTAGTCAGAGGAAGTACTAGTCGGCGCATGCGCGGTGGTGGGGCTGGCATCCGCCTGACTGACTTCTGACTGCCTGCCCATAAGGGGCACCTTTCTTTTTAAATCTGAGTGTTTTATTAAGTGAAAGCCGATATTTAGCAATATCAAAGAGTATTAGGGAGGTAAGTATCAACTCTCTCGTGAAAAAAGAAATCCGTGATTTCGTTTATTTAATCAAATTTAATATTTTTACAAATGTCGGAAAACTTATATTTTGACAGAAAGTTGTTGCTGTCAGCTATTGCAAGAAAATGTTTTGGAAAATTCCTTTGCAGTATTTAAACCAGAATTTCTTTTATTTATTTATTCAAATGTTGCTATCACGGTTAAAGCTGTTGCATGAATTCATTAACGGTAACAACAGCTTCCATTCAACCTTACATCATGAAATCTATTTTACATTTTTGGGTGTTAAGTTCACAACAGGGTGAATCTTGATAAGTGCACTCATTGTTGTCACTGGTGAATGGAGTTAACTGTGAAATCACAGGAGGTGAGGATAATTGCAGGAAACCTTATATTGGCAGACGTTGACAGATGTTTAGATACACCCACTGAAATTATCTAACCAATCAATCAATAGAAATGCTAGCAGCGAATCGAAATGCACATTCTCGCATAGGCTGTGCGTTGGATTTAGATACTACACATAGATCATCAGTCTGAACTCAACCTTCGACTTGTTCAGACCCACATTTTTATATCCAAATTTTTTTGTACATATTTTTATAAAATTTTGGTTATTTTTAATTTCAATATAGATCAGTTTCAATTCACCGTTCGACATTTTTATACAAATTTTTTTGGCCACAAATTGAAATAAAATTTGTTAGAGTCTATAGCCATTATAACCAAACCATTTATTTCATGCATAAGAATTTTTTTTCAGTCTTTGGTATATTTCTATTGCATTGATAAGTCCGATGATAATTTCAATAATAAAATTAATTACACCCTTTTCCGACTAAGACTTATTAAATTGAAATATACGACAAAACAGGAATATTTAAAATTTAACAGAATCTTTAATGATATGGTTTCGTCCTTTGTTATGATTTCTCAATCTTTATTCAAGTTGGGCAATTGGAAATTTTCACAAGTTATAACAGTTCCAGTTCCAGCGTGAATTTACTTTTCCGTGTTATAGTCTCCGCCGAGAATTGCAGTCATTGCGCATGTCCAAAACGCCAGAATCTGTGGAAACACAAGAACAGATTTTTAGAAAAGAATTTTTGCATAGATCTTAGAGATACTTTTTTCATTATAGGCTAGGCAGCCGGCATCGTATACATAGCGGCCGGCATCTCTGTATCCTGGCGGAAGCACAAACATTAATGACTGATAGGACAAGACCTATCAGGTCATAAACAGTTATTTACAGGGGTATTTTTCGTAATTAACACTGATGTATCGTGGAAACTTAGACTGATATACATTAGAAAGAAAGAAGGCAGGCTGGCAGGACAGTTACCACAGGGGTCATTTCATGATTGTCGTATTTAATTTAGGTGTTCATATAGGAGTAACAACAACGCATAGATTATAAAATGCCACCAAGCCAGTATAAAATAAACAGCTTCAGTTCTGGTTTTTTCTCATTCATAATTATTTCTTTAAAGGTTGTGTCAAGGGATCCACACTATCTACAATTATGGAGAGATAGGGTGGACAACCGAATGGGTTGAAATGATTTTTGCTGTGACTGGTGATGATCGACATAGGGTAATTTGATTCTCTATATACAAAGTGATTTTGGACAAAATGCAGGGTTCTTTACAATATGTTGCATTGAAAGTTCTTGCGAGCACTAGGTGTGGAACGATAGGACAGTCCCTACCAAAACAAGACGGAGGGATATGAAGCTTATTTACAATAAGAATGGAACTTGTATAATGCAATAATTGGCTTGCCAGGTCTTTGTTGGATCTTAGCACAGACTGACAGGACAATCCCTACCAGTCTGCCATTCAGTAAACAGTTGCTGAGTGTGAAGCTAGTAGGATTTCTGGAGATCTGTGCTGTACAGGTAAGATTCATAGTTATTTAGTTCATAATTGATTCACCATGCATACACTTGCAACTATTTTTCAGCAGATGTGTTATGGATGGATGATGTGTCATGATTTCGTTTGGGCAAAATCTGCCCATATTCACCAGAGTTATCTCCCTTGAAAAGCTAAAATTCGTCAAAATTTTCTTGTCGGAGCCATATCTCGAAGAGTTTCAGCAAAATCAGTCCATATTCGCAAGAAGGATTGTTTATTAATACATTAATACATTGAAAATTGTTTGACTGAAAGTCTTTGGTGTTCTAGGCAAATTATTTTCACCGAAATAATATGATGATTTCATTCTGTATATTTTAATATATTTTTTTATACTCCACCAAAAAATTTGGCGAGGTGTTGGGCGCGTGTGTGTGTGTGTGTGTGTGTGGTATTATGTAATGGCGCCGTCCGGGTGGGCGGCAGAGTGGTTTCCGGATGATAACTCTGTTACCGTTTGTCGGATCTCATTGAAACTTCATAGTATGGTTGGACTAGGTCTTGGGAATAAACCTATCGAAATCGACGGTGATCCGAAATCCAAGATGGGCGCTAGCCACTGGCTGCCATCTTGAAAATTTCATTCCGGATGATAACTCCGTTTCCGTTTATCGGATTACTTTGACACTTCATAGGGTGGTTTGACTAGGTCTGGGGAAGAAACCTATCGAAATCGACGATGATCCGAAATCCAAGGTGGCCGGCAGCCACCGGTGACCATCTTGAAAATTGGTTTCCGAATGATAACTCTGTTACCGTTTATCGAATTGCTTTGAAACTTCATAGGGTGGTTGGACTAGGTCTGGGGAAGTAACGTGTCGAAATTTACAACGATCCGAAATCCAAGATGACCGCCAGCCACCGGTGGCCATCTTGAAAATAGGTTTCTAGATGCCATCACCGTTACCATTTATCGGATCACTTCATAGGGTGGAGAAGAAACCTATCAAATTTGACAATGTTCCGAAATTCAAGATGGCCACCAGCCACCATTTTGAAAAGTGGTTTCCGGATGATATCTCTGTTCCCGTTTAGTGGATCGTTTTGAAACTTTATAGAGTGGTTGGACCAGGTCTGGAGAAGAAACCTATCGAAATTGACGATGATCCGAACTCCAAGATGGCCGCCAGCCATGGACTGCCATCTTGAAAGTTGGTTTCTGGATCATATCTCTGTTACCATTTATCGGATCACTTCATAGGGTGGTTGGAATATGTCTGGGGAAGAAAATTATCGAAATTTATGATAATCCGAAATCCAATATGGCCACCAGGTAGGGGCGACCATCTTGAAAATTGGTTTCTGGACGATACCTCCTTGACCGTTTAACGAATCTCTTTGACACTTCATAAGGATGACTGGTCTGGGTCTGAGGAAGAAATAAATATTTTCTGACAGCTCGCATTCATTGGTTTGTCATCATGGCAGGGTATTATGTACCATTTCTGGAGCTCTTGCTTATGTTGGGAAATTGAATTAGAGACAGGTAATGGGGTTCAAGTTCACAACTAAAAAAACTATAAAAATGTCAAAAGTGTCTATCAACACGGTGTGTGGGGGTGGGGAGATTAATTATTTATACTGTGGCGCTTCGTTATAGAAATAATAAGGGAGATGACTAATGATACATGTACGCTAATTCAATTCATCAAAGTGATACATTGAAGCAGCATTGACGAAATAATAAAGATAATAGTTTTTACTTTTTTTAGTTTTAAAAGCAATCCGATGTACATCCCCATAGTAACAATATTATTAACCCTTTAGCCCTCAAATGTTTTTAATTTTTTCATTTTTCGCATAGAGATATCCATTTGCTGCCCACAAGGCACAATTTAATTTTAACATTACATAGGTTAACTTAGATTAACTATTAATTATATAGAGCTCGCCCGTAGCGGATATATCTATAGTGTTTCCCTACTTTCCAGTATTGGAAAAGCTGAATATTTTGAAACTTATTTGACTGCAGTTTGTTGCTGTCACAGGAAACAACAGCTTTAAGTAAAATTATTTCCAAAACAATTGGCAGAATTTATGAAAATTTGTGCATTTACTACGAAAAACATTTGCTCTTTGTACATGAGGATCCAATGCACCAAGAGTAGGCGGTAGCTTTTCACCCTCTGCATTTTTTGTTCGGAATAGCTCCCATCTTAACTGGGTCACGTTGGTTATGGAACTTGCACTTGAGTAGATTTTGCAAATAGATCTCTATTGTTTCAATATTGGCAAGTGGGTCAAACAAATCTTCACCAAACTGTTGAAACGTGCTGATAATCTCATTATCAGGTTCAAGGCTGAGTTATGTAGTAATCTATTTCTTCTTTGATATATAATTATACCCCAAAGAACGTTCCTTCCCAATCCGCTCCAGAGAAAGCATGCAGACCAAGCAGCCCTCTACATTTATGATTTCCAACTGTCAAACAATGGTTTCCAACGTGTATTCTGATATATATATGTTCTTGAATTGAATTGTTGGAAAATAGATCTAGCAGAAAAAACCCCATCAGTGTCCGGGAAGTGCACATCAATGTCCAGAATTTCATCACTTTGTTGTACTGCATCAGTGACAAAATGAAGTGGAATAAGTGTATCAGCTTCTTCGTGTGTATGTCGCAAGATGTCAGGGTTAACAAGATTGGGTCTGGTACATGTAGCTTGAGTAAATGTTTCATAGACAACGATTAGAGCAGGTTCCTTGTTAGAAAACTCACATAGCAATTCCTTGCCCAAATACTCCATAAGCTGGGATTTGGTTTCCACATGTGAAAGTAGAGTCTTAAGTGGGACAAGTTTAATATGTGTTGATACGCCTATCTGGTGTTTTACTGGATCAATGTCAGCATTTCGTTTGCTTCTTGTTTGTGCTTTCAGACAATCTTCAGTATACCTGTCAAAAATTACTCTGCCTTCTGAATAACCAGTCATCAGTCATTTCATAGCAAGCACAAAAGCAGCTGCAAAGTCTGCACATGTTGCCGTTTTAGGCGCCTTTTTGATGGCCTAGACTACTGCCATAGCATCAATTATACATACTCTGCCTATTTGCGCCTGCTGTACATATTTGATTGGCATCTTGGTTATCCTGACTATGGTCTTCAATCATCTTGATGAAGAAACTTGTGTCAGTTGGTAGAAGCAAGAGCCCATCAGACGAGAACAATGACCGTGGAATGACAGGAAACTTGTTTCGTCCAATGGTAATACCCAAGTTTTGAACCAGATTAGACCGTGACTGATGGATTACAAGAAACCGTACCAAGAGTTGCCTTGATCAACTTTACTAGCTTGTTCTGCACTTTACACACAGATTTCTTGTGACATGAGCTTAATGTTTTCAACTTAATTTTTTTGATGTGATCCCAGAATAACTTGTCTGCAGTACTAGTAGTTTCCATACGAGTACTGACAAATTCCTCAAAATCAGTCATGGATCCATTAAAAGTTCACTTTTCCATGTTGGCTAGTTCACACCGTAATATGGAGGCAGCCCTCGAGAGGAATTGTATATCTTTCTCATCATCTGCATTTTCATGATAATAGTTTACAGCAACACCAAGTAAGTGTTGGCGTATAACACGTTCACTTTCATTAGCTCGTTGGGATTTTACAAGTTCCACATCATCTATATTGTCACAGATGCGATTCTTCAAGGTTTTTTTATGATTAACACGCCTGTATCTGCGTTATTCTCGAGCAACATGCCCCTATATTCCTTATCAATATCATGCATAGTGATGATTGAACCCATAGAAAGAGAACATTTAATTATGTTAATTCCATTCAGAATGTCAATGTCTGCAATTGACATTGTGCCAAGATGAATGGTTTTAGTGGTCATTTGATCTATTTTTCGTTGGTGATTTCGTAGACAATTTCTGTGATAATACAGATCTAACACTGCACAGTCTAATGCTTCATTCACATTAGCCAGAGCAATTCTAACTTTTTCATCTGGGCTGTTTGATTTAATGAAAAATAATTTATTAGCTCACCTGGCCTGAAAGTCCAAGTGAGCTTATGCTGTGGCGACCGTCCGTCGTCCATCCGTCCATCAACTTTTTCTTTAAACAACTTCTCAAGAACCACTGGGCCAATTTCAATTATATTTGGCAGGTAGCATCCCTAGGGCATAGAGATTCAAGTTTGTTCAAATGAAGCCGATCGGCCAAAATCCAAGATGGCCGCTGGCCAAAATAGCCGATTTTTAGAAACACTTAAAAATCTCCGAAACCGCTGGAGGAATTGATTCAAAACTCATAACACATCATCTAGTGCAATGGTCGACCCAAGTTTGTTCAAGGCAACCTGATTGGACGATTTGCTTGGTGGCCATCTTGGATAACCTAGTTTTCGCGAAAACGACTTCTTCTCCCGGACCGCTAAAGGGATAGACCTGAAATTTGGTAAATATGCTTAGGGACCACGGTCCATTCAAGTTTATTCAAACGAAGTTTGTACGTTAAAAAACATGGCCGCCCATCAACCAATCAAAATTTAGCGTTGGTCATATTGGCTTTTTTGTATTTGATGTATTTTGATGGCGAAAATTGCTTTATATATGCTTATCAGTGGGGCGAGTTCAAATATGCCACGTTCGAGACTGTTGGATAAACGGTTTGGCTGCCATCTTGGATTGTTTTCCCGCCATCGGCTCCCATAGTAAAGCAATGGGCCCATAGTAAAGCAATGGGGAATTCTTTAAACGACTTCGTCTCAAGAACCACCATGCCAATTTCAATTATATTCGGGAGGAAGCATTCATAGAGAATAGAGATCTAAGTTTGTTCAAACGAAGCGGATCGGTCAAAATCCAAGATGGCCGCCGGCCAAAATGGAGATTTTTAGACACTTTAAAAAATCTTCTCCGAAACCGCAAGAGGAATTGATTCAATACTCATAACACATGATCTATGGCAATGTTAGACCCAAGTTTATTCAAGCCAACCTTATTGGCCTATTTGCTTGGCAGCGATCTTGGATGACGTGGTTTTCCCGAAAACAGCTTCTCCCAAACCGCTGAAGGGATAGAGCTGAAATTTATTAAATATGCTTAGGGACCAAGGGTTATTCATATTTGTTCAAAGGAATTTCGTATGTTAAAAAACATGGCCGGCATCAACCAATCAAAATTTAGCATTTTGTTGGTCATATTGGGTTTTTTTTATTTGATGTATTTTAATGGCGAAAATTGCTCTATATATGCTTATCAGGGTGCCGAGTTCAAATATGCCACTTTCGAGACTGTCAGATAAATGGTTTGGCTGCCATCTTGTTTTGTTATTCCGCCATAGGCGCCCATAGTAAAGCAATGGGCCCATAGTAAAGCAATTGGGAATTCTTTAAACGACTTCTCAAGAACCACTGGGCCGATTTCAATTATATTTGACAGGAAACATCCATAGGGCATAGAGATCTAATTTTGTTCAAATGAAGCGGATCGGTCAAAATCCAAGATGGCCGCCGGCCAAAATGGCAATTTTTAGAACCACTTTAAAAAATCTCTGAAACCGGCGGAGGAATTGATTCAAAACTCATAACACATCATCTATGACAACGTTAGACCCAAGTTTATTCAAGACAACCTTATTGGCCTATTTGCTTGGTGGCCATCTTGGATGAAGTAGTTTTCGCGAAAACGACTTCTCCCGAACCACTGAAGGGATAGCGCTGAAATTTGGTAAATATGCTTAGGGACCAAGGGCCATTCAAATTTGTTCAAAGGAAGTTCGTACGTTAAAAAACATGGCTGGCATCAACCAATCAAAATTTAGCTTTTTGTCATATTGGCTTTTTTTGTATTTGATGTATTTTGATGGCGAAAATTGGTGTATATATGCTTACATGTATCAGGGTGGCGAGTTCAAATATGCCACTTTCGAGATGGTTGGATAAACGCTTTGACTGCCATCTTGGTTTGTTTTCCTGCCATAGGCTGCCATAGTAAAGCAATGGGCCAATAGTAAAGCAATGGGGAATTCTTTAAATGACTTCTCAAGAACCACTGGGCCGATTTCAATTATATTTGGCAAAATCCATGATGGCCACTGGCTAAACCAGCCAATTTTTAGAAGTGTCTTTAAAAATCTCCGAAACGGCTTTGGGGGTTGATTCAAAACACATGAAACATCATCTAATGCAGGAGGAGTACCAATTTGTTCAAGAGAACCTGATTGGTCCATTGGCTTGGTGACCATCTTGGATGACCTAGTTTGCGTGAAAACAACGTCGTATCCAAAATCTTTGAACGGATTGGGCCGAAATTTGGGAGATATGATAAGGGACTAAGGACCGTTAAGTTTTGTTCAAAAGTAGTTGATACATAAAGAAACATGGCTTCTGTTTTCTTGTTATAATTCTGCTCAACTCTGTAGGGTTCTACTTATTGTTGATGGCCTTTCTGGTTGAAATGCCTATGATGCAGGTGAGCGATACAGGCCCCTTGGGCCGGTTGTTTCCTATAGCTACAGTATCTGCACAATGGAGCTCACAAATATCTGCATTTTGGCGGAAAGGGCCATTACGCTGGGTTGAAGAGTCCTTTTTGTATGACCTACATTTCCAATGGGCATCATCGTTTGGGAGTGACAACTGTTCCAGACTTGGAAGTTTCATGAAATCGTCTCTCCGTTCTTCTTAATTTAGCAGTATGTACGAAGTTTCTATAACAAGCAGAGCACTTGGTATGCTGACTGAACAAATTCATCATCTAATAGGGATTCTACCCATTCACAAATGTTTGCATATCTTCTTTCACCAAGCAAAGTCTGTTTCTTGGCATACATGTACTCGTGAATTTTCTCTAAAGCATCCTTTTCTGGAATTATACATAGATCAGCACCTCCGGTATCCAAGTATAGAATACACACGGACTGTTCATTCTGCATATTGAAATTATTGTCTATATCTGCTCACGTAAGCAATTCCATGACATCGTCTGAAAGAAAGAAATACATACACATTAAAGCTGTCATGACGTCACAAAAATACAATGTAGCAGCCACTTTGTAAAAAAAATATGTGGATGTGTACCCTTAAATGCATCCAAGTGAGCTACCGCCATATTGTTTCCGTTTTGTCTCCTCTGGCCATTTCCAGTTCAATCACCGTCGCTTACTATAAAGTTTGCCCCCGAATCCCGAAATGGCAGCAGTCAAGCATTGACCACATACATGCTTGACTGCTTCCATTTCAGAATTTGGGGGCAACCTTATAATAAGCGACGGCGGCTGTGCTGGAAATGGCCAGAGGAGACAAAAGGCAAACAATATTATACTTGTTCTATATAAATTTATCGGTTTAGAGACTGGCATTAGGAATTGTGTGATGGCAAGGTTCTGTTAACTTCCTTTCAGAATTTTAATTTCCTCTTGTAAAAATACAAAAATAGAAGGATTTTGAATTTTACGTTAAAATGTATATATTTTTTAACTTGATGCATGTCTGCATAACTTGAAATTTTTTTCTAATTTGGTGGGAAGTATATCTAAACATATATGCCAAGTTTCTGTCAACTTCTCTACATAAGCTATTAATTTATCTTAGAAGGTGTCAAACAAAATGCTGATTTTAAGTGATTTGTGGTATTTCAGCCATATCTACCTTAAAATAGGAAAAAAAAAATGGCACCCAATTTTTTTGCATTCTGTAGTTGGTTATGAACAAAATAAGACCAAAAAATCAATTTTGGTGCACAAAGCTCATGGGTGCTAAAAATCCTACATACATGTAGTGCCCCCTACATCCCCGAATGCCCTGACTATCAATTTCCTGAGAACTAGACAGTTAAACTGTTGAATACTTTGTAACTAATTTGACTGGGTGCTGTTGCTGCCGATGGCAGAAACAGCGCCCAGTCAAATTAGTTTCAAAATATTCAACAGTATGTTTATTAGATGGTAAAGCCATACAATTTGTTTAATGTGTCGAACTATTAAAAATTAAAACGGGCCATATACAATCATTTATAACGTAATGATTATGACGTCATCCTATACGCTGCTTAGCTGTTTATAACATCATATGACGTCAGATTGATAGATGAATACTCTGGAAAGGTGAATTAAGATTGAATATGGTCAACTAAATATTGCATGTGTTTAAGTAAAGTGTAAGGTAGACGAAATAGTTGTATCTTAAGATACTTATTTTTCTTCCTCAAAATTAGTTGTTATTACACCACAAAAACATCCATTACCGTTCAATCACTACTTGCTAAATCAATTATCTGCATTTTGCTATCAGAATAAGATTTTTATGCCTGCATACACACCTCCCCATGCCTAATCCTATTCCTATGGACCCTCAACCAGGCTACTGGTTGAGTCCCATCTCCAACCTACCATCAGGTATAGACTGGCACCAGTCTATACTCACCTTATAGTGACGCTTGTCGCTAAGCACGCTCGCGCATGCGCATTAGAGCCCGAATAGGAAACAGATTCACTTTTCTAAATTTAAGTGCAAAATATTTAGTCTGATTCTCAAATCTTACCACGCAGGGTGGTTGAGGCCGGGTCGTAGTGATTGAACGGTAAGTATGTTTTTATAGTGGTTAATAAAACAACAGACCAACCCGCAAGGGGGGTCTGTGGGGGGTTGTTATTACACCACAAAAACATCCATTACCGTTCAATCACTACTTGCTAAACCCGTAGATTTGGTCAGTGCCCCCTGTCCACATAAGGTGGGAGGAGATTAGAGAATCAATAAACCAGGATAAAAATCAAACCAATCTTATCCCAATGTTAATAACATAACATATTAGTGCATTTAGCTCAATCACACCGTGATCAGCAAATAAGAACAACTTGAACTTAAAGAAATAAATAAAAACCAAAAGAAGACTCTCACCATTTCTCACCGACGCAGTCTTAACGAAAATGGTGGGAAGTGCTTGGTAAATAGTCTTCAGCTTTTTTAGTTAACAAACAAGGATAAAATTAAACCAATCTTATCCAAATGTTAACAACATAACCTAATAGTGCATTTAGCTCAATCACACCGTGATTAGCAAATAAGAACAACTTGAACTTAAAGAAATAACTAAAAACCAAAAGAAGACTCACCATTTCTCACAGACGCATAGTCCTAACGAAAATGGTGGGAAGTGCTTGGTAAATAGTCTTCGGCTTTTTTAGTTAACAAACAAGGATAAAATTAAACCAATCTTATCCAAATGCTAATAACATAACCTAATAGTGCATTTAGCTCAATCACACCCTGATTAGCAAATAAGAACAACTTGAACTTAAAGAAATAAATAAAAACCAACAGAAGACTCTCACCATTTCTCAAGTCCTAACGAAAATGGTGGGAAGCGCTTGGTAAATAGTCTTCGGCTTTTTTAGTTAAAAGTGGAAATGTTACGAAATAAGGAAGCTGCTGCACTCTGGTCCTTGAGATAAAAGGATGTAAAGGTGTATTCACATTTCCCTCCTGCCACCTGCATGATCTCATCTAAAGACGAACCCTCAAAAAGAGCGAAAGAAGTAGCCATACCTCTAATGTCATCGGCTTTAATAAGGGAGAGATAATTTGATCCGGTGAGGCTATCTCATAACAAAGCTTAATTATTCTCTCAAAAATCCATCTGACCATCGAAGAATTTGAGACCGGCTTAGATAACTTTTCCTCGTAGGAAAAACATAAATGCGATGGATCGACTCTTATAACATCTGAACGCTGATTGAAGGTTCCTAATGCCCTAATAGGACACCAACATTTTTCGGATGGCGACAGACGAAAAAGATTTTAAAATGATCGGACTAGCAGGATAGCGGTTAGTTTGTTTTAGATAAAAAATTCCTTCTGGGATATAAAACCAAGCCGTCTCCTGAAACTATAAATCTCTCCTTTTCAGCAGAATGAGCATGAATCTCTTGAACGCCTTCTAGCAGAGGCTGTAGCAACAAGAAAAAACAGCTTTGACAATTAAAAACAAAACCAAGCTTACTACTGGTAGAAGAAATAGGTTCAAAATGGCGACCAGCCAAAACTTGAAGAACCAAAGCCAAACTCCAGGAAGGTAAAGGCGTAGCAATCGGAGGACGAATATTACTTAGACCTCTAATAAAGCTATTAAAAGTCTTAGTATCCTTGACATCGGCATACAGAAGACAAGGAAGGGATGACACCAGAGAAAATCTATACTCCCTGAACGTAATAACTGACAAATGAAAATAACCAAACAGATAAGATAAAAAATCTAATAATTTGGGTATAGAAACAGAATCGGGCACGAACGAAACCTTGGTCTGAACATCATCCACCTAAATTTTTAAGTCGACCCTTGTAAACTCGACGGGTCGAATCACTTCTGGCAGAGTCAATCATTTCCTGAGATCAGAAGAAACCTTATTCTCGAGGACTTCAGACTCGAGATTCTCCAGACACACAGACAAAAATTTATTGGATTTGGATGCACACAAAGACCTCTTACTTGAGATAGAAGATCCTGGTATACTGGAAGAAAAAGAGGGAAATCTACCAGAAAATCTAGAAGGTCTAAAAACCAAATCCTCTTTGGCCAAAAGGGCGCTATCAGAAGAATTTCGCAAACCTGATCCTTGACCCTCTTCAAAACTAACTGAATCAAAATCGTTCGAGAGAAGGCATAGGCGAACATTCCTGTCCACTACTGAGAGCATCCACCCCCAGGGCTTGACTGTCCGGAAAAGGAGACATGTAAGAGAAGATCTGAGCATTCAGAGAGGCCGCGAACAGATCTACTAGAGGACAATCCATAAGACTAAACCTCATTCCTCCTTCTAAAAATGAAAGAAAAAACCCCATGGCAATGACTGAACGAATCAAGATTTAGAAGCCTAACAGACAATCCAACCAATGCACAGAAGCCTGGATCTACTTTCCCATGAATAGCCTCTTCTATAGACTCCTTGACAATCATAGACAAACAACAACCCCTCTAAAGCTAATAGCTTCTAATAATAATGAACAGAAGACCATTTTGGAAGAAGAGACTACATAGAAGGATTCTAGGTCCAAGAATATCTAGCCCCTTTTAATAAGGGCCACCCTTAAAGAAGTGTCAAACTTAATATATGCTAAAGAGGACTGCTCATAGAAAACACATAGATTACATATGCCATGATGCTCCAACCAAAAATCCTGGGCTATATCATAATGCTTATACCTCACTAAATAGGTAACTCACGTTTATTATGGATATTTTAATAATACCGCTTACTCTGAATGGAGACAAAAAGGGTCATATCACTATAGCCTAACTTATTAATAATGCTAAAGACTCTGCAAAAATTATAGATAATTTTATTTACAGAGATTTAACCAGAGATTGTGGCAAACCAAAACCCCATAGTAAGTCTATGGGAGTGCTTAGAGTCAAGACATAGCCAAATCATGTGCCCGAGATCTACATGAACTACGGGAAAGTACCTAGTGATGACCGTTATCACAATTCTATGAATAGAATACATGACAAGGTCCTGATAAGAGAACTATGGCCAACATTAGACTATCTAATTTAAAAATCGTATAATAATGGAGATTTAATAAAATTTTATTGAATACATCAACGGTTGCCTAGCCGCTCGGGCTTGCTGATAAATTAGATATCCTAAACAATTCGATATTTATGCCAAGAGGCAGAAAACTTAAAAGATTTTAATAAATTTATTGATTCTTATATTTATAGTCTTAGCATCCATAAATTCATCTTTGTTTTAATAACAAATGACATTGTGTTAGAAATCCCAATAAAAGGAAAGACTGAACACTGATACTAGATATTAACTGATTGAATACTGAATTTTGCAGACGACATATTACAACTGTAATATCTCTGGACTTGCAAGGATTTAGAAAACATTTGACCAAAAATAGTTGGTGGATGCTTAAATCCAAAGATTCTCGTCCGCTCTTCCCCCTCCAGCGCAACCCCAACCCCACTCCAACCGGCCCGCCGCCAGCCCCCAGACAACAACCTCAACGAGCAAAAACCCAAGACTCACCGAATAGTCCTGGAATATTCCGACCGAAAATTGCCGGTGGCATCACCAACAACCCTCAGCCAAACTGCCCCCAAAATACCCAGCAAATCCCGAGCCCCCCCCCCCCCCCGAACCACCGTCCGAAGGCCCGCAGCAACCCAGTCAAAATAGAGCAAAAATTACGCTATAAAAGGAAAACGCTATAAAAGGAAAAACAAACAAAATCTGGAAAAAATGAAAACAAAACGAACTCACCGAAACTATGTCAACGCAGAAGAAGAATCCGACTCATATTCCTCCTTCCTGCCCCCTTATCCGATTGATAATCTTTTCTAAGCGAATAATGTACTTGTAGACATTAATCCTGTACTCATAATGATCCTATGAAACCTTTACTGAATCTAATTCTTTTCATCGACTGACAAAATTATACTACGATTTACTTAAAAATTAGGGTTATCCCATCCACAAATAAACTCCCTTTGGTTAAATAAATATGTCAACCTGCCGACATAAGAGGTAAAAGGAGCGAGAAAAAAGGCTGAATGGCCCGAAGACAACTGGCCATCTAAAGTTGGATGAAAGCAAAAATTGTATCTCGAAATAATGCGTAGAATACACACTGACTTATCGGCTGATGAAATGCGCATATAAAATAATCTGCAACAAAATCCCATACGGTAACAAGTCAGGAGAGTCTTTAACTACGTTGAAAATTGTCACCGATAAACGAATAAATGTCTGAATAGACTACAACTCCAAGAGAGACTACAAGACTGGCAATGACTTGGTATGAATATTTTCAGCCATTAAACATTTCCAAATAAGGAAATAAGACTAATTCTTAGTCAAGAAGATGACTAGATTCTAGGAAAGCGGATGTGGAAAAAGGGAAACGGAAATGCATGAACCGGAAGTATACTACCGGACACTGATCAAAATCCTACAACCCGGATGTACAGAATTACCGGATGTACAGAATAACCGGAAGAGGAAACTGAAAAAACGGAACCAGAAATTGATGAACAATGCAATGCCGGGTCCAACAGACCCGGATATGCATTCTTCCGGAAGCTCTCCTGAAACCGGAAATGGAAATCGGAAGTCTATCCAGGTTTGGACGACCCGGAAGTACACCCCTAAGACCGGAAGCGGAAGTGTACTGACTAGCGTCCAAACCGGAAACGGAAACGCCTCTGCCGGAATTCGAAAATAAAAGGAGTCCTCAGACTCCGGATATCCGGAATGGCCGGAAGCGCTAATAGAACCGGAAACGGAAGTAGGTACCAGATCTCTAGGACCCGGATGTCCTACATAAACGGAAGACAGACCGGAAGTGGCCGAAACGGAAGTGGTAACCGGATCTTACCGACCTGGATTACCCACTAAACCAGAAGTCCTACCGGAAACGGAAACCACCGAAGAAGGAACCGGATCTTGAAGACCCGGATGTCTTGCTAGACCGGAAGTTCGGACAGAAAAAGACTGAGATGCGGAAAACGGAAGTAAATCCGAGTCCACCACAACGGAACCGGAACTAGCAAGACTAGGGATCGAACTCTTAGAACCGGGCGATCTAGACACAACCTAAGCGACCGGAACCACCGCACAACTGGCATTCTCATAAGGACTGGCCTTATGGACGCCGTTTCAGCCGACGCCACCACTGCTTGAGGGTTATGCCCATCACCCTCAAGTCTTATGTGGATTTTATCTGGTGCACTATTTACCAAGCACTTCCCACCATTTTCGTTAAGACTGCGTCGGTGAGAAATGGTGAGAGTCTTCTTTTGGTTTTTATTTATTTCTTTAAGTTCAAGTTGTTCTTATTTGCTGATCACGGTGTGATTGAGCTAAATGCACTAATATGTTATGTTATTAACATTGGGATAAGATTGGTTTGATTTTTATCCTGGTTTATTGATTCTCTAATCTCCTCCCACCTTATGTGGACAGGGGGCACTGACCAAATCTACGGGTTTAGCAAGTAGTGATTGAACGGTAATGGATGTTTTTGTGGTGTAATAACAACCCCCCACAGACCCCCCTTGCGGGTTGGTCTGTTGTTTTATTAACCACTATAAAAACATACTTACCGTTCAATCACTACGACCCGGCCTCAACCACCCTGCGTGGTAAGATTTGAGAATCAGACTAAATATTTTGCACTTAAATTTAGAAAAGTGAATCTGTTTCCTATTCGGGCTCTAATGCGCATGCGCGAGCGTGCTTAGCGACAAGCGTCACTATAAGGTGAGTATAGACTGGTGCCAGTCTATACCTGATGGTAGGTTGGAGATGGGACTCAACCAGTAGCCTGGTTGAGGGTCCATAGGAATAGGATTAGGCATGGGGAGGTGTGTATGCAGGCATAAAAATCTTATTCTGATAGCAAAATGCAGATAATTGATTTAGCAAGTAGTGATTGAACGGTAAGTGTTTTTATAGTGGTTAATAAAACAACAGACCAACCCGCAAGGGGGGTCTGTGGGGGGTTTTCTCTTGACCTGCAAATGGATATTCCTCAAGACCACTACAGATGCTGGTATTTAACCGGCTTTGCCATGAAAGTGTTAATATAAGCTATCACAGTGATAGGTACGACCATCATTAAAATATTGGTTGTTTGTCCTATCCCTACCCACCCTGTAAAATACCTGTCTACCAAAAATACGTGTTTGTTATTATCCCACATGTTTTGTAAAAATGGAGGGGATAAATTGCTCAATTGCAATGCCCCCCCCCCCATCCGCTTCTCCATCCATGTTCTCCTTCGAAACCATTTGGTAGAAGATTGTTATGTGAGTTACCCAATATGCTTGAATATTGCAAGATGACATTTACATTATTTACATGTAGGTTCCAGCCTCAGGGTGGGGTGGAGATGGGTTACACATATGGTTGAAAGCTGCTAGACAATCTTTGCATTAGGTTTCTTTACATTCAGTTTGGTGAAATGTCATCGATTGCACATTCTAGTTGCCTTCAGAGATTAGTGAAGATTAGATTGTATAAGATTAGATTAGTTGTATGAAGCCTTAAAACGAGTCAAGAAGACTGATTTCTTTAGTCATTTCTGGCAGTATCCTTCTAATATCTGAACTGACATTGGTTTGGTTCAATTCACCTTTCCAGTTTATCCATCAATCATATGATGTCATAATTAACTAAGCGACGTGTATGATGAAGTCATAATAATTACGTCATAAATGATTCGATATAGCCCGTCTTTAATGCTTAATAGTCTGACACATTGTACGAATTGTATGTCTACTATTTAATAAACATTCTGTCGAATATTTTGAAACTAATTTGAATTAGATTAGTTTCAAAATATTCAACGGCTTACATGTATACTTTTCTAGAAATTGATAGTCAGAGAGTCCAGAGATCGATCGATCCCAACACGGTGTAGGTGGAGCTTAGATTGAGATGGGCGGGTTATAGTTAAAAGTGGGGAAGTTCCATTTGACAATTCTCACTTCTTTTCACTTCAGTGTTTGTTTGATTTTACAGAACAGTGATCCTAGATATTTATTTTGAAGTCGATATATTTTCTATAGTGATGCAAACTGGCATAGTATTGTATTGCTCAAATTATACGCATGTCCAATGTGAGTTTTATTTTTAGATACAATGGCTGACACTATTACATCTGACCAGAATTTAGGAGGTGAATTTGGAGGTGGTGACGCAGGTCATGTTAAAGATACCACTGACAATGAACGAACGAAAGAACATTCTGATAAACTTTCATCTCTAGGTTCATTAGACATTAGTCGTGAGGGTGAGACGATAGAGGAACAGTCCCATGATGAAAGCAGTGCTTCTTCACATAAGCCACAAAATCCAGATGATATTAATTTACCAGATGTTGCGCGAACGAATAGCTCGGAGAACGTACAGATAAGTATGCCAGATATTTCCTTGAACATTGATTTGCCGGATGTATCGCAAAATGATACCTCTCAGGACCTTAGCATTGATTTGCCGGATGTTTCCCAAAGTGATCCGTCTTCCGAGCAAACACCTGTAGCAGATATTGCTTTGACATTAGAGAATTCCACATCCAATAATCAATCTGTTCTGGTTAACACACAGAATATAGAGCCAGAATTAGCTGATAAGTCAGGTAGCAATAGTGAGAACGATCCTGTGGTATCAGACATCAGTAATGTGAATGATGACCAATATGTTGATAGCAATCAGGGTATTAGTAATGAGAGCAACGAGGACGGTATGCATGTAGAGACCATAGGAGAATATAGCAGTGGCATGGATGTGGCAGAAATTATTTCCACAGCCGAAGAACCTGAGGTTACCTTCAAAGGCACTGAAACAGAAATTACTTCTACAACAGAGGACCCAGAAGTTATCTCCAAAGGTGATGAAGCAGATATTATTTCTGCAACAGAAGAGCCAGAAGTTATGTCTAAAGGCGATGACACAGAAATTATCTCCACACCAGAAGAAGTCGGTGTCTCCAAAGGTGATGGGGAAAAATCTGTCACTACAGAGGATCTTAAAGAAGTGACAGAAGATGGTTATATGGATGTGCTTGGAAATGGACTGTTGAAGAAGAAGGTAAGTATACATGCGAGAGTATGAAGGCTGCAACAGTGTTTAAAAATGCCCATTTGCAGGCCAAGAGAAGACTGTTTTTGAAAATGTATCACTCGAATAACTGGCTCAAGTATCGAGCCAGACATTCCAGTGATACTTTTAAAAATAGTCTTCTCTTGGCCTGCAAATGGGCATTTTTAAACACTGTTGCAGCCTTCATTATTGATGTGCATTTGTTGTTATGTCTGCATAGTTTGTACCCAGGCTGATTAATTGACTAATCATGATTATTCTTGAATAATCGATCGTGATAACTCAAAGCAATAATCGCAAAAGCCTAGACGCTAGAGAGTTTCTATCTAAGTAGCCCTTTAAGCCTCAAATTTGTTCAAGAAAATTCCCATTTTCTCATAAAAAATGCCCATTTGCAGACCAAGAAAAGCCAGTCATTCTAATTGTAAATCTTCAAAGTATTTTTTTTCTTAGTTTACAAATGAACATATCTCAAGGTAACAGTAAAGAATTTTGGCCACCTTGCTCATTAAATGGTTGAAATATCAAATGCTTACTAGCACATCAGGCTGGTCAGTTACATTGTACTAGCCCTGGTCAGTTTCTTCTCGCCTCATGCTAGTGGTCATTTCAACCCCTGATACCTGACTACATGTAGCTGTACATGTGAGTACTGTAGTTCTCATGTTGAGTTGGTGTCATTTCCTAATGCTTCATTAACTTGCTAAATTTCAAATATGGTCAAGAAAATTTTAATTTCCTCATAAAATGTCCATTTGCAGGCAAAGAGAAAACTTTCAAAAAGGCTTCTCTTGGCCTACAAATGGACAATTTCTGAATGCCTGGGATTCAGAAGACTTTTGACTGGCTTGACAGCAACAGCTCCCAGTCAAATCATTTTCAAAAAATTCAACAGACTATTTATTAAATAGTAAAGACATACACTTCATTTTGTACACTTGAAAGACTACAACGTTGATGACACACATGTTTTGGGGGGGTGAAACTCCTGAATATAATCCTACTCCCTTTCTTAGACATTCTGCTGGTGAAATTTCTCCATCACTATCCTAATAGAAGCCTAGGCTTCTAATAGGAGGAATACGGTAGATACCTCATTCATTATGCATTTTAAATATGACATCAGCCTACATGTAATCAGATCTATCCATTACTGTATGATGGCTGTATCTGAAGCTGTCTGAGATGTACATTGTACACATGTGTTTTCAGGTAATCAGAGCTGGTCAAGATAGTGCCGCTAAACCTGTCTACAGTGATGTTGTCACGATCTCTGTACAAGGATGTCTTGAAAATGGCTCACCTATCGACAATAACCCTGCTCTCCAGTTTACTGTTGGAGATGGCGACACAATACAAGGTGTGTAATTTAATTGTTCTAACTAATTTCAGGTTGTATCAAAACTTATGTAATCTCTGAACCAATCTTTGGTGCCCTTTACCCTTTGATAAGTCAATTCAGCAAAATAATGGTCTCTGCGGTTAACTTGACAAATGGTCACTTGCAGGACAAGAGAACTCCTTTTGAAATTTGTCAATGTAATGACTGGCTCGAAAACGAAGCCAGTCATTTCAGTGGTAAACCGTAAGAGACATTTTCCTCTTGGCCAGCAAATTGACATTTTCTACAACATTAAAGATTATTTCCTAAAGCATTCGATGCAGATGAGCATTTCACTAATGTTTAACCCTTTATCCCTCAAATTTGCTTTGAAAAATTAAATTTTCTCAGAAAATGTCCATTTGCCGACCAAGAAAAGACTATTTTTGAAAATTTACCAGTGGAATGACTGGCTCAGATATCGAGCCAGTCATTCCAGTGGTCACTTTTCCAAACTCTTGGTTCGCAGATGAATAATGCTCAAGACCAGTGCAGAAGCTGTTTTTGCCTGATATGAGGATTAAAGCGGAAATGGTCAAGCCGGTCAGAACCTGCTTCTCCAGTGGTCTTGAGATGTGAACATGTGCAGGTCAAGTGATGACTATTTTTGACATTTCGCCACTGGAATAACTGCCTCGATAATTAAGCCAGTCTTTCCAGTGGTATATTTTTCCTAAATAGTCTTCTGTTGTCTTGCAAATGGACATTCACTACATGTAAGCAAAAATGTAAATTTTCTTGACAAAAATTTACTATTAAAGGTTGAGGGATGTCTAATACTGGTTTAAATTACCATCGCCCTGTATGAGGAAGAGGGTATTGCGATAAGGTGACTAAGGGTCTATCTGTCTGTCAATCTCTTTGTCATTCTGGAGCTCTACCTAAAAAACTGGTAATCCGATTTGGCTCGAATTTTAACAAAACAAAAGAACTTCCTGTGCAAGAGGGTTTCCCGAATTTGGTCATTATCTAGATAAAAGAAATTGAATCTGAATCAGATCAAATTTTGGATCCTGATCTAGTCATACTATATATAGTGTTACCATACACTGGAACTCCACGACTTTAGCTGTGATCGGAATATAAATCCTGAAAATAAAATAAAAATCTGAAAATCATTTGACAAAAATGTTATGGTGAGAATCTGCGATGTGTGATTGTGCTTGTTGTATCGGCTATAACCCAAGAGCTGGTTGGTGGCTTAGCACTTTTATGGTCAGGATTAGTCAATAAAATCTCAATTTTTTATTAAATAAAGTGAATGTCCATTTTTGCAAGCCAAGAGTATATTATTCTTGTTACAATTTCCAAATGTATGACTGGTTTAGTTATCAAGTTACATGTAGTCATTCCAGTGGTGAATTGTAAGAAAATAGTCTTCACTTGTCTGATAGTCATTTCTCACGACCTTTAGAGTGGACATTTTCAGGGACAGACATACCCACTAGCCAATAAGCCAAATGCTCGTAAAACTGAAGTCTGGCTAATGAAAAGCAGAATTGGCTAAATCATTGGCTAATAATTAAAATTAATTTAATTTTCTTTATTGGCTAAATCCTGACTAATTCCAACATTACAATTGTAAAGCAAAAATTTGTGTTCACTTTGTTGAATATTTTGAAACTAATATGACAGGCAGCAACAGCTTTCAGTTATATTAGTTTCAAAATATTCAACATATTTCTTATATATTAAGACCGTATTGTATCTGGACTGTAAAATTGATAGTATAGCCGATGATGAATATTTTGAAACCAATATGACTGAAAACAGGTTCATAAGTGATATTGAAGTAAAGATGTGGCTAAAATATTTACTATTTGGCTAACAGGAATGGTATTTGACTAATCTATTGGCTAGAACATTACAAAAGCCAGATCTGTCCCTGCATTTTGGATCATTTGACAGTTAACCCTGTTAACACTCTAGCTTGATAAAAATGGCGCTTACAGTGGTGTTTAAAAATATTCATTTGCAGACCAAGATAAGATTTTTTTTTTTAATTTACCACTTGAATGACTGTCTCGATAACCGAGCCAGTCAGTCCAATGGTAAATTATCAAAACTAATCTTATCTTGGTCTGCAAATGAAAATTTTCTTTGAGAAAATTGGAATTTTTTCAAACAAATTTAAGGCTTACAGGGCTACTGACTAAAGCCGGTTTTACTGTATAATCAGTGAGTCAGTGTATTGTTTATTTTGCAGCCTTTGAGCTATGCGTTACCCTGATGCAAGTAGGCGAGGTGTGTGAACTGATCACGGCTGCTAACTATGCATATGGCTCTATTGGTCGGTAAGCGTGCTTAAATATTCAATGTTTTATTATGCAATGTGGGGAAGCTGCGCATGTAAGTGTGCTTGCTGCAAGTGGTCTGAATATTTCGAGCTTCACACATAAGTTTGAGAATCTGTAAAGGAAATGTGGCAATTTAACCTTTAACCCTCAAATTTGTTCCAAAAAATTTCCTCTTTTCTCACTGAAAATGCCCATTTGCAGACCGAGGAGATTTTCTTAAATTTATCCTTAGAATGACTGGTTCACAAGTCATTCGAGAAGCAGATTTTCAAAGATTTTCAAGAGAAGACTATTTTTGTCGACTAGATTTTACTAAAATATCTCTGTTGTCATGCAAATGGATATTTCTCAAGACGACTGCAGAGGCTGTTTTGGCCAGTTTTCATTTTAAGAGGTCAGGGATATCCAAATTATTTCTTAGGCAGTATCGATTTAAAGGCCATGAGAAGACTTCTTGAAAATTTAGGGGTCAGTAAGAAATGGACTCCGTTACCGAGCCAGTAATTCCAGTGGTAAATTTTCAAAATATTTTTCTACTGGCCTGCAAATGTACACACAACAGGGGGTTAAAGTCTTAACCCTTATCGCTGTCAAAATTTTAAAGTTTCAAATTAAATTAAAAGATAAACTTGTGTTAATTTTTAGACAAATTTGATGAAAGATGTTGCTGATGTTAAGACAGTAATGTCGTCCACCAAAATTGTTTTAAAATGTCTACTAGTTTCTTTGCTATAGAAACAGTAAAAGGTACATGTAGAATATTGACATCAGAGTGGTAAGTGTTAAGACAAATGGTCTGAGACTCCCTCTACTGGATCTAAATGCCAGGTAATCTCCCAAGTAGGTTTGACTGAGGCTGTGCGGTTTCTGTTATAATCTGTTATGTTCTGATCTGCAGGGATCCTGATGTACCGCCTAATGCCACAATCACCTATATCCTGGAGCTTACCATGAAAGAGATAGGACCAGACATTGATAAGATGTCATTGACTGACAGGATACAGCTAGGGTAAGACTAAATGATGGGTATCAGGGACCTATCTACCCACAAGATTGATTAGTCAAATGCTTGTAAAATTGAAATCTGGCTAATAAAAAGAATGATTGTCTAATTATTTGGCTAGTGATTAAAATTATATTATTTTTATAATTTTCTAATATAATTAAAAGAAAGATTTTTAAGAATAAGATAAATATTAATGTAACGAGTAACTATATAATGCTTTGTTCTGACTAAATTAACCCCGATACCCTAATTTCTAAATTTAAAATCAACCATATAATTATGTAAGCTATTGAAAATTTTGAAATTAATTTGACTTGAAGCTTTAGATTGATTAATTGTGCTGGCTGATTATGCACTGTTTTACATATGTTTTCTTCCGTCAGGGACCAGAAGCGTGAGCGAGGTAATTATCTCTTCCAAAGACAGGATTACACTGGTGCTATCAACTCATATACCAAGTAAGTTAATGAACCTTTCCAGTTTATCCATCCATCATATGACATCATAATCAACTATGTGATGTGTAGGATGACATCCTAATCAATGACGTCATGAATGTGTAGATAAGTATGTCACGAATGCTTAATTGACGACGGGCTGAAGTGTTGTACGAATTGTATGTATACATTGTATACTATTTAATAAACATGCTGTTGAGACAACAGTAGCTCCCAGTAGGGCTGCGCGATATACCGATACCATATTTAAAACCGATATCCTGCACTGACGGTTTCATAACCGATTATAAAAAATATATATCGAAAAACCGAATATGAACATATTTTCGGTTTTTCGTATCAGGATTGTTAAAAATAAAAGATACTAACGAGCATGAAAAGCGTAATGAATAATAATGGCCATACTTTCCATTAAGCTATGTTCAGGGCAACTAACAATTGAACGTGGCCCCAATTGCACATATTGTGTAACTCCATGTAACTCGCTGTACGCCGAGAGAAATCAAGCAGCGAATTAATTAAATAAATATCCACTCGTCTTTTCTCTGGTAGTCTCAGATAAATTTGCAATATAAAACACAATACTAATGTGGGAATTTGTCATTAAAATTTGTATCGGGGAAAACATTTCTAAACAACGGCATCCATTTTATTTACGTCACCGCCTAATTAACATAATGCAAAGTCTTCCCAACACTAAATCGCCCGAATGTATCAAAATCTCGCCAATAAATATAAATGCTGAATACATTTTGCTGATTAGGATATAATTTTGAATAAAATTTACTCAAACCGTTTTTAAAACGTTATCTTCTTTACACAATATCATATTAACTTATGAAATTCGTGATCGCAATATTACAGTAAATATTTTCTTTAAGGCATGATTTCGTCCTGGGGCCGAATTGGAAATGAAAGAAGAAAGGGAGATAATTACATCATAATTAATTACAATCACGTGATTTACATCTTTTCGCAACCTGTTTTTGCTGATTTATGATTAATTTTGACAAAATAAACGATGTTTATTTAACTTGTGCGTAATATTTTGGCGGTCTAATTAGTAATTTCACTCCCACGATGATGGATATTATAAGGTATATTAAGCTTTAAAGGCGTAAAACGTTACGAATGTATCAGGGCATGAAAATACGTTCTGTTTTCGTGCTAATTTTTATCATTTAAATTTTTTGTTTCATGTCCATAAAACCGATATTCGGTTAAAACCGATATGAAAAGTCATATCGAAACCGATATGGCTGTAAGCCAAACCGCGCAGCCGTACTCCCAGTCAAATTAGTTTCAAAATATTCAACAGTTTACCTGGTCACAATCAAAATTACACATCTCCATCACAAAAAATTGAAAATTAATTTCTTTGATGAATTTAATAAACATGCTATGGCAGCATCATTCCCCAAACAAATTAGTTTCACAATATTCAACAGGTTTCTTGAATGCATAATTACCTTAAAATTGAGATTGTGGTAATTCTGGTCAAAGTACTGTTGTATATAAATTGACTCCAACTTGCGTAAAAAAATGGGGTTAACTTAGCTATAAATGTGTGGGGCATAACTAGAAATGGATCCCTCTCAATATAGCCATGCCTGTGTCTGTCTGTCCTGCTGTCTATCTCTCTGTCCACAGTACAGATCATAGTTAGCTTTACTTAAACGCATCCTAAAGCTCATTTAAAATGCATCTAAATGGCATCATTTTCTCGTAGTAATCTACTTAGACATAGCGCGTTTGGTAAAATCTCAAGACGCATCTTGAATTTTATCTTGATGGTTTAAATTTTGACACTACGGTTTTGACATTTTGAATGACGGGTTTAACGTTTTGCCCTACGCATTTGGTAGCGTTTGAAAATTTTACCATAAATTAAACGTGCCATCAATTCCAACCGCGGATCTCCTATTCTTTCGCCGAGTCCTATGGCTAGAAGCAAATGGGTACTCAGCTCCTAGTCTAGGCAGACCCGGTTATCAGTACACTTTTTCTCCGTACATGTATCTCACATGATTTCCAAACTGAGCGATTCGTACAGCAGATTTTAACTTATTTACATCAATTTGTGGCTGGATTTATCAGATGTATTTAATTTAGTGTTTCGTCAAATTTCTCTGTTTTTATAGTGAAAATCCCGATATATCTAATGCTGAATGGACAATCGTCTTGAACTGGAACACCATTCCATTCTGATGACGTCGTCGCGTATATATTTAACCTCGTTCTCTTTGATTGGCAGAGATATTGTTGGAAAAGCCATCAATGGCAAATCTGATTGGTTGAACTAATGTCATGACGCTTTGACAGTTGTGTACTATTAGACAACAGTAAGAAAGCAACACAACCTAAACAAGGATTTCCAGACTTTGGCTGTGATCTGGGCAAAAACCAAGTTGGATCCAGATTGGGTACAAATTTTAATCTATGGATATATCGGAAACAAACTGGTCAGATTTTGCTCAAATTTTAACAAAGGCGGTTGTGTGATCATACATGTACATTAAGATTTAACAACCTTGGATGCGATCAAAACAAAATTTTAGGCTGTGGATTACAATCTCTGATAACTTGGATCTATCTGACGATGGAAAGTAAGTGATAACTAGATTGTTTGGTCGATGGCGTGTCATAGCAATCGACCATGTTCACTACTTTGACCTCTTTAGTCTACCCCACCCCCAGGGGAGGAGCCAAATGTAATACCAGAAATGTGGCTGCAATGCAACCATGAATCTCGACTTCATGACAGCAATGAACTATGAAGATTGACTTCAAACATAAGGTTTATCAACAAGAGGCCCAAGGGCCTATATATAACACTATCCTGGACGGTGTATGGCAATAAGGGCTGCCAGCAGAGAAGGCCGCTACTATGTCAAAAAAGGCTGCCTATATAATATACTGAGTATGTACATACCTATCTATCTATCTATCTATCTATCTATCAAAACTATTTTCAAAATATTCAGCAGGTTGCCTGTATACCCTTATCTAATTTCCTCTTCCTATTTTTCTTTTCAGATGAGGCGGACATAGAGGCGAACTGTCAAAATATCTCATCTGATGACGGTTGTTGTTAAGCACAGAATTATAAATAGGGATAAGTGTTAACAAAAGTAGTTTTTAAATGTTCAAGTTTCGGCATAAAACCGTTTTAAAACAAACATGAATAAAATAAATTGGTTGAATAATTTCAGTTTATTTCGGCAGTTATTTCTATAGTGAACACATTCTATAACATGCGAAAAACTACTGAATGTTTGGCTCACATTCCATAACGATCGAAAAGTGTAGATACAGAAAAAAAGAAATATAAAAAACATGTTGATCTTCATATTCAATATTGATTGTTGTTCTTGTTTGATATGTTGAAGCCACAGCCATATGATCATTCCACCCAAGTTTCGTTGAAATGGGAACACTAATTAAGTTGTAGAGTTTTCAAAAAATCCAAATGGCCACCAAAAATGACCACACAAAATTCTGAATAGAAGTTCTAGAGCCAATTACTACAGAATCCATCCAGCCAAATTTAGATATAATCCACCAAGCGGTTATGGAGAATATGCATTTTGGCAATTTATGTCCAGCCAACTAGGGTTGCAATCTGCCAAGCGGTTAATGAGGAGTAGCGTCTTGACAATTTTTCATAAAGTCAAAGATTTTCACACAACAATTGAGCAATCAAAATTCTGTATGCATGTTCGGAAGCCGAAAGCATTAGGGTCCTTCCGGCCAATTTAGCTTGAAATCCGCCAAACTGATAATGTGGAGTGGCGTTTTTAAACATAAATTGACGGATGGACGGCGGACAGCAGATGGTTGCCATGCGTATCAGTGACTTTGACCTTTTGGCCAGAACATTGTGTGATGCCGTGTCATTATAAGGAGGCATGTGTCCAAGTTTGGGACCAGTATGATTAACCAAACATGAGATATAAACAGAAGTTGAGCTAAACACAAATTAGACGCCGCCGGACGACGTGCAGAGTATCACAATAGCTCGTTTTACTTTGTAGTTGAGATAAAAATGGCCTCTTGCACTCCATAGTAACCTAGAACATTTGTTTGAATTCCATCCACCAGTTTCGGAGGAGTTGCAATACACAGAGACGGGTGTGGATAGCTGTGAACAATCTGGAGGTCATAAGGGGAAATGATCTGTGAGAGCAGGGGTTAAAATTAACATGAGCATGAGGTTACCAGAAATTGACCAGGGCTAGTACAATTTGTAACTGACCAACCCAATGGTAACAATTTGACATGTCAACCCTTTAATGGTCAAAGTGGTCAAAAAATTCCTCTGCTGTGATCTTCAGAAATGTCGATTTGCAGAGCAAGACGACTATTTTTGGAAATTTACCAGTAGAATGACTGGCTTGATAATTGAGCCAGTCATTCCAGTGGTAAAATTTAAAAAATAGTCTTCCCTTGGTCTGCAAAGATTTGAAGGGCTATAGTAGAATCTAGTCCTATCTAATTGTAGTGGCTCATCTGGCTTAATTTAAAACTATAGAGAGGGTGTCAAATGATGTGCGAGAGTGTGGGCAGGACTATGAGAAATCTAGATAAATCTGGAAGACCCCAATCTCTGACTACATAAAATAAATTTGTCAGCCATCCGCAATCATATGGATAACCCACATACCAAATTTGGTTGAATTCCACCCAATTATTTGGGAGGAGATAGCATGATGGATGGACGGAGACAAATGTATCCTAATTTTTTCATAACATGGAGATAAAGAAAGGACTCGAGATTATAAACGTAGGTAGGTAATTAATTCAAAGTCATACTAAAATGTCATTTTCCTTCGGATTGAGAAATTAGGCTACCAGAATCATTTGCCATGACACATTGTTTTCAGGACTTGTCGGTGAAAGGAATAAACATAGCAAAAACTGGAATTGGCAAGATGGTAAAGCAGAAATTTAGATTTTCTAATAGATGGATCCACTTTTAGCGATGGCCCGGCCATCTCTAGGTAGGCTCCGTCGATGCTCTGCAACTGCATTTGTTGGGATCAATAAGTACTTTGAATCCTGAATTCCAAACTTCATGGTAACTATAGATACAGTCAACCTGTTGAATATTTTGAAACTAATTTCAAGTAATTTGACTGGGGACTGTTGTTAAATATTCAACAGCATGTTTACTAAATAGTAAAGACATACAATTCGTACAACCGACTCTTAAAAGTTTGACAGATTTAACTACATCAGCCTACATATGATGTAATTCATTATGACATCATATACTTAACCCTTTAACACTCATGCAGGTTTTTGCCGAGGCAGGGCCCTTGCACCATTTAGCACTCTAAAATTCACAATGTTCAAACATTACCTTCACACATGGGTCATTGGGCCACTGGATTTTATGCCATAGAAATCTTCCACGTATGTACTTGATCCAACATTTGTCAAAATGACCCATGTTTTCTTGAGGAAGTGGGCCAGTTGACCCCACTAAGCAACCTGATCGGCAAACCCAGCTCTTATCATCCAAAAACTGCTTCTGCTGTGGTGTTGAGAAACATCTATTTGCAGACCGAGAAGGCTATTTTTGAAAATTTACCACTGGAATGACTGTCTCGATAACAGAGCCAGTCATTCCAGTCGTAAATTTTCAAAAATAGTCTTCTCTTGTTCTGCAAATGGATATTTTCCTATCGGTCATTGGTGGTCTGAGTTGAGTCAGTCTTTCACTTTTATATACTAAAGGACTGAATCACTCTCCTGAAATGTGTGATTCACTCTCCTCAGCGGTCACTCATCTGGAAACACCAAAGCGAGTGGTCTACTCACCCAACCCTCCACCGGAAAACTGAAGTCTAGATGCTCTGAGAGCAGATGAGGCTTTCCAGGTATAAATAGGCCTAAGGGGTGTTTTGTTGTCTATGAAATTTAGATATTTTTTGCTAATTTTCCATAGAATTTTTTTTTTCAAGCTTCACGTCACCTGGGTTTTAACCACCATGCATGTCACCCAGAAAAATGAATGAATAAACCAGCACGATTATCAGATAATCGTGCTGGTTTATTCTAACATATTATCGGTGAGGTATGTGGTGGTATAGTGAATATCACTATGAGCAATATACGCTGTACTCGGACAGAGTGAGATTATAGTATCTAATTTATTATTGTGGCGTGAGACGGAGTGCTGGTAGTAAACACCTGACTGGGCACTGCACCAGTATCATGTCAAAATAGCATTCTATCAGTATTTGTGTTGGTACACTTTTTAATAATTTATTACATAATGTACTTGTACCAACACAGATAGAATGCTATTTTGTCATGCTACTGGTGCAGTCTTAGGTCAGGTGTTCACTACCACCGCTCAGTCTTACTTACAGTTAGACCCTTTAATGGTCATGACGACCAAAACCGGCCTCTGTTATGGCCTTGTGGAATGTCCATTTACAGGTCAAGAGAATTGGATTTTTGAAAATTCACAATGAATGACTGGCTCAATGACTGGGCCATTAATTCCTGTCATAAATTTTCAAAAATTGCGTTCTCTTGGCCTCTAATTTGACATTCAATAACCGGATATTACAATTTTCTTGAACAAATTTGGCCATTAAAGTAAATGCATACATGTATAGTTTGTCATTCGTATAGTTAAATAGTATGCATACATGTATAGTTCGTCATCAATTAAGTGTCTGTGACGATTGACGAACATATCTACGTCATTCATTATGTCATTGATTATGTTGTCATCCTTATGCATCATGTAGTTGATTATGACGTCATAGGATTGATGGATAAAATGTAAAGGTCCATTATGTAATACTTATAACTACCTGTGTAATCATATTTGTTTCACTTTCTATTTCAACTACTGTTGAAACATAGCCAGACCACAAACACAAGTATCAAAAATAAGCATACAAAATCTGGATCAGTAGGAGGACAAAAATTTGAAAGACCACTATCAGTAATATATGACCTGTGACCAGCAGAAGAAACTACAGTAAAGACCAGCACTGCACAACATCATTCATCAACACAACACAGACAGTAGCATAACCATAAACCACCACTGATGACCAAGTTAGTTTACTGTTGTTCTAGAGACGACTTGTATTGTTATTGATCATCGATAACAATACTAGTCTCAAAATCAACAGTAAAGTAAACTATCTTGGTCCTATATAATATTGCTCATGCTGGTAATCGGTGGTGGTATGTCTGTGTTGGTGATTGTTTGAGCAAACTCTGCATTATATCGATATGGCAGCATTCAATAACAATGACATAAAACATTTAAGTGAATGAATAAACAATTTAATCAAATCCAAAATGACCTGGTTTGACTTACTTCAGTGGAACAAGGATTGAGAATTTGTCCCCACTGTGAACAACAGAACAAGGTAAGTAAAAAGTTAAAGGTAAGTATTAGCTTCAGCTTTACAACCCTTTACTGTCCAATATTTGTCAAGAAAATGTAAATTTCTGCTGAACCCTTTAATGGTTAAATTTGGTCAAGAAAATTCCAATTGTCTCATAAAATGTCAATTTGCAGACCAAGAGTATTCTGGGAGCCAGTCATTCCAGTGATAAACTTTCAAAAATATTCTCTTAGTCAGCATAAGGGCATTTCTCAGGAACACTGAAGAGGCTGGTTATGGCTGATTTGACCGTTAAAGGGTTAATAAATGCCCATTTGCAAGCCAAGACAATTTCACATCAAGAGTATACTTACCTCCCTAATACTTTTGATATTGCTAAATATTGGCTTTCACTCAATAAACACTCAGATTAAAACAGTTAGGTGCCCCTACTGGGCAGGGAGTCAGAGCGTAGTCTGGCGGATGCCAGCCCCACCACCGCGCATGCGCAGACTAGCACTTCCTCTTTGCTAATTTATTGGCAGAGAGTCTACACATGTTTTTGTGCTAAGTGCTTTTCTTCGCTCAATTCTTAGTGTTTTGTGATAATTTGGAAGTGTTTATCCCTGATAAAGATGGCAGGAAGGATGACTTCGCCAGAGGAGGGCCCAGGACCTTTAAATCAGGTGACTTCTAGTAAAATTAGCGAGTTTTGTCCCGTTGTAATGTGTTTCCGGGACTCTCGCTAAACGTGATAAGCGCCTTAATTAGTTGGGTTTTTTCAACTAGGTGCTATACAAGACTAATCTCTCTTTGTGTTTATGTCCACAGGTCTGTGTGAAGGAGAAATAAGGACATGACAGCAGCAGAGGGTTTGTGTCTCTCCACCATGGTTCCATTTCCTACTAATACTGTTAGGTTATCTAACCAAAAATTCTATGCCCAGTGAGTTGGAGGCCTATTATAAAGGTCTTCTCACTTTGCCCTCTTGATCCAATTCCTTCCCCTTGAGGTGGAGAGAGTTAAGAGGCGTTCAATGGTGGAGTTCTCCAGTTCATCAGGTTGGATGGTTTGTCTAGACAAGGTGTCAGGTATTAATTATTGATATGAGAAAGGGAGATAATTAACACTATTTGCCATTGTTATCAGTATTTATCTGATGCTTGTGTAGTCGAAATGTCCATTCTGCACATGTTCTGGTTAGAGATACAATTCGTCCTTGCACTGGGATGTTTGTTGGGATCGATTTTGTCCTGTCATAGGATTAATGACGTCATAATCAGCTTTGCTCTTTAATTTCAATTAAAGTTGTCCGAAGCTGGTTTCTCATAAAAATTATGATCTTTATGATCATTTCCTTCTCTTGAGTTGGTTAGTTTCTAAGCGTAACTAGTTTGCTCATACTCCTCGTCCTTTGGCCTTTTTCAGAGACCTGGTTGTGCGTCCTGTGGACGATTTTTGAGGGACAAGTTTGGCCCTCATCTATGTTTTCAGTGTAGCCCCTGTGGTCCCTTGCTTAATTGCGAGATATGTAAGCACTGGGGGGGCGAGCTAATGTCCGAATTCTTGTGCTTGCAGGCGAAGGACAAGGTGGAGGAGGAGAAAAAGAAGCTGAAAAAAGAGGTCGTAAGTAAGAAGGGTAAGAGGAAGGCCTCGTCCGCGGTGGACATGGAGGCCTTCCGGACCGAGATGTTCGGAGAGATGAGGAGGACAATCAAGGATTTGGTTCCAGAGTTGCTTCGTGGCATGCTTCCTGGACCAAATCCTTTATTGACCTCATCATCTGCTTCGGAGCAGGTAATCCCCACCTCTGAATCAACGTTCCTTAGTACGCTTCCGTTGTTTGAAGATTCAGAGGTGGCCCCATTAGAGGGGGTGTTCCACGGCTCTGGCAGCAGGCTTATTGCCGCGCCCAATAGGGACCGTGGACGGTCGTCGCTGGAACCCGCGGGCTGCTCATCAGTCCAGGGGTATCCGCACACCGCGGCTGCCAGTACCTCGTATGGCGCCTTCCCTGGCCAGTCCGGGTTAGCTCTCTTTGCTGACCCGGAGTCTAATCTTTCTGGCCAGGAGGATGATGATTACCTGTTAGGGTCGCCGTCTGAAGACGTGGCCATGGAATATGACGTTTGTGCGCCCCTCGCGGGGAATACAGGCGCCTTTTTCCACGGTTCTACTCTCCCAGGGGTAGAATCCACGGTTCAGACTGTGGCCCTGGGCGCTGAAGGCCAGCGGTACCGCATACCTCGGCTTGCCGAGAGTGTAGCTGGTGCTGGCCGGGGCCGTGGTGGGGCGGTATATGCCCCGCGCTCTACCACGGCGCCTGCTCCTGGTCAAACCAGTGAGATTAGCATGCCGGTATTATCAGGCCCGCATGCTCTCCCTGGCTTGCCAGGGATATCAGCGTATCCGCCGTCAAGCTCTGTTGCTTGTGCTCAGGAGGAAGACGAAGGCCCCCGTCTTGTAGAGCGCTCGCAACTAGCCACGGAGGAGGATTGGTCTGACGCTTGCCAGTGGCTGGTGAGTGTTAGACCAGATCTGCCCGTGGAGCAGTCGCCTAGCCAGCGTGAACACAGGCCGTGGTTAGCTGGTAAGCCTACTGCTAATGCTATGCCTTCTCTGCCGCTGGCAGAGCAAGTCGTTGACATGTTCGAGGCGGCGGAGACGTCCATTAAATCGAGTGGACGTCTCGCTAAGGCCCCGCGCGAGGTGGCCAGGCGTTGCCGCATCGTGCCCCTGGACTACCAGCGGTACGGTGTGGTACCAAAGCCGAGCGTGGATGACCGCGCGGCTTTGGGTGAGGATGCGCGGCCAGGCTCCCGTTCTGACACGGGAGTCTTGTGCTCGAACGTGTTGCGTTCGGCAAATGCCGCGTTGCGTGATGCGGAGGAGAGTGGGAGGGCTTCGATTGCCGCTCTGTCCCACGTCTCCCAGCTGTTACAAGGGGTAGTAACAGCATCCGCATCGCGCCAGCCAAGTCCGGTCACAGTCCAGCGAGCCATCCAGGATGGTATCAACCTGGCTCTGGACTGTATGACGCGGGCGGTGACCAGGAGTGTCCGGGCAAGGCGCACTTTTGCCTTGGATAATCTGTGCCCGTCCCAGGACCTCTACAATAGGCTACTACGTACGCCTATGACAGGTCCTGGTCTCTTTGGAGGTGAGGGATGTAGACACCTCCAGGAGACGGTTACTCTGGTCAATAACCAGAGGGCGCTGCGCGAACAGTTTGAGGTGCTTCGTCGTGCCAACGTTCGCGCTGCACCCCCTGCGTATCGTCCCCTGCAGGCTCGAGGTGGTAGTGGCCAGGTCAGAGGCCAACCACCATCGCAGCGCCGGCCTCGGCCGCGTGCGATTCGGCCAGCAGCGAGGGGGGCGCAGGCTCCTCAGGCGCAGTCAGCCAGGCAGCCGCCCGCGCACCGTGGTGCGCGCGGTGCTGGTCGTGGCGCGCGAGGATCTGGGCGGGGTAATCGTTCCTGACGGGACGGTTACCGCGGTGAGAACCGCGCCGGTGTTTCTGGCAAAGGAGACAGTGCCGCTCTTGCACTCCTTATGTCCACCTCTATCCCTAGGTGGACCGATGGGAGGCCGATTAGCCGACCACATGCAAGAGTGGGAACGGTTAACTCAGGACCGTTTAGTCTTGCGATGGCTTTCAGTCGGGTATCATCCCGATTGGATGACAGGCCCTCCATCGCGACTGTCTCTAGTGCCGATCTGGACTCCAAATCCGAGAGATCCAGATCAAAGGTTGTGTATCGAGGAGGAAATAAATTCCCTCATACAAAAAGGAGCTATTCAGCCGGCACAGAGGTGTCCGGGCTTCTATTCAACCCTGTTCTTAGTAACAAAGAACACCGGAGGGTGGAAACCAATTCTCAACCTCAAGCCATTGAACAAGTTCATAGAGACGCCCAGTTTCAAGATGGAGACTGTGCGCTCGGTGTTGGCGGGGTTAGAGAGGGGAATGTGGACAGCGTCGATAGATTTGAAGGACGCTTATTTCCACATCCCCATACACAGGAGTTTCCGTCGCTTCCTGAGATTTGCATTCCAGGGCAGACAGTGGGAATTCAGGGTGCTACCCTTCGGAATTTCCACGGCTCCTCGGGTTTTCACCCGTGTGGTTCTTGCGATCACCGCATACCTCCGCAGGAGAAGCATAGCAGTCCACACGTACATAGACGACTGGCTGTTGAAAGCGCACACCCGGGAAAGTTTGTCGGCCAGTCTGGAGATTGTTTTGAAAACTCTCACAGACTTAGGCTGGATGATCAATTTCCCAAAATCAGAGCTGACTCCATCCCAGAAGTTTGTTTACCTGGGGATGTTCTTCGATCTAGAGACAGGATATGTTTATCCTACTCAGGAGAGAGTTCAGAAACTCATCTCATTAATTCAGTCAGTGTGCGACAGTCGTCATGTCCTGGCACGGGTTTACTTGAGAATGCTGGGGTTGATGGTTTCATTGGAACCAGTCATTCCTCAGGCCGCCTTACGCAGGCGGCCGATCCAGTTATTTCTCATGACACAATGGACCCAGAGTACAGGTTCGCTGGACTCGAATGTGTCAGTGTTGGCGCCTCTGATTCATCACCTGCAATGGTGGTTGGACACAGAGAATCTCTTGGTGGGGGTTATGCTAACCCCTCCCCACCCTCAGGTGACTGTGTATACAGATGCATCGATGGAGGGCTGGGGAGCTTGCCTGGAAGAGTCCACGATATCAGGGCTTTGGAATCTGGAACAGTCAAAGGAACATATAAATCTACTGGAGCTAAGAGCAGTAGTCCTGGGCCTGGAACATTTCTTACAGAAAGTTCAGGGCAAGATTGTTCTTATTCGTTCAGACAACTCAACAGTTGTGACTTACATAAACCGCCAGGGCGGAACGAAGTCGCCCAGTCTCTGTATGATGACATGGAGACTGCTTTGTTGGTGTCTGGATCACCAGATTACCTTGAAAGCAGTTCATATTCCGGGAAGGTTAAACCTGCTAGCAGACTCATTGAGCCGAAGGATGAGTGTTTTACCCACGGAATGGCAACTAAATCAATGTGTGGCGGATCGTCTGTTCGACCATTGGGGGAAACCCAACATCGATTTGTTCGCAACGAAGAAGAATGCGAAGATGACGACGTATGTCTCTCCGATTCCGGATCCAAGCGCTTTCGCAACAGATGCGTTAGCTATCAGCTGGGGGAGAATGTATGCATACGCATTCCCTCCAGCAATCCTGATTCCAAAAATTCTTCAGAAAATCAGACAAGAGGAATGCCAAGTGCTTCTGATCGCCCCGGATTGGCCAAGCCGATCATGGTATACGGATCTGCTGGACCTTCTGGTCTGCAATCCGGTTCCTCTGCCTCTGATGGACGATATTATCTTCCAGGGCAAGGCCCTTCACAACAATCCGTCAATGTTCAGATTGACTGCGTGGATGTTGTCAAGGAATCTAGAATTAAGGAGGGCTTTTCTGAGCAAGCAGCCATGTTTATGGCCAAAGCCAGGAGGGGGTCAACCTCCAGAGCATATAATTATAAAATCAACAGATTTGCAGAATGGTGCTCAAAAAGATGTATTGATCCAATGGATGCATCTATTCAGGTAGTAGCTGATTTCCTCTGTCACCTCTATGATGCCTATAGCCTCAAGCCTAACTCTATTGCTGGTTATAAGTCAGCTTTAATGTCTGTTATTCCTTGCTTGGCTAAGAGGGGAAGTGATGAAGTGAATACATTAAATGTATTAATTAAAGGCATGGGCAATCTAAGACCAAGGAATCCACCTGTGATTCCGTCTTAGAGTTTATCGCTAGTGCTTCAAGTACTAGGTGATAAGCCGTTTGAACCACTTAGTTCCATTTCGATGAAACTATTAACACTGAAGACTGTGTTTTTAATTGCTGCGGCCTCGGCTAGGCGTAGGAGTGAGATTCATGCCTTATCAGCCGAGGATGACCGTTTTGTGGTTTCAGGGGAGGGCCTTAAGCTGCTACCTAGGATTAATTTCTTGGCTAAGAATCAGTCGTTGAAATATCCAGGTCAACCTATTATTTTGCCTGCTTTAACTAGATATGATCCTAATTCTAAAGCATGGTGTCCTGTCCGGGCGCTTTGCCGGTACAAACAACGTACGGCGGAGTGGCGCACCGACCAGTCAGCGTTATGGTTGTCATATATTGAACCCCATGGCAGGGCTTCTAAGGACACCATTTCCAGGTGGATTGTAGAATGCATTCAGTTTTGCCATAAATCCGCCACCGGGAAGCAGGTTGATGTGGCCAAGGCTCACAGTGTCCGCGGCGTAGTGACATCCACTGCCCTATTTAATGGGGTCCCTGTGGATGATATTATGTCGGTGGCTCAGTGGCACTGTGAGTCAAGTTTTACAGACCATTATCTCCGTGACACCTCTAATCCTCTCGCCTTGTCGATTTTGAGAAAATAACTAGGCATATATATTTTTGATGGGGTTTCCTCATTGCTTATATATTTCACAATTATTTATGGAAACAACCACTAATTTGGGACTGCATCGATCTTCACCAATGGGAAGAGGATGTCAGCAGCCATTTCAACAAGGTCAGTCTTGTGTGTGTGTTGTCCATTGTTGATTGTCTTGTCACGTTACCCGTTATTTATATGATGATGGTTTTGTGTATTTATGTGGTTCATTGTTGAGAGTATACGAAAATGGAGCTTTTCGTCTCTGTCCTGTAGTACATGGCACTTGTACGTAGAGAGCGTATAGGACATTGAGGTCATTCGACTCTTCCTCCCAGGAAGGAGGGGGGGGAGCGCATATGACATTCGGTCATCTCTCATGCATCGGGGGTGTTATCCGATGGTTAGTCAAATCCTGACTGTTTTTTCATACAGTTTCAGAAGTTTAAGTGCCTTAAACGCAGAAAAGCGTATAGGGATGAGCTGGTCTTTTGACCTCGCCTCCCTCCCGCCGAATTCACTGTCGAATTCTGGCAATATCAAAAGTATTAGGGAGGTAAGTATACTCTTGATGTGAAATAAACGAAATCAAGGATTTCTTTTTTCACGAGAGAGTTGATACTTACCTCCCTAGATACGGACCCGGCCTCTCCACCCCACAGAGGCTCGGTCTTCAGGCTCTTTATAGTTGCATGTGTATCAGCCAATAAATTAGTCAGAGGAAGTGCTAGTCTGCGCATGCGCGGTGGTGGGGCTGGCATCCGCCAGACTACGCTCTGACTCCCTGCCCAGTAGGGGCACCTAACTGTTTTAATCTGAGTGTTTATTGAGTGAAAGCCAATATTTAGCAATATCAAAAGTATTAGGGAGGGGAGGTAAGTATCAACTCTCGTGAAAAAAGAAATCCTTGATTTCGTTTATTTTCTAACATTTAGAGCTGTAATGACTAGCTTGGTTAACAAGCCAGTTATTCCAGTGGTAAAATTTAAAAAAAATTGTCTCTTGGCCTGCAAATGGTCATTTCTCAAGACAATGTGATTTCGGAGGCCGGTTTTGACCACTCACTGAGCCATGGTAACATTTTCATATGTCTTGGACCTTTAATCCTAAAATTGGTTTAAGAAAATTTTAATTTTCCTATAGAAAATATCCATTTGCAGAGCAGGGGAAATAACTTTGTGAAAATTTACCAGTGGCTCGGTTATGGAGACACTCATTCCAGTGGTCATTTTTCAAAAAAATAATTCTCTTGTTCTGCATATGGACATTTCTCAAGGCCACCACAGAACATGTTTTAACCAGCTGGAGTGTTAAGGGGTCAATTGCTAAAATGTACAATTCTTATAATAGCGACTAACTACTAACACTGGGTGTGTTATTGTTATATCTAATCTTGATAGTTAGAGCTAATTATTCAATAGAACAAACTTTAACAGTTAATTAAATGCAAATGGCACAAATGATCATGGTAAATGCACCAAAATAGCCCAAACTTACAGGCAAACTCTTTGTCACTGATTGGAACAATTCAAGTTCATCTTCAAGTCTTTCCAGTAGTGGTGGCTTCCTCATCGTCAAACATTTTATCATCACAAGATTCACTGTCCAACACATTAGCTGTGTCACCATTACGATCAATGTCTGATTCCACATTTACAATGCCACCATGAGTGATATTTGGTTAAAAATATACGCCACAATATATAGTCAATAATATACTATATACATGTACTGTTAGGCCCTATGACCCGACAGCGGGTGTTATGGTCATACACCGCCCTCAGACTTTAGTGCAGAAATCAAACACATTACAATACAGGATGGGAATATCTCCTCCAACAATGGAATACTTCTACTATTGAATTAACCCTTTCAACCGACAAGAGAAAATAATAAATTTGTTACGAATGTGTCAAAACTTTGTTGAATATTTTGAAACTAATTTGACTGAAAGCCAACTTCCAGTCAAATTGCTTTCAAAACATTCAACATACTCATATAATGACTGTAAAAGTGGAATTCTGGGATTTCAGTTCAAATGGGAAAAATGTGATAATTCATTGGTTTTGATTTATGGCCCACTTCCCTGATAATGCAGGTTACTAGGCCAATTTTGGCCCAGTAACCTGCATTATCATTCTTGTTTTAGTAAATGTGATGTTACTGCTAAGGAGACAGTTATAGATTGTCATAAGAGGGCCGCAGACATATATATATATCCATTTCGTTTACCTCTTGTCGTGAAAAAAACAGTAATGTTGAAGATAAACAATCTGATAAACTCAATCATCGATGCGTGTCTTTGTCTACAATTTTCGAGAAAACTAACTGTCAGTAATAAGGCCGAGTTAAGATGCCGAAGCGGTCAAATATATAGGCATCACACTTTCTGATTGACAGTTTCGTTATTCTACGTTATCTGTCTACTCTAGTCTGTGGCATACAGGAAATGTGCATAGATTGATGTATTGCACACGCAAAAATGTTATTTTCTAAACAGTTGACGCCATCTTTGCTAAATCTCATTAAATATGTGTGTATTCTGGACCAATCAAACTCGTGTGATACAGTGATACCCGTTGCCGAAAACGGGTAATGAGCTTACGTACTCGGATAATAGGCACCGCTAAAACAATTATGTACACATGCGCATGTCTATGTAAAGGCGGAGATTTTCGGTTACATATTATGTATGAAATAGCGAATTCAAAAACAACCGAATGTCAGGTTTGCAAATTTTGTAAATCGCTTCCCTTTCCGTTATATGACGTTACAACACTAGCCGCAACTGATGCATATATTGTTCTAAAAAGTTATGTCTTTTACGTCGTCTCAAATTCGACTATATTATAATAATCCCATTTCAGAGAATATTTTGATATATTCATCCAAATTTCAAGAGAAATTGTGGATTGAAAATTTATTAAAATATACACACTGTCAGCACACTGGCTTCATACACAGTAAAGAATACCCAGGTGCGGAGTTCACACATGTCCATTTTATACAAAAGTATGATTGATTATTACGATGATATGGCATTTCGGCAATTATCATTTACGGCCGCGAAAAAAATAACAATGTGATGCATGTACTTAACACATATACGGCTCCAATTGCAATTTAGATCTACATGTACCGATCCTCGACAGACCGTAGACCGATTGCACTTTATGTTTAATGATGCGTAGTAAGAATCTTTGTCGCGTTACTGAACACATTTGATTGCGCGTTTGACTTTTTTCGTGATAGGTTTAAAATATTCCATAATGCGTTTAACATATTGTAGGATGGGTTTGACTAAATGCGTTTGGTGTTTGGCCACACCTGTAAATGCTACGAGCTATTGACGCTAAAAAGACGCATTTTTGTTTCGTTTTTGCTTCATCAAACAGTAAAGCTAACTGATCTGTACTATATATAACAGTATGTGCGTGTTGGGTGTCTGAAGGTCATCGAAAAATAAAACTATATCTGGTGTGATAGCTCAAGCTCTACTCAAAGGATCTTGACTTATCATAATAATGGGTAGAATGGCTAAATAAAAGCGGAAGAATGGCATATAATATACAGTTTATGCTTTGCTCCTTTTGACGTGGGACTTTTACCTAATTTAATCCATGTACTCGCTATTACTATTGTTGCAAATCGTGTGTGGTTGGTATGTATAAGATCTATGTTAACATACACCTTGTCCTCGAAAATGGCCCCAGTGATGATATATCATGATATCACGATATTTTCTTAGATATCGTTATTGTCATGAGAAAGTCAATATTGTCCATCTCTAATCTTGAGCAAATGTTGGTGGCACATTGCCATTGGGATCCTAAAGAGCTGTATTGATTTTTAGCCGAAGAGTTACTCACCATACCTTGTATATTCAGAATTGACTCATCTAATCGACCTTTCTAGTTTAAGCTATGCCCCAACCATCTCTAGCTAAGCTCCACCCACACCTCGCTTGTATTGGGATCGATCCCTGACCTCCCTGACTATCAATTTCCAGAAAACTATACAGGTAAGCTGTATTTTTTATTTGACTAATCGTTCAAATTAGTTTCAAACTATTCAACAGAAATAGTAAAGACATACAATTCATACGTGTTGAACTATTAAGCATTTAAATCATTCGTGTTGTAATTTATTATGATGTCATCCTACACGTCGCATAGTTGATTATAATGGCATGTGATGGATGGATAAACTAGAAAGTAGGCTTGTGCGATTATTGCATTGAGTGATCGCGATCGATTATTAAAAAATAATTGCGATTGCTCGATTAATCAACTTGAATACATATTACCAAGACATAACAACAAAAGAATGTCAATGACGAAAATTGCAATGTTGTTTGGAAAAGTTCATTTGCAGGGCACGACAAGACTATTTTTGAAAGTGTATGACTGGAAAGCCTGGCTCGATTCTCGAGCCAGGCATTCCAGTAACACATTTTCAAAAATAGTCTCTTGCCCTGCAAATGGACATGCATTCACTAAGCAAAATGTCATTTTTCATGACCGATGGCATTAAAAAGTAATTGAAAGTTAGGTTTTGAAGTATTTTATGCAATAGAAAATATTCACGATTATTTAATTTTTTTCATATAAATTCATGATTTAAAACATAATCGCGATTTTTGATTTAATCACATAATCATGCAAGCCTACTAGAAAGGTCCATTATCATCAGTTATATATTCTGCGAATAGATATATCCTTTGTAATTGCATGCAATATTTAACCCTTTATAGTCAAGATTAGCAAAAAGTTTGATGTTTTTTTAATGAATGTTCATTCCTAGGTATGCGCCACCCATTTCTAGCTAATCTCCATCCATGTTTTACGTGTGTTGAAATAGATTTGAAACTTTGAAACCTGACTTCCCAGAAGCTAAGTTTCAAGGTAACTATACAGGTATGCTGTTAAATATTTTGAAAATAATTTGGGGTGGGTGGGGAGGCGTGGTGGAGGCTGTTGCTGTCTATGCAAATTCGTCAAAGACATACAATTCTTACGCCTGGTGACAGACCTTTGACATTTGTGGTTGAGTCTACGTCATTGTGATTGTGATGTTAACATGGGACATAGCTGATTATGGTATCAGATACTTGAGCAACAGATCAGATCTGTCCGTTAACTCTACATACTGTTTGTTTTTATTGTTCAGGTCATTGCGGATAGTGAATGATGATATGATGTCACACACAGAAGAAGCACCAGTACTACAACAATTTCTCGACATCAGAATGAAAAGCTATAACAATCTAGCGGCATGTCAGATCAAGGTATGTCAAAAACACATCATCTGTATCCATATACAGGGGTTGAAATTAACACAAGCCCACTAACCTGAGACTAGTAGAAATTAATCAGAAATAGCACAAGCTGACCGGTGGGATAGTAACAATTTGATTATCGTAAACCTTTGGTTGTCAATGTGGTCAAAAATGGCCTCTGCAGTGATAATGATTAATATCAATTTGCAGACCAAGAGAAGACTATTTTTGAAGATTTACCACTGGAATGGCAGGCTCGATAAGCAAGCCAGTCATTCCTGTGGTAAACTTTCAAAAATAGTCTTGTTATTATCTGCCAATGTACATTTTCTGTGAGACACTACCAAATCCAACCATTTAAAGGGTGTATTGTCAGTCTGTTAATATTGATACATGTAGGACTCTGATGTTTAAACTAACTTTATTCTGGGACATAGATTCACTGAATCATGCAATAAATGTATCCACACAGCATTTGGGGGTCTTTTCTCAACATTTATTGTTCTATTTGCCAGATTGAAGCTTATGATGCTGCAATCAAGTCATGTGATGCGGTGTTGAGAGTGCAACCTGAAAATGTGAAAGCACTTTTTAGAAAAGGAAAGGTGAGTTTACTTGACGAGCAGTACACAATTTCACAAAACTTGACACATGATGATACACCACCAAAGGTTTTGGCATCGGTCGTGTATGATAGATTTTGGGGATAGGGCAAAACCTTGGAATTTAACTATGTCGATCCCAAAAATCTTGCTGCTGCAACTCCTACAGTTTGAGGTAACTATTACCACCTTCATGACATACTTTCGTAATTTTGATTATTAGCCCTTTCTATTTCGAATAATACTTACCAGATGTACTCTTATGATAACGTCTATTATCTAGTCTAGCTCAAAATAAACAATTAAAAACTCCACACTCCATGATCCTGCCCTTGCTGTGTCTGGGAGTTGCCATAGCCCCAGAAAATCATCACAGGGGTAGGTTGTATCAATCTAGAATTAATACATTCGTTCTGTAATGACTGTTTAAAATTTCCTTAAATTGGCACATTGTTTTAAAATGGTAGCCATTGTTGGAGTCGCTTCGTTACCCGTTAACTTTTTAATCTTATCCAGGTACTCTGTTAATTTCTCTTGCGACTCGGTTCCTTCCAAGATGGATGCACCCATAGCCAAGATGGCGGCGCCCGTATTTAATGTTTTGCTTTGGTTTGACGTGTCTATGCACTCAGTTTTTAAGCCGATCATTAGCTCTCGCTTCACTGTCGAGGGTGTTTGTAGCAATCAGTCATATTTTCTTGGCTGTTTTAACATTAGTTAATTACCAAGTCGTGTTTATAAAATTTTCACTTTAAAAACTTTTAATATTTCCTGCCTAAAACTTGATTATCATTAATTTAAGAGAAAGTTAATGTTTTTGACTAATTTTAAATTACAATCAAGTAATTTGTGCCTGTTGCTCCTCATCATCTTATCATGTGCAGCGTTTTAATTCTTATTTTGTGTTCGCAGAAGGTGAAGGGGCAAGGCTGTAACCGTTTCATGAAGCGGAAGTTCACGGGCCATCACTGTGTTGCCTGTGCGAAGTGCAAAGTTGGAAGCCCTTGCGATGTATGCGCGAAGTGGTCGTCGGAGATGGTGGCGGAATTTGATCGCGATCAGCGTGCACATTTGGAGAGAATCGCGAGGGACAAGGCACCCAAAGTGGATCAGGCATCAGTCAAAGGTCTGGAAGAGCGCCTGAATGAGCGGATGGACTCGGCCTTGGGTGTTTGGGCGGCCCAATTCAAGGCGATGTTTGCGTCTTTTCAGTCCATGGTCCCGTTGATGCAGGCTGGTGCAGGATTACCTATCGGTGGTCCGGCTAGTTCTGCGGAGGGACATGCACCTGTCCTTCCTCTTGCTTTGGCTCAAGAGCCGGCGGCAGAGGAAGAAGATATCCTCCTGATGGAAGACTGGCATGCCGGAGCTTTCACAGGTGACTGATTCCGCTACTTCCTGTGGGTGACCCATGGGTTTTGTACAGGTTTGTCAACCGGGTGGAGGTGTCGACGTTCCGTCGGACATTTTTCACCCGGATTTCGCTCAGTCCAGAGTGCCATCTCCTGCCGTAGTAGCGGCCGTAGTCCCGCCTCCCGTGCTGGAACTGATGGATTGCAGTGATTCCGTATCTGGCGATTCGCTAGATACTGGAACCACAAGTAGTCGAGCCACGGACTCGCTTCGAATGGGAAGTTTGGTCTGTAGCTCTCAGCTTGGATCGTCAGTGGCCTTTTCCTCCAAGGGTGAGAGGGAAGATGAGAATGGTAGTCCATTGATGGACGAATCATCATTTTGCACTGAAGCTGAATGGGTGCAGGTTCTTGGCTGGATGTCCATCTCGGGTTGGCATTGGTTCAGGGATCTCAGCACAATCCGGCGATGGAACGGATGTCAGAGTGTGCAGCTAGCACTCTATCGAGTGGCTCTTCGGCCATGCCAACTCTTCCCTTGGACACTCAAACTTCTGACATGTTGGAAGTCGCGGCGTACCATCTGGTTCAGCCAAAGTATTCGTTGCCCAAGGCCCCTAAGGGGATAAGGAGTAGGGTCCGCTTTCCAGAGCAGGCCTACCATCAGTATGCTTGTGTTCCTCAGCTTTCAGTCGGGGAAAGAGAAGCGCTGAATAGGCCGTTAGCCGGGAAAGCCAAGGGTCGTTCACGACCCTTCGTTTCCCAGGCTAACACGATCCCTTCAATGAGTTAACTCTCATTGAGGATGCGGCGATAGCCGCTCTCTCGCACGGATGCTTCGTCCTGCAGGGTATGCTGACCTGCATGGCGGAAGGTGGGGAAGTGCTATCGGCAAGAGGACTCAAGAACGGTCAGTTACATGGAAGTGGAGAGCGCCTATATATCATTTGAACCAGCAACAATTCAGCCTATTCAGCAGCCAGATGTGATGAGCTCTGACAGAGCGAAACGGCTGAGTCTCAATGCTTAGTACAGAAAGAGCAACTCCATCTGCGGTGTAGTTGACCCCATCATACTCGGTGCACAATCTCATATCTACTCTTGTCTATGTCGTGTATTATGTAGGTTAATATATATAGCCGATATATGTTTGCATAGATATCTGAGTCTCAATGTTTAGTGCAAAAAGAGCAACTCCACCCGCGGTGGAGTTGACCCCATCATGCTCAGCGCACAATCTCAAGACGCCTCATAGTCTGTGCACAGAAACAACAACAACAACAACAAAGTATGGTATCTATTCCCACATCAAACATGTATTCACGACCAGTGTCACATCGGTAAGGGGATTGATCATACATTTTTTCCAGGTGCCCCGACTATGCTCACCTGGTAGATTAAAGTGCCTACCATCTCCACGACAGACTCTGGCATGTTCGCATGACACAGAGGATCTGATGCAGTCCGCCCTCAACTCCCACCACCATCTCAATTCCAGAGGCAGCCATAATGCCGATGATGATAAACATAATGATGATGATGATAGACATAATGATGATGGTTGATGATGCTGATAAACATATTGATGATGATGATAGACATGATGATGATAGACATAATGATGATGATAGACAATGATGATGATGATAGACATATTGATGACGATGATAGACATATTGATGATGATTGATGCTGATGATTGATGATGATAGACATATTGATGATGATGATGATAGACATATTGATGATGATGATAGACATAATGATGTTGATGATAATGATGATGATAGACATAATGATGACGTGATAGACATGATGATGATGATAGACATAATGATGATGATAGACATAATGCTGATGATGATGATAGACATAATGTTAGTTCACAAATACATGCCACGCCTCATGTCTCCATAAAAACAAACTAAGCAAACAAACACATAATCATGACCAGTGTCACATCAGCATGATGGGATTACCCACACGCCCTTCCAGCTGCCTTGGCAGCGTTCACTTGGCAGAATGCTAAGGTGCCTCCCATCTGCACCATGGCAGACACTAGCATGTTCACAGGTAACACAGAGAATCTTGTGTTGTAGCGGGAACCGCGGGAACAAACAACCCCGCCCTACCATTTCTACTCCATAGAAGTGGCAGGTAAACTCAATTTCCTCACGTGGGTGAAATCGGTCTTAGATATTTTTCCACAGATGGTCGCAGAAGGGAGTGTACTGGGGCTTGTCTTGGAAGTGGGCCCACTTGGCATATAATATCATGGCTGTCTGTGAGGCAACCACCACAGATATGAGCAGTAGTATGATCAGCATCCTATATATGGCGGGTTAAACCGAACAAGGTGAACCCGTCGAGAAATATGTGTGTCATATCGAGCCCTGTGCTGTCCTCAATGCCGATCTTCATCCCATCTGGGGCAGGTCTTAGTTGCTTCACTTTACCGCCAGCTAGAAGCCGCAGTTCTCTCACAATGGATGTTGTTTGCGGACTTGTGAGCCTGATACGCTCGAGCAGCTTCACTGATCCCTTCGCCTTTGAGGAGTGCGACACCCTCAACCCATAAGACACCCTCCTGAATATTGATACCTTCCTCTGGGCCATCAAAGGGGCGACGCAGCAGGAGATTTCCTCCAGTGACCCCAATCCTATGATCCACTGCAACTAGAGTGGTGCCCTGTCCTATATAGGTCAGGATAGATGTCCCCCTGTTATAAAGCTTACAGACCATGCCATCCTTCACAACGGTGGAGAGTGGGGTGACCTCCAAGTAAATAACCGCTGGAGGTCTGTTTAGTGGCACCCACGCTCGCCACTTACCACCAGGTCCAGCGCAATACCACCCGCATTCTTTTCGAAGACTACCTGCAGCTGTTTCGCCATGGTCAACCCCACACCATCATGTGACATCGTTGGGGCATGCTTCACAGTCGGCTCTAAAACATGAAAGCTGAGATCAGCGTCCAAATTGTTAACGTCCTCAACCTTGTCTGGTGCCTGGTCTATCAAGGGGTGGAAAATGAACTTCTTCGGGAAGTCATAGTGGAACACTATTTTGTCCCCATCTCTTTCTCGACCCAGACGTTCCTTCGAGACATCCTTTAGGTCAGTGAGCAGCTCTACAACATCTCCACCAACGGGATGGAGGGAGAATGTCTTGGCGTCTGCTCCATATTGGAGGACGAACGACTTGCCATCGCTTTCCTTAACCGTGGTGGCATCAATGTCGTACACCTCCACGAGATCAGCTAGACCGGTTGAGTGAGTAAATATAGGCTCCATTGTGTGTATATATATATATATATATGGTTTAAACAGAGTGTATAGCCATGCCGATTGCTACTCCAAAATGGGGACAATGTCATCAGACCATCTCTAGTTGGTAGACGTGTGGTTCAGTATCGCATAGAATGGGTTCTCTTCATGGTAGCTCAGCATTCCACCACGTACGTACACGCCGATGTGGCTACATCGGCCACTGGGAAGTACCTACCACAGCTCACTGACTGAAGTAGGGTTAGACTATCTGCCAGAAGCCACCAGCAAACTGGAAAACGATCAGCCCCAACATGTTCACCCTCGTAAATCGCCTGTTTGACAGCTCCACCATTAGTCCATATGCCAGCATGGATGGTCTGTCGGATGCCCAATTAGAGTTTACACTGTTGCTACAGTACTTATTGACCTATCCCCATCATGACAATATTATATCAGACCTATCAAGCATTTGCTGAATTGTGGAAAAAGGCGATAGAGGCTTCACACACCTCCGGGATGGCAGATATAGCGGTATAGGAAATGAGTTGTCGACAAGAAGGCGAGCGATTACAGCAGGTTAGCTGGTATGAACAGAGAGGCAAGGAGAGGAAGGGACTACAACTCTGTCCAAGAATATGAGAGCCTCATCCGACAGGAGGGCGTCGTAGGGCCAAACTTGTATGATTACTTGGATGATGAGTGTGATGAGTCTGTAGAAGTTTTGCAGTGGGAAGAGGAGAGGGTGCAGAAATATAAATCCAAGAAATTCCACCAACGGCAGCCGTACTATCAGAGTGGCAAGGTGAAGTTCCAGATGTCACGGCTGCGAAACCAACTGGCCCCTGACATTATTCTGGATGAGGGGTGTTTGAGGGAGGTATGCCTCCACACCAGCAAGCTTGTTCGGTTCGCCAGGCTCTCCAAGATGAATCCCACAATAACTCATGAGCAGATCCTACAGGTGTTGCAGAGCTAGCTCGCGTTTAAGAACTAGGTATACCATGGCTAAATCGGAGTGGCGAAAGTAGCCTGAACTATATCCTACATTAGCACCTGAGGCCTGTGGTACAGTACATGGCTGGTGACTCCAGCAGATTGACACCATCAGACAGAATTTTGTTCAATGGACAGAAAAGGACAGGAGAACATGCAGGCAATAAAACAGCCTACAACAGTCTAGCACGCACAACCACAGCTGCGGGTGTGATTGGAGCCAGTGCTGGTGTGGCCGCCGTTGCCACCCTTGCTACAGGAGTGAGTGCTATTGTTGCTATCCCGCTGGGTGGGGTGACCCTTGCTGCTACTGTTCTGGCCACCAGCGTGGTGGTTGGACAGCGTCAGATCACCAGGAAGCTGTAGAAGCATGCTAAGTATGTAACACTAGCACAGAGCAGCCTACGGGCTATCGACGAGTCTGTCAGCAAAGCTCTCGAGGATGGGCAGGTCAGTGACGAAGAGTACCACCATATATTGAAGCTCCAAATCCTGTACCGCACAGAGAAACCCAGTGTGCCAGCAATACGTCAAATGCTCCAGCGGGTGGGTGGACATGGAGGAGTTAAAAATCGAGATGCTGCGGCAGGGCGGCATCGAAGATCTCTACGGTACCAAATATACTGAACCAAAAAAGTTTAGCAACACTGAGAATATTACTGTATAAATGTTATTTAACAAAAACAATAAATTGATTCAAATATATTATTTAAGTGATAGGTCATTTTCCAATTTGAACAACAGTCTTGTTACTGTAATGCTAGCATCGCGGTTTTAACACGGCATCATTCAACGGAAGGGTCCAATTTAAATAATGACACTGAGCTGTCAATACCGGTTGTGACCTCCGCGCGCATTAACCACCGCCGTACATCGCTTTCTCATGCTTCGAATTAAGCACCTGATGTCACGAAGAGGAATCGCATCCCATTCCTGGAGCAGTGCAGCTTCCAGCTCCTGCACGTTGTGAAGATGTGGATGGTTCTCACGCACCATACGGCCAAGAATGTCCCACACGTGTTCGATAGGAGACAGGCCCGGTGATCGCGCTGGCCAGTCCAACACTGGAACGTTGTTAGCCTCAAGGAAATCACTGGTGACCCTAGCTGAATGAGGATGGGCATTGTCTTGCTGGAACATAGTCTGCATGATGCTGCATAAAAGGGATGACAACTTCTTCACAGTAACGTTGAGCCATTAAATTTCCGTGAATCACAATAAGATCTGTTTTGCCATTTTCATGGATTCCAGCCCACACCATGACACTGTTGCCACCGAATCTGTCATGCTGAATGAACCGCCACATCCACACAAAACCTCGACTCATCACTGAACAAAACGTGGCTCCATTGTTGAACACGCCATCGCTGATGAGTTCTTGCCCATGCAAACCGATTCTAGATGTGACGCGCTGTAAGTGGAACAGTAACAAGTGAATGACAGGCATGCAGTCCAGCATCATGGAGTCTGTTTCGCACAGTTTGTGCATGCACTGTAGTGCCGGTAGCGGTGTGCAAATTATGGGACAGCCGCAGCGCAGTCTCAAACCTGTGACGTCGTGATGACGTCACTAAGTAGCGGTCTTCTCGTGGTATTGTTGCTCTCGGTCTGCCAGATCGTGGTCGGTCATTAACATGTCCAGTTTTCTGCTCACGTTGGCGGAGACGGGAAATGGTTGAGGCGTGAACATTAAAATGTCGAGCAACAGCGCGAACGCTCTGCCCAGCAGCGAGTCTTCCCATTGCTTCATGGCACTGATTTCCGGGTAGCCCTGGGCGGCGGCCCATGTTCGGTAGGGTAAACTTTTAAGCGTTTTCTGTTAACGTGTGTTAGCTGCTTTTGCAATATGGTGAATCTTTGCCTTCACTACCCGCCAATGTGGGCCAGTGCATGAAAAATGCATTAAGCGTGCGGCCGAGAAATGCAAGAAATGATTTGCATTTCTTCATGACCAGCGAGACATTACATTGACGAAACATGCCCGCAAATTTGGTTATAAATGGACGCATAGTTTTAATACAACAAACCAAACTTCACTGTTGCTAAACATTTTTGGCTCAGTATAGTATGTTGTGTCTGCGGCTGGAACAGCGGATTTAAGATGACTACTATAGATGGCCTTCCTGACGAACCTCATGACAATCGCCCAGAGCCAACCGCCCCTCCTGGGTACACTCTGGACCCACTCGACACGTGGTCTCCTGGATGACATACCGGACCTAACACCTTTTTCGATCGCAGTTGACGGGCGGTCCCGCATCAGCTTTTCCATCAATCCACGCCCACCGACCAAGCTTGCAATCACCATCAAGGATGCGAAGAAAACTCATACCTGGATGGCAGGCCCAAATCTCTCGTTCTGGAACCAACAGCTGAACTTTGCCATGTGGTATGCCACAGCTGGATGCGGCGTCGATGCGGGTTTGCTATTCTGGTACCCCTGAAGCTGTGCTCATTGCCAGCTGTCTCAGATTTCATGGGTACTACATGGCGAGACGAATCCTCCATGAGCTAGGCTCAAGCCTGCCTGATACGAATGATTTCGATCTGCAGACTGCGGGAGTCGGCATCGCGGGAATCGGTAAGACTAGCTACCGCCTCTCAGCAGCCAGTAGACTCCAACGAGAGTTCAATGCCCACTCAGACTATCGTTTCCATGGTGGAGACAACAGCGGTCTAGGCGTTATGTATGGCGACCCGAGACGAGACTACTCAGGCTTCCCCTATCAAACGCCCTGAAAAATCGGCCGTCAGAAAACAGCGACGTTCTCATTCGATCCAGACTCAGAGCCCGGGGCACTGGTGCAGAATATGCATATCACCGGAATCAGGCAGGACCATCCAGAGGCGTGGAAATACTTTGTCCCACACACAACCTCAGGGCTCACACCAGCAGGGATCGTTCGAATCAACCAGTCCTTAGAAGCATTATGTTATTGTCTTTTGACGGCCCAGACTAAGCTGCACCCCTCCATAGATGGGGTGAGTGGAAAAGAGGTTGCAGGCCATGTTCAGCAGTCTCGTTAAGGACATGATCATTGTTGCAGATCCCAGTAGCCTCATTGCAAAGTTCCAGCAAGCCTTACAGAAGGCCCGTCGTAAGCTCGACTTCGCTATATCGCCACACCTACAACTTATTCCGAGCAATATGATCGTGAATGTCGAGGATCTGAAGATTAGGGGCTACAATAACATGATAGTCGGGGGAATTCCCCAGGTGTGCACTTTGGGTTTAACACTGACATCAACTCGGCTGCGCATGTTGTCCCCACGCCCATGACACCTAGATCCCCGTTGACTCCTACGAGGGCCAGTGCTACCGTCGTTCCGACTGTCATTCCGACCGCTGGAACAGCAGGAGTGCTGAATGACAGACGGCGACCCGTGCTGACACCCACCACACCGCCAGGCAGTGCTAGCACTGCTAGCAGGACGATAGCCTGAAGAGTGGTGTCAGGTCTGGCTATTGCTGTGCTCGTCAACAGTCTTCTCCACCGCTAGTAGATCCTGCATGAGATCATCCTGACTCTCTTCCGGTGTGGGAGTCATGGCAAATGAGATTGCCTGAACTAGCTTGGCCTGCCCGACAGCCCCCAAACACGCTGTCAGCATACACACCCAAGGACTGTATGGTTCGGTGGTACAGCCTTTTTCCAGCTTGTAGTAGCGCAGAGCCTTATTCAACTCGGAGTCGGGAAATGCCATGGATGCCTGCAACTGCTGGAACACGTCCGACAGATACTCCCAATCCTTGTAGAATCCCTTAGTATGCAAGAGCTGCTCTACTATACTGCCACCCATAATGAGGTATTGGACAAAGCAGATCTGCCCCTTACCAAATCCTAGGTAGAGTTTGAAAGCTGTCAGCTCCTCTGCTACCTCAGTGTTAGGGAGCTGGGCGAGCTCATCTGGTGACTTCTTCTTATAGTCCTTCAATATAGTCTTTCAATTCGGTGCATAGTACTAGTAGGTCCATGGTTTAAGCCGCTATGTATAGCACAGAGCTATATGGATATTCCCGAGTACCAATCTAAGCTGCTGACAGATGCACTGGTTAGATCTGCTTAGCGCTCTCGAGGTAGAACCTACACGTTTAAACGTGTTGTATACTCAGGGCTTAAACGATGACGACAACGGTACAGATTGTAAAGCAACTCCCAGAGAGCCAGGCGAATCTCCAGATGATGGAGAAGCTGCTCAAAAGTAAGACCCAGAAGCTACTGACACAGGCTAAGCCCCTGGCCATTCATGTCGCCAGTAACGTGGTCGCGAATGTGGCTGTGGTAAAGATGATGGGTGGTAGTGAGGTTATTCCTGCCGCTGGAGCCGCTGTCCTCGCTACAGTGATGAGTACGGATGTCGACCACTGTCTAGGAATAACACATCCCATCCCAACGATCGCCATCGGTGGCACCTCCTATACTGTTGCTGCCAAGATTATGGCAAATGCATCCCACTAATGGAAGCTGCGGTTCTAGGGCTAGCGACGAGTGCTATGGCCGAGATCATTGTGATCTAGGTTTCATTCACAGACCTAGAGAACAAAGAGCTAGGTGATCTCGCTCACTTGGGCGAGGCACGCCTCGGTTCAGATGAGACTGTTGCCTCCATCTCCTTCCTAGACTTCGATGAGAAGGGAGAACCTCGAGAGATCCGAGTTACCATCCCAGCCAGAGATCTCATTGGAAACACCGACACGGTAGGACAATCAGCCATCAACAAGGCCAAGACTGTATACAAGGGGATGGTCATCAAAGACAGGGCAGTGATGCGAGGTATGCTCGGAGTCGATGAGGCTCGTGCCATCAAGGTTATGGCAGAGTCCTACGCACAGGACCTGGTTAAATATCTCCTGAAACCACAGAGCTCATTCCAACAAGATGGGGAGAATCTCAAGGTGGGCACCATTGGCCTGAGCCATATCACGGTGGATGGCCAAGCGAATGCAACAGCAAAGCTCCAACTACCCGAGGTGAAGAAGTCGGGATTCTTTGGCCTGCCGTTTAAGATCACATAATAAGCATGGTTTCTCAAACTTGCATCATACGGATACTTGAGGTGCTAGACACTGCAGGTACTGACACATGCCCTCTGCGTTACCTTCTCAGCTGTTGTTGGGATTTCATGCTTGATGCCGCTATCGCAGCCTTCATATCTGTCGGCGGTATAACGCTACCCACACAGCAGGCAAAAGAGCTGATACAGGAGGTACTCTCATTTAATCTACCAGCTATAGATGAAGCTACGCCTGAAGAGCTGCTGACCATCCTTCATGCGCGCATGCATCATGTCAGTGCCATACAGTAGTAGACCAAATGATGCCGGTCAGGTGGTGCTGATCATTGCACCGTCAGGACACAGGAAAAACATTTTGCTACGGGCCCTGCTCGCTGAGGCGGTCGACAATAATGATCAGAGGTACAATGGTCCAATCACCAAGACGCACGACCTGCAAGCACTGATGGAGAGGCTGCTCGCAGCTCGACTAACTGAACCACTTGTTCTAGTTATCGACGACCCCACGATGGACCCGAAGACAGTCACATACCTCAGCAACATCACCAGACACATTCGGCACACCAAGATCACTGTCTTCATCCTCTTTTAGAAGTACACCCGTGAGATATCGCCAGATATCCGGCAGAATGCGAGGATCCTGTACTTTAGCTCGAAGTGTGGTCATGCCCTGATTGAGACGATATACGACAGCCTGACCCTCAAGGAGACCAAGCAAGACTTCATCGCAGGCGTGCAGAAGGTCGCAGATCTATACCTCTTCATCTTCAGCAACAGGGAGACAGGGGAGCTTGCACACTTCAAGCCCTCACTGGAGAAGGCTCAGAACTTCAGCTACAACTTAAATTCTGCCAGGAAGCTCACATGTCAGTCGGGTCGACATGCATAACTGCTGTGTCAGCCGGGATGCTTTTTTCAGGCTTGAGGAACTTCGTCCATGGTTTCCGCTGCTTCGTCCGTAGACTCCGCTGCCCCAGAGGGTTTGGGTAGGTGTTTCTGAAACTCTATCCACTGAGGATCAGATGCTATGGCTCTTTTCTTCTGAAACTTCGCGAAAGATCCACTTCACCCATGCCTTCTTCGCATTTACGTTATGGTATTTTTTGATGAGGTAGTCCTGGTAGTTCTTCTCAGGGAACTTTAGAAATTCCTTCAGATTACTCTCTAACTGCTTCCTCCCTCTTTCGTTGAAGAAGTGTTCAACGATCTCCTTATGGCTGGCAGTCAACCCCTCCTCTTTACCTTCGGAGTGCCCAGTGGCATGTCCAGCCTCATGGCCCACAGTCACACGTGTACCGATCTCTCGGAAGTAATCTATGGCCCCGGCCTGTATATCATCCAACATCTGGTGTTCATCATCAGTGTGGTGTTCATCATCAGTGTGGATATCGAATATGCCAGCCCACTTCCCTACTGTTAGGAGATCTTTGTGATCAACCCTAGCCTTCTGGAGAGCTAGAATTACAGGACTCTTAGTGGGTGTCCTTGGGAGAGTCAAACTGGTCTGAACAATGGATGGGGGCCCACCAGGTGGGGGGTGGGGTTTGCGGTGGGCCCTACATTGTAAAACACATCGCAGTTGGCCGTTGCCTCTGTTCTGACAACTCACCTCTCTCCTGTAGCCGCGGATCATGGATCGGCAGCTCCCACCGATTAAAACAGTCTACAATAGTCGGCCTCCTGTAGCCTCTGTTCTGACAGCCCACCTCCCTACTGTAGCCGTGGATCGTTGATCGGCAGCTCCCACCACATTCTGTTCTGAAACACCCTATATAAAACTACTAATTCTTACCAGATGTACTATGGCCCATCTCAGCCGCCCCGCTGAGATGAGGCTGAGCTGCTTTCACTGTTTGTCAAGACAAATATAAGACGAATCTGACTGTGATGGGGAATTGACTCGGTAACTGGGGCTATGGTAATTCCCAGACACAGTAAGGGCAGGATCATGGAGAGTGCAGAGCTTTTAATCGTTTATTTTGAGCTAGACTAGATAATAGATATTATCATAATAGTACATCTGGTAAGTATTAACAATTCTCGTAGAAACAGAAGCGGATGCTTTTTTGATTCACCGACAAATCCCTGAAAAAGGTAATTCTTTACGATATAAAACATATTCTGTTGGATATTTTGAAATCCATTTGACTGGAAGACATTGCTGTCTAAGGCAGCAACATCTTCCAGTCAAATTAATTTGAAGATATTCAACATTTCTTCTGTATAGTTGCCTTGAAAATGAGAAATTCACCAGTGAAAGGGCTAAGTAAGAGAGCAAGTGAAAGATTCTGATTATGACGGCAGAGACTTGAGTGACAGGCCAAATCCCTCCATTGTTTTCATGGTGTTATATGTTGATTTTACTCTTAAAAGCTGATTAACAAATGAGGCATTGGAGGACATTCAAAATAATAGTAAATTATGGGAACTCCTAAGGAATCCTCTGTTACAGAGGATCCCTTATAAGTTCCCATTTAATATCATTCCGAATGACCTCCAATGCCTCATTAACTACAGACTAGGATATAATGTGAGAAATTATGATATTTTAGTATTTCGTGTGAAATCTTATTGTCAGGCACTGACTGGAAAGGGAAATACGAGAGAAGCCATTCCTTTATTGAAGAAGGCATTGCAATTAGAGCCAGAGACAAAGGTAGGTGATATATTATTACCCCTCAGTAATGTCACATGCCATATGCTGTTATTTGATTGGTTAAGATCAGTGATGTATGATCTGGTGTTTCCCTCAAACGAGGGCAATACTACATGGTATACCCCATGCAAACATCGTGTTTTTGTTTTAATACGCAAATTAATTATGACGTAACAATAGCCAATGACGAAGGATCATGATGTCATAAGTGGTGATGCATTCTGAAAATGACGTTATGAAGTGTTGAAAATTGGCAATATTTAAGATAAGATAAAATTCTCTCTCTCTCTCTCTCTCTCTCTCTCTCTCTCTCTCTCTCTCTATCTGTGACGTCTGAAGGCTATTAGATTCGTTACACCAGTGTTTTGGCGGGAATACAAGCTGTTACCACGCGTGCAAACAAATATATTTCCCTCACTATGCTCGGGAAATACAACGTCCTTTATCCCGCTAAAACACTGGTGTAACTAATAATACTCACCTTTTCATGGCTAGGCCAGCCTCCGCAACGGTCTTAAGGAATGTACATTTGCAGGCAACGAGAATTTTTGTTTTTTATTTCCGACCTCCAGAATATTGTTTGGTAAAGAATTTGTGTACTATATGTACATGTAAACCTGCCTTACATTCGAAAAGAAAACGTTTTGCTAAATCTTCAAACTTTGACAATCTGCTGTTTTCGAATTAATTATGTCATGTAAATATGCAAAGTGAAAAAGGCTGATTTTGCACATGCAGAGCACTGGAGTGTTTTCCTTTTCGAACGCTATGCTGTCTGTAATTGACATCTTGTGCCAAAATATGGTGGTTCATTATGAGAGGTGGTTGTGACGGTTATAAGCCCACCTGTTTTAACCCATCTTGTATCAACAGTGCCTCAAAGCGCTAAGAAATTCTACTTACATATATATCAATTAACCCATAAATGGTTGACTTGTCCAAAAAAATTGAAGGCCAAGAGAAAACTTTTGTAAATTTACCACTCAAATTTACAAAACTTGTTTTCTGTTGTTGTGCAAATGTTCTCATGAACCATGCAGAGGCGGCTTGACCATTAACCCTTTAATGACTAAATTTCTTTGAAAAATTTAAATATTTACTTATTGAATGTCCATTTGCAGGTGAAGAGAAGACTATTTTTGAAAATTTACCACTAATGACTGGCTCGGTTACCGAGCCAATCATTTCAGTGTTAAAATTTCAAAAATAGTCTTCTCTTGGACTGTAAATGGACATTACTCAAAACCACTACCGAGGCTCTGACGTAGTTGGTTATGATGTCATATGATTGACCGATGCACTGGATTCATTAATTGTCAAGAAAATCCAAATTTTTGCAGAATCGGTGTTTATTTGCAGACCAATAGATGACTATTTCTGAAAATTTGTTCTGGAATGACTAGCTCTCTAACTAAGCCAGTCGTTCCAGTGGTAAATCTTTATAAAAAATTCCCGGTCTGCAAATGTACATGCCTCAAGACCACTATAGAGCTGTTCTGATCCTCTTGACCATTATAGGGTTAAGTTGACACAAGAGGTCAGTGTTAAATAAGGAGACCATTATAGTGTTAAGTTGACACAAGAGGTCAGTGTTAAATAAGGAGACCATTATAGGGGTAAGTTGACACAAGAGGTCAGTGTTAAATAAGGAACCACTATCATATGACGCTGAAGCCTATTGACCATAACAAATGACTACAGAGGTAGAAATAAGGCCTTTGCACTCAGGCACAATGCAGGTATCAAATGGCTGATGCACATACATATGTAATTCTGGCTGCAAAGTGTGCATGGAGATATTTTGCTGTGTGGGTATAAACCCAATGTTAGAGTCACAGTGTCACAGTGGTCTTAAGGAATGTATAGTACATTAATCTACTGGCCAAGAAAAAAAATATTTTTAAAAATTTACCGCTGGAATAACTTGCTCGTTATGTGAGCTAGTTATTCCAGTGATAAGTTTTCTAAAATTAGTTTTCTCTTGGGCTGTAAATTGACATTCTCTAGCAAAAAATCCCAATTCACATATAAATTTCTTGTACCTCAATCTCAGGGCCATAGCTTACAGTCATATTAATATCAAAATATTCAACACAATACATGCTATGCATCGTAAAGAATTAAATTCTTCAGTGATTTGTTGTTGGCATGGTTAAATGGCTAAGAACCTTTCTGAGGCTATAATTAGAGCTGTCAAATCCGCTCATAATTTTCCCACTGTTTTATATTTCCTAGATCATCCACCAGGAGTTGTCCCGCATCACCTCAAAACTAAAGCGTGAGACAGAGTCAGAGAAACGCATGTATAAAAAGATGTTTGGCCAAACTGATGCAGGAAACTCCAAAAAGTCTAATAAATCATGGGTAAGTGTACGTAGATTATATAGAACAGGATGTAGGTATGGAGTAAGAGGATGATGTGTACGTATATGTAGGCGTATGTGATTATTGTGTTGAGTGATCGTGATCGATTATTTAAAAATAATCGTGATTGCTCGATTAATCAGCTTGGATACAGATTACCAAGACAATAACAACCAGAGAATATCAATGACGAAAATTGCAATGGTGCTTAGAAAAGTCCATTTGCAGGGATAGAGATTATTTTTGAAAATGTATCACTGGAATGCCTTGCTCCATTCTCGAGCCAGGCATTCCAGTAATACTTTTTCATAAATAGTCTTCTCTTGCCCTGCAAATGGACATGCATTCACTAAGCAAAATTCTTTCATGAACAATCACATTAAAAAGTAATTGAAAGTTTGGTTTTGAAATATCTTATGCAATAGAAAATATTCACGATTATTTAATTTTTAATCATATAAATTCACGATTTAAAACATAGTCACAATTTTTTATTTAATCATGTAATCGCGCAAGCCTACATATATGTTATCGCATGTGCACCTGCATTGTTTGAAATTGGCCCGAATAAGCCACTATACTACAGGACTCGGGATCGTGAGAAATCTACTAGTCCTACTTATTATTAGCCAACAACACTGGCAGACATAGCGATTAACTTTTCCCCTTATACAGTCTTATACCACAGAGTGTTAGTCACATGTCATTGTGTGTTATTGTTTTGTATAAAAATGAATGTCTAATTAAACCTTTTTAGTCAGGTTTAGTTAGTCAAGAAAATAAATATTTATATTCATTTGCAGACCAAAGGAAGACTATTTTCGAAAATATACCACTTTAATGACTGGCTCGGTTATCGAGCCAGTCATTCTGGTGGTAAGTTTTCAAAGCTTGTATTTTCTTGGCCTGTAAATGGACATTCCACAAGACTATAACACAGGCCAGTTTTGGCTGGCATGGACATTAAAGTGTTAACCTAGTCATATTTTCAGTTTCAGACATGGGGCCTCATGCTTACCGGTGCTGCAGCTGCCATTGCCGTGTCAGTGGGTGTCGCCGTTTATCGGAATACACAACATTGACCTTTGACCTGTTGAAAGACAGTATAATTACCCTTCGTTCAATGAAGCGATCTGTTGGTCATTATTGATGCAATCTTACCGACCCTTCTTTAATTCACGAATATTGTGATCAGGAGAGGCACTACATTAGTTTTATCGCTTAGCGGCCAAGAGGACCAAGCATGAGCTATGCAGTGGTTTGAGAAAGCTGAGGCAAAGGGAATAATATTTTTTTAAAGTTGCCAATGGAATAACTTGGCCAGTCATTCCAGTGGGAGCTTTTGAAAAATATCTAATAATATATTCAGATTTTCTTGACATCCTTGAACCATTACACGGTTAAATTACATCAATTTTTATCCTGTGAGAATATTTGAGAAAGATATGCCTGGCTCAGAAAAGTGGTGCAGGATATTGTCATAGAGACAGTATTCTGATAAATAATGCATAAAAATCATAATATATTGACATTGTACAAGTACCGTAGGTCGCAATATTGGAAGAAGTCTTCATACGGTGTGACATGTGTCTGGACACATACACACATTTGTAATAGTGTTAATGAACATCAGCGTTAAACTGTTGAGTATTTTGAAATTACTTTAACTGGAAGCTGTCTCTGCCTTAGGGCCCTAGGCAGCAACAGCTTCTCGTTAACCCTCATACCAGCCAAAAACAGCTTCTGCAGTGGTCTTGAGAAATGTCCATTTGCAGACCAAAAGAAGAAAGACTATTTTTGAAAATTTACCACTAGAATGACTGGCTTTATAACCGAGCCAGTCATTCCAGTGGTAAATTTTCAAAAATAGTCTTCTCTTGGTCTGAAAATGGGCATTTTCTATGAGAAAATTGAAAGTTTCTTGAACAATTCGAGGGTTTAAGAGTTAAAGTAATTTCAAAATATTTAATACGTCGCGATGAATTATTTTATGATTTTCCAATTTGTTCACTTTGTCACTGTAAACAATCATGGTTGATGCTGGAATTGCAATATTTGGGAATATAAGCAAATGTTAACCTATATTTCAGTAATGAGCCAGTCGTAATACGGAAAGTTTACAAAAAATGCACCCCATTTAGATAGATATATTCGCTATTGTAATGGGTTGCCTCCCTTGCCTATTGTGTGCTAGCAAATGATACGCAACCAGGATCATAGGATTCGTGCGAGAATGAGAAATGACTATATTTATAATACATATAGTCAGAGAAGCTATTCAAAAGTCATTCAAATTTACATCTTTATATGTATTGTGTCTTGTCTTGTAGTGTATTGAAATATAATAGACATTTTTTACATTTTACACAGAATAAAAAGAAAGAATAATGTGTTATCTATATGTGTATGATTTGTGATTTTGTTTTTAGATAGCTGGAGGATTTGGTGATATTCTTTGTTAAAGACTGATGCAATTCCCTATATAGATATGTTCAATGGACCGTTCCAGTTTATCCATCAATCATATGACATCAAAGTCAACTATGTGACATGTACACTGATGTCATAATCATGACGTCTTGAATAATGGAGCTAAGTTCGTCACGAACGCTTAATTGATGACGGACTATGCGTTGTTGTATGAATTGTATGTCTACTATTTAATAAAGATGCTGTTGAATATTTTGAAACTATTGTGGCGGGACGCTGTTGCTGCGATATGCAGCAACAACACCCGGTCATATTAGTTTCCAAATATTCAACAGCTTAGCTGTATAGCTTTCTAGAAATTCATAGTCAGAGAGTGCAAGGATCGATCAATCCCAACACTAGTGAGGTGTGGATGGAGCTTAGCTAGAGATGGGCTGGGGCAAAGCTAAAACTGGATTACTCCATTCCATATTTAGATAGGTTTAATTAAATGTATGCATGTGTGGCACTGTGTGTCTATGGGCCCTGAATTTCCAGAGTTGGTCTAAAAATTGCTTTTTATGATAAGTGCTAGGCGAGTGATCGCTCCTCTTTTAGAATGAAAACTTGCAAATAATATCTTAATAAGTTTACTTCTATAGCAAAATGTCTAAATTTTTGTTTATGTTTTGAGATGTGAGGTGCTGTTAACTGCTCTCCTAGGATCAAAAGTTGATGAGCAGCTGTGTGAGCAAGTGTGATAGCTCGCCTCCAAAGCGAATCCCTGGTGCATGTGTGTGAGTGCATGCCAGTCTGTCTGTTGCATGTGCATGTGTGTGCGTGCATGCCAGTCTGTCTGTTGCATGTGCTTGAGTGTGAGTGTATGGTGAACAGCAGGGGTTAATCAACCACCCTGTCACATTAGGCCTCTTCATTTTCTAATTCATTGGATTGACCTATTTCGATGTAGTGTATATAAATTAATGGCTATGTCTACGTTTCAGTCAATTTGAAATTGTGTCATGCTTTGATGCGGCTGGTTTTTTAGCTCTTGGTTCTTTCCATTAAGATGGAATTGTGGTTTCCAGAGCATTACTTTAAAATACTGGCACAGATTCAAATAAAATTTGGTACAGTTCCCTGATAGCGTAGAGCTTCATTGACCAAGCACCAGCCCAGTAACCTGCACTATCAGAGGTAATGCCTTCTGGCAAGAGATTGTTTAAGAGCGCCTTTCAGCAATATCGCTAAATGTTTGCCAGGTTTATCTCCCGTAGATTTTTTGAAAATCCTATTTTTCGAGTATAACAACCCCTGCATGATTTCGCTTCTAATTTGGTGGTGTGATCGTGTGTGAGAATAGAGTTTATTTCGTAGAAATGTGCAAGTTGTTACTCTTGATTGTTTGAAATACCATCGCCTAGCTAATGTAAGTGGTGCTCCAATAAAAGGGAGGGAATCACAGGATAAAGAAGATCCAAATGTCTGTAACATTCTGCCATAAATATTTTGTATTGCATGTTTTCGTCTAGCTCTCGACTCTAGGAGATATTTAACCCTCAAATTTTTTTTTTAATTCAATTTTCTCATTAAAAAATGTCCAGTTGTTGGCCAAGAAAATATTATTTTAGAAAATTTACTACTGTATTGGCTGGCTTGGTTTCTGCAGACTACATTTTCCAAGGAGATTAACTCTGGATATACTGAATATTTTGAAAACAATTTGATTGAAAGTTGTTGGTGGCTAAGCGACTAACAACTGTCAGTCAAATTCTTTTCAAAATGTTTGGCATGTGCAGAGATATTGAGCATTGAAATTATTCTCTGGTGACTTTCAGCAGTCAGACTGTAAACGGTTAATTATCTAAATACTATTTTCATGAATAAAACTCATAGTCATTCAACATGGATATTGATGAAAATTGTAGTATAATTTTTACCAGAAAAATATGTTTAGTCTTGTCTAACCCACTGAAGAACTGTCTTCATAAAGTTAGTTGAATCTCTTGGAATTCTACGGTAATTTCTCTGCAAAATCATAAGCAAAACTTTTGAGGAAGTGGCTTTGGGCGTTTCTAAGCAAAACTTTCTGACGGTAACAAATTTCCAGTGATTTTAGCTTTATGAACTCCACCCCAGGACGTCATGTTTGGACAACATTGTAGCATAGCACTATGCTTAACAATTATTCAGAGAATGCTTAATATATTTGACATGCAAATTAAATCTTAACTGTCTGCCTGTTGAATTTCAGCAGACTACATTTGCCATGGGGTTTAATTCTGGACATGCTAAATGATTTCAAAATAATTTGACTGAAAGTTGTTGGTGGCTAAGCCACCAACAACTTTCATTCAAATTGTTTTCAAAATATTCAGCAGGTGCATAGTTATTGCCCATTGATATTATTGTCTGATGGCTTGAAGCAGTCAGGTAGTTAGTGAAGCAATGAACCCAGGGTATGCATTTTACTCGGTATAACTATCAGTATTCCGGAATAGTTATTATCTATGACTGTTTCCTCATGTTTTCTATGAAGTGTAATATATATTTCATTATTGTATGCGATATTTGTGTTGATCATAATTAAGTCAGATTTGTGTAATGTGTATAATGTTATTTTGTGTTGTTTAGTAATGACAACCATCTTCTACACTTTAATGTGATTTAAAGGGGTACTAGTCTCATCTCAAATGTATTTAGGCTTGTGCGATTATTGCTTCGAGTGATCACGATCGATTTTTAGCCCAACTGGCTTGAAAGGCCAAGTGAGCTTATGCCATGGCGGTCGGCTGTCTGTCTCTGTCCATCCATCAAATCGTTTCTTCTCCTTAATGGTTTGACTGATTTTAACCTAATTTGGCTGGAAGGATCCTATGCTGATACCCTCTAGGTTTCTTTCTGAATTATGAATGATCAATTTTTTAGGTTGAAAATCTTAGATTTTTGTAATCTACTGGAATGGTCAAAATGTTACTCCTCCTTAGCTGCTTGACATATTTCAAACAAATTTGACTAAATAGATTCTATGGTGATGACTTCTAGAATTTTTACTCAGAATTTTGATTGATCGATTTTTTATGTGAAAATCTTAGATTTTATGAAAAATTTACTGGAAATGGTCAAAATGCTGCTGGTAACTCATCCTTAGTTGCTTGACATATTTCAACCAAATTAAAAAATTTGGATTCTATTGGGTAGGTAGGCTCTAGAAAACTTTCAGAATTGATTTATCAATTTTCTGGGTGAAATTCTTGGATTTTATGAAAAATTTACCAGAAATTGTCAAGACGCTACTTCTTAGTTGCTGGACATAGTTAAACCAAATTTGGGTAGAGGGACATTATCTTGGTAGAGTTCAGAACTTCTATTCAAACTTTTGATTGATCTATTTTGGGGTGAAAATCAGATTTTCTGAAAAGTTTTCGGGAAATTATTAAAACGAATCTCCTTCATAAATTTAGCCAAATCTGGCTGGAACGATTCAGTAGGCTCCAGAAGCTCTATTCAGAATTTGAATTGGTCACTCTTTTGGGTGAAAATCTTAGATTTTGTGAATTATTTACTGGAAATTGTCAACTTGACAGATTTTAACCAAATTTGACTTTGGTGATCTTACAGTGGTAGACTCTAGAGCTTCTATTTAGAATTTTGATTGTTCGATTTTTCCAGTAACCATCTTGTTTAATGTAAAGAAACATGTATATTTAAATGCAATTGCTTCAAATGCTAATGGTCCGGTTGAGGATCACAGGCCCATGGGCCTCTTGTTAAAGAATAATTGTGATTACTCGATTCATTATCCTGGGTACAAATTACCAAGATTTAACACCAAAGACGAAAGCTGCAATGGTGTTTATAATTGTCCATTGCTCAGCGATTGTATGTCGATTTTCAGGTCAAGAGCCAGTCATTCCAGCGATAAATTTTCAAAAATAGTCTTCTCTTGGTCTGCAAGTGGACATGCAATCGCTGAGGAAATTGTAAATTTTTGTGATCAATCGCATTAAAGATTGATTAAAATAAATTTTTGAAATATTTTATGCAGTAGAAATTATTCACGATTATTTAATTTTTATTCATATAAAATCACGATTTATAAAATTATTTCTATTTTCGAATTAATCACATAATTGTCGAAGCCTAGTTGCATTGTACTGCTAGATTACGCTATATAGCTTCCATATCATTTACTTCCCGGTGGAATACCATATCTGTTTCCCAATGATTGACTATATTAACAGCGCGTTGATATGAGCTGTGTTCTCCGCCATTTTGTCTACACAATGATGTCATGTGAACGCCAATGAAACACATTCCTTATTATGAAATAATTATCAGGTTGTATATTTTGAAACTTATTTGACTAGACGCTGCTGCACCCTAAGGCAGGTTTCAAAGTTTCAAATCTATTTCACCACACATGGATGGAATTTACCAAGGTATGAGCGAGGCAAAGCTAGAAATGCATACCTGTATAGTTTGATGTAAGATTTTTTTAGTAATTTGAACTTAATTCAACTGAAGAGTTTGCAGCCTATGGTAGATTATTTTCACAATCTTCAATCTCCTGTTTGCTTTCACTAGGACTTCTGGAATAAAAGTTCTCTTTTAAAAATGAGTTTTAGGTGTTAGGGATTTACTACTAATTCATTCAAAAGAAAATTTGAATTTTCTCAAAGAAAATGTAAATCTGCAGACCAAGAGAGGACTACTTTTTTAATTTTAGCACTGGAATGACTGGCTCGGTTATCGAACCCGTCACTGGAGTGGTAAAATTTTTAAAAATTGTCTTCTCTTGATCTGCAAATTCGTATTTCTCAAGACCACTATAGAAGCCGTTTTTGGCTAATGTGAGTGTCAATGGGTTAATACTGACAGACTGACTTATATACGGTCAAATTACACTGGTTAACTATAGTTAGCTAGATCCCTGTTGAACTATAAGTAGTTAGCTAGCTAGTTAACTATAATCGGCCAGCTACCCGAGCTTGGTCGCACATGGCTAGTACGAAATTGATGTAAATTTCAAAACGGCTGATAGGCCTCGTTTGCCATGACAAAATGCATATAAACATGTTAATATTTCACTAACTCATTTAGGTTTGGTGAAATTATACTTCCCTATTGAATATCAATGTTCCGAAGGCCGTTTCTTTTCCATTTTATATGGGCTCCTTTTTACGTCTTAGCCAACAAAATAACCCATTTTCGTAGACCATCATAACAGGTGACGGGAATCATTAATCGAGACTTGTACCTGGCTCCAATCCAAATTTTTCTGCAATAGTAATTTAATAGGTAATTTAGTACCACCTGACTATAATTAATTCAGTGTTTGTCTGTGCATAGCAAATGTTCATGTCCAGTAAACAAGCTAACTGACTAATTCTAGCCAGTCGAACTTTACCCTAGTTGTGAGTCACAAATAAAATCATTTGATAGCACATTAGTGACATCGATTGAGAATAAATTATATTTAAGTGTAATAAAATTTATCATGTCACATTGCGAATTGTTATTGAAATATGTGACAGTGATGGATACGCCATATACCCATTGCATATTCATACTTATTAACCCTTTAACACTCTAAATGGCCAAAAACAGCTTCTGGAGTGGGCTTGAGAAATGCACATTTGCGGACCAAGGGAAGACTATTTTTGAAAATTTATCATGGGAATGACTGGCTCGATTACCAGTGATAAATTCGAGGTTTAAAGGGTTAACCCTTAGCACTCAGGCCACCCAAAAATGGCTTCTTCAGAGCTCTTGAGAAAAGGTCATTTGCATACCAAGAAATGACTATTTCTGAGAATTTATCACGTGAATGCAATAGAGGGATCCATTTCACTTCAAGAGTATACTTACCTCCCTAATACTTTTGATATTGCTAAATATTGGCTTTCACTCAATAAACACTCAGATTTAAAACAGTTAGGTGCCCCTACTGGGCAGGGAGTCAGAGCGTAGTCTGGCGGATGCCAGCCCCACCACCGCGCATGCGCAGACTAGCACTTCCTCTTTGCTAGATTATTGGCAAAGAGATCACACATGTTTTTTTGTTCAATAGCTTTTTCGCTCTCTTAAACTGTTTAAGTGGTGTTTGTTTGGAGTGTTAGTCACTTTTTTGGATGGCGGATAGGAATACGTCGCCACAGGAGGACGGAGGACCTTTAAATCAGGTGACTTCTAGTAAAATTAGCGAGTTTTCTTCCCGGTGTATTGTGTTTCCGGGACTCGCGTTTACCGTGATAAGCGCCTTGGTTGGTTGGGTTATATCAACTCGGTGCTACCTAGGACTAATTTCTCTTTCTGTTTATGTCCACAGGTCTGTATGACGCTAGGTGGTGACGTCACAGTACCAGAGAATTAGTATTCTCTCCACCATGGTTCCATTTCCTACTAACACTGTTAGGTTATCTAACCAAATGAAAAATTATGTCCAGTGAGTTGGAGGCCTGGTATAAAGGTCTTCTCACTTTGCCCTCTTGATCCAATTCCTTCCCCATGAGGTGGAGAGAGTTAAGAGGCGTGCAGATGGTGGAGTTTCCGGTTCGTCACGTTGGATGGTTTGTCTATACAAAGTGTCAGGTATCTAGTTATTGATAATGTGGTGATGTTAATTATTGTAAACAATCAAAGGGAGATAATTAACATTTTTGCCAGAAAAGAGTTATCTATATGTATCTGATGGTTGTGTAGTCAACTTATCCATTCAGCATACAATTCGTCTTTGCACTTGGATGTTTTGTTGGGATCGAATTTTTCCTGTCACGGGATTAATGACGTCATAATCAGCTGGCTATGTATTTATTAGCAATTCAAGCGCTATGCTGGTTTTTGATGTATATTGATCTTTATGATCGTTTTCCTTCTCCTTGAGTTGGATTGAGTTTCTAAGCTTAACTAGTTGCTCATACTCCTTGTCCTTTGCCCTGTTTCAGGGACCGGGTTGCGCGTCCTGTGGACGTTTTATGCATGTGAAGTTCTGGCCGCATCTGTGTTATCGATGTAGCCCTTGTGGTCCATTGATTAATTGTGACATATGTAAGCACTGGGGGGGGCGAGTTAATGTCCGAATTCTTGTGCTGCTTACAGGCGACGGACAAGGTGGTAGAGGAGGAGAAGAAGAAGAAGCGGAAACGAGAGGTTGTAAGTAGGAAGGGTAAGGGGAAGGTCTCGTCCGCGGTGGATATGGAGACCTTCCGGACCGAGATGTTGGGAGAGATGAAGAGGACAATAAAAGGTTTGGTTCCAGGGTTGCTTCGTGGCATGCTTCCTGGACCAGATCCTTTATTGTCCTCATCATCGGCTTCGGAGCAGGTAATCCCCGCCTCTGGATCGATTTTCCTTAGTCCGCTTCCGTTGTCCGACGATTCAGAGGTGGCCCCATTAGAGGGGGCGTTCCACGGCCCTGGCAGCAGGCTTATTGCTGCGCCGATAGGGGACCGTGGACGGTTGTCGCTGGAACCCGCTGGCTGCTTATCAGTCCAGGGGTATCCGCACGCCGCGGTGGCCAGTACCTCCTATGGCACCGTTCCTGGTCAGCCCGGGTTAGCTCTCTTTGCTGACCCGGGGTCTAATCTTTCTGACCAGGGTGATGAGGATTACCTGCTAGGGTCGCCGTCTGACGACGTGGACATGGATGAAGACGTTTGTGCACCCCTCGCGGGGAATACAGGCGCTTTTTTCCACGGTATTACTCACCCTGGAGTAAGGTCCGCGGTTCAGGTGGTGGCCCAGGGCGCTGCTGATGGCCAGCGGTACCGCATACCTCGGCTTGCCGAGAGTGTAGCTGGTGCTGGCCGGGCCCGTGGTAGGGCTATATATACCCCGCGCTCTACCGCGGTGCCTGCTCCTGGTCAAACCAGTGATATTCTCATGCCGGTGCTGTCAGGCCCGCATGTTTTCCCTGGCTTGCCAGGTGTATCAGCGTACCCGCCGTCAAGCTCTACTGCTTGCGCTCAGGAGGAAGACGAAGGACCCCGTCTTGTAGAGCGCTCGCAGTTAGCCACGGAGGAGGATTGGTATGACGCTTGCCAGTGGTTGGTGAGCGTTAGGCCTGATCTGCCCGTGGAGCAGTCGGCTAGCCACCGTGTTCACACGCCGTGGTTAGCTGGGAAACCAACTGCTAACGCTATGCCTTCTCTGCCGCTGGCGGAGCATGTCGTTGACATGTTCAAGGCGGCGGAGGCGTCCATTAACACGAGTGGACGTCTCGCGAAGGCCCCTCGCGAGGTGGCCAGGCGTTGTCGCATCGTGCCCCTGGACTACCAGCGGTACGGTGTGGTACCCAAGCCCAGCGTGGATGACCGCGCGGCTTTGGGTGAGGATACGCGGCCAGGCTCCCGTTCTGACGCGGGGGTCTTGTGCGCGAACGCGTTGCGTTCGGCGAATACCGCGTTGCGTGATGCGGAGGAGAGTGGGAGGGCTTCGATTGCCGCTCTGTCCCACGTCTCCCAGCTGTTACAGGGGGTAGTAACGGCATCCGCATCGCGCCAGCCAGGCCCGCTCGCGGTCCAGCGAACCATCCAGGATGGTATTAACCTGGCGCTGGACTGTATGACGCGGGCGGTGACCAGGAGTGTCAGGGCAAGATGCACATTTGCCCTGGACAATCTGTGCCCGTCTCAGGACCTGTATAATAGGCTACTCCGTACGCCTATGACGGGTCCTGGTCTTTTTGGAGGTGAGGGATGTCGCCACCTCCAGGAGACGGTCACCCTGGTGAATAACCAGAGGGCGCTGCGCGAACAGTTTGAGGTGCTGCGTCGTGCTAACGTTCGCGCCGCGGCCCCTGCGTATCGGCCCCTGCAGGCTCGAGGTGGTGCTGGCCAAGTCAGAGGCCAGCCGCCGTCGCAGCGCCGGCCTCGGCCGCGTGCGATTCGGCCAGCAGTGAGGGGGGCGCAGGCTCCTCAGCCGCCGTCAGCCAGGCAGCCGCCCGTGCACCGAGGTGCGCGCGGGGCGGGGCGGGTCGCGCGAGGATCTGGGCGTGGTTATCGTTCCTGACAGGGCGCTTACCGCGGTAAGGACCACGCCGGTGTGTATGGCGACGGAGACAGTGCCGCTCTTGCATGCCTTGTGTCCACCGCGGTCCCTAGGTGGACCGGTGGGAGGCCGGCTAGCCGACCACATGCAAGAGTGGGAACGGTTAACTCAGGACCGTTTAGTCTTGCGATGGCTTTCCGTGGGGTATCATCCAGAGTGGATGACAGGCCCGCCGTCGCGACTGTCTCTGGTGCCAGTCTGGACTCCCATTCCGAGAGATCCAGATCAAAGGTTGTGTATCGAGGAGGAGATAAATTCCCTCGTACAAAAAGGAGCTATTCAGCCAGCACAAAGGTGTCCGGGCTTCTATTCAACCCTGTTCTTGGTAACAAAACGCACCGGTGGGTGGAGACCGATTCTCAACCTCAAGCCATTGAACAAGTTCATCGAGACGCCCAGTTTCAAGATGGAAACGGTGCGCTCGGTGTTGGCGGGGTTGGAGAGGGGGATGTGGACGGCGTCGATAGATTTGAAGGACGCTTATTTCCACATCCCCATCCACAGGAGTTTCTGTCGCTTCCTGAGATTTGCATTCCAGGGCAGACAGTGGGAATTCAGGGTGTTGCCCTTCGGAATTTCCACGGCTCCTCGGGTTTTCACCCGTGTGGTTCTTGCGATCACAGCATACCTCCGCAGGAGAAGCATAGCAGTCCACACGTACATAGACGACTGGCTGTTGAAAGCGCACACTCGGGAAAGTTTGTCCGCCAATCTGGAGATTGTTTTGAAAATTCTCACAGACTTGGGCTGGATGATCAATTTCCCAAAATCAGAGCTGACTCCATCCCAGAAGTTTGTTTACCTGGGGATGTTCTTCGATCTGGAGACAGGATATGTTTATCCTACTCAGGAGAGAGTTCAAATACTCATCTCGTTGATTCAGTCAGTGTGCGACAGTCGTCATGTCCTGGCACGGGTTTACTTGAGAATGCTGGGGTTGATGGTTTCGTTGGAACCAGTCATTCCTCAGGCCGCCTTACGCAGGCGGCCGATCCAGTTGTTTCTCATGACACAATGGACCCAGAGTACAGGTTCGCTGGACTCGAATGTGTCAGTGTTGGCGCCTCTGATTCACCACCTGCAATGGTGGTTGAATACAGAGAATCTCTTACCGGGGGTTTTGCTAACCCCTCCCCACCCTCAGGTGACTGTGTATACAGATGCATCGATGGAGGGCTGGGGAGCTTGCCTGGAAGAATCCACGATATCAGGGCTTTGGAATCTGGAACAGTCACAGGAACATATAAATCTACTGGAGCTAAGAGCAGTAGTCCTGGGCCTGGAACATTTCTTACAGAAAGTTCAGGGCAAGATTGTTCTTATTCGTTCAGACAACTCAACAGTTGTGACTTACATAAACCGCCAGGGCGGAACGAAGTCGCCCAGTCTCTGTATGATGACATGGAAACTGCTTTGTTGGTGTCTGGATCACCAGATTACCTTGAAAGCAGTTCATATTCCGGGAAGGTTAAACCTGCTAGCAGACTCATTGAGCCGAAGGATGAGTGTTTTACCCACGGAATGGCAACTAAATCAATGTGTGGCGGATCGTCTGTTCGACCATTGGGGGAAACCCAACATCGATTTGTTCGCAACGAAGAAGAATGCGAAGATGACGACGTACGTCTCTCCGATTCCGGATCCAAGCGCTTTCGCAACAGATGCGTTAGCTATCAGCTGGGGGAGAATGTATGCATACGCATTCCCTCCAGCAATCCTGATTCCAAAAATTCTTCAGAAAATCAGACAAGAGGAATGCCAAGTGCTTCTGATCGCCCCGGATTGGCCAAGCCGATCATGGTATACGGATCTGCTGGACCTTCTGGTCTGCAATCCGGTTCCTCTGCCTCTGATGGACGATATTATCTTCCAGGGCAAGGCCCTTCACAACAATCCGTCAATGTTCAGATTGACTGCGTGGATGTTGTCAAGGAATCTAGAATTAAGGAGGGCTTTTCTGAGCAAGCAGCCATGTTTATGGCCAAAGCCAGGAGGGGGTCAACCTCCAGAGCATATAATTATAAAATCAACAGATTTGCAGAATGGTGCTCAAAAAGATGTATTGATCCAATGGATTCATCTATTCAAGTAGTAGCTGATTTCCTCTGTCACCTCTATGATGCCTATAGCCTCAAGCCTAACTCTATTGCTGGTTATAAGTCAGCATTAATGTCTGTTATTCCTTGCTTGGCTAAGAGGGGAAGTGATGAAGTAAATACATTGAATGTATTAATTAAAGGCATGGGCAATCTAAGACCAAGGAATCCTCCTGTGATTCCGTCTTGGAGTTTATCGCTAGTGCTTCAAGTACTAGGTGATAAGCCTTTTGAACCACTTAGTTCCATTTCTATGAAACTATTAACACTGAAGACTGTGTTTTTAATTGCTGCGGCCTCGGCTAGGCGTAGGAGTGAGATTCATGCCTTATCAGCCGAGGATGACCGTTTTGTGGTTTCAGGGGAAGGCCTTAAGCTGCTACCTAGGATTAATTTCTTGGCTAAAAATCAGTCGTTGAAATATCCAGGTCAACCTATTATTTTGCCTGCTTTAACTAGATATGATCCTAATTCTAAAGCATGGTGTCCCGTCCGGGCGCTGCGCCGGTACAAACAACGTACGGCGGCATGGCGCACCGACCAGTCAGCGTTATGGTTGTCATATATTGAACCCCATGGGAGGGCTTCTAAGGACACCATTTCCAGGTGGATTGTGGAATGCATTCAGTTTTGCCATAAATCCGCCACCGGGAAGCAGGTTGACGTGGCCAAGGCTCACAGTGTCCGCGGCGTAGTGACATCCACGGCCCTATTTAATGGGGGTCCCTGTGGATGATATTATGTCGGTGGCTCAGTGGCACTGTGAGTCAAGTTTTACAGACCATTATCTCCGTGACACCTCTAATCCTCTCGCCTTGTCGGTTTTGAAAAAATAAATCGGTTTATATTTTTTGAGGTGATTTCCTCATTACTTATATATATCACAATTAATTTATGGAAACACCCACTTTTTTGGGCCTGCATCAGTCTTTACCGATGGGAAGATGATGTCAGCAGCCATTTTCAACAAGGTCAGTCTTGTTCATGTGTTGTCCGTTGTTGATTGTATTGTCACGATTACCCGTTATTAATATGGTGATGGTTTGTGTATTTGTGTGGTTCATTGTTGAGAGTTACGAAAATGGAGCTTTTTCGTCTCTGTCCTGTAGTACATGGCACTTGTACGTAGAGAGCGTATAGGACATTGAGGTCAGTCGACTCTTCCTCCCAGGAAGGAGGGGGGGGGGAGCGCATATGACATTCGGTCATCTCTCATACATCGGTCGTGTTATCCGATGGTTAGTCAAATCCTGACTGTTTTTTCTTACAGTTTCAGAAGTTTAAGTGCCTTAAACGCAGAAAAGCGTATAGGGATGAGCTGGTCTTTTGACCTCGCCTCCCTCCCGCCAGATTCACTTTCGAATTCTGGCAATATCAAAAGTATTAGGGAGGTAAGTATACTCTTGAAGTGAAATAAACGAAATCTAGGATTTCTTTTTTCACGAGAGAGTTGATACTTACCTCCCTAGATACGGACCCGGCCTCTCCACCCCACAGAGGCTCGGTCTTCAGGCTCTTAATAGTTGCATGTGTGTCAGCCAATAATCTAGTCAGAGGAAGTGCTAGTCTGCGCATGCGCGGTGGTGGGGCTGGCATCCGCCAGACTACGCTCTGACTCCCTGCCCAGTAGGGGCACCTAACTGTTTTAAATCTGAGTGTTTATTGAGTGAAAGCCAATATTTAGCAATATCAAAAGTATTAGGGAGGTAAGTATCAACTCTCTCGTGAAAAAAGAAATCCTAGATTTCGTTTAGTTCTACCTATGCCCTGCCGATTTCTACCTATGCGCTGCCCATTTCTACCTATGCCCCGCCAATTTCTACCTATGCCTTCCCATTTCTACCTATGCCTTCCCATTTCTACCTATGCCCTGCCCATTTCTACCTATATCCTGCCCATTTCTACCTATATCCTGCCCATTTCTACCTATGCCTTCCCATTTCTACCTATGCCCTGCCCATTTCTACCTATATCCTGCCCATTTCTACCTATATCCTGCCCATTTCTACCTATGCCCTGCCCATTTCTACCTATATCCTGCCCATTTCTAGCTAAGCTCCGGCCACTGTGGTACATGTGCTTGAATAAATGTATGTACTTTGAACACTGAATTACCCGAATAACAATTTCAAGGTAACTATACAGGGAAGCTGTTAAATAGTTTGAAACTACGGGCTGTTGCTGCTCCCAGTTAAATTGGTTTCAAGATATTCAACAGAATCTATATTAAGTTGCAAATCCATCAATGAAGATGTGGACGACACAAGAAGACCTGGCGAGTACCTAGAAGACGATCTTAAATAGTTTGAATTCAGCTGGAATGAAGCAAAAAGACAAACAATAGACCGGGATAGATGGAGAAGTTTTAAAGCCTATTGCCCTGTATCAGAGGATCTAAGTCTAAGTACTATGTATGTATCCTTAATCAAATTGCCTAACTTCGCTGAAACTTTGGTGGAATGATCCTGTAGTAATAGGCTTCAACACTTCTAACGAGAATTTTGATTGGTTAATGTTTTCAGCTGCCATCTTAGGTGTTCCTAATTCTCTGGAAATCCTTTAAAACATATTTCCACTTAAAGCGCAAAAAATGCATTTTAAACAAGTGGGGTGGAAGGCTTATATGAATATTAGGCTCCAAAGCTTCTATTCAGATTTATGATCGATTTGGTTTTTGCAGTGGCCATCTTGCAGTATCAAAAAATTTTCTCTTCCTAAACCACTAGGCCGATTCTGCCGTGGGCTCCAGAACAGCTTTTTAGAATTTTGATTGGTCTATTTTTGTCGACCATCTTTGATTTTCCACAAATTTTCTGGAAATCCTTTAGTCTTCCTTAATCAATGACCAGATTTCAATGAAAAGTGTGTGGAACGATCATATCATAGTAGACTTCGATACTTCTAACAAAGAATTGTATTGATCAATCTTTTTTTCCGGTGGTAACCTTGGAATTTATGAAAAATTTACTAAAATACTTTACAGCCTACTGCTCAATCAATGGCTCGATTTCAATGAAACTTATATGGAATGATCCAGTGTGGTATACTTCAACTTTCTACTTGAAATGTCAATGATCCAGGTGAGTGATATGTGCCCCTCGGGCCTCATGTTCAGTCGCTATTCATAATCCTATTATATATTTATAATAGCCTGTGCTACTGATGCTAGGCATCAAAGTAGATCTAAGATCTGTGATCCTGCGTCGGGCGCAAGGGTGTAACACTATCTGAGTACCAAGCCAGGTCTTTGGAGCGAGTGGCCAAACATCACTAACCAACCCATCTTTCATGACAGTTAATTTTATGAATATCCGTCATTGTGAGTTCCTGCCAGGCTTGTGCAACACCGCCAGCACAGCATGTGTCGCACAAACACACAGACCCCACTCCAGCCTCAAAGTGGTCCCAGCCCAAGCTACTTTTGGTAATGTTCACAGACCTTGGAAATCAAGGAAGGGTGTCCAACCTAAAAAAATCAAATAAGCCAACCGCTAACTATCATGGAATGGAATGCTGAGAAGGAGTGGCTAACGAAAAATGGAGCGTAGGCAAATTCTGAAGGAGAAGGGTGTGTATGTGGCCTTCCACCTTTATGTCTTCCATCTCTGTCAGAGCTAAATCACTGAAACCCTCGTTTACAGAATCTTATGTCGCCGCTAGATCAGGAGAACCTGAGGAACCAGAAGATTCTGTAAACGAGGGTTTCAGTGCTTTAGCTCTAACAGAGATGGAAGACATAAAGGAGGTGTTATAACACTGGTCCGGAATAGTCTAAACATCATTGAAGTTCAGAAAGACATGGAAGGACCAAAAATCCTGTCAAGACAATTGCAGATAAGCGTCCTCACACTGTTGTCAATTATTACTGCCCTAATAATCAAACATTGAATCTCAGAAAAATCCCATTTCACCAAGAATCAGCTATCGTTGCATCCCAGTTCACCAAGAATCAGCTATCGTTGCAGGTGACTTGAACAGTCAGTCTCAGTTATGTGGCTATTATTCTACTGATAGAAAAGGCAAGGACGTTGAAAATTGAATGGAATAACAAACACTGATCCTCTTGAATAAGGTGCATGCTCCCCCTACCTTCTCAAAACGATGTCATACCTCGGGTTCTCCTGATCTAGCTTTTTCGTCAGAAAATCCACATCAGGAATCTCTGTGTATTGTTGGGGATCAACGTGGAGTCAGTGATCACTGCCCTTTTTTCATTCTTCATCATCCATTGGCTTGTTATTGACTCAGTGTTTTTGCTGTAGTAAGGGGTGCTCAGTCCAATTCCAAAGTTCTATCTTTGATATCCAGTATGTTCTTGAATGACTTGCTTGTTGATTAGTTAACTCTCCTAGAAACTGTTTGATTCAAGAGTTTAACATTAACATGGATGTTGCGATTGACTGAAATCCGACCCCACAGACTGGGACAGATATCAGAAAGAGAGTGACAGATTTGTAAAAGACATTGATGTTAAAAAACCAAAACATCAACAAAAGAGCTTACATCCGCTTTACTCTTAGCTACTGGTAAATTCAGTCTTATGGGAGCCAGGAAAACTACAGACCCTACTGGAGTCTCTGCAAAAGTTACATGAAGAAATGCCCAATGCAAGGGAAATCGCAGAGAATGTCCCAAGTGAATACAACCACGTGTGACTTCAACAAAGCAAGGAAAAGTATCTGAAAGCCCAAATCAGAGCCACCAGAGAATCGTGGAGAGAAAAAAACATCAAGCTTAAATCTTGAGATGGATATGAACAAACTCTGAAGAAGCAGTTCAACGATGAAACATCAAGAGTACCGAACATAACTCTTGAAGCGGATTGTGAAATTAAAGCAGGAGATGCTGCTGCTGAACACAATCTAGATGTCCCAGTGCATTGTAAACAGCTGCAATGACATCTTCCAATGAGAGAAGAGAGACACAAATACATGGGCCAGGAATGGAAGAGCCGCTGACCATCCAGGATTTTGGAAAAAATCCTGAAAGTTCTGAGACCAGATGGAATAACCAATAACCTATTGGAAAGCATGCGCTTCTGGAAATTTTCAATAACAGTTGGTAGACAGGAGACGCTGCCCCTCCCCCCCCCCCCACCCACCCATCCCCCCCCCTCCCCACTCCCTCCCCCTCCCACCCACCCCCACCCCACCCCCTCCAGTCCTAGAGAGAGGGGCCAACATGATCCCTGTACTGAAGAAAGGCAAGAATAAATCTAATTAGTCTGACCAGTTGCACTGTCAAAGCCCTGGGTAGAATCGTCAACTAAAGACTTCTTCGACATCTTGAAAACAACAATCTCTTTAGTGGATGGACAAAATGCCTTCAGAAAATGTAAATATGTATCTTCAGATTGAGGACTGGCCACAATCGTTTCAATGAAATCTTCACCACCTCGATATTACCTGATTCTGCACCTTGTGAGTGCCAACATGGAGAAGAAACAGCACTCTCAGCGGTATGAGCAGGTTAAGAGTAACTTCTCGCCTATTGAGGATACTCGTTTGAAGGGAAGATCAGAGGAGACAGAGATAGTTTGGTGACCACTGCAGCTTCCATGCGCTAAATAAGGTAAGCAGTCAGATTACTGGCATGAGAAGGATGAACGCAAGAAGAATAATAGTAGTCTATATACGTCCTTTTTATAAGCATACCGTGGGAAGTCCTTTGTTTTGACCAGCATCTCGCGTTTTCCAGACCCAGCTTGTGGTATGTTCTATTAGTAACTTGACATGCATCCATTGGCATATAACTTAATCTACGATTACCCCCCCCCCCCCCACTCCCTGGAGGGTGTTCTGAGAGGTGGTGTAGTGATAGCTATCTAACTTTTGTTCTGTCAAACTACACATTTGTTGCAGGGACTGCCAGCCATTAAAATCCATTCCATTCCACCCCGAATGCCAGAAAGTCGGGAACTTTCAATGAAGCAAAATTTGAACCCTGCTGATTGTTCTGAGAATAATTTTACTGAGAGTCGTTGGTTTGAAATGCAACATTTTGGACAGATTCAATGCCAGCAGCAGCGCCTACATAGTGTTGATGTAAAAATAGGACTGGTGTTATGCTCTGTGGAGGTTTTGTCCAGTTCACAATCTAGAATTTCAATAAGTTTGAAGGTGAGATCGAAAACTACTTGTGCTGGAGAATTTTCCCCCATACAACTAGATCTAGGAAGAGAAAGCTGTGTCAGCTTGCACGTGCCCACGGATCTGAATGCCAGTGAGCAGTTCAGAATGAACACAGTCACAGGCCTGGATACGTTATTCAGTGACTTTACGTGACATCCGAGGCATAGCTGCTGAACAAAATGTTCAGTTTCTTTAAGACCATTACTACCATTAACACTAATGACTTGAAATATCTGACTATGAATCTGTGTAATGAGTACTCATGCTGATTTGGAAGAGACGCTGGCTGGTAATTGTATACACCTTTTCCCTCACTTGAAGAGTGTTAATAGGCTTGACAAACATATTCCAGAACTTCACAAATTCATCAGAGCTGATAAATTGAAACTGACCTATCAGAACATAGACACATCCTTATGCATCAATTTTTCTTTATTCTCCTGTTACAATGGACCTTTCCATTTTTAGCTATGCCCCGCCCATCACTAGCTAAGCTCCACCCACACCTCGGCGGGGTTGGATTGATCGATCCCCGAATGCCCTAGCTATCAATTTCCTGAAAACTATACAGGGAAGCTGTTGACTATTTTGTAACTAATTAGACTGGGTGCTGTTGCTGCCATAGGCAGCAACAGTGCCCAGTCAAATTAGTTTCAAAATATTCAACAGAATATTTATTAAATAGTAAAAGCAAACAATTTGTACAACAGCCCATAGACCGTCATCAAATATGCGTTCGTGTCGTACTTATCGACGTCATTCATTATGATGTCATTGTACACGCCACGCAGTTCATTATGACGTCATATGATGGCTGGGTACTCTGGAAAGGTGAATTGGTGTGCTTGGACATCATCTTGTTATGTAAAATGCGTAAAGGTCTACTTAAGCTCAGCATTAAGTCTGAGTATGTTCCTTTAGTCAACATCTATTGGAGCTATGATTATGAAGTGGTCACACACTTAGCCCTTTAATGACTAAATTTGTTCAAAAAATTAAAATATTTACTTATTGAATGTCAATTTGCAGGCAAAGAGAAGACTATTTTTTAAATTTTACAACTAGAATAACTGGCTCGGTTATCGAGCTAGTCATTCCAGTGGTGGATTTTAAAAAGTAGTCTTCCCTTTGCCTGCAAATTGACATTCTCCAAGACAACTACAGAGGCCGGCTTTTGGCCGGTTTCGTCGTGAAAGGGTTAAACAAGGGTCATAACTCTGGCTCATTAAGGTGTTTTAAGTATTGAGCCATATGGGGTGGGGTGGGGGTGGTAAATACATATTTTCGACACAGCTGTTGATAGATTAAAACCAAATTTAGCAGATATGTTCCTTCAGTCAAATAGTTGTGTGAACAATGAAAATAAGGAGGCCACACCTTTAAGCAACGACCATAGATATAAAGAGGCTGCACCTTTAAACAAGGGACATAAATCTGGTTCGTTAAGGCTTTAAACTATTGAACCATATGCTTGAAATACATTCTTTTCTGTCACTTGTTGAGGGATTAATTTAGCAGATTTGTTCCTTTATATGAATATGAAAAAACCACGACATGAAATGAAGGCCATAACTCTTTAAGTCGTTTTTAAGTATTGAACCTGATGGGGAAAATAATCTGTGTTTCGCTTCGTAAATTGTTATTGGATTAAAACAAGATTTATCAGAAATGTTCCTTTAGTACACTTTAGTCATTTGGCAATGTTATCAGGGATGGCTATCCCATTGATCAAGGATACTCTTCCTGTTGGTCAATCATGCCAATATTCTTGCATTTCCTCATCCAAATCTTTGTGACCTCTCCATTGCCACTTTGGTAAATGTCAATGCTGTAACACTTGAAAAATTGATAATAGTGTCCGTGACGGATACCCCATTGATCAGTGGTACATTTCCCATTGGTGAATAATGTCAATGACACCAGTATTCTTTTATTTTCTCATCCTTTTTTTTTTTTGCTGTGACATTTGTCCCATTGGTAAATGCCATCTGCTGTATCAATAATGTCAAGGATGGCTGCTCCATTGATCAATGGTACTTGTCACATTGGTCAATAGTGTCAAGGAAACTAATATCTTTGTATTACCAGCTTAAATATTTGCTTGCAACCATCGCCCCATTGGTAAATGGTATCTGTTCGTACACTTGAACTATTTTTAATCAATGGTACTTTTCCTGTTGGGAAAGAGTATCAAGGATGCCAATATTCTTACATTTCCGTATCCAATTTTTTTACTGTGACCCCCGGTATTAAATAACATCCGTTGACACACTTGAATAATTTCTTGATAGTAGTGTCAGGAATGGCTGCCCCATTGATCAATGTTACTTTTTCCGTTGGTCAATGATTCAAGGATGCCAATATTCTTGCTTTTCCTCTCCACGTCTTTGCCTCTTAACATTGCCACATTTGTAAATGGCATTTGTTATGTGGGCCCCGTGTGCCAATGGAGTTTTCTCTGGTGGCCAGTAGTGTCAGACTGTTTTTACTGCACAAGTTTTCAGATTCCAGGCCCATTTGTTTTCCAGGTACCCTTGACCCAACAATCATCGACATCAGTTCGCTTTCCTCAATGACAACCAGTTCTTGTCCCATTGGTCAATAGTGTAAATAGCACTTGATTAGTTTGGCATTAGTATCATAGATGAGTATCTCATTTGTCAATAATGCCAAGGACACTTGTCCTATTTGTATCAGTTACGTTTACCACATTGCCCTACGGTGCTTTATCCATTGGTCAATTATGTCTATAACATTTGCCTCATTGGTCAATAATATTAGCAACCCATTCTCTTGTTGTGCAGTGACGTCAGTTACGCTTACTCCGTTGGTAAATTGTGTCAATGATACTTGACTCATTACTCAGTAAAGCCAAGGACCATGGTTTCATTGGTCAGTGGCATAAATTACACTTGTCCTATTGACAAATGGTGCTTGTCCCCTTGAGTAAAATGGGCAGTGACGCTGGTGTTGCTAGTCAGGATGATAGGGACCATTGCCCTGTTGGTCTATAGCAAACAATTAGTCTTTCCTGATTGACCAATGGTACTTGTTGTGCATTAATTAATGTAAACATGTTTACATTTCCTTAACAGCTAGGTGAACACTATGGCCATTGGTCCATTAATTACTCAGTATATCCTAATTGTGTGCCTACGAATCATTTTCATGCATTCACTTGTCAACTGAGTAAAGCCGTAGTCTCGGGGTGTCAGCACCAATGACTCGATCACTCGTAATGACTACGGTAGACTCGATGACTCTAACTTACTTCTTGCAAACTGGATTGATTAGAGTCTTGCTGAGTCAAATTTGCGTAAAGTAATATGTGAATAATAAGCAAGTTAACCTTTTCACAGACAAATCCTTGAAAAAGTAAATTCTTTACAATATAAAACTTATTCGGTTGAATATTTTGAAATTAATTTTACGGAAGTTTTGATGAATGGTTGCTTTCAAATTGAGAAATAGGGAATTCATCGGTGGAAGTGTTAAGAAAATGTATGGATGATATGTCTCTTAGTAGGCAGGAGATAGCTTCTTATATCACCTAATTTTCAGTGTTTCCGCGTTGGAGGTTTTGTCCAGTTCACAATCTAGAATTTCAATAAGTTTGAAGGTGAGATCGAAAACTACTTGTGCTGGAGAATTTTCCCCCATACAACTAGATATAGGAAGAGAAAGCTGTGTCAGCTTGCACGTGCCCACGGATCTGAATGCCAGTGAGCAGTTCAGAATGAATACAGTCACAGGCCTGGATACGTTATTCAGTGACTTTACGTGACATCCGAGGCATAGCTGCTGAACAAAATGTTCAGTTTCTTTAAGACCATCACTACCATTAACACTAATGACTTGAAATATCTGACTATGAATCTGTGTAATGAGTACTCATGCTGATTTGGAAGAGACGTTGGCTGGTAAATGTATACACCTTTTCCCTCACTTGAAGAGTGTTAATAGGCTTGACAAACATATTCCAGAACTTCACAAATTCATCAGAGCTGATAAATTGAAACTGACCTATCAGAACATAGACACATCCTTATGCATCAATTTTTCTTTATTCTCCTGTTACAATGGACCTTTCCATTTTTAGCTATGCCCCGCCCATCACTAGCTAAGCTCCACCCACACCTCGGCGGGGTTGGATTGATCGATCCCCGAATGCCCTAGCTATCAATTTCCTGAAAACTATACAGGGAAGCTGTTGACTATTTTGTAACTAATTAGACTGGGTGCTGTTGCTGCCATAGGCAGCAACAGTGCCCAGTCAAATTAGTTTCAAAATATTCAACAGAATATTTATTAAATAGTAAAAGCAAACAATTTGTACAACAGCCCATAGACCGTCATCAAATATGCGTTCGTGTCGTACTTATCGACGTCATTCATTATGATGTCATTGTACACGCCACGCAGTTCATTATGACGTCATATGATGGCTGGGTACTCTGGAAAGGTGAATTGGTGTGCTTGGACATCATCTTGTTATGTAAAATGCGTAAAGGTCTACTTAAGCTCAGCATTAAGTCTGAGTATGTTCCTTTAGTCAACATCTATTGGAGCTATGATTATGAAGTGGTCACACACTTAGCCCTTTAATGACTAAATTTGTTCAAAAAATTAAAATATTTACTTATTGAATGTCAATTTGCAGGCAAAGAGAAGACTATTTTTTAAATTTTACAACTTGAATAACTGGCTCGGTTATCGAGCTAGTCATTCCAGTGATGGATTTTAAAAAGTAGTCTTCTCTTTGCCTGCAAATTGACATTCTCCAAGACAACTACAGAGGCCGGCTTTGGCCGGTTTCGTCATGAAAGGGTTAAACAAGGGTTATAACTCTGGTTCATTAAGGTATTTTAAGTATTGAGCCATATGGGGGTGGGGGGAAGTAAATACATATTTTCGACACAGCTGTTGATAGATTAAAACCAAATTTAGCAGATATGTTCCTTCAGTCAAATAGCTGTGTGAACAATGAAAATAAGGAGGCCACACCTTTAAGCAACGACCATAGCGCTGGTTCATTAAGACTTTAAACTATTGAACCCATGGGGAAAATGCATTGCTTCATCAAGTGTTGATGGATTGAAACAGATTTAGCTGATATGTTGAATATAAAGAGGCTGCACCTTTAAACAAGGGACATAAATCTGGTTCGTTAAGACTTTAGACTATTGAACCATATGCTTGAAATACATTTTTTTCTGTCAATTGTTGAGGGATTAATTTAGCAGACATGTTCCTTTATATGAATATGAAAAAACCACGGCATGAAATGAAGGCTATAACTCTTTAAGTCGTTTTTAAGTATTGAACCTGATGGGGGAAATAATCTGTGTTTCGCTTCGTAAATTGTTATTGGATTAAAACAAGATTTATCAGAAATGTTCCTTTAGTACACTTTAGTCATTTGGCAATGTTATCAGGGATGGCTATCCCATTGATCAAGGATACTCTTCCTGTTGGTCAATCATGCCAATATTCTTGCATTTCCTCATCCAAGTCTTTGTTTGTGACCTCACCATTGCCGCTTTGGTAAATGTCAATGTTGTAACACTTGAAAAATTGATAATAGTGTCCGTGACGGCTACCCCATTGATCAATGGTACATCACATCCTTTTATTTTCTCATCCATTTTTTTTTTGCTGTGACATTTGTCCCATTAGTAAATGCCATCTGCTGTATCAATAATGTCAAGGATGGCTGCTCCATTGAGCAATGGTACTTGTCCCATTGGTCAATAGTGTCAAGGAAACTAATATCTTTCTATTACCAGCTTAAATATGTGCTTGCAACCATTGCCCCATTGGTAAATGGCATCTGTTCGTACACTTGAACTATTTTTAATCAATGGTACTTTTCCTGTTGGGAAAGAGTATCAAGGATGCCAATATTCTTACATTTCCATATCCAATTTTTTTACTGTGACCCCCGGTAGTAAATAACATCTGTTGACACACTCGAATAATTTCTTGAGAGTAGTGTCAGGGATGGCTGCCCCATTGATCAATGTTACTTTTTTCGTTGGTCAATGATTCAAGGACGCCAATATTCTTGCTTTTCCTCTCCAAGTCTTTGCCTCTGAACATTGCCACATTTGTAAATGGCATTTGTTATGTGGGCCCCGTGTGCCAATGGAGTTTTCTCTGTTGGCCATTAGTGTCAGACAGATTTTACTGCACAAGTTTGCAGATTCCAGGCCCATTTGTTTTCCAGGTACCCTTGACCCAATGATCATCCACATCAGTTCCGCTTTCCTCAATGACAACCTGTTCTTGTCCCATTGGTCAATAGTGTAAATAGCACTTGATTAGTTTGGCATTAGTATCATAGATGAGTATCTCATTTGTCAATAATGCCAAGGACACTTGTCCTATTTGTATCAGTTACGTTTACCACATTGCCCAAGGGTGCTTTATCCATTGGTCAATTATGTCTATAACACTTGCATCATTGGTCAATAATATTAGCAAACCCATTCTCTTGTTGTGCAGTGACGTTAGTCACGCTTACTCCTTTGGTAAATTGTGTCAATGATACTTGACTCATTACTCAGTAAAGCCAAGGACCATGGTTTCATTGGCCAGTGGCATCAATTACACTTGTCCTATCGACAAATGGTGCTTGTCCCCTTGAGTAAAATGGTCAGTGACGCTGGTGTTGCTAGTCAGGATGATAAGGACCATTGTCATGTTGGTCTATAGCAACAATTAGTCTTGCCTGATTGACCAATGGTACTTGTTGTGCATTAATTAATGTAAACATGTTTACATTTCCTTAACAGCTAGGTGAACACTATGGCCATTGGTCCATTAATTACTCAGTATATCCTAATTGTGTGCCTACGAATCATGTTCATGCATTCACTTGTCAACTGAGTAAAGCCGTAGTCTCAGGGTGTCAGCACCAATGACTCGATCACTCGTAATGACTACGGTAGACTCGATGACTCTAACTTACTTCTTGCAAACTGGATTGATTAGAGTCTTGCTGAGTCAAATTTGCGTAAAGTAATATGTGAATAATAAGCAAGTTAACCCTTTCACAGACAAATCCTTGAAAAAGTAAATTCTTTACAATATAAACATCGGTGGAAGGGTTAAGAAAATGTTCGGATGATATGTGTCTCTTAGTAGGCAGGAGAGCTTCTTATAACAGCTAATTTACAATGTTCCCGCGTGAGGTCCCCGGACACACCATCAACGGGGTTGTAACGACCTCTCACACGCACGCACGCACGCACGCACGCACGCACGCACGCACGCACGCACGCACGCACGCACGCACGCACGCACGCACGCACGCACGCACGCACGCACGCACGCACGCACATCACTCCGGCCTTGTGGTTGGGAAGAAGTCAAATCCAACCCTTGTTGCCCTGAAATTATCTACAAATATTTGTTAAACCCAAGACAGCATTTTAGCTGACCTGGCCAAAATGGCCAAGTGAGCTTATGCTATGGCATCCGTCCGTCCGGAGTAACCACTTGTCCGATTTCAATTATATTTGGCAAAAAGCATCCTTAGTGCATAGAGATTCGAGTTTGTTCAAACTAAGCCGATCGACCAGCGGCCATCTTGCGTTTTGGCCGATTTTTAGAAATGTTTTCAAAAGTCTCTTGGGAATCGATTCAAATCTCATGAAACATCATTTCGGGAAAGCACTAAGCCAAGTTTGTACAGGAGAACTTGATTGACAAAATGGTTCTGTAGCCATCTTAGATGAGCTAGTTTTCGCGAAAAAGGTTTCTTTAGACCGCTGAAGGCATCAGGCCGAAAGAAGGGAGATATGATTAGGGACTAATTTAAGGCTAATTTGCCGGCCGCCATCTTGGATTGTGGCCGATATTTTAGAAACGTCTTTAAAAGTTTTGTCTGAATCCGCTTGGGGGTTCAATTCAAAACTGATACATCATCATCTAGAGCAACAGCTGAACCAAGTTTGATCAAGGGAAGTTGATTTAACAAATGCTTCGGCGGACATCTTGGATGACCTAGTTTTCGTGAAAACGACCTGTTCTCCAGAATTAGAGAACGGATCAGGCCAAAATTTGGGAGATATGATTAGGTACTAAGGGCCATTAAAGCTTGGTCAAGCGAAGTCTCGAAGTCAATCAGAATGTAGCGTGTTTGGCAGCAATATTGGATTTTTTTTATTTGATGGATATTGAAGCTGAAATTGGTTTTATATAGGTTTTTGGATATTCTGATTCCAACTTCGAAGCTGTCGGATTTGGCGACCATCTTGGATCTTTTTCCCGCCAAAAGCTCCCTAACTAAAGCAGTAGCTAATTTGAAATGTCTTCTCGAGAACCAAGAGCAGATTTCAATTATATTTGGCAGAAAGCATCCTTGGAGCATTGAGATACAGTCTGGTTCTAGCAAAGCCGGTAGGCTAATTTGTCCAGCAGCCATCTTGGATTTTGACAGATTTTTAGCTCACCTGGCCATAATGGCTAAGGGAGCTTATGGCATGGCGACCGTCCGGCGTCCGTCTGTCTGGCGTCTGTTCGCCCGTCCATCCATCAACTTTTGCTTTAAAACGCTACTCCTCAGTAACTGCATGGCGGATTTCAACCTAATTTGTCTCGAAGGACCCTATGGGGTAGGCTTTAGAACTTGTATACAGTGTTTTGATTGGTCAATCTTATCGGCGGCCATCTTGAAATTTCAGAAAAATGGCGGGAAATCGTTTAAAACGCTACTCCTCATTAACTGTTTTGGCAATTTCTACCAGACCTAGTTCGAAGGATAGTACGCTGGTATGGTTCCAAACTTGTATACAGAACTTTGATTTGTCAATTTTTCCGGCGGCCATCTTGGATTTTCTGAAAGTTTCTCGAAATCACTTAAAAGTCTACTCGATAAACACTTGGCCGATTTCAATCAAACTCGGATGGAAGAACTCTAGAGTAGTATGCTTCAGAACTTGTGTACAGAATTTTGATTGGTCCATTTTTTTCGGCGACCGTGTTGAATTTCTTTTTAAATGGCTGGAAATCGTTTAAAACGCTGCTCCTCATTAACTGCTTGAACAATTTAAACCAGACTTGGCTGGAAGGATACTAGGCTGGTAGGTTTCAGAACATATAAACAGAATTTTGATTGGTCTATTTCTCAGGTGGCCATCTTGGATTTTCTGAAAATTTCAGTAAATCAGTTAAAAGGCTACTCCTCAGTAACCGCTTGAACGAGTTCGAGCAAACTCGAAGGACCCTAAAGTGGTATGCTTCAGAGCTTATATACAGAATTTGGATTGGTTAATTTGCTCGGTGGCCATCTTGAATTTGACGAAAAATGGCTGAAAATCATTTAAAACGCTACTCCTCATTAAATTCCTGGGCGATTTCAACCAGACTGGCTGGAACGAGCCTAGGGCGGTAGGCTTCATAACTGGTTACAGAATTTCGATTGGTCAATTTTTCCGGCGACCATCTTGGGTTTTCTGAACATTTTGGGAAATCAGTTAAACGGCTACTTCTCAATAACCGCTTGGCCGATTTCAACCAAACAAAAGTGGAAGAACCCTAGGCCGGTGCCCTTCAGAACATGTATACAGCATTTTGACAGATTGGTTTTGACGGTGGCCATCTTGGATTTTCCGAAAAATGTGAATTTGTATAAAATGCTATTCCTCATTAATCGCTTGGGTAATTTCAACGAAATTTGGTTGGAAGGATCCTATTGTCGTAGCCTCGAGAAATTTTATTCAGAATTTTGATAGGTCATATTTTGGCAGCCATCTTTGATTTTCTGAAAGTATTCCGGAACCACTTAAAAACGGGTGGAACGATCCTATGATGGTAGGCTTCAACATATTACACGAGAATTTTGATTGGTCAATTTTTTAGTGGCCATCTTGGTTTTTCCGAGAACCATCCATGATGTCTATTTAAATGCAAATGGTTTAAATGTCAATGGTCCAGGTGAGCGCCACAGACCCTTGAGCCTCTTGTTAGAAATGTCTTTAAAATTCTTCTCCGAAACTGCTTGGCTGATTGATGTAAAACTCGGGAAACTTCTTCTAGAACAAGAGCTGAACTGAGTTCGTTCAAGAGAACCTGATGGGTCGATTTTCTTGACAGCCATCTTGCATGACCTAGTTATTGTTGCAATTCTGGCCAGAAGCTTAGGATTCTACTTATAGACGATGGCGTTTCTAGTTAAAATGCTTATATTCTAAGTGAGCGATACAGCCCCCTTGGGCCTCTTGTTTGATAGATTTTGAAACTGAAAATGTTTTATATAGATTTTTGGGTATGCTGATTCCGAATTCTCCATTTTCAAAACTTATATAAACGGTTTGGCGGTCATGTTGGATCTTTTTCCTGCTAAAATCCCGCATACTAAAGCAACAAGAAATTTTAATTGTATTCTTGAGAGAAGCACTTGGTCAATTTCAATTATATTTGGCAGGAAGCACCCTTATGGCATCGAGATCCAAGTTTGTTCAAACCAAGCCGATCGGCCAATTTGTCTGGTGGCCATCTTGGATTTTGGCCGATTTTGATAAACATCTTTAAAAATCTTCCCCAAACCCGCTTAGGAGATTGAGTCTTAACTCGTGAAACGTCATCTAGGACAACATTTAAACCACAGCTGCATTCTGGATGACCTAGGTTTCATGAAAACAACTTTTCCAGACCCGCGGAATGGATCATGGGGATATTTTGCAGATACGATTCTTGGGACTAGACCATTATAGTTTGTTCAAAAGAAGCTAATATGTTTAACCCTTTCGCGACGAAACCGGCCAAACCCGGCCTCGGTAGTGGTTTTGAGTAATGTCCATTTACAGGCCAAGAGAAAAACTATTTTTGAAATTTTACTACTGAAATGACTGGCTCGGTAACCGAGTCAGTCATTATAATGGTAAATTTTCAAAAACAGTCTTCTGTTGGCCTGCAAATGGACATTCAATAAGTAAATATTTTAATTTTACGAAGAAATTTAGTAATCAAAGGGTTAAAAACATGGTCGCCATCGACCAATCAGATTTCAGCATTTTGACGGCCATATAGAAGTTTTTTATTTGAATTGATTTAGAAGCCGAAATAGCTTCTTTTTCTCCTTTTTTTACGTGTGGTGGTTTCAAACGTGTCACTATCTAAACTGTCAGATAAACGGGTTGGCGGCTATCTTGGATTTTTTCCAACAAAGACTCCCATAGTAAGGCAAAGGGAAATTTAAAATGTCTTCGAGAACGGCGGGACATATTTTAACCAAATTTGTGGGATACGTCCATGTGCTTGTTGCAATTCTAGCAAAAACATTAGGGGTCTACTTATAGGTTACGTCCTTTCTAGTTGAAATGCCTATATTCCAGATGAGCGATACAGAGCCTATGAGCCTCTTGTTTGATCCGGTCGTGTCTTAAAAATGCAACAGATGTCATCTGAGAGCATCTAGAAGATAACAGATAATATTAAACTATAATACAATCATGAGCCATCATGTCCAGACAGCTAGGTTCCTTTGTAAAAACAGAAACTGCGTGAAAGATACTATTCGCTCAAATTTCTTTGACATAAAAATTGTAGTCTAGTCAAGATCTGGAACCGGGGTTTGGGTGGTGCAAATGCTCCCACTGCTCCTATTACGATCCCTACTGTGAATGAGTTTGATATCTCCATAATGACATGGATATTGCTGGTAGAATAATTGCTGTTTGTAGCAATGTGCGGTAGTTAATAACAATTCAGATATAATACACATTTCACGGCAGGTATTGGCAGGTGATCATAGTTTGTGTGTTAACACCTATTGTTATATAAAAAAGTCAAATTTACAAAATTGCTCTATATACCTAAATACATATACCACATATAAACGCCTTGCCCGATTATAGCGATATGTTCTATCAATTCAATTTATTTACACCCAGGCCACAATGTGGCATATGGGGTCCATTAATACATACATTTACACGGTCAATGGCGATTACATGGAATGTTGATATTATTATTATTATTATTATTATTATTATTATTATTATTATTATTATTATTATCATCATCATCATCATCATCATCATCATCCTCGTCGTCGTCGTCGTCGTCGTCGTCGTCGTCGTCGTTATTATTATTATTATTATTATTATTATTATTATTATTATTATTATTATTATTATTATTATTTCAACATAATATACACCTGTGCAAAAGTTAAGCACCACCCTATTTTTACGCACATGCGAGGGTATATTCATGTGCTATGAAGAAAGCAATAGCATAAACATTTATGTACCCATCCATCTTAGTGCAAGAGGTAATAATGCAACTAGAGGAATGCTGATTATGATGGTGGGGAAACACTGTATGTTTTTGTTTGAACTTGAAAACGAGGCCTGAATATGGTTACGTTGACACAACTGACAACTAATGCCCTACAGTTGACACACGTGGCTAGATTGTCATTAATGGTGTCTGAAAACGAAGTTTAACATCTGTGCACGAGTTTGAGACTGTCATTATTAATACCGGGTATATCCACCTTGTGCCTGGATGACGGCCTGGACACGACGTCTCATGCTGGTCACCAACCGACTGATACGCCATTGTGGTATTCGTTGCCATTCAAGATGGAGTGCGTCTGTTAATTCCTGTAGGTTCTGCACAGGAGGATCCCTCCTTCTCACCATGTTTCCCAGAATGTCCCAGATATGCTCAATAGGGTTCATGTCAGGGCTCCTTGCTGGCCATGGTAGGGTTTCGATGGCATTCTGGCGGAGGTATTCATGCACAGCTCTAGCACGATGTGGTCGGGCGTTGTCATCCATGAATATAGGGTGGGTTCCAGGTGCATGATTTACAAAATGAGGGACCACAACTCTATCCAGTATGGAATCTTGATATCTTTGTCCATTTAGTGTTCCAGGTACAGTCAACAGATCCAGCTTACAATCAAATGAGATGCACCCCCATATCATAACGGAACCTCCACCAAATGGAACTTCTTCCATGATGTTACGTTGGTCGTACGCCGTGCGTCTGGACCTCCATACACGAGTTCGACCATCTGTGGCATGAAGCAGGAACCGACTTTCATCGGACCAGTGTACCCGTCTCCAGGATCTCATGTTCCAGTGTCTTCTTTCGTTGCACCACCTCAGACGCTCCTCTTTGTGGTGTGCAGTGAGGAGAGGACGTCTGACAGGTCTCCTAGCTTTCATGCCAGCAGCATACAGTCTCCTTTTGACGGTAGACATTGACACTCTATTGCGCGTTTCCAATTGCTGGCTGAGCACTCTGCTGTTGGTGAATGGAGATCTCCTAACAAGGCGTACTAGGGCTCGATCATCACGGGCAGTAGTCTTCTTCGGTCTTCCAGATCTAGGCCTGTCCTTCACCTCGTTAGTTTGCCCATGTTTTGCAATCAAACGACTGATTACAGTATGGTTAATGTTCAGCTGTCTGCCAATCTCTCTGCATGACATACCAGTGGTATGCATGCCTATGATTTGCCATTTCACACGATCACTTAACCTTCGTCTTGCCATAGCGGTTCACAATCAAGAGCTAATTCTCTCTGTACAAATAAACCACGGTCATGAACACAAAATTCTTAATCTTGTCGCCTAAATCTGTATGTAATGTTCTACACCTCAAACTGGACTTTTACATAACTGAACACGTGTGCTGTTTCCCGCCACGCACGGACATCAAGCGGCGTGAAGTCATGCATGCATGTGCATTTCGTACTTGGAATTATGTCAGCTAACGCGGGGACAAAAAGTATGGCAGCCTAGTTGTACCATCATGTTTCTACGTTCTATTGTTTTTGCTGGTGCTTAACTTTTGCACAGGTGTATATAAGTACCTAGGTAATCAAAACTCCCTCCCGTTAGTCAATCTGAGTAATGCAATTAAATAGTGATTTGCATATACCCGTGATGTACATATAGGTATTATGAAAAGAAAAGTTTGTTTATGGCAAATATGATGAGTGCGTCCGGCCGGTCAGTCCAGTAGCGAAGCGCTCAAATTCCTCCAGACGAAATTCGAAAGGTATGGAGGAAATTGGAGGTCCCCACTCCCAGAACATATTGATACAACACTGATAACGAGAACATGAATTCTGTAATAAATTAGCCAACCCGAGTTACACGCCGAACCGCGAAACTCCTCGATCCAATTCTATTATCTGGAAATTTCGAGGCAGTAGAGTCTGGTGTGTTACATGAATACATGGAATACAGTGACCATTCAGCGACATATGCTGCAATACAAATACCTTTAGAAATTAATCGTGCATTCAAGAGAAAGGTTTGGCTATAAACGTGCAGATTTCAACAAGCTAAATCGAGAGCTATCAAATACTCAATGGGCAGCATTATTCTCAGTCTGCGGAGACGCTGGCGAAATGTATAACCTCTTTAACACAATATTTATAGATCTGGTAAATGAATGTATTCCAAACAGAGAAGTAACAATTAGGCCAAATGATAAACCCTGGTTTAGTTTTGCACTCAGACGAGAAATTAAACTCAGAGATAGAATTAGGAAATAAGCTATCAAAGCTCAAACAGAATATGACTGGAGTAAGTTTAAAAAGCAGAGAAACAAGGTCAACAATATGAAAAAGAAAGCAAAACGTGACTTTCTAGAATCTGCAGAAATTTTGCTAGAAGACCTGTCTGTTCACAATCCTCGCCCCTATTGGAAACTTGTCAAACAATTGATAAATGGAGATTCTATAGACAGCCTTCCATCTCTAGTTTATGATGACAACGGTGACGTGAAATTTGCAAATTCAGATTTTGAAAAGGCAACTGTTTCAAATGATTATTTTATTTCTATCTCAAATGTAGATGAAAAAGGCAGTTCCTCCCAAGATTTCATTTAAAGACACAAGCTATATTATCTGATATATTAATTCACGAAAACGAAATAACAGATATAATAAAAACACTTAAACTAAATAAGGCACCTGGAGATGACTCATAAAATGCTTAAAGAGACGATGCATTCTATAGCCTTTCCACTTCATTTGATTTTCAACAAATCACTTGAAAGCGGCATATTTCCCAATGCTTGGAAAACAGCCACAGTTTTCTCGCTTTTCAAAAAGGGGGATAGAAATTTGCCTGAAAACTATCGCCCTATCTCGCTTCTAAGTACTGTAGGAAAAGTGATGGAAATGATAGTTTTTAAGCACGGTCATAGAAACTGCTTATCACTACTTTTTGACTGTCCAAAATGGACAGCCGAACGTCGTAATTTGTTGAGCTTTGTGAATGAAGTAATGCCGGTTGCTTCGCTCGACCTCATTTTGAATGGTAGCAAAGAACTATCTGATGTGATAAATACAACGCTGTTCATAAGAATATGCAACTTTATAAATCAAACAAATAGATTCTAATGAACATTATTATTTATTATTATTATTATTATTATTATTATTATTATTATTATTATTATTATTATTATTAGCTCTCCTGGTCTGAAGGACCATGTGAGCCTAAGTAAGGGCGATCGTCCGTTGTCCATCTTTCGTTCGTCAGTCCGTCGCCTGTCGTGCATCAAATTTTGCTTTAGCCCTTTAGTAACGAAATTTGTTCCTGAAAATTAGCATATTTGCTTTTTGAATGCCCATTTGCGGGACGAGGGACGACTGGTTTTGGGAGTTTGCGACTGGAAGGACTGGCCCGGCTATCGGGTCAGTCATTTCAGTTGTAGATTTTCAGGATTAGTCTTCTCCTGGTCTACAACTGGGCACTCCTCTAGACCACTAACAAGGCCGGACTTGGCCGGTGTCGACACTAAAGGGTCAAAATTATACTCCTCCTAAACGCCTTGGCGGATTTCAACCAATTTTTGGTGGAAAGGCCCTATGGTGGATAGCCCATAAATAAATACCAATCGGAGTTTTGATCGGACAATTGTCTGAGTGAAAATCTTAGAAAATCTTAGTTTTTTCTTTATAAAATCGTCCGGAGATTGCCAAAATGATACTCCTCTTAAACGACCTGACAGCTTTCAACCCAAATTTCCATATTTTCCGGTGCAAATGATCCAGGTGAGCAACCACTGGCCCTTGGGCGTTTTGTTATGGTGGTTATCATGAAAATATTAGTTGGGCAAAATTATTAGCCTCACTATCCTCTCTAGATCTCTCTTCACTATGCATATCTCTCTCTCTCTCTCTCTCTCTCTCTCTCTCTCTCTCTCTCTCTCTCTCTCTCTCTCTCTCTCTCTCTCTCTCTCGATCATATAAATACTCATTATGATGTACATGTATTATAATATTTAATCAGTTTATACGTTTACTTTGTTATTTTGTGTATATGTTTATGTTTGTCGCCTATAAATTTTTTCTGTAGGGAGAGGGCTTTTCTAAGTTTCGAACAACTTGTGCCCAATCCCATTGTAATATATGCAATAAAATATGTTTAAAAAAAAAAAAAGGATTACTGGACCGGTACTGGGTCAATACCGGGCCGTATTGGCCCGGTATTGTGCCAGTACCTGCCCAGTAACCGGCGTTATCAGAAAAGTCTACACAAATATCATTGTAGTTTGTGAGATGATATTGATAAGTGCATTGCGTATTCTTACACCACCACCCACACACGCACCCACCCCAAAAACCTTCCGCAACATAATAGTTATTAGGGCCTACATGATAAAGAATCTGTCCTATTTGTCCCTACATGGTATCACAACCTATCGCCTAAGGAGACAAAATGGCAGCGCCAATGAAAGAAAATTATGTTCACGATTTACCCGTTGAGACATCTGTCTCAATGGATGAATCCATGCAGTTTGCCAAGAAAAGTTTGAAACAAAATAGAGGAAACCAGTTTATCGATCAATCACATAACGTCATAATCTACTGCGTCACACATAGGCTGGTGTCATAATCAATTACGTCATGAATGATGCAATTAAGTCCGTCATAAACGCTTAATAGTCCGTCACGCTGACGACGACGATGATGACGACGACGACGACGATGACAATGTTTGTTTTACAGATAGCAATATCCGCTACAACATTATGATTAATATTACGTAAATAATCACTTGTGTCAGCAATGTCGATGATTATGATTAATATTACGTAAATAATCACTGGTGTCAGCAATGTCGATGATTGTGTGAAAGGTTAGGTAAACATTTAACAATTCTCTAGAAAATTCTTTATAAACAATTGGAAAATTCTCACAGAAGTAAAATCTATTATGCATAATTTTGTTATTAAGTGGAATATTTTCATATACCAATTTCGCAATTCAAATTTATTTCTAAAATATAACTTTGAAAACCAAACATAAATTTTAAGATTAATGTGAAAGTTGAACAATTAAATATGGCATCTCAGTATGCTAATCAGCTACTCTTTCAGTGCCAATTACCACGGATCACTTGCCAGCCCACTCTTGACACCGCAGACCCATACTGTGAGATTGGCAATGACCATTACATTGACCCGTCCGACTGATCAATTGATATTTCTGACCAAGACAAATGACGATGGCAAGTGATATAGGCCTACATGTGGCTGGAATTCAATAAAAAAATTAAATGAATGTCATGTTCCATAATCTGCTTCAATGGAGAGATCCGCTCTGTCACTCAAGTATATTACGTCATAATCAATTACGTCACATGTAGGTTAACGTCACAATCAGGATGCATACCGAATGACCTGTTTAGCTCCGTCATGAGCATTGAACTTTCTTTCAAATGTATGAATTGAGTCTTTTTGATGGATTAACTATTTAATAAACATTCGGTAGAATATTTTGAAATTGATTTGACTGGGAGCTGTTGTTACTAGGCGCAGTAACAGCACTCACTCAAATTAGCTTCGAAATATTTTACAGCTTACCTGTACAGGTAGGCCTACCTTGAAAATGGGATGCTGGAAGGGGGCGGGGGGGGGGGGGGGGGGGGTTGGTGGAATCCAGGATTCAACGTGTATAAATTGATTGCAGAACGCGAAAAACATAGACGGAACATAGTTAGAAATGGACGGGTCATAGCTAGAAATGGGCGGGTCTTTGCTAGAAATGGGCGAGTCATTGCTAGAAATGGGCGAGTCATTGCTAGAAATGGGCGAGTCATTGCTAGAAATGGGCGAGTCATTGCTAGAAAAGGGCGAGTCATTGCTAGAAAAGGGCGGGTCTTTGCTAGAAATGGGCGAGTCATTGCTAGAAAAGGGCGGGTCTTTGCTAGAAATGGGCGAGTCATTGCTAGAAATGGGCGAGTCTTTTCTAGAAAAGGGCGAGTCATTGCTAGAAATGGGCGAGTCATTGCTAGAAATGGGCGAGTCATTGCTAGAAAAGGGCGGGTCTTTGCTAGAAATGGGCGAGTCATTGCTAGAAATGGGCGAGTCTTTGCTAGAAATGGGCGAGTCATTGCTAGAAATGGGCGAGGCTTAGCTAAAAGTGAGCGGGTCATTGGTAGAAATGGGAGAGGCATAGCTAGAAATAGGCGATGCGTGGCTAGAAATGAGCGGGTCATTGCTAGAAATGGGCGTATCATAGCTAGAAAGTAATCCCTCTGTTGATTTGATAATGTTTAAGATTCCACAATGGAGAATTCCAGTTTAGCCATCAATCATATGACGTCATAATCAGCTCCGTGACATGTAGGATGGCATCATAATCAATTACGTCATGAATAGCATAGTTCACGAACACTTAATTTATGACGGACTAAGCGTTGTTGTACGAATTTGCTATATTTAATAAACATGCTGTTGAATATCTAGAAACTAATTTTACCTGCTTTTGCTGTCATATGCAGCAACAGTGCCCAATTAAATTAGTTTCAAAATATTCAACAGCTTATATGCATAGTTTTCTGGAAATTGAGTCAGGGAATTCAGTAATCGATCAATCCCAAAACGCGTGAATGTGGGTGGAGCTTAGCTAAAGATGGGCTGGGCATGGCTAAAACTTGACTCTTCCTATAGCGAATTTTATTTCTTAAAGATGACGAGATTGTTTTTATGTTAGTGCATAAAATGATCCTCTTGCAACACCGCTTTCAGACAAATTAGTTTCAAAATAGTCAACAGATCACAATGTAGGCCTACGGTTGCTGTTACGCCACACTGCAAAAAGAAGGTTTGCGCCTCTGTGATTGAGCGAGCGCTTATACGTTCCGCGGAATTGAATTGAATTGAATTGACTAGATAAATGTATCAAAATATAGTTGTTACGCCTGAATATCTTTCTTTCAATTCAATTCATTCCAGTTTAATTCAAATAATTGAAGGACACCAAATACAATTTACAATAGATAAGCAGTAATAATGTGATTTAGATCATAATATGAGTTTTAGATATACTGCGCAAATATGTTGAACATTCAATAGGGGAATCCATTTCTATTTATTCCCCGCTCATTTCTAGCCAAGCTCCGCACATCCTTTACTCGTGTTGGAATCGATTCAAAATTCTGAAACATAATTTTTGAAACCTTTTTCCCCAGAACCTAATTTTCAAAGTAACTATACGGGTAAGGGGTTGAATATTTTGAAACTAACATGACTATGGCTGTTGCAGCAACAGCTCCAGCTAAAGTATATAGCACCAAGATAAAAAAGGAAAATATTACATAAAATTGTATGCATGGCATATCGTATCACGTGACTGAGTAGAATAAGATGAGATGATGTCTTAAAGGTGCATATTAACACCAGAATGATTGAAAATAAAATTGTTAAAATTGCATACTTTTATAAGCTTAAATTATGTGCCTATATGTAATGAAAAAAATTGTATTAATTTATATGGGATGGAATCATCATATGTTAAGATTTATTTTGTTTCATTACATATAGGCTCACAGTTTAAGCTTCTAAAAGTGCATAATTTAAACAATTTTATTTTCAGTAATTTTGCTGTAAATATGCACCTTTAAGTACACAAATTGTATGTCTTTCATGGATTTACAATTTACTAAAACATTCTGTTGAATATTATGTAAATGATTTGACTGGCAGCTGTTGTTGTCACTAGAGTATCGGAATTCCGAGTTATAAGTATGTAAATGGACTCCTCCCCCCACCCCCACCCCCACCCATTCCCAACACGCGCAGTCGTAGGAAGAGCTTAGCTAGAAATCGGCTGGTCATAGCTAGAAACGGGAGGGTCATAGCTAGAAATCGGCTGGTCATAGCTAGAAATGAGAGGGTCATAGTTAGACTATGGCAACAGCACCCAATCAAATTGGTTTCAAAATATTCAAGTGAATGTTTATTAAATAGCAGACAGACAATTCGTACAACAACGCTTAGTCCATCATCAATTAAGCGTTCGTGTTAGTTAGATATCTGTCCAAATGACTTCACCCGCTACACCAATTAATGTGGTTAACATCACGTAAATTAAATTTTTCAATTTCAATTTCAAGTTTATTCGATACTTCTTCAGAAGTGGACGAAACATATAAAAATGAAACACACATGCAATGCGGTTACAAATGTTAATGAATAATTAAATTTTGTATATATAAGTAGTTGTGATAATAATGGTCGTAAAGATGATGATGATGATGATGATGATGATGATGATGGTCGGCGAGTAGTATGATGTACTGTATAGCTACGAGTATTACTACTACTGCCACCGCCACACGCTGATGCGTACATAAATATGCATAGAATGGCAATCTATTAAGCATAATTTTGTTATTTGTTTGGCATCTCAGTGTGCTAATCAACCACGCTTTCATCGATAATTACCGCGTATCACTTGCCAGCCCACTCTTGCCACCACCGATGCTGTGAGATGAACAATAACTGTTACCCTGACTAGGACTGACCACTTGATATTTCTGACCAAGACACAAATGAGGAGAACAATTATATATGCCTATATGTAGATTTCATTCAGTACAATTACGGAAATTATGTCAGTTATCTGCCATCAAATATTTCAACGATGAGTTGACTGTCCATACCGATCATTTTTAACCCGCTCCACGCTGATATTCATAGGTCTATTCTGTCTTTTAGTGTGTCAATAGCAAAGACACTGGTGTACATTTTTCAACAATTTTGGTGGACAATGTTGTTGTCTACGACAGCAACATCATCCACCATATTTGTTTGAAAAATTAACATCAGTTCATCTTCTAACTTAATTTGAAAATTTAAAAGTTTGATATTAGAGTGGTAAGGGTTAAATAATCTAGCAATCTATAATTAAACCGATCCACGCCAGTGGGTAAAATAAAACAAATTATTTAAGACGTATAAATTATGACGCTTTAAAATTTTAATTCTTAACCTGGTCCTTGTAAGATTCAATATCTAGTATCATAGTAAGGTACTAAAACGCTCACATTTTCTGTCTGAAAATTCACTGAATAAAAACTGTGGATTATGCGATTGCCTGTTGACGTCTAGACGGTAGTTGTCCATTGGAGCTGATTTGCGATCACCAGGTTGACCGCGCGCTAATCAGAGGGTCAATCACTGAATTTAGCGCATGTCAAGTACAGGTAACGAGGCGCTAGCTGCAATCAACTACTCTGTCAGGTATCTTATCACGACGTCACACCACCTGGCCACTCGGGAACATGACCGCGTTACGGGACTGGTATATAAAGATGATTACAGTGAATGTAGTCACACACATTCTGTTGCCGCTTCAGGATACGTACATCAAAAGTAGTTTTGATTCTAAGAATTAAAAAGGGGAGTACAGTAATAGTATCAGACAATTTTTGGGAATAATCGATCTTGCTTTTAAAGCGACCATTGCGAATTATTATTTTTGCAATATTAGAAATATAAAAATTCACAAGACAAGATTATACAAGATTATACATATCGTATAAGAATCCCTCTGTGGATAACGGTAAGGACAAGTTTAAATTTAATTCATTAAAATTTTAACTTATTTACTAAATTTTTTTAAAAGTGGTGTATTGCTGAAACATAATGTTCTAAACACCAACTGTTGTCAGAAACTGCTTTTAATCCTATCACGACGATCTCCGCCAAAACTGATCTCTGCAGTGGTGTGTATGAATGCCCATTTACAGGCCACGAGAATATTATTTTAGAAAATCTAGCAAAGGAATGACTGGCTCGATAATCGCGCCAGTAATTCCAGTGGGAAATTTTCAAATATCGTATTCTCTTGGCCTGTAAATGGATATTCAAATCTTTGTATATTCTTGACCAAAGATAGCAATTAAATGGTTAAAAATTAGCAACACTCGTGAACACATCAATGCTTAACAAGTTGATAATTATTCAATAAAAACATATTTTCTAGAAAAAAACCCAATATTTAAAAACATGAACTGCTTATAAATCGCATGTAATACTTCATTTATTTTAAGACTAAAATATTTTCGTTAAACCCGTAGTTCAAGATAATGGGTTCAAATTCTGATAATATGGTAATAATATTATTTTCAAGCGACATTAATTTATCAATATAGCAATAGGTATATGATATAGGGCAAGACACCCCGATATACGATAACACAGGTTACTGGGACGGTACTGGACCAATACTGGGTTAATAAGGCCCGGTATAGGCCCAGTACCGGCCACCGAACATGCGTTATCCGGACACGCAGTGACGTTTGGGTGCGCTGGCTGCAAACGGATCATATGCCATTAAATGATAGATTGCGTTTTCAACTGATGTAATAGCCACATCTTTCAATGTGGCGTAGGCATCAGTGATCGAGGATTCCAGTTTATCCATCAATCATATGACGTCATGATCAACTACGTGACCTGTAGGCTGACGTCTTAATCAATTACGTCATGAATGACGTAGTTAAGTTCGTCACGATCACTTAATTGATGAAGGACTAATCATTGTTGTACGAATTGTAGCCCTATGTCTATACTACTTAATAAACATGCTGTCGAATATTTTGAAACTAATTTGACTGGGCGCTGTTGTTGCCATAGGCAATAATACTACCCAGTCAAATTAGTTTTAAAAATATTCAACAGCTTATCTATATAGTTTTCTGAAAATTGGTAGTCAGGGAGTTTATCTATCCCAAAACGGCCAAAGCGTGGGTGGAGCTAAGCTATAGATGGGCGGGGCATAGCTAAAACTTGATTCCTTCATTGTTACTACATGACAATGCAGTATCCTGCTGATCGATATTTGAGCCATAATGCGCATGCCCAGATGGTAACTAATTGTTGAATAATGGTGGGAAATTTGAATTAAAATTGGCAACAAACTGTAGTTAAAGGGACATCCTAGCTTTAGATGAAATTCTACCCTGCCAACCATTAGGCCTAACTCTATCTAATTTAATTTTTAATAGTTTTATTGACTGTTTATTGTTTGTTGTTGTCGTCGCCGCCGCCGCAGCCGCCGCAGCCGCCGCTGCAGCTGCTGCTGCTGCTGCTGCTATTACCACCACCACCACCACCACCACCACCACCACTACCACTACCACTACCACTACTACTACTACTACTACTACTGCTGCTGCTGCTGCTACTACTACTACTACTACTACTACTACTGCTGCTGCTGCTGCTGCTGCTGCTGCTGCTGCTACTACTACTACTACTACTACTACTACTACTACACGACGACGACGACGACGACGACGGGTCTTAGGACAAAAATGCTCTATAGCTAGGGCTACTGGTTAAGAGACAAATTCAACTAACTTGGGTTGGGGATATGTTTGGTTGGTGGCAGAAATGTGACTAAGTATCGATCATAAGTTTCTTAACTCTTATCATTCCACATCAAAATATTCATATTGACATTCTGAACCCGATCTGCATCACGTTTTGACCGCCTTCTAAAAGAACCCAAAACTGTTCCTTACCATAATGCTAACGAATGTTACATGACAGTGGACACGGGGATTGCGGTGGACTGTTTATGCTCAGCAAAGCTAGTCCATCGTAGTCCCCTTGTGGGCTAGTTACTTGACTGGCACTGGACATATACCGGACCGATGTGGTCCACTATAGGTCGAGTACCTGTCCAGTAACCCGTATTATCATGGTCGCGGGTTATTGACACTCATGGTGAAGGAAAGAGAAGCCTTCAAGACAATGGAGGAATCCAGTTTTAGCTAAGCTCCAATCCCAGTTCTCCCGTGTTTGGATCGATCGATCCTTGAACTCACCGACTATTAATTTCCCTGAAACTATACGGGGAAGCTGTTGAATATTTCGTAATTAATTAAACGAATGTTTATTAGTTAGCAGACAGACAATTTGTACAACATGACGGACTATTTTGCATTTATGACGGTCTAAATCGCGTCATTAGCTATGCCTTGCCCATCGCCAGCTAAGCTCCACCGACACGTTTCCCTTGTTGGGATCAATCGATCCCTGCACTCACTGAATCTCAATTCGCAGAAAACTATACAGGTAAGCTGTTGAATATTTTGAAACTAATTTGATTGGGTGCTGTTGCTGCATATAAAATTACTTTCAAAATATTCAACAGAATGTGTATTAAATAGTAAAGACACAATTTGTACAACTTGACAGACTATTAAGGCCTTTCTTTATAAATCGCGTCATTCGTGATGTAATTAATTATGACATCTTCCGAATGTGACGTAGTTGGTTATGACGTCATACGATTGATCGATAAACTGGATTCCTCCATTCAGGTATATATAGGTGAACAGAATGTTTATTAATTTTCAAATGCGTATACGGGTTAATATTTTGTGATAGAAAAATGATTCAAATTATCTTACTACTTGTTCGCTTGTCAGTGTTTAATATTTGTTTGTTTATTGCTTTTTCAGGTCCTTAATCACGTGACCAAACGCCCATCATCATGCTGTTCTCTATTGATTACCTCACCGGAAGTTCGAACCTACCAAAAGGACGCGCTCAGCTGAACAGTTCCGGTGACAGCGATGGTGACTCGTCCAGGTACACACCCTCACCTCCAGATACAGGGCACTCATTAGGAAGCGACTCACCTACTGGTACCCGTTTTGATGGCGTGAACGTAGCCACTAACACTCAAAATTCACTCCCGCAGATCCTGCTGTCATTGCAAAATCACCAAGGAACCACGTCCATCGGAACTGATACAGACTGTCTCAGAATAATTCAGAATAAAGAAATGGCATCGTCTGTAACGAGCAGTGATCAGACCGAGAAACCAACTCACTCTTACATCGCGCTCATCTCCATGGCAATTCTCGGGTCTCCAGGGAAACAGATGCTTCTTGTTGACATATATCAGTTTATCATGGACCGATTCCCGTACTACAAGATTGGTGAAAAAGCGTGGCGTAACAGCGTACGTCATAACCTCAGTTTGAACGAGTGCTTCATCAAATCTGGAAGAGCCGAAAATGGCAAAGGTCACTACTGGTCGGTCCACCCTGCATGCGTAGAAGACTTCACTAAAGGAGACTTCCGTCGTCGTCAGGCTAGGAGCCGAGCGAGGAAAGCATCATCGCGAATCAACCACGCCAGTCAAATGCCAGATATATACAAGGATAACATTGGATACGTACCTATGACGTCATCAACAGGACAGACCGGATATCATCCTTATGCATCTCCGTCGCAGTGGTATTTACCAAACTTGCCCTCCATACCTGTCTCCGCATCGCCTGCTCCAATCGCGTACTCACCAGCTGCGCAGATGGCTCAGAACTTTTATGCCAATATGGCGGCAAGCGTAAATGCAGCACAAACACTTTCCACACCATCATACGTAAACGTAAACCACGCCCAGACTTTCCCCATGATGCAATATAGCCTAAGTAATCCTCACAGCCTTTCGGCGCCACCACCCACCTACATCAGTGCGATTCCAACCAGACAAGTTTCCAGCACAGCAGCTACAGGTACCGGTACCTCATTGGTGACGTCATCAGAACACACGCCATCCACACAAAGTGACTTGTTTTCAGGTTTGCCATTCTGGTACCAAAGCTGTGAACGTTTGGCTCAAAATAACAGTTAACGTCACTGTGCTTATATGACACTAGTGAGGCATACATGATCTATTTTAATTCGCAATTACTTAAAATCATTTCATGCCAGAACCTGCCTCTGTGGAGGCCATGAGGAATGTTAATTTTCAGGCGAAAAAACACTATTTTTGAAAATGTACGACTGGAATGACTGGCTCGATAACCGAGCCAGTCATTCCAGTTGTAAATTCTCAAAAATAGTCTTCTCTTGGCTCGTAAACGGCCATTAAAGAAACAATTATTGAGATGTTCAGGACCAAATTTAGCTATTAAAGAGCAAGGTAATTACAGCACAGCTCAGATATTATCACGTAAGCTCACATTTTTCCAAAAGAAAGACAAAACCATGTTAGTTAAATTAGTCAGAAATACAAATTGGTTTCGGAATATTACGGTTACTGTGCTTAAAACACTTGCAGGGCATACGTTAAAATTCTATACTTTAAGGGCTTAAATTGTGTGCCCAGATGCAATGAAACGAAATAAATCTTAGCATATGATGATTTCATTGAGTTTAAATTGATATAATATTTTCAGTCGTCAAATTGAATTAGAGGCATGAGTCCCTAATTCAAATTCACAACTAAACCTAAGAAATTTATTTGTATGGAATGAAATCATCATATGTTAAGATTTATTTCGTTTCATTACATTGAGGTACACAATTTAAGCCTCTAAAAGTATATAATTTCAACAAAATTTTTTTCAAGCATCTTGGTGTGAATATCCACCTTTAATTCGCAATTCCATAAGATCAAGGTTGACAATCATATAATATTCTTGTTCCATTCCTCACTACCTCAATTTCTTTGATGATTTAAAGCACAAATTTTGAAATTGTTTGAAAGTAAGTTGTATTCCTGTCACAGTGATTCCATAATTATCATCGGCGTATGAAGAGAGGGTGGGGGTGGCAAGTTGGGGAGCAGTTACCCTCCGTGTTTGGATTGTAGCGGGGTGGAGGTGGGTGGGGAGCAAAGACATGAGTTTGTGGCCCCAACCCCTAACTATTTGAGTGTCTTAATTTGAAATTCCATAAACCCCCAAAAATGCAGGAGATTCCATCTCAGAACATATATGCCCTAAATTTAATAAAATTCCGTACCCACACCACCCCACCCACCTCGGCTTGGGCAGGGGTTTTCCATCCACTTTTGAACACTTTCCTACTCATATGATAATAAACAGCTGGCAATGTTTTGAAACTGAAGCATTAGAGTTCTAGGATTGAAAGTGTTAAAATAATACGGTAGATGGAATGGATTATGTAGCTGTGATTGAAACAAATGTGCGTTATACATATCTAGATAAAACAATGCCAGAAACTACAGTGGTAGGTAGAGTAGGTCTACCTAAACTGCTAAGTAAATCTGCTCCAGTGCTATTAGTATTATATAGTTATTTTTGTATATATCCATATTTAAATGCCACAGACTCACTCACGCACGCACACACGCACTCATACGTACATATATACATACATATATGTATATATAAATACAAATAAAATGCAATTATCTGTATGATAATATGCATACCGTATTAATAATAAACTATTTAATATAAGTTAGTAATAAATGAAAAAATCTCGATGTTTTAATATTCTGGATATATGTTGCATATAGGAGCCACAAATTGAAGAATCCAGTCTCTCAGTTAATCATATGACGTCATAATCAACTACGTCAAATGTATACTGACATTATAATTAATACGTCATGAATGGCGCAATTTAGTCCGTCTTAAACTTTTAAAAGTCTGTCAAGTTGTACGACTAGTATGTCTTTACTATTTAATAAACATTCTGTTGAATATTTTGAAATTAGGCAGCAACAGCACCCGGCAGAAACAGCAACCAGTCAAATTTAGCTTCAAAATATTCAACAGCTTACCTGTATAGTTTTCTGGGAATTGAGATTCAGAGAGTGTATGGATCGATTGATCCCAACACGGCCAAAACGTGGGAGGAGCTTAGCTAGAGATGGGCGGGACTTAGCTAAAACTGGATTCCTCCATTCAGCGATCATGTTGCCTCCACAAGTGCTGGTGGATCTTGCCGCCATCCACCCATCAGCTGACCTCATGTTGGTTTAGCCGCCTTTCCTAAGTATATTATATGGCTCTTTCGCCACCGTTCCAATGATCCACCTAATTAATTGGAAGGCCATCCACCATTGATCATCCTACTCAATGTCGCATCAGTTCTCAGTGTGAGTAAAGTCGTCTTGACCCAACAATTCGTCATTCTATGCGTACGCATTTGAATAGCTTTCCAAAATATCAACAACCAACAAAATACTCGTTTCCATTATCTTATGATAGAGACAGACATTTTGTCGATTGGTTATATCTTTGGCAAAAATTCAACTCCCACACACCTACGCCTTTCATCCTATCTCATATTGGCTTACCCGCCATTCCTTAAAGGTTTACTTTATCGCGTGTTGTCTTTACCAATGTATGATTACTGTATTCTGCGACTGTTGTAGTAGAAACATCCTACAGCTGCAATCAGTCCTTCTTCGCTTTTGCCCATTGTGTCTTGTCCCCAGCCGAAATCCTTAGCTTCCTCAGGTCCATTCTTGACTTGAGTATACCATCCTGCTTTCTTGAGGTCACCTCCTAGTACGCTTAGCAGAGTTATGCAATGACGTCCTCCCCTGGATTTGTATTTGCTGGTTCCGACTAGGGAGAATTTCAACTCTCTCTGCGCTGGTGTCTCGTCTGGCATCCTTAGCACATGGCCAAACATGGACCATCTTTGCTGGGCGACATTTACAGACAGTGCCGACGTATTACACATCTTGTATGGTGCATCGTTGGAAATTATGCTGTCTGGCCATCGGTGTCCAGTGATGGTGCATAGGTGTTTGTGGTGGCAGGCATCGAGTTTGTCTAGACCTGCCTTTGGAGCTGCCCAGCTGTTACAGTCATATAGCATCAAGGATACGCAGGTTGCACTGTATAAATGTAGCCTTTTTTATCAACGGCATCTTTGATCTACGAATCCAGAGCTTCCAGAAGGACTGGAAAGCTATGTTCCCCATGACGTGGCATGCAGAAATGTCAGCAGTACGGCAAAGCAGTGAGCTCAGGATTTTACTTTTCCTCCATGGTTCGCCGCCACGAAGTGGGTCCTCATTTTCTATAGTTTCATGCTTTGTCGATAGGGGTATGTGGGTGAACTCTGTTTTGGATTCATTCATAAAGAGAATCTTAATTTTTAGTTTGCTAGCAGCTTTTGGGAGAAGTTCGTCAAGGGGTTTCTTTTCCTCGTCTATGAAGTCCACATCGTCGGCATATTCAATCTCTAGCGGCATGCCCAGTATTGACACTGGGGTGTGGTCGTGTGGAACTTTCCCGCACAGATTTCAATGTGGCAGCAAGGTAGCAGGTGAAAAGCACCGGAGATAGGCCATCTCCCTGTGGGGAGCCGATTGATGTCTCAAATTCTACAGACTTCACTGACTTGACTCGTACTCTCAGCTTGGTGTCTGCAGGTGGTAGTCTCACTCGTCGTAGCTCATTTTCATTGCAACTGGCCTGGCGTAGTACATCTAGGATCTTTGAGCGTTTAATTGTCGCAGGATCGTGACATGTCAATGCCCATTTTGTTGAAGTCCAGTGTTTGGACATGACTACCGACACAAGCATGCGTTGAGCCCATACAATGTCTGTGCAGCTGCGTTCATGTTTGAAGCCACTTTGACATGATCCGGTGAAGTAATCGATCTTGTCTCGGATGCGGCATAGAGTAACATTGGATAGGATTTTCCGTATGCTGTTGAGGAGCACAATGGGCCGCAGATTGGCTGGGGGCCCAGGTGCCTTCTTGGGCTTAGGTAGTGCGATAAGGGTGCCCAGGCCAACAGCGTCGATGGGAAGGTGGTGCATAAAAGTTGAATTGATTAGGTGCGTGATCGGTTTTGAGATAATGTCACTTGCATATTTGAATAGTTCAATGCTCATGCCATCAGGTCCAGATGCACGTCCATTTTTCATGGCTGTAAGTGCCTTCTCAACTTCTGCTGATTTAATTGGTGTTAGTAATGGCCTGGGGTCTCCTGAGAACGGGTGCAAGGGCTCATCATCGTTGTCAGTGAACTGACACCATTGGTGTTCTTAAAAACAACCAAACTAGGTATACTGACGATCCTCTAGTAGTAAAACTGTCAGCAGAGTAGAAAGCGTTACGGCTGCGCATCTATCAAAGTGGCCAAAGTGAAGACCGCACCAAACTACGCCTGGAGCGCAATAATATTCTGCGCCACATTAGTGAACGCTTAAAAGATCTTGCTATTCAACTCCCTAGCAGATGATATCTCTGCCACAGATGACTGTCACAAAATGTTTCGGGCAGTCCTAGCCCTGAGAGTTACTGACTATACACCACCTCTCACTGTACACAACTCTGAAGTACACTTTATCGGGACTGACCAGAGAAAAGCCGAGGCGAGCCGAGAATGGTTCAAGGAACAGTTCTTTACCAATAGTTATCTAAATTACCAAATGTTTACCTAACCGAACACTATTTATCCTAACCCATATTGTATTATCCAATCATTGATCAGTCTATCGGATTATATCCCACGTTCGGCATGTTGTTTTGGGTACCAAGTCCAAGTTTATTTACAACCCAGGTCATATCGTGACACACGGTGCGTGCGCGTGTGCGTGCGTGCGTGCGTGCGTGGTTGTGCACGCGTGTCTTCATGATGTTAACCCTCTGAGGCCAAGAACTTGGATCCTTGACAATTTAATAATTATTCTGGTGAATATCCTCACACTAATTTGACTGGAAGCTGTTGGTACCTATGGCAGTATCAGGTTCCTGTCAAATTAGTTTCAAAATACCTTGAAATGGATCTTTCCATTTTTAGCCACGCCCCCCCCCCACCCCCACCCCGCCCATTTCTAGCTAAGCTCCACCCGCACCTCGCTCGACTAGGGATCTGATCGATCAATGAACTCCCTGACTATCAATTTGCAGAAAACTATACAGGTAAGCTGTTGGATATTTTGAAACTAATTTAGCTGGGTGCTGTTGCTGCATATGGCAGAAACAGCGCCCAGTCACATTAGTTTAAAAAATACAGCATGTTTATTAAATGGTAGAGAATACAATTCTTACAACGTACTGGACTATTAAGAGTTAGAGGATGCATATAGAATCATTTATGAATTAATGATTATCACGTCATCATCCACGCCGCTTAGCTGATTATGACGCCATATGACGTCATTACTCTGGAAGAGTCCATTAAGCTTCTGCGAATACTTGGTTCTAAGGGTTAATTTACACTACGTTAATAAACTCTAACACTTATCATATGTACATGTGACGGCAGAGATGGACATTGATGCAAATCTTGTATTATCTCCATAATATTCCCAGATGAATCATGTCCATGTTTGACCCCACAATACATATAACATCCATCCATATTTGACGGCACAATGTAAGCCCATATCCCTCTATTTATGACGCCACAATATAGATAACTTCTATCCACCTTTGACGTCACAATGTAGATCACCTTCATCCATCTATGACGTCACAATACAGATCATCTTTATCAATGTTTGATGTCGCAATAGAGATCCCCTCCATCTATATATGACGTCATCACACACACACGCACGCACGCACGCACGCACGCACGCACGCACACATGCACGCACGCACGCACGCACGCACGCACGCACGCACGCACGCACGCACGCACGCAAGCACGCACGCACACCCTCCCATCCATGTTTGAGCTCGCAGTACAGATAACGTGTATCTAGCTATGGCGTCACAATATAAATAAAGTCCCTCTATCTGTGACGTCCCAATACTGATCGGGTTCATAAATGTATGAGGTCACAATACAGATCACGTGCATTTAACTATGACGTCACAATACAGATCAACTTCACCCATGTATGACGTCACAAGTCTGATACAAATCACCATCCATTCAAGTCATCCATTGGTGACGTCACAAGCAGTGTTTCTCATATCATCTAAATTTTGGACGTCCGAAGGAATCTATTGAATCCTTGAAATCTGTGGGTCACCAAGCAGAAATCTGGGGCGTCCCAAACTGAGTCTGAGGTGGCAAATACTACCAATGCAGTTTTTCCCATCCATGCTGAAACTAGAAGGTCCCGTGGACTCACAGCTATGAATTATAGGGTCCCTTACTAGATTGTGTGGGTATTTTTGTGCAAAAACCTGTAAAACTAAATAATATCTAATAACCACACACAAATTTCAGAGATCCCGTGGGACCCACTGCCTCAACGTTTATATACCCTCAAAAGGACCCTTATAAGAATCGCTGATCGCATGGCTGATACAAATCACATTCATCCATATGTGTGCCGCCGCTGCTGTAGGCTGGTACCCGACTCCTCATACCCTCGCTGGCGATTCTCTGGCTCAGGATATGGGGGCCGGTATGGGCTGCCATCTTTGTACGCGATTTACGTACATGACGTCATTACACAGATAGGGGAAATCCATAAGACAGCTGACGCTTCCAAGCGAAATGACAGCTATTTAACCCTTGTACAACAACACCGCTTCGGGTATTAGTATAGTCTTATATTACACATTTCGTTACACTACATAACTAAAATGGAATTTTTCACTAAAGACTATTGTCCAAAATTTAAAAAGTCGCGCTATTAATCTAGATTATTTTCTTGAAGGATAGTAGGCGCATTTTCGCTAAGTAGATGGCTTGGGCTACATATTTACTTCTTATGTTACTCTTCTAGTTTACTTTACGGAAATATTTGTATAAATTGAATAAAGTATACCAGTACTTCCTTGAAAATTATCTACCACTGAAGGTGGTGGGGAGGGTGGGTGGTATTAGGGGGGGGGGGGGGGGGGGGGGGGGGGGGGGGGGGGATTGGTGGAGGCAATTGAAAATAGTTCCAGCAGGGGTGTTTCCTGCGAAGCTTTGAAAATTTGATTTATTGATCACTTTCTGTATCATGATTCCAACACATTATGTTGAATATTTTGAAACTAAAATTACTGGAGTTGTGGAGGCTGACTCAGCATCTTACAATAATATTATTTGTGTCAATATATCTGACAGGTTGCTTGTATCATATGGTCACATTTCTGCACCATTGGGTTAACATAATTTGAATAATGAGGGGCACCCCAGAGCTCTGCCCCACCCCCACCCCACCCCACCCCTACCCAACCACCCAGCCGAAGTATATATAAGGCACCATGGAATGATGGATGCCAATTTCTTTTTAAAAATCAGCTTCATTGCCATAATCCATATAATAATGATGTATCTGATTTTCACCATTCACCAACCATTAAAACCATTATTGACGTTAATTCTCTCCAGGTAAATAAAGATAATCTACACATGCACCACTGATCCTGTGATCATGTAGGCCTTTGGATCAGATAACTCATTTATTAATGGTAATTGATCCAGCTTGATCCATTTGGATCACTTGTCTTTCACAAGTGGCAAATCTAAATATATTAAAAAAGGACTTACATTTACTGCTTACTTTATCAAATACCTGTAATCAGTAACTGGTGCAATCTGTGAAAGGTTATTGTTGAAATTACAGTTGTTGTTAATTATTCCAACATTTACATGTAAGTCATATGATCCAGAAATTTAGTTTGAAATTACAAATATTTGAACCTAAAATGTGCAAATTCATGATTAATAGCAAAGTTACACAGAAATGTAAACATTTTGACAGTTAAATGAAAATCCGGTTTTTAAATAATCCAGGCTAGTATTATGAAAATAGAAGGTTTCAGCCTGAAACAAGGGCATTTTGGTTTAAATCAGATTAATTTCAGGTCACACTTAAATTATTGTTTATTTGGGTTAACCAAATGATACCTAGACAACCAGAGATCAAAGTAGACTTTGGAACCAAGAGGCACAATGAGCATGGTGGGCATGTATCACTCACCTAGGATAATATCAGTATCTGTATAAGAAACATTTAAAATTGGGTTTCAAACACATATTATGGCTGGAATCATGAAAATTTGTACTTAGATGCAGAAGTTGGTGCTGAATTACAAACATTTCTGGCTGAAATTTGTAAATTTTGTGTTAAAAGCAAAAGTTTAGAGAAATATATAAATTTTGACAGTTAATATGTGTATCTGGGCTCAAAATGTTAAATCTGTAATGGACTGTTTCATCAATTATCAGCCAGTGTTTAAAATTTAACAAATTAGAAAATTTGGACCTAAAATGAAAGAATATGTGTGAAAATGCAAAAATCTGGTACTGAAATCTGTGAATTTAGGATTATAAGCAAGTGTTTATCAAAAAATATATAGATTTTCACAGTTAATAAAAATATCTGGGTTCAAAATACTGAAAAAAATTTTCAAATGAACAGTAATCTGAAAATTTAAGCTGGAAATGTGAAGATTCTGGTCAGAAATGTGCAAAGTCTTTGACAGGAAACAAGAAAATTTGGACTAAAAAGCAACTGCTTTGTTTAGAAACAAAACATATGGGTGCAAAATGCAAATGTAAGACAATTTAGGCTGAAAATACACACATTTCTGTATGAAGAATTTATATCTATGTTCCAAATATGAACATTTTAACAGGAAACAGGAATATTTTAAGTACAAAATTTAAGAATTTAGGCCCAAAATGGTAAAACTTGGATATGAGATGATGGCCACTGACCAATAATGTCAAATTCCTATTCAACAGGCCCCAAACCTATATTATTGCCATGTTCACTGTGAAGTTCATCAACTAAAAGCCGAGTCCTACCCGTTAATGGTAATTAAGCGAAAACCAGCCTTTGCAGTGGTATTGAGAATATTTTCAAGAATTTATCACTGTAATGCCTGCGTCAGTCATTCATTACAGTGTTAAAATTTCAAAAAATTACTTTTCTTGGTCTGCAAGTGAACATTCACTAAGTAAAATGACATTTTTTATAACCAATAATAACCATTAACAGCAACAATTTTGATAGGAAATATGAAGATTTTGGACTGAAATGCATAATTTTTATTCAGAAACATGAAAATCTTAGTACAAATGCAGAAATGTGACCATTTTGGCTGAAAATACAAACATTTCTGTACAAAGCGTGGATATCTAAGTTCCAATTGTGACAACTTTGACAAAAAAATGACCATTTAAGTCAGAAATGAAAGAATTTGTATCCAAAAAGATAATTTCCATGCAAGAGAAAGGAATTGATGATGGACACTGGCTCAAAGATCAAAAAATATATATCACTGTTTTCACTGTCAAACCCATCAAGTAGGCAAATACATGTAACAAAAGCTCAAATCTGATTGGTCGATAACGTCGAGTTTCCTTTAGCTTAGCTGACTTTTCACACATCTGGGAACAACATCTACCAGTTGATCAATCTGGCTTAGTTTCTTAAAAATATTGTAAACGGTAAATTTTCCTAAATTTGAATGGTCATCAATAATAACACATTCAGCCAGTAAGCTCTGTATGAAGTGGATGATGGTGTGACTTAGTGATCCAAATAGTCAAGTAAGTGCCTGTCTTCCAAACTCAGAATTTTCTACGGGTAGAATGGTAAAGGTTTTTCAAAAAATTTAACGACACGCAAACAAATATTACCTATTGTTTTATCTATTGAGCTATTTAGACCAAATACATTGCCATGGAATAAGCTCATTTGGCCTCTCAGGCTTTACAGACCAGGTGAACTAGAACTGAGATCTGCAGAAAACTAAATATTTTGAAAATAATTTGTCTGCAAGTGATTTGAGCAGCTATATCCTTAAATCAAATAATCTGACTGAATTAATAAAGAAACAAGGAGTGTTTTGGTCTTGCTCACTCTGATTACAAATAAATCTGTTTTTAAGACAGATGATACGAAGGTTGTAGAATATCTTGAAAATAACCTGATTGACAGCTGTTTGCCCCTCTCAATGGAACAGCAGGTTTCAGTGAAATTGTTTTTAAAATAGTTTGCCTATTGAAATATCATGCACGTACACTGTCATTGTCATACAGAGTGAAACTGAATATTGTTTCCACTGGTTTTATTAATTTGATATATTTTTTTCAGATGAGAGTTCTCACCTCAGAGGGATGTATTACTAAATGTCAAACATGACCATGTCACCGAAAAGTCATTACTGTTTTGTGTTACAGCATTTTCTCATTGAGTACATGGGTACAGCATGAAATAGATTGCTCAGATTTCCTGATTTTCCAGCTGATCATTGAAATCTTATATAAGATTTTTCATTCCAGTGAAATAAGTTGTGATTTACTTCTTGGACAGCAGATTTTCTATCCCCACACTTTTTGAAAAAATGCTGGAATAATGAAATCGCACCTGTTTGTTCTTTTACAGGCCATGAGGAGACTTTTTCTCAAGTTTACACCTGTAATGACTAATTCTGCGGTCGTACCAGCCACTAAGTGTTAAACTTTCAAAAATAGTCTATTGGAGTTAAGACGTCCACTGCAGAAGCTATTTTGGCCGGTTCGGTGATTAATTGGTTATATTCAAGTCATTAACTCATTCAAAACCCAAAAACCATACAACATATTCCTCATGGTAACACGAGGTTGTTGGTTGCACAAGGTACATGGCCATTTTGGGCTGATAGATAGTAATACCAGTTTAACCCTCAATGTCTCAATTTCAAGACACCTATACAGGAAACCTGTTAACTATTTTGAATATATGGCAGCAGCAGCTCAGTCAAATTAGTTTCAAAATACTCAATAGAATATTCATTACTGTACATCATAAAGAATTTGTCATTTCTGGGCTATGAGGGTTAAATGGTTAACACTTTGAACTCTGAATATCAGGCTATGAACTCTGAATATCAGGCTAAACAAATTATTCTGGATGAAAGAAATATTATGTTGAATATTGTGTTTTAACTAGATTCAAGATTCTTTATTTTCATATAGATAAATAATTTAACAGTTCAAAACAGGCATCCACCAAAGGCTAAGGCCAAACAGTGGTGGTGGCCCCTTGACAAACTAGGTAAATGCACAGATGAAAAAAAATCAACAACCTACAACATTGGAAGACTGATATCTCTCTCTCCCCTCCCCCCCCCCCCCCCCCCCGCCCCTCTCCAACCTCCCTCCAGAATAACAACAGCCTACAATACAGTAGCACTACAGTCCAGTTCATAAATAGATGATTAATATATTTCCAAAACAGCAAAATGTTATCTAATTTTGTTGAATAATTTCAACCTACGGCAGCACTGGCTTCCAATCAAATTAAGTCCAAAATATTCAACTGTACATTTTGTCTTGTTTTGGAAACAAAATAAGTTATTTATGAGCCGTATTGTACGTCCAACAGCGGGCGGTTGACATTTCCCGGAATCTTAGAACACGTGTACAGAAATGCATTTCAGCAGCTTGAATCTGACAATGCGCTACATATTAGTACAAAATTGTGCCAAACAATGTTTGTTTGCATTTCATAAGATGGACTAGACACTGAATAATTGGCGTTTTACGCGATGTAAGGTCTATTGCCGTATTTATAATCAGCTGATTAAAATGTAAACATAGGTATTTTACATGTCACTCATTTGTTTTTGGGTTTCCCCGGGCTAAAGATTGACAACCAATAGAAATATTCGGTCTTACGCGTATGCGGCTTATCAAAATTAGCCAATCAGCGCCGTGGACTCTGTAGCCCCTACCGGCTCCACTATTGTGATTATGAGCAATTGGAGTCGGGTACCAGCTTACCGCTGCTGCAGCAATAACAGTATTACCAAGTAATCCCAATCGTTTTTATAAGTGCTGAGAAGGAACCCTACAAAATACAATCAGAGCTGTCGACTAATGTAATGGATGGATCCGATCTCTAACTCAAGTATCTATAACGTCATAGATAATGGCATCACCAGTTAGCTGACGTCACAATCACAATGACGCATAGCTCCGTCATGATAATTAAAAAGTCCGTTGCTAGAGTACAAATCGTATGTCTTTGATAAATTTACAATTGTATAAAGTCTGTTGAATAATAACAGCCCTATTCAAATTAGTTTCAAAATATTCAACAGCATAGGCCTACATGTATAGTAACCTTTAAAGTTAGATTATGTAAATTCAGTTTTCAAAGTTTGAAATCGAGTCCATCACGAGCAAAGCGTGAGCAGAGCTTAGCTAGGAATGTATCCTTTTATTATTAAAAGGGCACTTATCTCATCTCGAATGTTGTATTGCAATGATAGATATTGATATATAGATTCCATAACAATCCATTCCCAGTGCATTCCTGTATCTGTGTCACACCTGTGTGCTTTCTGGAATCAGGTTGCACTGTGATCGCCATCAGCTTGTATCCTTAAACGATAGTATGTGATATCACATAGGTACAGACGCAATAAATTCTTTGTTATTGGTTGAAATGTAAATCATTGCGAGTTTCATTAGACCGGACAAATGTATCGGGCTTCATTAGACTGGACAAATGTATCAACATGTAGCTATTAAAAAGAGACTATTTTTTCTTGAAGGTATGACTTTAAATCAAGCTAAATAGATTGCTGCAAATCCTTTCACAAGAAACAAACAGTATTTCGAACATTTGGAATCTGATTAGACCATAAACCACGTGGTCTTTTTTGTCAAAACTCTATTATTGGGAGATGTTGCTGTCCTGGGCTGCAACAGTTTCCATTCGAGTGAATCTTATACTGCTCCATTGAATATGTATTACATAAGGAATATGCTATTCTTGATATACCATTCCACCTATACCTGAAATTACTACCATAGCCCCGTCAGCTGAAGAGGTTATAGTATCGTGTCTGTCCAGATTTGTATCTGAAAAACTGCTGATCCGATTTGGCTCATAGTTTAATACAACAAAAGATCCTACAGTTAAGTTGGCTTTTCCAGATATTGGTCGTGATCCGGAAAAACACCGACTGATTCTGATCGGATCAAATTCTAGATTTATGGATATCTAATAAACTGCTAGTCCGATTTGGCTCAAATTTTAACACAAGAGAATTAGTGGCCGCGCTTTAGGATTACATAAATTTGTTCTTGAGAGAGAATCGAACACACAACCGAAGAAAGCGCCAAGCATCATAGCGCGCAACCGATTTCACCACGCCAACGAAGCGTGTGTGGGCTATGATGCTTGGCGCTTTCGTCAGTTGTGGGTTCGGTTCCCTGTCTGTGTCAACATATCGCAATGTCACTACTACTTGCGTAAACAACTTTGGTCATGATCCGAAAAAGGGGCGAGAGTCTGCAATCTTTGGTCTTATTTGCTCTTATTTTTATTGCGGACGTACATCAGGAATATTTCAGACGCTTTCCCAGATAACCAGCTTACTGGGCTGATGCTGGGCTGATACTTTCAGTATCGGCCCGGTATCGGCCCAGCATCAGCACAGTAAGCTGCGTTATCAGGGGTGTTTCCGAAAGACCCATGATGCAACAAAATCGTTGCCTGATACAGCAAAAATGTTTCAGAAACATTGTAGTAGAATGTTTCACAAAAATCGATCCTGAAGCTCTTCAGCATACTTCAAGTAAACTTTGGAAACTTTTCCTAAAAAACCTCGAGGCACATACTACAAAGGCTCCGTCACGAAAATCGATGTCCATCAAGAAATCGATGGTAGATTGTGGCAGGAGACACCAACGACTGCGCTAATGGATGGTGGATGGTGGTAATAGACACCAATAACTGCGCTAACGGGTGATGGGTGGTGGCAGGAGACACCAACAGCTGCGCTAATGGGTGGTGGGTGGTGGCAAGAGACAACCATGACTGCGCTAATGGGTGGTGTTTGGTGATAACAGACACCAATAATTGCGCTAATGGATGGTGGATAGTGGCAGGAGACACAAACGACTGCGCTAATGGATGGTGTTTGGTGGTAATAGACACCAATAACTGCGCTAACGGGTGGTGGGTGGTGGCAGGAGACACCAATGACTGCGCTAATGGGTGGTTGGTGGTGGCGGTAGACACCAAATGACTGCAGTAATGGATGGTGGATGGTGGCAGGCCTGAGACATCAACTATTGCACTAATGGATGGTGGATGGGGGTAGTGCACACAAATGACTTCACTAATAGATGGTGAATGGTGGCAGGAGACACCAAATGACTGCGCTAATGGATGGTGAATGGTGGTAGGAGACACAAATGACTGCGGTAATGGATGGTGGATGGTGGTAGGAGACACGAATGGCTGTGCTAATGGATGGTGAATGGTGGTAGGAGACACAAATGACTGCGGTAATGGATGGTGGATGGTGGTATGAGGCACAAATGACTGTGACTGCCCTAATGGATGGTGGGTGGTGGTAGGAGACACTACTGACTGTGCTAATGGCAGTAAGCACAAAATGACTGCGGTAATGGATGGGGGATGGTGGTAGGAGACACAAATGACTGCGCTAATGGATGGTGGGTGGTGGCAAGAGACACAAATGACTGCGCTAATGTATGGTGGATGGTGGTAGGAGGCACAAATGAATGCGCTAATGGATGGTGGATGGTGGTAGGAGGCACAAATGACTGCGGTAATGGATGGTGGATGGTGGTAGGAGACACAAATGACTGCGCTAATGGATGGTGGGTGGTGACAGGAGACATCACTGATTGTGCTAATGGCAGTAAACACCAAATGACTGCGGTAATGGATGGTGGATGGTGGTAGGAGACACAAATGACTGCGCTAATGGATGGTGAATGGTGGCAGGAGACACAAATGACTGCGCTAATGTATGGTGGATGGGTAGGAGGCACAAATGACTGCGCTAATGTATGGTGGATGGTGGTAGGAGGCACAAATGACTGCGCTAATGTATGGTGGGCGGTGGTGGGAGACACAAATGACTGCTCTAATGGATGGTGGGTGGTGGTGGGAGACACAAATGACTGCGCTAATGTATGGTGGGTGGTGGTGAGAGACACAAATGACTGCGCTAATGTATGGCGGGTGGTTGTGGGAGACTTTGTTTTATACAAACTGGTGGTGAGTGGAGCCTAATAATATGTTTGCGTATCTCCATTTGCAGCATACATCGGGATATTACAACAACAAGACTGGTTTTTCAGTTGTCATTAAATTGTATTAAATAATTATGTACAAATGTGTATACAATTACATTGTATATATTAGCGCGTATGTAGTGTGGTGCGCCGATAATTGCATTATATGAGCGCGTATGTGCTTATATGCGTATATACGTAATGGGTACGTGCGTGCGTGATTGTGCGCGCGTAATATTTAAATAAAACTATATACAGAAATCACTAATATAATGCTAATAGCACTGGGTTCCGATTTAATTAGAATGTCTAGTATTGATTTATCCATGTATAAATATCTAATTCTATCTCAGGTTCAAACACATTTCGTCATGTGTTATTTTAACACATTCAAAATTTTGAAATTAAGTTGATAGTCACCCTACATTAAATTTAGTTAAAGTCAGTAAACTGCTGATTAATTTGAGACAGATTTGAGTCATTGATACCTGGACCAGCAAGTTATTTTCAAAATCATTAGCACGCTTAAAATGTATCTTCCTTGAAGCCAAGAGGCATTTTCGCACAACTTTCTTGTTCTGACAAAACCTATCATCAGTTATTCCACTATGTGAGACAAGGAGATCAGATTACAATAATGGAGGGATCCGACCTATCGCTCAACTATGTTAGTATGACGTCATAATCAACTACGTGACGTATAGAATGGCATCAGAATCAATGACGGCACAATGGCGTCATGAATGGCGTAGTTGAAGACGGACTATGCTTTGTTGTATGAATTGTATGTCTTTACTATTTAATAAATATCGTGTTGAATATTTTGAAAGTAATTTGACTGGGCGCCAGTCAAATTAGTTACAAAATATTCAACAGCTTAACTGTATAGTTTTCAGGAAATTGATAGCCAGGGCATTCGGGGATCGATCGATCCCAACACGACGAAATGTGGTTGGAGCTTAGCTAGAGGTGGGCAGGGCATAGCTAAATTAGTTACCTGAGGTAACGATCATAATTGCAAATATCAGCATCATGAAAAGCGAAAGGCCCGTCACTGTTGGGTTTTTTTAAAGGTCCCCGTCACTAGTGCACGAATTGTATGTCTTTGAGATAAATAAACATATTCTTTTGAATATTTTGAAACCAATCTGCTTTTCTGACTAATTTAACTAACATGTTTTTGTTTCTCTTTTGGAAAAATTCTAACTTACACGATAATATCTGAGCTGTGCTGTGATTATCTTGCCATTTAATAGCTAAATTTGGTCCTGAAAATCTCAATATTTGCATATTTAATGACCGTTTACAAGCCAAGAGAAGACTATTTTTGAGAATTTACAACTGGAATGACTGGCTCGGATATCGAGCCAGTCATTCCAGTCGTAAATTTTCAAAAATAGTGTTTTTTCGCCTGCAAATGAACATTCCTCAGGGCCTCCACAGAGGCAGGTTCTGGCATGAAATGATTTTAAGTAATTGCGAATTAAAATAGATCATGTATGCCCTACTAGTGTCATAAGCACCGTGGAATTAACTGTTATTTTGAGCTAAACGTTCACAGCTTTGGTACCAGAATGGCAAACCTGAAAACAAGTCACTTTGTGTGGATGGCGTGTGTTCTGATGACGTCAGCAATGAGGTACCGGTACCTGTAGCTGCTGTGCTGGAAACTTGTCTGGTTGGAATCGCACTGATGTAGGTGGGTGGTGGCGCCGAAAGGCTGTGAGGATTACTTAGGCTATATTGCGTCATGGGGAAAGTCTGGGCGTGGTTTACGTTTACGTATGATGGTGTGGAAAGTTTATGTGCTGCATTTACGCTTGCCGCCATATTGGCATAAAAGTTCTGAGCCATCTGCGCAGCTGGTGAGTACGCGATTGGAGCAGGCGATGCGGAGACAGGTATGGAGGGCAGGTTTGGTAAATACCACTGCGACGGAGATGCATAAGGATGATATCCGGTCTGTCCTGTTGATGACGTCATAGGTACGTATCCAATGTTATCCTTGTATATATCTGGCATTTGACTGGCGTGGTTGCTACGTGACGATGCTTTCCGCGCTCGTCTCCTAGCCTGGCGACGACGGAAGTCTCCTTTAGCGAAGTCTTCTACGCACGCGGGATGAACCGACCAGTAGTGGCCCTTACCATTTTCTGCTCTACCAGATTTGATGAAACACTCGTTCAAACTGAGGTTATGGCGTACGCTGTTACGCCACGCCTTTTCACCACTCTTGTAGTACGGGTACCGGTCCATGATAAACTGATATATGTCACCAAGAAGTATTTGTTTCCCTGGAGATCCGAGAATTGCCATGGAGATGAGCGCGATGTAAGAGTACGTCGGTTTCTCTGTCTGATTACTGCTAGTTACAGACGATGTCATTTCTTTATTCTTAGTTATTCTGAGACAGTCTCTATCAGTTCTACTGGAGGTGGTTCCTTGGTGATTTTGTAATGATAGCAGGATCTGCGCGAGTGAGTTTTGGGAGTTAGTGGCTGATATTGGGCTGTGCTCTTGATCGAAATGGGTCCCGGTAGGTGAGTCGCTTCGGGACGAGTGTCCGGTATCTGGAGGTGAGGGCGTGTACCTGGAGTCACCATCGCTGTCACCCGAACTGTTCAACTGAACACCTGTTTTTGGTAGGTTCTTGCTTCCGGTGAGGTAATCAATGGAGAATAGCATAATGATGATGGCTTGATCACGTGATTCACGATCTAAAATATTAGAAAAGAAATAATATTGAATTTGCCATGAAATTGCCTACTCGGCCTTACCTTCCATTACCAAATCCAACTACCACCTAACCCACCCACCCCACCCAGCCCATCTCTCCACAACCCAGCCCACCGCCAACTACCCCATCCCACCTCTGGTACTAGGCCATATTGGTCCGGTATTGGCCAAGTACCGGCCCAGTAACGTGCCCTATCAGACTCATGTACTAATGGATGAAACTAATTTGAGGTATCCCCCACCCACCTCTAGCTAAGCTCCACCCACGCTTCTCCTGTGTTGGGATGCATCTATCCCTGCGCCCCCTGAATCTCAACGGATTCAACTGGTATAGTCAATTATACATTCGGAAATTTCCAGAACACTATACAGGTAAGCTGTTGAATATTTTGTAAGTAATTTGACTGGGTGTTGTTGTTGCCTGCCTATGGCAGCAACAGCGTCCAATCAAATTACTTTCAAAATATTCAACAGCGGGTTTATTAAATAGTAAGGACATACAATTCGTACAGCCTGACGGACTATTAAGCGACTGAATCGAATCATGCATGACGTAATTGATTATGACGTCAGCCTAGACGTCGCGTATTTGATTTTGATGTCATATTATTAACTGATAAACTAGAATTCTCCATTCGTACACTATCCTGTTGGACCCTCGCGACGGAGGTAAGCCCTGCCATTTTTAATTTGACGTCAACTTACAAGTGACGCATTTGATGACGTCAAATACTTGACTGACAGATCGGATCCATCCATTAGGCTATCAATTCTGTTTCTTTAGTCGAATTGGTAATCTCATTGACATCTCATTAAATTCTTTGTTGACTAAGCCTATTTTAAAACTAATTTGGCTGACTGGGAGCTGTACTTATGGATACAACAAGTTACTGTCAAATTCGTTTCAAAATATTCAACAGCGTAAAATGGAGGAATCCAGTTTTAATTATGCCCCGCCCATCTCAAGCTAAGCTCCACCCACGCTTTGCCCGTTTTGGGATCAATCAACAGCGCCAAGTGATATTAGTTTCAAAATATTCAACAGCATATTTATCAAATAGTAAAAACACACAATTCATATAGCAACGCTTAGTCCGTCATAAACTAACTTTTCTGCGTCATCCATGACATAATTGGTTATGACGTCAGCCTACGCGTCACGTGGTTGACTATGACGTCATATGATTGATGGTAAACTGGAACCCTCCATTACCTGTACGGACAATTTGAAATTGACATTCTGCGACTTCAGTGTGCAAAACAGTATTCTAGGCCTATTAGCATATAAAGCATGAGATTGGGCCCCCAAAGCATAGGTTCTTCTAAAATAATTCTTACGTCATTTTACGCAATTTAGGCCTACTGCAACTGTTATAGGCCTATTAATTTTTTTTAATTCTGTTTTTTAAATATATCTTGTATTGTTATCTTCTTATGGTTCTTACTTATTCAAATAATTAAAAGTACATATTCACAGCAGAATGCTCGAAAATAAAATTGCCAAAATTGTATAGGCCTACTATTTGGGGCTTAAATTATGATGCAATGAAACTAAATAACTCTTAACATATGATGATTTCATCTAGTATAAATTGAATTAGAGACAAGAGTCCCTAATTCAACATCGTAATTAAAAAAATTATTATGCTACGGTTTATATCTCCCTTCATTACATTGAGCTACACAAATTAAGCGTCTAAGTGTATTATACATATTATACAATTTAAACGATTTTATTCTCACGTAAGCTGATGTGAATGTGCACCTTCAAGTATCGCCATGTTTTAATAAGTTCTCTCTTTATCGATAACCGTTGTTTATTTTTAATGACGTTGATGGCAGACGTTGGAGTCTATAACAACATATCAGAGCCATATCTTAACCTTCTGGATATTTTGAACAGAGTTATACTGAAAGTTGTTGGTGACGCAGCCAACAACAACTTCCGGTCAAATTGTTTTTAAAATATTCAGCAGGCCCAGAGATATATAACCCTTGACATATATATGTTGTCAGCAAAAACTCAGCAGTCAGCCGGTTAAGAACGAATTTGTCTTGAACAATAAGGAAGTGTGATCCAGCCCGCGCGATGTACTATAGCTGTGGCACGAGCGGTTGTCAGGTGTAAAAAAGGAAAGACAGACAGACAACCCTATGATTACAGGGCCGGTGTTGGGTCAGTACGGAGCCGCATTGTCCCGGTATTGGTCCAATATCGGCCCAGTAACATGCTTTAAAATCAGAGATTAGGCCTACCGAATAGGCCTACTGACTTGTATTAGTGGTGTGTTTTAATTACAAAATGATGCTATAATTAGTAGGCCTTACCTTTATCCACAGAACGGGCAATCTCACGAGGTTAATCTTGTACAATCGTGTCTGGTAAAGGCTTAATATCTTACAACTCATACGGTATATAATTCTCCAAAAATAACCAGCTTATACACTTTTTTTAAATTCTTAGAATCCAAACACGCCTACGGAGATACGTATTGAGAGGCAGCAACAACAGGATGCATGTGACTTTACATTCTCCGTAATAATCTTTATATAGCATTGCTCTAGCACGGTTCTAGGCCGGGTTCATGAGTGACCAGGCGTTGTGACGTCATCATAGTTGATTGCAGTTAGCGCCTCGTTACCTGCACTTGACATGCGCTAAATTCAGTGATTGACCCTCTGATTACCGCGCGATCAACCAGGTGATCGCGAATCAGCTCCAATGGACAACTATCGTCTAGACGTCAACAGGCAATCGCATAATCGACAGTTTTGATTCGTTCAACGGACACAAATCTGAAATGTTCTTTTTTGAATTTGTAACTAGATTAATTCTATGAAGTGTTTATATTATTTCTTGTTTTCTCCGCATCCCCCGAATTTATTCAAGAAAATTTCAATTTTCTCATAGAAAATGTTCATTTACATACCAAGAGAACACTATTTTTTTTAATTTACCAATGGTAAATTTTCTAAAATAGGTTTCTCTTTGTCTGCAAATGGACATTTCTCAAGACCATTGCAGAAGCCGTTTTTGGCTGATATGAATGTCAAAGGGATAAACAATAAACGTAGTGCTGCAAAATGTGTATTAAACAAAACCAAAAAATTTAATATCTTCAATTTATATTTTATTTTTTATTTGGGATGCATCAAAATCATCAGAAAATATCAATATTTAACCCTTTGAACAATGAATTCCCAGAATCCCATTTTCAAAGTCGGTAGACAGACGAGCTGTTGAATATTTTGAAAATAATTTGACCATTAGTTTCAAAATATTCACCAGGATATTTATTAAATCAAAAATAGTTTTAGTGGGTTTTTTTGTCTTTCGGATATAAAGGGTGAATTTTTACACAATTTAAAGTTATACCAAATTAGTCCCATCAGCTACGTTTTATCAGAACATCAATAGACAATGATTGGTCAGTATAGGGAACAGTGTCCATCTCACGGTCTATGACGGTGGTGCCAAGAGTGGGCTGGCAAGTGCTCTGTGGTAATTGGTGTTGAAAGACACTCCAATTACCTCACTGAGATGTCACATTTAGCCGTTGAACTTTCAGGTCTAATTTTCAAAATTGTATAGCCTATTAGATATGAATTTGAATTTTGTATCAGTTTAGCCGCGCATTATTTTTACCCGCGTCGCTCGACGCAAGAGTTAATGCTATCATGGAGTGCTGCTGCCTCTTCTTCTTCTTCATCATCTTCCTCTTCTTCTTCATCATCTTCTTCTTCTTCTTCTTCTTCTTCTTCTTAAGACATTTTTAATAACTCTCGGTCTACTGGAAGATCTTATCCAAACTTGGATGTAATCGTCCCCATGGTTCAGTTAAGCCAGTTGAATATTTTGAAACTAATTTGACTGGAAGCTGTTGCTGCCATAGGCAGCACCAGCTTCCAGCCAAATTAGTTTCAAAGTATCCATTAGAATATTTATTCAATTTTAAATGAGCTTTCGAACTAGCTCTTCAAAGCGTTAAATTGAACTTCATTTTACACATATAGCTCGGCAATATACAGGAACGTCATATTGGTCAGTTTTCTGTTTGAGGACGAAAATCATCTAAATTTCAGTAGTCGTGGTACCGACCGTTGTCCAGTTTGATCAGCTGCTAATAACCTGGTGGAAAGAATGGGACGGAATGTAGTTGATGAATAATTGTTGGTTAATGAGAATTTATAATTAGCAAACTAACATGTCATAGTGTTCAAAATCATATTGGTACTGTCCAAAGCGTAGGTGAACGCGGGACAAGCCCGGCTGTCCTTCCAGAATCCCAGGCAATATTGGGATCATTTAAAACTGTCATTCATTTTTAGACCAAGTTACCTGTACAGTATGTTAATTCGACAGTCCGTCCGTCCGGCCCTGTATCTGTAGGCGGCGTTTACGCTAGAGCGCTAATCCGAAGTAAGGCCGATCGAACGCAAACTTGTCGTAACTTGTGTAAGAGTGAACGAAAATTTGTGATCGATTTGACTTCCTTCGGATTAGCTAATCTAATGTGCCTAAAAAATTAATGATCCGATTTGACACAAGGAAGGAACTTTGGCGGCACGGATAAAAGAACCCGGATCCGGATCGGATCAAATTCCGGATCTATGGATATCACGGAAACTGCTGCTCCGCATTTGCTCAAATTTTATCACCGAGTGTGTGCGACCATGCGGTACCTTATGATTCCACAACTTTTGGCGTGATCGGAAGAAATCCGGAAAATCCGAACACTTCTTACAATATGACAAAAACGGGTGGGAGAGGGTGTGTAATCCCTGATTACTCTTGTTCGTTCCGTTTGCATTTCTTCAAGTTGTCTTTCTCCCACCTCTCCTGAAGGTATGCGTGTGCGCGTGTGTCTGCGCATGTGAGTACGCACGTGTGTTTGTACGTGTGTGTATGTGCACGAGTGCACATGTGTAACTATACTGGTTGTATAATATGTACATGATGCGTGCATTGAATATACGCACGTGCGTGCGTGCGTGTAGTATAATTGCGCATGCACGAGCGTGTGCGCGTGCATTGACACATGTCTCCGTGATTTGTGTTAAACTGATCACAGTTAGTGACTAACAACATATGGTGATCCCTGTACTCTCTCAGGAGAGGGGCAATGGGACTCTGCAGGAGACTGATGAAATACAACTTACGGTGTATGGTCATAACCCAGATAACGCAGCTTACTGCGCCGATGCCGGGCCGATATCGTGCTGATACTTTTAGTATCAGTCCGGCATTGGCCCAGAAAGCTGCATTATTAAGGAAGGTTGGAGGTTAATTAGTGACGTATTGCTGTTATGCTGAGCCGCTAATTAACAGATTAAGATGTCAAACATTCATGTACTGTGACTCTCCGGGAATATATGCACAGATACCGCGAGCTGATAATCCGAGATTAGCACATCGTATAGGAGCAGCCCCGAATAGGCTCTATGATATATACAGTTTTCAGCAGCGCGACATCACAAATCACCAGTTGGCTTAATAGAAAGCTAATAGAGAGCAAAAGGATTGATCAATTTCCGATTTTTATACACCTCTGCCCCTCCGGCTATCCGACGATTTTTGGCGCCCCACTTTGATAAGAACTGTTACCATTGGTTACCGATAACGCAGAGTCTGAATCACCGAAGGGGTGTGTGTGGGTGGGGTGGGGTGGGGTGGGTGGGGTGGGTGGGTGGGGGTTGTTGAAGCATGAACGTCGTGAAAAATTGAAATAAATGAAAAAATGGGTATGCTGTGCAATGAGATAGAGAACGAACTTAATTTTCTTTATAAATACAGAAAATACACTGATTGGTGAAATAAATGTATTTTCCCTATAGGGTTCAACACTTTAGAATACCTTAATGAACCAGAGTTATAAGCCTTGTTTAAAGGCGTGGCTACTTCATATTTATAGCTCACGTTGATATTGCCTAACAGAAGATATCTGTCAATTTGGTTTTAATCCATCAATAAATGACAAAACATGCCACAAACGTATCCCCCCACCCCCACCCCACACACGTAGCCTTCTATAATTTTTAACTCTGCTATTTGAAGGCGTGGCCAGTTCATGTTCATAGCCCAGATAGATATTCCATAACGGACCTTATTTGCCAACTTGGTTTTAATCCATTGATAAATGAAGAAACGTGCCACAAGCGTATTTTTCCCATATGCTTCAATACTTTGAAAATGTAGCAAGAGGGATAACTCTGCTATTTGACGTCATGGCCACGTCATATTCATCGCCCAAATAGATATTGCCTAAAGGAACACGTCTGTCAAGTATCATTACTGTATACGGAAAGCTCTTGTAACTACAGCCCAAGTATTTTATTATCGGTTCCAATGGAGAAATTGAGATTTTACCTATATTATCAATAAACTATGTCAGACTGGCATAGTTCTTATCTGGTGATAGCTCATTCCATTAGGTACACACTCACCAAGTTAGAAGCGAATAGCTTGAACAAGATGAAACGGGACACCGAAGTAATATCTTTCCCCATCGGGTCCCGTTTTGCAGGAAATTGAAAGGGGGGGGGGGGGGGTTAACTGTTTGTAATCGAATCAGCGTCATTTTCATAATGGACAAATTATTTTCATAATGGACAAATTAGATGCATGAGTATAAGAAAATATTAGCCGAGTTTGATCTAAATCGGTCCAGAAATAACAAACCATGCCACCTTTGTTGACGACGGACATGCAGAGAGGGGTGCTGACTGCCGGGCGGACGGGGTGTGATCACTATAGCTCAGCGGACTTGTCAGCTAAAAAAAAAAACTAGTCCGGCTTGGCTCAAATCTTAACACAGCAAAGGATCTTATCGCGAAAGCGTCATTGGACGTGATCGGGACAAAGAAAACAAATCCGGAATGGATCAAAGTTCACGGGTTTGTGAAAGGGTGTGGCAGGACACTAGGATTGCACAACTTTGGGCATGTTTAAAAAAATTCTGAAAATTCGGAAAAAATACGATTTGATTAAAACGGACAAGTACGAGAGAACGGTGGTGATTGGTCTACAATCTATGATTGACTTTTTAACGCCATGTAATTTATCTGTTTATGCTCTTGGTTTCAGTTTCAGTTTCATTTATTCACTCAGGCTATTTAACAAACCTATAATATATATATATATATATATATATATATATATATATATATATATATATATATATATATATATATATATATATAGCATATGAGGGAAATGTTATTTATACCATTGTAGGCGGTAGGCCATTATTATTATTATTATAGAAGTCGTGGTAGTGGTAGTAGTCGTTGTCGTTGTCTTTTGTTGGCGTGATTGCTGTTAAAATGATAAAGTTTGGGTATTTCTTTAATTTACGTTTGGAAAGAATCAAAACTTTTGTTTTTGTAGTATTTATTTCAAGCGTCCATTAAAGACAATTGAGTGCTTGTTTCAAGGCTTCCGCTGACTCGGCCATTATATTAGTGTCATCTGAATATAGTAAAATAATAAGATAGAGATATAGATTCAAATTTTCGTCTGCCGGTTTATTTAAACATGTCAAGCCAACAATTCCATTTCCTTTCAGATATTCTTCTAAATCTTTTAAAAATATTGAAAATAAAAAGGTGAAAGATATTCCCCTTGCCGTACACCAATGTTACGGATAATAAAATTTGAGTTTGTACGATTATGATAGACAAATGATTTTATATCGTTATACATATTGTATATAATTTTAAAACATTTTCCGGATATGCCGCTCTTAAGAAGCTTAGTCCATAGACAAACGCGCCAAACCTTATCAAACGCTTGCTTAAAGTCAATAGAGCTTTTTCTTTTCTGCAAATAGTATTTCTTTAATGAGGTAGAGGGAGAGGATATTGTCTAAGGTAGACCTATTTTTTCTAAATCCAGTTTGGGATTCAGAAATGATTTCGTGCTTTTCTGCATATTTCTTTAGGCTTTCGTTAAGAATAGATGTAAATAACTTGCCCAAACCGCTTAATAATGTTATTGGACGGTAATTCGTTGGGTCTAGTGGATCTCCTTTATTTTTTACAGATAGGTATTATTTTCCCCAGAAGCCAGCCAGCAGGCACAACACCTGTGTAAAAAATTTGATTAAATAGCATTTTGTATATAGGGAGCATGAGATCAACGGTGCTTTTAATATAGTCATTATAAATATTGTCATCCTCTGCTGCCTTCCCATTTGCGAGTTTAGTTATTCATTCCTTTATTTCTTCATTTATAATTGGTACGTCCAGTTCAGCGCACTCAGTTATATTGTTGACTGGAATATCACTTTGATCTGTATCAGGTTCCACTGTATTTACATTTGTAAAGTCGCGACCTGAGAATTACAGGGTTCTAACTGACATTTTCGCTGAAATTGAGTTTGATACTGCATATTGTTGGTATTACAGAGTTCTATCGAATCACTAAGTTAGAATACTGAAAAAATAGTGGTGTAAAATCTAGAACAGAATTACAAAGTTCCAACTCCCTATGTATACACTGTTTGAAAATAACATGGTTCTATCTGCTACTTTCAGCCAATGAGGCCTCGGCTTAGCATGGAAGGTTGTTTTAGATGAACCAATCAGATTTCAGTTTCTATTATGGTTAGGTGAAAATCACTTCAGGCAGCATGGCTTCCAGAAATAGATCCTTGATGAGCTTTTCTGAAGTTTTAGCTCAACTTGCTGATAGTGGAAGTTAGGGCACCAGTGACAATGAAGATGGTGCCAGCATCAGCATTCAGGGAAGGTAAGAACAATGTTGAACAGTGTTGTAATGATGAAATACCCAACTTATTTTAACTTTCACTTCAGTATTCTTCGCACTGACTAAAGGGAAGGAACTCTTTAGCCAGTGCAAATTTATGAAATCCGGCCGCGACTTTCCTGTCAGATAGAACTGTGTAATTCTGAACACATATAAAACCTGTCTCTGTCGAAATTCTTTGCCAACATAATAATTACGCAGTGAAGACTAGCATAATGTACAGTATCGTCACTGAGTAGCTTTCACATATTGCCCAAGCAATACTGATGAATTTCTATGAGGGGGGACAAAGGGGTGTGTGTAGTAATATCCCCTGCCTAAATCTTGCTCACTAGCACACCCCATATAAGCCCCCGCCCCTTCAGATGATTTAACACACAGCCCTGTGGAATGTGTCCAAACTGCCACCCCCCACCCCCGATTTTTCGTCATTACCACACCCCTCCCACAGCCCCGCCAACCTGCCCCCGAGCCCCCGCCTACCCCTCTACAGTAATGAACAAGGTCATTCATTTTGTTTTCAGAGAATCTGATTTTTTGACGTCGTATGCTGCCATTGAGCCTGTGCCAAGACATCTTGCTGAAGTCCAGGTGACTCCTGTGATAGGGGAGTGCATGTCCAATGCTCCAGCCGAAGGCCTGTCTGCTGACATTCCACTTCTAATGGATGGTACAGTAACTGTCGATGCTCCTACTGAGGCCCAGGCCACAGAGTCTCCAGAGTCATTGGCTGAGAGTATTCCCAAAGAAGGAAGATCTCGAAAGCGAAAAAGGGACCCAAGTAAATGGAAAGCAAACATTCGGAAGAGACTCTGTCAAGAAGGGAAACCTTACCTTTCCATCAGGGGTAAAATGGTGAATGAGAAGACCATTAAGACTTTGAAAAATTGCAATACTGATTGTAAATTTAAATGTGTGGAGAACATTAGTCAAGAGGATAGGGTTCAGATTCATGATTCCTATTACACCTTGGATCAAAGTCGTAAATATGATTATATAGTAGGCACAACAAGCTGTGGGGCAACACGTAGGCCTAATACTAATGGTTCATCCTGCAGAAAGAAGTCATTCAGGTACTTCTTTACCATCGCAGAAAAAAAGATTCGCGTCTGCAAACCATATTATCTGGGTACACTATGTATCAGTCAAAAGGTAGTATACAATGTCCATAAGAAAAAGGGTAAGGTTACTGGCACCCCTCAAGCAGACAGAAGAGGCAAACATGCCAAAAATGCCATCCCTGAAGCTGCTGTTCGATATGTTAAGGAACACATCAATTCATTCGCGGTAGTTGAATCACACTATTGTCGTGCTAAAAGTAACAAACGTTACTTGGAATCTCACTTGAATGTAAGTAAAATGTATGACCTTTATGAGGAAAAATGCAAAGCAGAGGGAAAGTCACCAGTGAAGCTTTCCTTCTACCGCACTGTCTTCAACTCTATCACTCCTGCTCTAGATTTCCATAGGCCCAAGTCAGATAGATGTGATCGCTGTGAAGAGTACAAATCAGCCCAAAATAACCGCACAATTACTGATGATCTTAGAGCATCTTACCAAGCACATTTCGCTGAAAAGGAAGCCATGCGTGTAGATCGGCGAATGGATCGTGAGGACAAGGAGAAACTTGTAGTTTCTTTTGACCTCCAAAATGTTATTACCTGCCCCAAGGCCGATATCAGTTCATTCTTCTATAGAAGGAAATTAAATGTGTACAATCTTACAGGTCATGAGTCAGTTTCTAAAACTGGTTACTGTGTAGTTTGGACTGAGACTACATCTGGAAGGGCTGGCAATGATATTGCAAGTGCTTTCATTCAGATTCTTGAAAGGGTTGTTCTTAAACATAAAGATGTGAAAAACATCACAACTTGGAGTGATAGCTGTGTCCCACAAAACAGAAACAGTGTAATGGCCTTTGCTGTGGCAGGGTTTCTCAGCCGACACCCAAATATTGAAAGTGTGACCATGAAATATTGTACTCCTGGTCATTCTGCAGTGCAGGAGATTGACAACATCCATAGTGTCTTGGAGAGGTCAATGTCCTTAGCTGAGTTCTATTCCCCCGTGTCTCTACTTCGAATCATGCTGAAATCAAACAGAAAAAACCTGTACACTGTCATTCAAATGAGGGCCACTGATTTTAATGACTACCAAACGTGTGCCAAAGCCCTTAATTACAAGGTAGTTTCCGTCTCCAAGGTTACCTTACTGGAATTTAACTCTGCCAATCTATTTGAGGTTCAGTATAAAACTTCCCATCAGACTGAGCATGTTGAAGTTAAGAGCATAAACCCCATGATGAGAGGAAGACAGGACAGGGAATTGAGTTTTGAAACATTGTAGGCTATGGTGCAAACCGGAGCTAATTTTAATAAAATTCCCCAGAACAAAGTGGCTATCCTGAAGGCAATGTTGAAATTTATGCCTTTGGTTGATCTAGAGTATTATAAGGTGACCTTTAATGTGAATGAGTGAAGCAGGTTTACAGTGAATGAGCTCAAACTGCTCTATTGGGCTGGCAGAAGGATGTTTGTAATACTCGACTTCATTTTTCTGTGTTCTGTGTTTTTATTGTAAAGGAATACAGATTAAACAGTGCAACACTTTGTTCTTTATCTGCATTGCATCCACAAGTTTGAATTTGGAAAAAGGGCTGTCACAGACGTAGACTTAGTATTTGTTATGGTTATGTCTGTTGTAATTTGTTAAGTTCAAAAACAAAGTTGAAAACAGATGGTCTCATATGTAATATTTTGAACAGTAAAATTAATGTACTACTGTAATTAAAAAATAATGCAACAATTACAATATAACTAAAATACTTTCACTTGTTATCATTGCTAACAAATTTTATTAACAATTATAACAATTGAAAGCGTTTTAGTATTGTAATTGTTGCATTATTTTTTTTAAAACTCCAAAAAATCAGATAGAACCTTGTAAACATCATTGGGTCCTTAGTCATTAACGTAACAAGGTTCCATTTGTTACTTAGGGCTAAATAATCCAATGAAATTTGATCAAAATATTAAAATGTCCAAATGCCGTGAAACAACTAAAATTAATGAAAACTTCCAATGATTTAGTTAGAAGAATAAGTATTAGGGTCTTACAGACTGAGCAGTCAAACTTTGCAAGCCATTTTCTCAAAACTGTCAAAATGTCAGTTAGAACCCTGTAATTCTCAGGTCGCGAAGTGTTGAAATAAGGTTTCCAGTTCAATTTTCGTGGTATTTTCTTCTTTATTTGATTGTTTATTGAGCAATTTCCAGAAAGCCTTACTATCGCCTTTCTGCAAGTGACGTAAATCTGCATGCAACTGATAACGCTTATTTTGCGCATATGTTCTTATTATTCTTTTATAACTCTTGCTAGATCTTTGTAGGTTTTGTCTATTTATTTCAGTTTTATTTAAATTATACCTCTTTCACTTTGTAATATTCCCTCCTTTTTTCATTACAGTCTTTGCCAAGCCATGATTGGGAGTTTTTCTTGCGTTTACCTTGATAATGTTTTTATTATGCCCAAATGATTTTTCTGCAATTTAAAGGAAAAAATTTTCAATCATACTAATTGTGTTATTTATATTACTTTGAACACTGCCATTTTGAATTTCCAGTATGCTGTTTTTGATATCCTCGAAGCTATCTTGGCTAAATTATCTACAAAACTAGACTTCTTTTGTTCTATCCATCTAATTGGTTTTGTTTCGTTGTTGTTGTTGTTGTTGTTGTTGTTGTTGTTGTTGTTGTTGTTGTTGCTGTTTGTTACTCTCAAATGAAGACCACAATGTATATCAGAAATGATAGGGTCAAAATTATAAACTTCGAATTGCTTTGTTGCTTCTATAAATTTCCTATTCCTTATTTGTGGACGTCACCCTGCCTATGCGTTTATCTTTTCCCACCCTCCCATTAAGTATAAACATGTTCACATTTTTACAAAGTTGAATCAGTTTCCGTCCACTTGTATTTTTACGTCCTTCGCATTCGCTTCTTCTATCCTTAGGTATTCCAGTCATTGTAAGTTTCAGGAGGTCAGAATTTGGAGCGTCATTTATGCCGAAATTTTGTGATGTAAAGTCGTCATACTCTTCGTAATCACAGTCTTCCCCTGTTTTAGCATTGAGGTCCCCTACTAGGCAAAATATGTCAACCGATTTACTAAGGTTTATTGTCTTGTTGAATTTTCTCATATGCATCGCATCATTTGTATAATATCTTGATGATTCTGGTGGAATATATGTTATTCCAAGTAATGTGTCCCCTGAGTAATTCGTTAGTTCTTTACTAATTTGTAGCCATAGAACGAAGTCATTCTCTATCTCATATTCTGCTTTATGGACGTACTGTCTCAAAGATTCCTGTATTAGGACGCCTAAGCTTCCATATGTATTGGTTCGAGTTTGTGTTAAAAGTACGTAAGTAGTAAAGGGGCCTGCTGGACGCTATTGTTATGCAAATGAGCTCTTGACCTATTTAAACACTGCATTCTGATTGGTTGTTCTAAATAAGCGTTTAGACACTATTGTTTTAAATGACCGGCTGCATGCTATTGTTCAAAATGTCCGGCTACACGCTATTGTTCTAAATGTCTGTGCGCATCTGTTCACTAATTAAATGACACATTCGTGTTAATGCATAGTTAGATTAATGTGTTTTGAAATAGGTTTTGACATGTATAACTCTGTGTAATGATGAGCGTATGATGAGCGTATGCTGGCTGAATGATGAACGCGTACCAACAATTTAACGTATTAATTAGGTGGGTGTCGGCGCCCCCCCCCCCCCCCCCTTCGTAGTTAAAAAGATATTTTGAAACTAAGTGACTTCCTATGTCAAATTGTCGCATTGAACATGACTTTTGAATAATGGATCAAATATCGAATATGAATTGCAGGTGACCAGCTGTACCAACAGTTTAACATATTAATTTAATTAGGCGGGCGGCGTGCCCCCCCCCCCCCCCCCCAACCCCTCATGGTTAAAAAGTAGAATATTTTGTGAATTGTGGTTTCCTATGTCATTGAACAACATTTTTTGAAGAATAGCATGCATGCACGCCTGCATGAACAATAGTGCGTTGACTTATGAATTGTTCATGCAGGTGGTCGCTGGTATCTGACAAATATTTTGAAACTAGCATGAATTGTAGCTTCCTATGTAAATTAGTATCAAAAATATTCATTCCGTAGTTGTATATCTATTGAATATTTTGAAATTAGCATGAATTGAAACTTTCTATCTCAAATTAGTAACAAAAAATATTTGCTCACTGCGCCATGATTTAGGTTTGAAAAAAATCAAAGGGTTAAAATATAGTTCATTCCTTAGTTGTATATCTGATTATTATTTTGAAACTTGCACGAATTGTAGCTTCTTATGTCAAATTAGTATCAAAAAATATTTGCTTAGACTACCATTGCACCACGATTTATGTTTGGAAAAAATCAGAAAATGTTAAAATATAGTTAATGTGTAATTTTTCCTGCAGGTGTGATTGGAGTGTTAATGAATCCATCAATTGACCAAACGTTTTCTCGAACTTAACGAATCACATATTATAAAAGTACCAAAAGGATACTATGTGGTGAAGAATATGGTAGACTATATAAATAGACAGATAGAAAATCATCAGAAATTTAAGAATAAATAAATCTTTCTCAATTTTTATTTACATCACACGAATCATGTATCTCTTACGATTAGATGTAATTATGGTATTAAGTTTGGACAGAAGTATCTAATTTAACTGGCTACATCGAAAAAATGCATACAGGACCAGTAGAAGTATTAAAATCATTTCGAAAGAGTCGCCAGGGTGGGCCAACGACAGCATATATATACTGTAACATTGTCTCTTACAGTGTAGTAGGTGACATGTCAGCACCACTGCTCAGAGTGATTCCACTGTCTAGTACTGATGGTGGGAACGATATATGCCAGTGGACATTTCCCGATATTCAGTATTGCATCATGTCAAAGAACTACATTGATACAATAGGAATATTTATAACTGATAGATCAGACTCAAATATACCATTCGAGGATGGAGCATCACCGAGTGTGCTCTGTCTACATTTCAGATGATGACGGTGAGAATATTGACTAATGCTAGTGCCTTGTGGCGGTATTATGCCAGTTAGGTGGGTTATGGTCGTATTCCAGTATTTGTAGGTGCACGATACCCAGCGGGCCATGGCTTAGGTAACATCCTAGGCGGACTACTATGCTCGGCAATACCTTACATGAAAACTGTTGCCAAGACAGTAGGTAAACAAGCTCTTAGCGCAGGAGTTGTGCTAGCAGAGGATGTAATGGTGGGAAAGAATGTTAAATCCTCATTGAAATCAAGCGTGCATGGTGCAGCCAGGGCTCTGATACCAGAGGCTGTAACAGCAGTATGTGGAAGATTAACCAAACCTAAACCAAAACATAAAAAGAGGAGTAATGTACATAATGCTCAGTCAGCGCATGTGACACTGATGAGGACTCAGCGCATGTGACACCGATGAGGAAGGGATGCAATAAACATCAGAGAAAACATGCTGATATCTTCAATTGACTAAAACATGGAACTTAGTCATGCATGTGAGTGCTTAAAGTCTGAGTTGGACATTTTTTAGACATGTCTCATAGTGACAAGGTTGGAGTCGGCAAAATGGGAACAGTTTCAACCTGTATTGAGCGTATCAGATTCCGGACTGATCGAGTTTTACATCAGCGGATCTTCGGATAGATATTTAGATCTTATCCAGTCTTATATCTTGATTAAAGCTAAGTTAGTAAAGCTAGATGCAACAGGTACTGAGACATGGCTCGCAGTTGATGAAAAGATGGGTCATACGATGTTCTCACAAGTGGATGTTTTTTAATGGAAAACCTGTCTGTGACTTGACTGAAAATTACACTTACTGCGCTTATTTTGGAACATTGCTTAATTATGGAAGCGATGCCGCATCCTCGCATCTCCAACTTGCTGGATGGCGAATGGACAATGCTGGTGAATTTGATAATGTCACTGATACTAAATAAGACAGTGCAATAAATGGTTGCATACACACTGATATGTTTCTGCAGGATCGATTTCTGATCGGATCCGTTGATTTGAGAGTACGTCTGTAGTGGAGTAAAGATGCTTTCGACTTTATGTCTACATATGATCTCAAACCTAAGCTAAAGTTATTCTCAGCTAACTTATTTGTATGTAAAGTTATACCATCCTCTGATCTGTTAGTATCGCACGTGGTTACTCTCAGAAAAGCGAATGCTAAATACCTTATTCGTTGTGTTGTATGTAAAACTTTTACGGTACCGAGTGGAGTTATGAGCATGGAGAGAGATACTATATTTATCGGGCAGCTTCATGCAAGAGTATTATTCGGTTTTGTACCAAATGACACACATAATGGTGTTGTTACTAAAAACCCATTCAGGTTTTATAATAATAAAACTACATATGCTACATGCTATATTAATGGGGAACAGGTGACAACATCGCCAATACGCCCATCATTTACTGACGACATTTACTCTGATGCCTATTTTTCGCTGTTCAGTGGTACTGGAACACTATTTAAAGACCGCGGGTACCCGATTGATAAAGCACACTTCAGATATGGCACAACACTATTCGCATGGGATTTTACTTCTGATTTAGCTGATTCGGAGCACCGATACCCTACATGTACTGGATCATTAAGAGTCGCCTTCCACTTTAGTGAAGCACTACCTGATAAAACAAATGTGATTTGCTATGTTGAATTTGATAATACGATAGAAATTGGATCAGACTTTAATGTATTAACAGATCATTAAACAATCCTGAATACATTTGAAACAGAGCATCTATTATTCGGTTACGACAAAACGCATGAACACTTCCTCAGAGTTTTTCCAATTGATCGTCCATCTTCATTAGTGATAAACATGCACCCCAGTAATAAAGGAGGGCAGCATTGGATCATGGTTTATTACACAGCGAGTGGAAAAGCAGAATACTTTGACCCTTATGGAAGACACCCTTTAGACAGAAGAATGATATTAAATGTACGCAATGGGCATCATGCTCGTATTTCTTCCTATAATGCTGAACGTGTTCAACCGGCACTGACGACAACATGCGGATATTATTGTTTATATTATCATTTGAGAGGTGTAGACATGAAGCATATACAATGGATGCTAAGAAAATGTGACAGAAATGATGTGAAAGTGAAACGTCTAACTCTAAGAATGAGAGAAAAGATGCAAAAAAACCAATAGATAATTAATAATAATAATTATTGTTTCTCACGTATTTATAAAATAATTTATGTCATTAATTGTTGTCACTAATTTAGTTTATTATTGTATTTTCGTATTTTGCTCCGATGTGTCAATAAAATAAAATAAAATGAAAAGTGTATTATTTGATCACCGTGCCTTATACTGTTGCCCCAATATCGCATTGCAATATGCACACATACTAATGGAGTGCACATGGGGTGCACACAGGAGCATGCACGCATGCACGCACACAGGGGCACACACAGGGGCATGCACACACACAGACACACACACAGGGGGTGCACACAGGGGCATGCACACACATGCACAGAGCTGCACACAGGGGCATGCACACACGTGCACAGGGGGGTGCACACAGGGGTACACACATACACACACACACAGGGTCACACATAGGAATGTGCACATACATGGGGCACTCACATATGCGTGTGCACAGGGGCACACATGCACATGGGGGTACTCGCATATGCGTATGCACGGGGGCATAACATATAACTAGCAGTATCGCATATTAAATTGGTGTTGCACCTAAACCATGACATCATACACAACTGGCACAAATCAGAACTAGTGCAGGCTGTGTGCTATTGTTCATAAGTGGGACGTTGCACGCTAATGTTCATAAGTGCCCACTGCGCGCTGTTGTTCTAAATGACGGGTTGTGCGCTATTGGTCATGCAGGTGCTGTCATGCATGCGCATAAATGCTATTCTTAAATAGGATAAAACGTTCAATAGTATGTGATGAACGCTATTGATGGATTCAGTAACACTCGAATCACACCTGCAGGACAAAATACACATTGACTATATTTTAACTCTTTTTTTTCAAACCTAAATCGTGGTGCAATGGTAGTTTAAGCCAATATTTTTTGATGCCAATTTGACATAGGAAGATACAATTCGTGCTAGTTTCAAAATATTCAACAGATATACAACTAAGGAATGACCTATATTTTAACATTTTGATTTTTCAAACCTAAGTCGTGGAGCAATGGTAGTTTAAGTGAATATTTTTTTGATACTAATTTGACATAGGAAGCTACAATTCATGCTAGTTTCAAAATATTCATCAGATATACAACTGAGGAATGAACTATATTTTAACATTTTGATTTTTCAAACCTAAATCGTAGTGCAATGGTAGTTTAAGCAAATATTTTTTTATATACCAATTTGACATAGGAAGCTACAATTCACGCTAGTTTCAAAATATTAAACAGATACTGTGCTACTTTCAAAATATTTATCAGATATACAACTAAGGAATGACCTATATTTTAACCATTTTTTTATTTTTTCAAACCTAAATCATGGTGCAATGGTAGTTTAAGCCAATATTTTTTGATACCAATTTGACATAGGAAGCTACAATTCGTGCTAGTTTCAAAATATTCAACAGATACACAACTAAAGAATGAACTATATTTTAACATTTTGATTTTCAAACCCAAATCGTGGTGCATTGGTAGTTTACGCAAATATTGTTTTATACTAATTTGACATAGAAAGTTTCAATTTGTGCTAGTTTCAAAATATTCAACAGATATACAACTAAGGAATGAATATCTTTTATACTAATTTACCTAGGAAGCTACAATCCATGCTAGGTTCAAAATATTCAACAGATACCAACAACCACCTGCATGAACAATTCATAAGTTAATGCGCTATTGTTCATGCAGGCGTTCATGCATGCTATTCTAAAAAAAAAATGCTGTTCAATGACATAGGAAACCACAATTCACAAAAATATTCTACTTTTTAACCATGAAGGGGGAGGGACGCCACCCACCTAATTAATACGTTAAACTGTTGGTGCGCGTTCATTGTTCAGCCAGCACACGCTCATCATTACACAGAGGTACACATGTCAAAACCTATTTAAAAACACATTAATCTAATTATGCATTAACACCCATGTGTCATTTAAATAGTGAACAGACATGCACAGACATTTAGAACAATAGCGTGTAGCCAGACATTTAGAACAATAGCCTGCAGCTGGTCATTTAAAACAATAGCGTCTACCCACCCATTTAGAACAATAGCATCTACACGCTCATTTAGAACAACCAATCAGAACACAGTATTTAAATAGGTCAAGAGCTCATTTGCATAACAATAGCGTCCAGCTGACCCATTTACTACTTACGTAGTTAGGTAGTAAAACATAATCTGTATTTAGCTTCGTCTCGTTTAAACAGATGATGTCATGCGCATTTACGAATTCTTAGAATTCCGTAAACGGTATCTTTGATTTTAGGCCACATACGTTTAAGGATGCAATGTGCAATAAGCCGCTGTTGTTGTTGCTGTTGTTGTTGTTGTTGTTGTTGTTTCAGCCGCTTTCGTCCAAATGTGTGTCGCTGTCATTATCGTTGTTGCTGTTGCCGATGTCGTTGCTGCCGTCGTCATTGTTGTCGTCGTCGTAACTGTAGTGTGCGCTTCGCTTGTACAATAACATTCATAAATCGTCTTTACCAAATCAAGAGGAGGTGATTGGGTGGGAGGTGTGTGGGTGTGTGGGGTGGTGGTAGGTCACAATTCACATTTCGATCATCTGTAATTACGTCCCCTTAACTCTCTAACACTCATATGAGCCAAAACTGCTTCTGTAGCGGTCTTGAGAAATGTTCATTTGTAGACCAATAGAAGACTATTTTTGAAAATTTACTACTGGAATGACTGCCTCTATAACCGAGCCAGTCATTCCAGTGGTAAATTTTCAGAGTTCTTTTGACATTTTCTATGAGAATATTGAAATTCTCTTGAATAAATTCGACGTTTAAATTGTTAATAGATATATCAACTCTCTAACCCGCTTACACCAGGAAGCTCAACGATAAATTCTTTATGATGTAGCGAATATACTAGCTGTTGAATATTTTGAAACTAATTTGATTGAGAGCTGTTGGCAGCAACAGATTTCAGTCAAATTAGTCTCAAAATACTCAACAATTTTCGTTTTTTAACTAGGCTGCCTTGAATTTGATAAATTGGAATTTCATTAGTGAAAGAGTTAAAATAGTATTATATTTATGCGTATTAATAGACCACCGCGTTTATTACTATTAGTCTATATAATCAACTTTCCCAAATGGTCAATTCAGCAGGTTTGGTTTTTGTATATAACGTTATGTCGCCTTGTATGCGCTAACGTAATAATTACGTTCACCTGCCAATACCTGCCGTGAAAGGTGTATTATACCTGCATTGATATTAACTACCACATATTGGTACAAACAGCAATTATTCTGTCACAGATATCCACGTTATAATGCAGATTTCACAAACATTCTTGCCCTATCATGATAAAGCCTTAAATTAATAGGGCCTATTATATAGTAATAGGTGCAATGGTGATGGATTTTACTATATAGCGCGTGTTGCTGTAATAATCACAGCCTAATCATAACATAGGGCCTATATGATTGAATCGCATAATGGGCGACATTATGACAAGATATACACCTGTGCAAAAGTTAAGCACCACCCTATTTTTACGCACATGCGAGGGTATATTCATGTGCTATGAAGAAAGCAATAGCATAAACATTTATGTACCCATCCATCTTAGTGCAAGAGGTAATAATGCAACTAGAGGAATGCTGATTATGATGGTGGGGAAACACTGTATGTTTTTGTTTGAACTTGAAAACGAGGCCTGAATATGGTTACGTTGACACAACTGACAACTATTGCCCTATAGTTGACACACGTGGCTAGATTGTCATTAATGGTGTCTGAAAACGAAGTTTAACATCTGTGCACGAGTTTGAGACTGTCATTATTAATACCGGGTATATCCACCTTGTGCCTGGATGACGGCCTGGACACGACGTATCATGCTGGTCACCAACTGACTGATACGCCATTGTGGTATTCGTTGCCATTCAAGATGGAGTGCGTCTGTTAATTCCTGTAGGTTCTGCACAGGAGGATCCCTCCTTCTCACCATGTTTCCCAGAATGTGGTTCATGTCAGGGCTCCTTGCTGGCCATGGTAGGGTTTCGATGGCATTCTGGCGGAGGTATTCATGCACAGCTCTAGCATGATGTGGTCGGGCGTTGTCATCCATGAATATAGGGTGGGTTCCAGGTGCATGATTTACAAAATGAGGGACCACAACTCTATCCAGTATGGAATCTTGATATCTTTGTCCATTTAGTGTTCCAGGTACAGTCAACAGATCCAGCTTACAATCAAATGAGATGCACCCCCATATCATAACGGAACCTCCACCAAATGGAACTTCTTCCATGATGTTACGTTGGTCGTACGCCGTGCGTCTGGACCTCCATACACGAGTTCGACCATCTGTGGCATGAAGCAGGAACCGACTTTCATCGGGCCAGTGTACCCGTCTCCAGGATCTCATGTTCCAGTGTCTTCTTTCGTTGCACCACCTCAGACGCTCCTCTTTGTGGTGTGCAGTGAGGAGAGGACGTCTGACAGGTCTCCTAGCTTTCATGCCAGCAGCATACAGTCTCCTTTTGAAGGTAGACATTGACACTCTATTGCGCGTTTCCCATTGCTGGCTGAGCACTCTGCTGTTGGTGAATGGAGATCTCCTAACAAGGCGTACTAGGGCTCGATCATCACGGGCAGTAGTCTTCTTCTACTACTACTACTACTACTTCTTTTTTTTTTGGTAACGCGATCAAAGGATCGTGTGGAAAGCCTTTCTACCCAAAACTATTTACTGACAAAGAACACTAAAATGTAGGGAAATTAATTAACACACAGTATACGTCAGTATTATGTAGAAATAAATTCCATAAATTAAAAAATATATTTATAAACATTATATAAATCATATTATTGCATTGCTATAAAAGCAATGAAACGGTGCTCATACAATGAAATTAATATGGACCACTTAATTTATGTTTATTACAAAATACCCTGATGCAATTGCCGTACACACATGAATCTCCAAAACTGTTTAAAAAATTACCATACTAAGAATATTTTGGCTACTGTGAATACATGATTAGACCAAAGTACAAAACATAAAATGAAAAAGCCAAGTTAATTTACTTTGAATGGACGTTTTGAAAATTATCCCAGAACAAATGATACTAAAAATAAACATTCCTGTAGACCGTGTGGTTGACTATAAACACTATTTGAATTATTAATCATGATATTTTCAAGGTTAATTTTGTGGTTGTTGAAAATTTAAAGCCAATTTGATGGGAAGCTGGTGCTATCATGCAGCAACAGCGTTCACACACTCAAATACTAAAATAAACAACACAAAATCTAGTGAAAAACATGTTTCCTAGCAAGAAATCCGTTGAATATTAGGAACGTAACTGAACTGGAAGGCATTGCTGTCTTATATTCCAATCCAGTCCAATCACACCCAAAACATTTTGTCCTGAAAAGATTTTAAGGAACTACTAAGCTGCATTGAATCTGCAAATTTGGTTTTTTTCATTTTTCCATTACTTATTTCAGCTTTACACGATCTTCAAAATAACTAATAGCCCGGAATCAATGGAAACCATCTCGCCTCTACACCACTTGACTTTAAATCGATGGAGGCTATTTCCCTTCAGTGATGCATGGTATTCACATTATAGACAATATGCAAGCGAGAAATCAAAAATATTTTTTTATTTCGTAAAGTGGATAGTGCTAGGATCGTCAAGTACATCGTAGGCTCTAGAGCAACGGTATTTCCAAATGCTCCAGTTGCCTAAACTAAGGCAAAATAATGCGATCTTTTTAACATCATTATTTACATTATATCCAGAAAGGTCGTGAAACAGTATTTCGGTAGGTGCAATTTGGAACTGCGATGCATCAAACTTAATTGAAACACGTTTGATGTATGTCCAAAACTGAGCAATAACAGTGCAATCCACAAATAAATGGACGAGTGTTTCCTCTGCTGTTAAACACAATAAACACCTGTCAGTCTCAGTAATTCCTACTTTCTTGAGGAGAGAGCCCACCCATATCCTTCTATGGATTAATCGCCAAACAACATCTCTGGCTCTATTAGGGATATGTGAGGAATGAATGTTGCATCACACATCATTATAATTTACCCGGAAATAAGTGGAATTTTCCCAAGCAGCAATTGCCTTTGGAATAGCCGGATTTTGTAGCTTTAACATGTGGTACCAATACTTGCATCTTACAGAACATGTGAAAATTCTATCCCCATATTTTAGCATAAGTTTTGGTGTTTCAACAGTCATAGATGCTTTGGGTAGGCGAAACCACTCCCTAGGAATGGCTACCTGCAACCACTTTAAAAGGCGTTGTGCATCAATTGGTCGAAGCTTGGTTGTCTGCACTATCTCATGTTGGGATTTCCATTCACGCGTGGTTGCACTAACAAGATCAGAGAAATATTTTAATCCATGTCTAGCTAATGAGAAATAGTATAGAACCCAACCATTATGTAGTATTATATCATTTCCCCAAAGTTGTTGATTTAGTGCATGTTCCCAGTATAATGGCGAGTCTTCCATTTTCACAAAACCATCTAATGCTTTTTTAACCTCCAGATATACTTTTATTCCTGATGTCTGGAATAGCTAGACCTCCTTGAAGTTTATCGTTTGTACATATTCTTTGTGAGACAAGATGTGTATTTCCTTCCCACAAAAAGTCAAACACAATTCTATTAATCTCTTGTTCAATATGTTTTGGCATATGCACCACAGAGCACACATACCATATCTGTGACAAGATTAAACTATTTAAAACTAAAGCTCGTCCAAAAATTGTCAGGTGTCTATGACGCCACATTGTAATTGTCTTCTTTAGTTTGGCAATGACCTCTGTCCAATTTCGAGAACCAGTCTTTTTTACGAAAGTGGATTCCTAGGATTTGATTGAATTGCTTGTCCAAGTGATATCCATTGGCTGATCAGTTCTTGTTTTCCAAGGACCCAAAAATAAGCCAACAGATTTGTCTTTATTTATTTTGAGACCAGATGCTCATTGGAAGTTTTGTAAGATGACATTCAATCTATCAAAATCCTGATCATGTCCTACAAAGACAGTGGTGTCGTCACAATATTGAGACACCTTAACAGGCTTCTCTATGCCTTGTATGCTCAGACCTTGAAAGTGGATATCTTGTCTTAATGTTGCACCTAGGGATTCCATGGCTATCACAAATAAGAGCGGTGACAGAGAACAACCCTGACGAACACCACGCTCTAATGATACAGGTTGACCAACGTAATTATTTACAATATATCTGCTGGAAATATTTCTATGTAATATTTGGACCCATTTTATAAAATTTGGTCCAAATCCTAAGTGGTTCAATGACATAAATAAAAAATCCCATTCCAGTCGATCAAATGCCTTTTCATTGTTTAATCCAACAATTGCTCCATAGATATTATCCGTTTCCACTAGTTGAATTACGTCGCGAGTCATCATTGCATTAGCTAAAAGAGATCTTCCTGGAATTGAACAAGTCTGGTCAGGATTTATTACATCTACCAGCACACCACCAGGCTTTAATGACAGAGGTCTGGATATAATTTCTTAATCGACTCCAAGTAGTGAAATGGGTCTATAGTTCTTCTGATCACTGCGATCACCCTTTTTATATATTAACCGTACATATGCCTGTGACATTGTCTCGGAAAGATGGTCTCGATGAAAGATTTCTCTGACAACTTTGTGGAATGTTTTACCAATAAGATGCCAGAATGTTTGATAAAATTCTACACAAAGCCCAGCTTTCCTTGTATTGAGGGATTTTGTTATTTCATCAAAACTTAAGTTCTGTTCACATATATCAACTGATGAAGGAGGTAACTTATCTTGAATATTATTAAGCAGATCTTGTGCTATTTTCTAATCAATAGGTTCTGATCTGTACAGAGATTGATAGAAGTTCGGTACAGCACTCAATATATCTGTATTGGAGCTAAGCACTTGGTGATCTACTTGTAAACTTCTAATTAATTTTTCTACACCTCTAAATCGTTCGAGGTTGCAGAAATATTTTGTGGTTTTTTCTCCTTCTACGTACATTTGAGCTCTAGATCTTATTTTGGGGCCTTCATCCTTTTCCTCCTCAATTGCACGTAGTTTACATTTTATTTCATTCAGATAATCAACTAAATGAGCTGCGCCATTTGCAACCTTACGGGAAAGTAGGAATAATAGGCGCTCAAGTGCTTTCACATCCTTCCACATTTTCCTTGCTTTTTTAATAGAAAATTGCTTGGATACGTGAACAAAGCCTAATTTTACTTCTTCCCAACATGAAATCAAATCTTCTGTATCACCCTTGTTGCGCATTTTAAAGTCCCAAAAACTTTGTACGTGACGATGGTATTCTGTATCATTTAATAAAGAACAATTAAATTTCCAAAACCCAGGACCACGTTTTATCCAGTCAGCATTGTCAATGCTTATATAAACTACACTGTGATCTGAGAAAGTTATTGGACATATGTTTGTCTGTGAAAGATTGCCTTTAAGTGATCTTTGCACATATATTCTATCCAAGCGAGATGCTGTTTGGCCATTAGCTGTCACCCTAGTAAAATCACAACCATCGGGTTCTAAAAGCCGATAGCTATCCAGTAAATGTTCTGCATCACAAATCCGTTTTAAGCGATAATGAGTAGTGTCATTATAATTACATAATGAACGTCTATCTTTATCCTTGTCTAAGATACAATTAAAATCGCCTCCCAAAATAAGATTTTCTGAACAATCATGGATCACGGATGCAATGCTGGAGAAGAATGCAGCCCGTGGCCCATGAGATGCTGGGGCATAAATCGGCATAATATTGACTCTGGTATCAGAGACGTCACATGTGACTTTAACCCACCGACCAACAGTGTCAGTATCTGCTGAAATGATGTTTATGGACCCGAGGCATTTGGGTAAAAATAAAATAGCAACTCCTGCATTTGGCTCAGTGGCATCAGATGTAAACACTTCACCTTGGGCAAGTTGTTTAAAACTTTCGATGGCTTCAGGGCTTCGGAGTCTTGTTGCCTGAAGCAGAGCAATATCAACCCTAAGCTGCAGCAATTTTTCCAACAATAATCGTTGTTTTAAAATGTCGTTGAGGCTGCTACAAGTTAATGTACAAATAATCATAAAAATAAAGAATATGTATATATTGGCCATTATACCTAATTACATTTTGGTTTCTTACTTTTCTCCTGTTTGGCCCGTTTGCTCATTTTAGCAGTGAAATCGGAGGTTGAGAGGTCAACAATTGTTAAATGTTGATATTTGGCAATATCATAATCATTCCACATATGCCTATATCGTACACCTTTCTGAGTAACACATGGTACTAAAATTTCTCCAGTTTCAGACCGATAAATCACCATCTCATCAGAGCGCAGAGACTGTTGTGTTTGAACGGAAATATCAGATTCTGCTATTGAAATCGAATCATCTATATCTTCCTATTCATTTTCATCATCACCAGAACTCAGGTCTTCTATCTGTCGTTTAAGAACCTTTGGTTGTACTTTGGTATTTGGCAAAATACTATCAGTCTCAGTTAATGGCGTTAGTGCAAAATCTGTTTCACTTTCTCTTGATTGCGACCTGAATTTAGTCTGACCTGGGCAAAAACTAGCGAGTTCGCCATCTTGATCATCTTCCATATCAATGACATTCTGTGATGGATTTGCACTAACATTTGATGACATTGTAACATTATGACTGCCCCCTGACACTGGTGTTTGAGGTAACCCTTCTTCCAATACATCCATCAAATCTTCAGCGTGAACTGACACTGGGTTGGGCAGATTGTGTACATTAGCTACAGTAACAGATTCACTAACTTGATTTTTTTCCTGTTTATTCTCATCTAAATTTTGGCTGCCCACCACTAAACTATTTGTGGCCACCTTGCACTTCCATTTGTAGTGGTCAGTGCCACCACACAATAGACATTTGTCCTTATGGGGACAGGCACTCGCCAGATGGGTCACACCACTACAGATACGGCATGTCTTGATCTGCCCTCGGTACCATATTGGTGAAAAGAATGCATTGTCAATAGACAGTGCACTCGGCAATACACTGGGCAATGTCGATTCACTATCCCACATCCATCCTCGCCTCACGCCATTTTCTAGTGAACGCTCAAAATCATATGTCTCGCTTTCTATAGACAACACATCCCCATATTTTGCCATTTCCAATTTAATACGCTCGTTGGGTATTTCTAGGGGTGCTTTGATCTTTACGAGCAATTTATCAGAATCGATCTCCTGAATCTTACATGCCTCTCCATTAACCACCAGCCCATCTTCCAATAGCTTGTTCTTAATCTCCTCAGAACAAACGGTAACATTCCAAACGTTCCTCTTTATATTAATGAGGCCTTCCAGTACTGCGGGACCAGAGCCGACGATATCTTTCAAACCGTGATAGACATCAATAGCCCCCACAGTCCACCCCACTGTCATAACCCGCAGGCTTAGCCATTGCTTGTAAACACTAGACATTATGCATGAGTGCACAGCGCGTCAGCACGAGCTCAATACAATAGCTAGAAAACAAGCAACCGAAAATTATCCGGCTGCTAACCAACAACACACACCACCAAAACAACGCCTAAACGTGGACAATAACTAGGACAGAAACGAAGAAGACGCCGCAGTGAGCAATGGCTCTCGCAGTCACTGCGAAAAGACAATGCCAAAAACCACCGCTGTAAATAGCGACTTCAAACAACAAAACTTTTAAAAAGAATATTACAAAACAAAACTATATACACTTATACAGAACCAGGACAAAACTGAAGCATAAATGAGCAGTAGAAATCGTTCAAAATCAACGATATTAGCAGAGCCAAAAGACACGCGTGTTCCCTTTGACTACTACTACTACTACTACTACTACTACTACTACTACTACTACTACTACTACTACTACTACTACTACTACCGCTACCGCTACCACTACTACTACTACTACTACTACTACTACTACTACTACTACTACTACTACTACTACCACTACTAGCACTACTACTACTGCTACTACTACTACTACTACTACTACTACTACTACTACTACTACTACTAATACTACTACTACTACTACAACCGCTACTACTACTACTACTACTACTACTACTACTGCTGCTGCTGCTGCTACTACTACTACTACTACTACTACTACTACTACTACTACTACTACTACTACTACTACTACGACTACAAACAGTATTCAATTTCCAGGAGCGCTGGATGTTTTGTGGACAATTTGCTAAAAGTGATAAGAAAAACTCAAGAAAACGGAAATATCTTGATGTATTCCCAGTCAGAACAATGGACGTTCAGAATACTGTACTTCACATATGCAAGTCTCGAAATGACACCATGGTCTGAAACAGTTTTAGGTAGAATGGCTAATCTGTGAGTGATCTACATGCAGCGGATGCAATATACCACAGACAGTGTTGCATTAATTTTAGGAAAGGGAAGAATATTCCAAGTAAACAATCGATTGACATTGGGGACACAGCGAAAGAGATGAAGGCTGGAAGACCAGAGACAGATGTAAGAAAAGAATCATTCCTGCAAGTGACACAGTTTTTAACAGAAAATGAAGATGAACAAAAAAACCATAAAGGAACTTGTTGAGAAAATGGCAGAATATCTTACAAACACGGGTCATGATCCATACAGTGCTAAATACATGAAAACGAAAATACAGCAACATTTTGGTGAGAGAGAGTTATAATGGCATTACTCAGTACAAAAGAATGGGTGGTCGCATTGCGAGACACAGCCATTTTTATCCTCTATGCATTCCATAAACGATAGAAACCTGGAAATTCCGAAGACGAAAAGCTTCGTATTTTCAAAACTGCAGCAAAACTCATTGCAAGTGATGTCAAATCCATTGTTGTTCCATATGACACCTACCCAGCAAATGCTGACTTTGCTGTGAGTTATGTTCCTAAGACACTGCGAGTACCTTCAAAGACTGTTTGCTGGTAAAAATGTAGATGTAAAGCTTGCATTCATTGGACAGTCTGTCATGCAAGCAATATGACGGAGGGCCATACTAGCGCCACATAAGCTGAAACTAGGGGTCCAGATGCACCATCATATCGCATCACGGTTTCTGGTAGAAACACTTAATGTACATGGTTGCTCATGTTCCTTTGCTGAGGTAAAAAGATAGGAACAAAATGCAGAAGTTGAACAAGGGACTGAAATGCCTGGATATACACATGAATATTATACTCATTATTGTGCAGACAATGTAGATCATACTGTAGCAACCATCGATGTGACAGGGACATTCCATGGGATGGGTATAATAGCTGCTGTTACACTACGAATACAAGCCCAGAGTAAACCTATTCCCAAGGTGCAAGTGACAGCTTCAGATATTGCTGCAGTTGGCCAGATAAACATTGAGTACTTTTAGATCCCTCAAACAATCCCACCTCTCACCTATCTACCGCTTGTGCACATGGAAGTAGAAGATCATACATCACAATTAGATGTGCTATCGAGAAGACCTCCCTACTTCTTCAGAGGCCCAGACCAGCATGGTAGGGCATGATGTAGATGTTACATCATGGCCAATACCATGGGCAATCTTGTGTAATGTTCCTCCTAATAATTGACTAAGATTGGTTTCCTCCCAGGCTAGACAATATAATGTCATACCCGTACTCGACCACCCATTATACTGGAAAGCCTTAACAATTATCCGCTCTCCGCCAATTGACAGTGATCTCACGCACATTGTCCTCAGACTCGAAGGATTTCACATGGAGATGATCTTCCTCGAGATCATTGGGCACCTTATGTCAGGCTCGGAACTGCAAGAACTACTTGAGATCGTATATGCTAGCAACACTGTTGAGCCATATGCTGACTGACAAGGCTGTGCCCAGAGTAATGTGTGGTCACATGCTGGTAGATGCTGCACTAAACACAATTCTTGTGGCCAATGCATACAACGTACCTGTACCAACCAAATAAACAGTAGAGAACACCGGTGATGTAGGTTAAACAAGATATTGTCACAACGAACTTAACAGCAGCAACAGAACTGTATGAAGATGCAGTATCTTCTGAATTGTCTGTGGGAAAAGTTTGTTCCGCAGAGGAATTTGTGAGAATCCAAAGTAAACTAAATAAGTATAAGGAAATGATGACTATGTGGGCAGCACTACTCTGGATACAATATTTGAACATGCTGGATATCCTGAAAACTCTCTCAAAGCTGAGCAGACAGGCAACTGGAGATTACAGCTTCAAGCAGTCCGTGAAATGTTAGCGTACTTTGTGACATCTGGACACACACTATATGCAAAATATGCATACATTTACCTGCAGCTGATGCATTGGCTTCGAGAAACGCATCCATATGGCCATCAGAAATTTGAGGAAGGATACCGTTTGGTGAGACTCAGTGACAGATATTGGGCAGGACTGTCCACAGATCTCATTATTGAGCATGTACTAATGAGAAGTGTCAAGACACATGGGGGTTTGACAAGAGGAAAAGGAATGACAAGAGATCCAGCGGTTAGTGGGTGATCCTTTCAATGCCAGCATGCGCAGCCATCAATGAGACCATGCAGAATCTCAGCGGTGTCTCATTTGAAAGCAGTGACCAGCACAAGGATACATCAACAGCTAGATAGCTGGAGATGTGAGTGACACTATTGATATTATCAGCTATCTCAGAGCTAATGGCATGACAGCCCAGGAAGGAGTCGATGTTGAAAGATCAAGAGATATTGGACAAAATATTCTAGCCTCAATGGTTGTGAAATCTGTGGAAGCGGTCACCTTCCGTAAAGTAGATAGAGCAGTGACACGTGGTTCAAGATGTGTTGTCAAGATCAAAGGAGAATCTGTGAAGGTTGATCCACAGTTGATATTTCAGGGACTGATAACTGTTTGTGAGCGTTGGAAAGATCTACCATCACTGTTCAAATATCAACTCTGTAGTCACCCACCTGCACTATTTGAATCATCCTCTCTTCCCCTACAGGCCAATAAAGCAACACTTGCTGATACTCTGTGGAAAGCCATGAAAGTGGAACAACGAGGACCCGGTGAAAATGTTTCATATATCCTTGATGGAGGTGCTCTACTTCATCGCCTACCATGGCCCGGAGGTTTCACATATGATAGTGTGAGTCAGCTGTATGTTAGATATGTGACACAGAAATATGTTTCTGCTGCGATTGTCTTGGATGGCTACAATGATGACCACACAACCAAAGATATCACTCATATGAGAAGAACGGGGACGTGTTCAGGCGTGACAATGCAAAAAGGAGGAATTCCTGAACAATAAGATAAACAAACAGCGCTACATACTTTTTCTAAGTGACAAACTATATCGCGCTGGATGCAGCACAGATCATGCAAAAAATGATGCTGATGTACTCATTGTTCAAACGGCTGTAGCATCTGCCAGAAATAAAGACACGGTTGTTATAGGGGATGACACAGACTTGCTGGTTCTCCCACTGCATCGTGCTGAAATGGACGCACTTGAGTTGTTTTAGCACTAGAACCCAAGAAAGCTTCGAAGAAAAAAAGGATAGTGCATAAGCAAGCTAAAGCGATTCCTGGTCCTGATGTATGTGACAATGTCCTCTTTATCCTTGCAATTCTGGTCTGTGATACAACATCTCGCCTGTGTGGCGCTGAAGAAGATAAAGAGCGATGCCCTGTTCTGCTAGCAAGCTAAGGTGTTTAGTCAAAAAGGACACGTGACTAAAAAGGGCATCATGGCAGCTGGAGAAAAAGCACTGGCATCTCTATTTGTTGGTGCAAAAGAGGAAGGACTGGGTAGCTTACGATACAGGCTGTTTCTTGATAAAGTTTCTAAGAGCACATCACACGTGGACCCGCAAACTCTACCACCAACCTCTGCTGCTGCAAAATACCACTGTTTCTGTGTATGCTATCAGATGATGGAGTGGAAAGAGACAGGTAGCAATATGAAGCCAGAAGACTGGAGATGGCACACGGTTGATGGAACATACCTGCCAAATACAGACCGACACGCCTGCTTCACCATCAGACCTAGTATTGGATATCATCTATTGCAACTGTAAAACGGACTACAGCACACGGAGGTGTATGTGCCGAAAATACGGGCTGCCCTGCTCTGCTGCCTGTAGAAGTTGCCGTGGAACAAGTTGTACCAATCCGGAGCTGCCAGATTTCACTGATGATTATGATTAACATGGTCGTCCTCTTGGAGGATATTTCGCAGTCACACATTAGCCTCATCAGTGATGATCACTATCGTACTCTATGCCATCTATTTGATTACTTAATAGTTAATACTCACCCACCGATCCATCCAACCATCCATTAATCGACCCATTCATCCATCCAGCCACCTACTCATTTATTTATCCTTTAGATAGAAATATAGATAGATAGAGAGATAGATATATAGATAGATAGATAGATAGATAGATAGATAGATAGATAGATAGATAGATAGATAGATAGATAGATAGAAGATAGATAGATAGATAGATAGATAGACGGATGGACGGACGGACGGACGGACGGACGGGCGGGCGGGCGGGCGGGCGGGCGGGCGGGCGGGCGGGCTGGCGGATGGACGGACGGACGGAAGGATGGATGGATGGCCGGACGGATGGGCAGGCGGGCGGGCGGACAGACGGACGGGCGGATGGGCAGGCGGCGGGCGGCGGGTGGCGGGCGGGCCAGCAGGCAGGCAGACTGATAGATAGATAGATAGATAGATAGATAGATAGATAGATAGATAGATAGATAGATAGATAGATAGATAGATAGAAAGAATGATGGATGGATGGATAGATGGATGGATGGATGGATGGATGGATGGATGGATGGATGGATGGATGGATGGATGGATGGATGCGTGCGTGCGTGCGTGCGTGCGTGCGTGCGTGCGTGCGTGCGTGCGTGCGTGCGTGCGTGCGTGCGTGCGTGCGTGCGTGCGTGCGTGCGTGCGTGCGTGCGTGGCTGGGTGGATGGATGGATGGATGGATGGATGGATAGATAGATAGATAGATAGATAGATAGATAGATAGATAGATAGATAGATAGATAGATAGATAGATAGATAGATAGATAGATAGATAGATAAAATATACCATCTGATTACAACAATTTATTGCAAAATATTGCTATTTGTGTATTCAATTGAATTTTACATCCAAACCTATTTTATTATGTTCCACATGCAAGCTGGTGTCCAGAAACCCTATTTTAGGATTTAAGATTACCCAAATATGTTGTCTGAGAGCAAAGATATGGCAAAATATCGATATTTGGTGGCCATATCGGATTTATGCAAATTAGGCATAGTTCTCCAAGAAGGATTTCTTGCGACTTTTAGTAAGGTGTTCTGGTGACCTCATATAAATGCACCATAGTAAAAAAATTGTGTTGCAATTTTTTCCAAGTTGAGTGAAAAATATGGCTAGATTTCCTCGACTCTAACTGGGTGGGCACGGTGATCAGGTATACGGGCTCCGCTTGGCATGGTTTCTTTAATATTATATTTGAGCATTAAACGCGGTGGACTACAATAGCAATACACTCAGTGGATCCAAAACTTCTTAACCTGATGTTCGCAGCAAGTCCTTGTAGATGGTGAATCTTCAGCCTCCTGCCCGGGGACATCAGGCATTCCACAAGGATCAGTACTCATCCCGATCTTATTGTTAGTATATATAAATGGCCTGTAGATTCCACCACAGCACCCTCTGTATCTTTGCTGATGGCAGCATCCTCTACAAGCCAGTCACCTCACACAATCACTGTCCTGACCTGCAAGGTGACCTAAGCGGTGCAGCACAATGGGAACTGGACTGGCTCGTGGAATTTGACAACAAAAATGTGAACTCCTCCAAGTCACCCACAATAGTTCGCCCATCCTTTCTGACTATGCACTTCATAATCATAGTCAGCTCGGTAAATATAGCCACGTACCTAGGTATAAATATTCAATCGGATCTTCGTTGGAATAAACACCTCCATCATATTATATCCAAAGCCAACCGCATGTTTGGTATGCTCCATCGCAACCTCAAAATCCATTCTAAAAAAGTCAAAGTGCATTCCTAATTGTCGCCTGTATGCCCAAAGCTTGAATGTGGGTGCTGTGTCTGGGAGCAGCATGTATCGAAATTGGAAACACTACCCTTGACAAAGTCTAACATAGTGGTGCCAGATAGGTTTGCGACAGAGACCATGCAACAGAAGTGGTGGAACTAGCATGCTACAACCACTGGGATGGCCACTACTAGAGCAGCGCAGGCTCTACTTTCGCCAGTGCATGCTATATCGTGTAACTCACTGCCTGGTTGCAATTCCACTTCACACATATGTCATACCCCGTCAAAGCATAACCCGCACACAACACCCATGATTATACGAGAGATTCTCAGCAAACAAAGACTGTTATAAATATTCCTTCTTCCATGGAACTGTGCCGTCCTGGAATTCGCTCCAAGTGAATGTAGTTTCAGCCCCAACCTTGCACAATTTCAAGACCCTGCTTGTCCAAGGTGGCGTACACGGTCTCCAGGAATAATTGGTTTTTAATCACCACCTGTATGTACAGTTCACATGCATTATCTTTTTTTCCTTTCTGTCTTTCCTGACTGTAGATACATCAATTACCAATTTTATTTGCACCTGCACTCATAGGCCGACTCGTAACGTCAGCATTTGACGGCGAGGCTTAACCAGAAGAAGAGGGCATAGGAACAGACTCAAACACCACGCCACGTCTCAAAGAACCATATAGCGTTTAGCTAAAAAAAAACCACAGGTGTCCGGTATAGACACGTTTGGCTATAGCACAAAGGCATGTGAAAGCGATGGTATCTTTGTCCACACGCGTCCACAATATGTGATCAACGCGCAATATTATACGTCGCCCCTCCACTCACCCATCCCACACACACCACCCTACCCCCCCCCACCCATCCCTCAAACACCATCCTCCCACCCTCCCCTGCCATACGCGCGCGCACACGCACGCACGCACGCACGCACGCACGCACGCACGCACACACACGCACAAGCGCGCGCGCACACACACACACGCACACACACACACACACACACACACACACACACACACTCACACTCACACACACACACACACACACACACACACACACACACACACACCACCTTCCACGTCCCCGCCTTGCATTTGTGTTGACATGTACTGCTACAAACTAATTCTACTACATCATTATCTCGCAGAGTGATCACGTGAGAAGCGGTCGAGCGCCCAGAAGTCAGTGCGATTGAAGTTCCCAGTGTGATCAGTCGAAGTTTATATACAGTTATTAGTTTGTGTTGTAAGTTTGAATATTTTATACAGTTCAGTTCGTAAATGGTGTAAAATAGTTAATTTAAGTTTGTGTTGCTGATTGTTGGTTGTTAACATTATGATCCGTTTTGGATATAAGGATTATTTTGAAAAACAAATGGCGAATATGGACGGGCATTCGGAGGCGACAGCCATATTAATCTCCCTAAACGAAAGTCTATCAGTTATTCAGGCCACCAACGATAGTGGCAAGCGCAAGAACGACTCGCGCAGCAGCCATACCTTGCAGCAAAGTAAAACCCCAAAACGGGTCAAAGCTGCAGTGACTGACAATAAATCTCGAGCCCAATTAATTGGGGGATTTCCTGGTGAGTCATCCACATACCCAGCGGGTAATGAAACCTCTATCAGCGCTATACAGAAAACTGTGTCGTTGCTAAGCGACAATATGATATCGGTGACAAGTTCTGTGCAGGCTATCCTGAACGCTATGACACCGGCTGATGAGCGTGATTATGCCAGCGACAGCTTCGCTTATAATAATGATGATGGCCACGATGACGATTCATGCGATGACTGCATGTTGCAGATGCATCATTTGATCGCGTGTCCGTCAGATGCACAGACAAGTGACTCACATGCCCATCCTGATGTATTGGGTGACATCGTGTCTGATTTGGATATGGAAGAGAGTACATCTTGTCCGATTAATGAGAAGTTGGCTGAAATATGTCAACAAAATTTTGAAATCGCAAATTTCAGATGAACCCTTGAAGGAGTAATTGAATCTCTAATCCAAACCAAAGAACAGCGATTTGCTGGATGTTACATCCGTTAATAAGACGGAGTCTACGGAGACGGGGTATGGAGTGTGGTCTAAGATGACACGTGACACACGGTCGGCGGACATACGGTTACAGAGGGTGCAGAGAAGTCTCATAAAAGGGCTTATTCCTGTGGTACTGGCCGCAGATTCTGTGCTGATGGTGGCGAAAGGCGAATGTAAGCCAGATGAAATGGATACTTCGGGATTGTTGAAAAAAATTGTAGACAGTATTACGCTAATTAACAATGCAGATTATGAAATTAATATGCGCAGGCGTGATCTTATTCGCCCTGACTTAAATCGTCACGTGCGCTCGGCTCAGAACCCAGTCACGTCAGATCTTTTTTGGAGATGATTTGAATGAACAGGTGAGACGCATAAGTGATATGAATAGAGTTGGCCTTAGAATCTCTGGAAACCAGCGACAACGTCAACCATTTGCAAGACCATTCAATCCGCCACATCGTCGTTTTGCAAGACCTTCGAATCTAGGTGCTTTTTAGGCAGGGGTCATCACAACGGCAACAGCAACAAGTTCCGACGATCATTTCCAGCGCAGTTCAAGAAATTCGAGGAGAAACGGTTCAAGAAGTAGCCAGCTCAGACAATCATACCGAGGTAACTTTAAATGATGATAATTTTGTTGCGGGTAGAATACTTCACTTTAAGACCAGATGGTGGTCTCTGACTAGTGATAAATGGATTTTGAAATCAGTGGTCGGTTACTCGATTGAGTTGAATACGACATCACCATTTAAGCAATCTTGAGCGACTGCGCACCTAAATGCATCTGAAAAGGTGGCAATGTCATCGTAAAGGCGTAATTGACCAGTGTGTTTTTTGCAATGGACAGTTTATGTCACCAGTGTTTCTGCGTTCGAAGAAAGATGGCTCTCATCGTATGATATTAAATTTATCTGAGCTGAATAAGTACGTGCAATATCACCATTTTAAAATGTCTACCGCCCAAACTGTTGCAAGTTTATTAAGACAAAATTGTTGTATGGGCTCTATTGATCTGTCAGACGCATATTATTCGGTCCCTATCAACAGTCATTTCCGGAAATATCTCCGATTCACATGGGAAGGCAATATGTACCAGTTCACTTACCTCCCTAACGGCCTCTCATCCAGGCCTAGAGTATTCACAAAATTAATGAAACCTTCATGTTCATATCTTCGGAAATTAGGCCATCTATGAAGCAACTATTTGGATGATACATATGTTGAAGGGAGCACAGAAGAAGATTGTCAGCCGAACATTAATGACGCCATCCATGTGCTGGAAAGCCTAGGTTTTGTTATTAATAAGCAAAAATCAGTTTTGCTGCCGGCTCAACGTTTGGAGCATCTAGGATTTATTTTCGACTCAATTAATATGACTATTGAAGTTACAGATATTCGAAAGCGAAAAACTCTTGGAAAATGCAATGATATCATGTCACGTGGTTGCGTTTCTATTCATCGAATTGCTGAACTTATTGGCTTATTTATTTCATGCGTGTTGGGCGTGGGGAATGATGATTTGTATTATCGCAAAATTGAAATTGACAAAATACATGCACTCAAACGTGCAAGGGGAAATTTCTACCAAAAATGACTTTGTCAAGTGACGCAATTCTGGACATTAAATGGTGGATAGATAATTTGCTGACAGCTAAACGAGCCATTTCACACACTCCTCCAAACTTTGTGCTAACTATTGACGCATCGAATTATGGCTGGGGTGCTGTAAGAGATGATAAAAAAATCATGGTGCCATGCTGGCAAACTCAGTCGTACTATCCTCGGCTATGCAAGCTTCTGTTTCGCGTACCTCTGATTCTCCCCCCTGTCACACTCACTTCTCCGCCTTCTGTACAGACAGGAGGGGGTGGTCACGGCGACGATGGCTGCCAGCATTCTCTGTGGGACAGATTGAAACTGACTGCTTGGTATTTGTCAGGAAAGCCTTGCGAATCTGCGGCATTTCGGAGCAAGCTTGCAACATCATCTGCGCGGCTTGGAGGTGTTCTACGCACACGCAGTACACCACGTATATTAACCAGTGGATTAGTTTTTTTGCGACAGATGATACCGTGATCCCTTTCACCCCTCTGTGGCTAATGTTTTAGATTTTCTGGCTGAGTTATTTGTGTTGGGGTAGGATATAGCGCGATTAGCACAGCCAGGTCTGTCTTATCGTGTGTTGGTGCTGAATTCGAGCATTACAATAGGAAATCACCCACTCGCCTGCAGGTTTGTTAAAGTGGTTTATCAAACAAGACCATAATTTCCTAGCTATTCAATTACCTGGGACGTTAATCTAGTATTCAGGTTTCTACAACCCTTGCCTGACATAAACAATATGACATTGAAATCGTTGACATTAGAACTAGTCACTCTGATTGCGTAAATTACGTGTGAGAGATGTCATATTATCCACTTAATGGATTTAAATTTAATGGTCATTCAGACAAACTTTTATTATTTTTACATTTCTAATTTGGTAAAGCAGTCAAGGCCGGGCATGTCTCAGCCATGTTTAGTACTACAAGATTTCCCACAAAATCCTAGTCTTTGTGTCATCTTAAGGCGTATTTGAACAGAACTCGTACTTTAAGAAAGTCGACAAAATTATTAATTAGCTTTATGATGCCTCACAACCACATATCAAAAGCAACTGTCAGTAGGTGGATAAAATTTGTTTTGATGAAAGCAAGCATTGATATTACTGTGTTTACAGCTCATAGCACACGACCTGCTAGTAGCAGCGCAGCAGCCAGATACGATGCTCCGTTGTCATCAATTTTAAAGGCAGCTGGGTGGTCTAACTCTAGCACATTTACTAGGTTTTATAACAAACCACTCAATGATGGAGATAGTTCTGTCGCCACTGTAGGTTTGTCTATTTTGAAAGATTCAGTCTAAGAGTTGAAATTACGTTATATGATTTGTATTATTGTACAGCAATTCAGCATATTAAGTGCATATTGTTACATGTATTGTTAGAAATGTAATGCATGGAGCCTATATAATTTGGCATTTACCTTTTTATAGTAGCCTAGTACAGCCTATTGCTAGTTATAGGCCTATATTCAACATACTCAACATAATCATTAGTAGCTAGATTGGTTTTGCATAACAAACATATTCTTACTATACTGGAAGCCGTGAAAATATCTACATCTAAAATAAATACCCTCATTCCGCAATCATTATTTTGGTATGCCTTAGAATAATACAGGCTGTGATAGCTATTACCACGTGTGGAGCTTTAAAATTTCATGTGATCGCTCTGCGAGATGATAACATAGTAGAATCCCCCAATTAAATGAGACTTACATTGATGTTAGATTGGGATTCTATAATGTCATCAACTTCGCAGTAGGGATCACGCCCCTCCCAATGTGGAGGCTTTTTTAAGCTAGTTGCTTACCCTACCCTGTTTGCACACACGTGGTAATGAGCTCGTTGAAGACTGACTTCTGGGCACTCGACCGCTTCTCACGTGATCTCTACTGCTAAGATGATGACAATATAGAATCTCAATCCAACATCAACGTAAGTCTCATTTAATTGGGGAATTAATTATCTCTAGCAATAACAGTATTTCTAACATATTTTACAAAGAGACAACGAGATTGATCACTGACTTTGCCTCATTCTGGATAATCATGTAATTATATGAAATAACAAATTATTGTTTTCAAGCTGAAGCATTAGGATTTGCAAGCAAGATACAACACGCTTTTACTTACCTTTCTGAATTATGCAGTCCATCTTGTAAATAAGGGATTTGTGGACTAGCTACCCGTGAACCCCATGGCTACCTTTTGGTACCCTGGTAAATATTTGTAGATGACATTTTGACGCTGTACAGGTCACATCCTCAGACTTGAATATTCATAACATCGTCATTATGATACGTCACTGAGAATAGGACCAACTATTTAGGTCGCTATGGACAGTTAGCCATTGTGTATACATCATTAGCAATAGGGGCAACTATTCAGGTCACTATTGGCAGTGAGTAGTAGAGACCGTTTTTATAGGTTTCTATGACATGATAGAGTGGTGTAACATTTATGCAATGATTATTTATATTGTGTCGGGATATCCGGTTACAGTGACCGCTATTATTATAAGTTATGCATGTTGCATGCTGAAGGTATAAATGATATAGTTTATGTGAATGTTTTGAGGGATTCTAAATGGATAATTATAATCACTGATCATGGACAAATTGGATTAGCCATAATAGATTTCCACTTGATTAGGATTTGTTGCTACAATTAATCTAGTTTTGTCATTTTCACAATCAGGATTTAGAGTGAATAATTTAGACAAATATTCAACCCACACAAAGTCATAGTCATAATCATAGTCCGTTATGAGAAATCTAACTGAATCTTGAACCCTTTGAAACGCTAGAAACTGGTTCTGCCACTTTGATACAAGTTATAGATACAGTAACGGTAAGATGTTGTTGGATTAAGTTCAAAATTGATCTTAAGTTGAGTTCTTGGTATTTAATACAACAAGGTCTCACAAGATTGTTAATTAAGAAAGGATATTACATGATTCAGCACCATGCAGAAATCCCATGATGTATGCGTAATTCTGGTAATTACCCAGAATGTACATGCCAGGTCATAGATTACCTAGGCACACATCATGACAACTCATAACCATTAGTTAGCAAATCCAAATATAGTTCTCCTATAATAAAGTAATCCTGATGAGTTAATACTTGAATGGTTAATGCTCTTGTCATAATAAAGTCAATGAGTAAGAGGCACAAAGTATGCAAGGAATTGATGCTTGACGAGACTTGTCAAAATAGAATTATATACACATTCTGTCACGCGGTATCACTTGCATACTGGTTTCGACCGGTGGAATCCGACCATCTTTTGAGTGTGGGAAGGAAAGTGTTAACCAATCAACGTAGTTAGATTTTGGAAATCACCAGCGAAACCCTCTGAAACGTCATTAGACAGACGGATCTACTTTTATTGTATATAAGGACGTGCATGACAGAAATTCATTAATCTTCCGATTGCACTCTTCTTAAGAAGTTATACATCTCTCGATAGAAGTTTAACATCAGCAATTGAAATTCATTTATTTGATAGTTAGAAATATTGTTAGACTAGAATCAGATTAGTTTAGTTGAATAGCTACTTTACAAGTTGAAAGTATTGTTAGATTTACAAGCCTGCAATATGGCTACTTATTGTGCAAATAATAAATTAGAATTTATCATTATTACTTTTGAAAGGTGTTCGTGTTAATTGTTGATTAAGAAGCATTAGAGAAAGGAAGACCACCTTTTCCAAACTCCTGAGATGACTCCAAAGAATCACGAGTAGAATAGAGAGAGAGATATACCAAATTTTTCATTGGTGACTGTGACGAGACAGCAACACAATACAGCAACAGTGAGTACTTCAACATTTAATTACACCATTGTATGGACGACATCATTAGATCACAGCGAGCATTATGTAGATTTGCAAACTTGATATCCACATGTTTAGACACTGTAATTTCATCCGTGAATATTGCATTCTCATCACACACCAAATACAAGCCTGATAGATCCATAAAGATTACTCTAGATATATCCTGCCTCAGGAGTAAACTAGAGATTCGACACGCTGGTACACTAGCCTAAATCAATGTGCAACTTTTTTTCGTGTAAACATATAGAGTTATGGCCTACCAACAACCCCATCCGACTAGATCAGGTCCCGACCACCCATATAGAATCGCCAAATGTGCTTTTCCAAGCATTTGATGAAATGACGGCAGATCTAAAGGAAAGTCTTAACAGCTTTGCAATGTCATCCATTGATAGAGAGGACCAGCGTATTAAGCATGAAACCTTACATAACCATGTATGGCACATCATACCTTGAGTCCTGTCATTTTGCACTTGACGCAATGTGACCTGGCCAGCCAGGCGACCCAGCCTACATCGTCAGTTGGACAACTCGAGGCCAACTGCATAAGGATATCAAAACGTACCTAGCCACCCGAGACAGAAAGACAATTACATGGGACGAGATTCACGCACACATCATTAAATTTTTTGACTCGGCCAATGAGTCTGAAAGGCTCAAATGTGAGATTGAGAATTTGCGACAGAAAAGAGGCGAGGGAATCAATTCATGTAACCGCCGTTTCAAGACCATGGCCAAAAAGGCATAACCCGATGATAACCTCGACAGCATAAGAATCGTAGTGAGAGCATATGTGAAAGCATTAACCAATGTATCTTTAGCCTGACATGTCATCACCAAAGGAAATGATACCCTTGACAAGGCGATGAGGTATACTGAGGAACAAGGCGATATGAGCGATCTGCTTGACGCCATGCATCTAAAGGATAATAGAAAAGATGACCCCATGGAAATAGACACATTTGAAGCAAGAAACAAGGACCCGTACGACACCACAATACAGGACTGGAGAAAGCAGTTAGGGGACCTAGAGACTAGAATGATTGCCCGACAGGAGAAAGCAATGAGGAACATATTCTCGATGGTAAAGGGACTCCAGGAAGAGATGCTTATGAAACTTTCTAGAATGATGCATACTCTGAGTCAATCACAATCAACACCTCGACCGAAATGAGAATGGACCATTAAGTGTTACACCTGTGGTCAAATAGGCCACACGAAGACAGTGTAACCAGGCCATTGGTAACTGACCAACCAATAATAATCAACCTGGCCCACGTTTAACTATTACATGCTACAACTGCGGGAAGTTAGGACACATTGCTCATGCTCCGACCGATGCAACCTTATCGACAGGAACAGCCATCCTGAACTCCGCGACAGGTACGACCGACACAGAATCATGGGACGAAGTGACAGCATGAACCCAAAAACATGGGAATGGATGAAATGGCCTACCCATCATCACGCAATGACATTCGACCATAAATGCTGGAAATGTGGTGCACCCGGACATCTCGAGATGCAATGCCCCTATTATAATCTACTGGTAGAGGATATGGAGGTGGATGTGACAACACCCACATGGGGATCCCACAAAGTGATGAGGGACAATTACAACCACCTGAACCGAGAACTGTATGAGGACAGAGATGGTTTCGTCCTAACCAGACACAACACTGATGCATATGGAGTGAGTGCCGCGACCATTATACTAGTGACAGAAGATGATCGTACGCAGAGCCCATGTCTGGCAGAAACAGCCCACACAGCATTTGGTCGTTATACACCAACAGAGGGAGCCCGCGACCGACCAGTTCCTGGTCCGAATGCTATTAAGTGACACCCTTGGTCGCAACGAAGATGTTGATATTGGTAAGCATAGTATAGATATCTTAATCGATACTGGTGCCAGTACCTCACTCATTAGGAGTGACATTTGGAAAACCATGTTAGATGCCCGACCCTTGATGTGCTAGGTGAAACTGAGGTCAAGTTTCAAGGTGCATGGCCCATACCCGTCATGATTGTTAGAAAGATGAAACGCCAGGGATTAATTGGGGTTGCTGCTTTGGATGTGGTTGGGGATATTACTAATTATAAAAGGGCTGAAATGGAATGGTTTGGGAAAACATACAAATTACACGCCCCCCCCCCCACCCCCTATAGGCACCACAATGGGTACTATGCTGAAGCCAGTATCACCGAGACGACTGGTAGCAAAGTTATTGATGATGTTCTCAAGGAATATGCTGATATATTTTATACTGCCTATCTGAAAGAACTGGGTAGGAATCCATCAGGAGAATGTACAATCGCTACCAACTCTTATCCTATTAGACAATGTGCTTATCGATTGCCATTAACAAAACAGCATGTTGTGGAGGAGCAAGTCAAGGAGATGCTGGATGCAGGCGTACTTAGGACTTCATCATCTCCTTGGGATCTTTTATAACCCCAGTACCCAAGAAGGATGGGACGATGAGATTTTGTATTAACTATTGCCATCTTAGTGAGGTAGTGCCTAGAGATAATTTTCCACTACCGAACATTTCTGATATTTTTGATAGTATGCTAGGAGCAACTCTATTTTTTACAATGGATTTGAAGTCTGGGTATTGACAGATTCCAATGGCCACCAAAGACATTGAGAAGACAGCGTTCATGTGCCCAGCTGGGCAGTTCGAATGGACCTGTATACCATTTGGTTTTAGAACCAAGGGCGCATTTTTTTCAATGTGCCTTGAATGCCATTTTCCGTGGTTATGTCGGAAAATTTATGCATGTTTTTGTCGACGATATTGTTGTGTATTCTACAAGTCACAAAGAGCATGCTCATCATTTAGTCCTTGTAATCGAGAGATTGTGTGAACACAATTTCCAATTGAAGCGTAAGAAGTGTGATTTTGCAAGATTGTCGGTTGATCTGCTTGGTTATCACATCTCTGTGGCTGGTATCTCACCCCAGATACAAAAGGTTAAAGTCATTCATGAGATGGCGCTTCCACAGGAGTCAGGACAATATTAGGTGCAACTGGCTATTATAGGTCATGCGTACCAGGGTATGCAGAGATAGCCAGACCCCTAATTGATCTGACGAAGAAGTACCAATGATTCAAGTGGGGTAAGGAACAGCAGGTGGCGTTTGACAAGTTGAAGAACTTGTTGTGCGGTGAGACTGTAATAGCCTACACTGACCTGAAGAAACCTGATGCTTCTTCTTTTGCAATAGGTGCAATTTTAGTGCAGGAAGATGACCATGGCATGGAGCGAGTTATCCAGTATGTAAGCAGTACTCTCAAGGAATCCCAAATCAACTAGCCAGTTATTGAGAAGGAAGGTTACACTGTGGTCTATGCCCTGAAGAACTTGCGTCCCTATCTATTTGGAGCTGATTTTGCCATATATATGGATCACAAACCACTGAAGAGTCTATTTGTGGGTGAAGTCCGTAATACGAAGGTCCAAAGTTGGGCAGTACTTGTAGCCGAGTATGGGTGTAATATTGAATATATTAAAGGTGCCCATACTGTCCATGCGGACATGTTCTCTCATCTGATACAGCCTCATGAAACCACAATGTTCGACACTGCCGATTATGTAATTCCGGAAGTGGGGGATGGAATCCTTCCCTATATTTCGATGGAAGTATATGGTATTCTGTACCAGGAATTATGCGATGAACAGTTAGCTGAATTCCCGGATATGTTCATCAATGTTTTTGATGGGTATGCAGTGCACAATGGGATCTTGTACTATACCTGTGCCCCATCAGCATTGGATACTGAGTACCCACGACTAGTATTACATTCTTGGTATTGTAGATTAGTGATGGAGGAAGCACATCGTCATGCAGGACATCAAGGATTACAGAAGACCTTGAGTCTGATCCATGATGCTTTCATCTGTAAATCCTTGAGAAAGGATGTTATCAAAATGTTGGAGTGAGGTGCGACATGCCAGGTTAATCGACCTGTTAACACTCACCAAGAATATACTGAGATGCCTATGGCGAACTATCCTGGACAAATTATTGGCATGGATTTAGTAGGACACTTTGTCGAGTCCACTATTTTGACTATAGTTGATCACTGCTCTGTGTGGGGAGAGGCATATCCTATTCCTTCGAAGAAAGCGGAGAAAGTTAACGTTAAATTCTTTAAGAAGTATTGTACGAGACATGGTGTGCCTGAGATCTTGATAACTGATCAGGGAGGCGAGTTCAATGAATGTGAACTGAAGTGTCTGTACAAGGACCATGGAACTGATCACCGGAGAACAAGTCCCTACCGCCCACAGACCAATGGTAAAATGGAGAGGTTCAACTGTACCCTGAAGGAACTAATTCATAAAGGGGTGAACAACTAAGCCAGGGGCTAGGAAGGATGAATTAGGTTCTGCTCTGTTAGCTTATCGCACCAGCTGTCATGTAACGACAGGTTATACACCTTTTTATCTTACATATGGCAGACGTGGCAGATTGCCAATGGCGATGCCCATGGATGGTTTTCAAGATTTGGGTGATCATCTCACCAATTTGAATAATGAGTTGGTGAGAGCTCGTGCAAATACTGAGCATTCTCGAGAGCATCATCGAGAGGCTATCAATAAAAGAGCTAATATTGCCGAGTTTAAGGTGGGATATTCCGTTGTTGTGGTGGCGAGTGAGCTGATGAAGCTAACCACCTGTAATGATCCCGAGTATGAGATCTACAGGATTAATGGCCCGGTAGCTAGAGCCAGGTGGTATTGATATTTACATGACAGTATCGGTACCATGAAAAAATACCGCTGTACCACGGTATACCGTCATCTGAGCTTGAGGCATGCCACGAAATTAGAACAATTTTTTCCATTTCCTTTTCACTTCCATCTCCAATCAACGGTAAATATAGGTAAAATAAATAAATTGGCTTCCTGATTTAGAGAAGAAAAACATGACTGTTTAGTTTCACGATTTTATTAGGTCACTATTTTTATTAACGTAATATCATTCACGGGAATATCAGTCAAATGATGTGGTCGACTCGCTAACTATAACCCACTGTTTGAGACATTGGGGTGCACTACTTTCAATATGGATTCTTCTTGCTATTAATGCGTGCGACCAGAAAACGGTAAATTTTATTTTGGCAGTCGAGCCCTTTGATAAACAGAGTCCAGACAAAATCTGCGAGTATTTAAACGGGGCGAGTGTTATACTCTTTTATTTCTGTTGGTGTCGTATATTCTGTTACTCATGAAAACAGGCCTATACACATACATATAACACGACATTGAATATAGCCGATTCCACAGCTTCTGATAATTACCGAATACCCGATGTGCAGACTCGTTACTCGCCATGCTTCACGTGAACAATGCGTGTTAAAAGCTATTTCCGTGAACTTACATGAATTACAAAAACTAAAACACTATAATTTTTAGGTGTCGTTACTTAAACTGGATTTAATCCTTAAAGAAATTTCTTAAAACAAGCCAGAAAAATAAAAAATAACGACTTCAACGCTGCTCGTTGTTAATAAATTAGCATGTGATCGAAACGGCGCGAGCAAATACTACGTTTTAGTAAATTTTCCTTGATAAATTCAGCATAGTAATGTATTTTCCCACGGTCTAGTTCATGAACAACCAATCAGATACGTCTTTGCGAGATTGCTGTTGTGTTTGAATAGCATGCAGTTTGTATGTTATTTTGTTATTCCAGCGAATTTGTTCGGTGACAAAATGCTTGAAGTAATAAATTACAAATAATAGAAACAGGAATAGGGAATATATTATAGTGTAATTACTACCGGTGGACGGCCAAAGAATGAGTTTAGATGTTTTAAATAAAGCAATTTTACCGTGAGACTTTCTCAAGACGTACGTTTGACATACAATTCTGCCTGCCATTATTTTGTAATTGACGTCTTGATGTTTGTTTTTACAACGACCGTTTCACCTCAACTCGGCTAATAGTTAGGGATGCCTGTATTTTTGGCACTATTAGCACTTATTTACCCTTGGTCAATTCAGATTTTATGAATATATTTCTCAAATATTGCTCCAACATTATGAACGGTATTCACGGTATTTGGAAATGTCAATGGTCACTGTATCGGTTCACGGTATACCGCGGTCCTCACGGTACTACCGTCAGACCGCCGAGCTCTACCGGTAGCCCATATACAACATCAGAGGTCTTGTAAAAACTGAGTCCTGAATATATCTACGCTTCGAATTGTTGATCCTGAATTATGTTGGGATAACATTCGAGAGTGACTGATTACGAAACCTGGGAAAGGTACTGCGGCTAGTCACCCGGTGCTGGAGAAGGTAGTTCAATTCTGTAAAGCACCACAACTTCCTATTCTAGTTCCCGAAGGAACAGCTGGTCTCTCAGTTATTTCCCGTCATCCTGGCCGAGTGGAAAAACCAGATCAGGTGGCCATAGAACCCATGATAGAAGAACGCATTGTTACATCAGTTTGCGATATAGAAATGACTAATGAGCATGAGTCATTAGCAGATGAACCGCTGCCCGATGACACATCCAAGATGAGTGTAGATGATGACAGAATAGGACGTATTTTTGGCAGAGCTCCAAATCCATGTCACAATTTGCTGAAACGCAAGCATAGACCTGACTATTTCAGTAATATGCGTAAGCAAATCCCATGCCTTGGTGTGGTGGGTTTTCCGATGGCTGATATGCAATTCCATCGCTATATAGCAGCAGTCATCAACCGCTATATCTCACTCACGGCTCGAGAGTTCATCCAGCAAAATTTGTTCACACATAATTTTGGACTTGTAGTATTTACCACAATGTGTCAGTTTACAATCCGTGTAATATTAACATAATTTTTAGTGCTTAGCATTTATCTTAGTATCAGTGAAACATCATCATCTGATATTCAGAAGGTTAAGAATGGAGTGTTACTTATGCAACATATTCCAATCTCAGTTATTCACGTGGAGTGGGCTATTCTGATGTCTATTTCAGCTCCAGGATTACCCGTTAATTTCGGCAAGCAAGTAAAGGTTATACACGATGTTATCGAAACTGCTAGTGGTAGGAAATTACTGTCTAAACATGATATGATTAGTTTGTCCAGTTGTTTAATAAATGCTCACAAGATTAGTCAGGACGCTACTTCTAGGAAGCATCGTGGATTCCTAAATTCTGTAGGTGACATAGCTTCATCTTTGTTTGGAGTTGCTACTAGCGGAGACATTGAGAAGCTACAGTAAATTGTGAAAGACTCAATGACCAACACCAACAAGATTATCCATTATACTAATGAATTTACAATGCATATTACACATCTATATGCAGTAGTTAATGTGGATAGGACTCGACTTAATGACTTGACAGACGCATTACAGAACACGAGCACACAGATTAACAAGATTGAAACGGGTTTTCTGTCATGGAAACAGAAGATATTTATCCTGACAAGAATTGACCAGGCGGTTAACTCAATAGAGGACACTGCCCATGAGTACCGATGGTCAGTCATGAAATTTCAACGTCGAACTGCTTCGCTAGAGTTAGGACGTTTGACAGAAGAACTATTTAGCCCTGCTGATTTGGTTAGTATGTCTCGACAGATTGATGCCAGGGTGATGTTAATCACTCCATTCCAGTGGTATTATTGTAACATTGTTGTTTAGCCCTTGTGGAAGGATCCGACGTCACTACACTTCGTGACTATTTTACCCTTAATTGACGTTGGAAATTACCTTGAACATGGTGTACACTCGTGGCCCGTTCAGTTAACTGTCTCCGGCCATTTTGTGCATGTAAGTTAAATGTTGTTAATATTGGACTCGATGCGCATATCAATTGGTATTTCACCCCAGACAAGTGCCATGGAGATCGCCTGCGTGTGTGTGAGGGTAATCTATAGATCGACTCTTCCCATCTTCCTTGTCTCGTGAGCATATTGTCTAATACAACCAATCCTGAATGCAAGATTGAACTATCCCGGTCCAATGACACTACCAGCAAATTATTTAAGGGACAGTATATGGGGGTAGTATTACAAACATTTTGAGGAAACCGTAAAAGTACATTGGGCAAGCTCACTTCTGAGCCCACACTTTTGAATGGGATATATGTACTAAACCCCCAGAAATATGCTTACAGTGGAGCCGGCTGACATTATAGGCCCATCATGGCCTACGAACACAAATATGTCAAAATACTGCCAGTTTTGAATATGACCAATATAGAGATCTTGGATACGTTAAACCAATCTCAGATGGTAAAACATCTTGAAACCGTCAAGTGGGAGCGTTTACACAAGGTCAAAATGCTTAACTTGACACATTTATCTGATATAGATATCGACGCGATCGGGATCAATGAATTAGGACATCGTACTATTATTGTTATTGCATTATCTACCTGTATTATATTATTATTATTTGTTGTATATATTTCATATCGATGCAGTGTTTGGCCAAAAGTCAAGCTATGCTGCATCAGTTGTTTAACTAAGTCGAAGGTGCATCTGAAAATTCAGGAGTGAATTCAGGGTGAGCAGTGCACTACTCATACGCCATGGGAACTGATCCACCTGGGTGGGTTAATCAATGAATCAATGCAAGCGGGCAGCTGCACGGAATATGGCATCCCAATCTCTGTTCCGGCGAGTGCAGTGTTGCTTTTGATGAACCTTTATATCCGGTTACCTGAAACAAATACCGGTTAGATACAAAATTTGTACTGTATTGTGCTATATTCGCACAGATTATTCACTTTGTTGTGGTATGATACGCTATTACCATCATTACGCAGTTGTACCATTTCATCACTCTACTGTAAATATGCACAAACCTGTAAAGTTTCTTGCAATATTTTATTTTATGATTAGTTACACTTAGTATATTGCACTCACCTAGCATACACAGAAGTTGTCCGGTATGAGATCCGTTCTCATAACCGATGTATCTCCAGTGTGTACTCCACCCTGAGACACATGGGCACTTGGGATAGCAAGGGGATGAGGCAATCCAGGATGACGTAAGTCACTGAGAGCCTTCCCCTGTGGTTGGCATATGTTACTATTGCGATGTAATCAACTTGGAGCCACATGGCATATGCCATTACACGCAACTGCATTGCAACTAGGTTTAATTATGTCAATTTATTATCACTGTTTATTTTTAGTTACAAACTGTTTTGATTATTGTATTGTAATGTTGTTTAATGTCATATTCTATGAACTGGGTGATGTTTATGATTGTTGTGTTGTTATGTATTATTTTATTTTGTACATAGTTATATTTATATGTCATGATGTGATATGAATATTCGTTAGTAGAGGGGTGTGGAGATGTGTGGCTGTAGATGGTGCACAGCTAATTAAATGAACTGGTCATTTAACTTCGGTCGATGGGCATATAAAAATATGGGATTTGTGGGCTAGCTACCCACAAACCCTATGGCTACCTTTTGGTACCCAGGTAAATATTTGCAAATGACCTTTTGATACTGTGTGGGTCAAGTATGTTTTGGATCACATCCTCAGCTTGAATATTCATAACATCGTCATCATTATATGTCACTGATAATAGGACCAACTATTTAGTTCGCTATGGACAGTTAGTCATTGTGTATATGTCATTAGCAATAGGGGCAACTATTCAGGTCACTATTGGCAGTGAGTAGTAGAGACCGTTTTATAGGTTGCTATGATATGATAGAGTGGTGTAACATTTATGCAATGATTATTTATATTGTGTCGGGATATCCGATTACAGTGACCGCTATTATTATAAGTTATGCATGTTGCATGCTGAAGGTATAAATGATATAGTTTATGTGAATGTTTTGAGGGATTCTAAATGGATAATTATAATCACTGGTGATGGACAAATTGGATTAGCCATATTAGATTTCCATTTGATTAGGATTTGTTGCTACAATCAATCTAGTTTTGTCATGTTCACAATCAGGATTTAGAGTGAATAATTTAGACAAATATTCAACCCACACAAAGTCATAGTCATAATCATAGTCCGTTATGAAAAATCTAACTGAATCTTGAACCCTTTGATAGGCTAGAAACTGGTTCTGCCACTTTGGTACAAGTTATAGATACCGTGACGTTAAGATGCTGTTGGATTAAGTTCCAAATAGATCTTAAGGTCACTTCTTGGTACAACAAGGTCTTACAAGATGGTTAATTAAGAAAGGATATTACATGATTTGAAGAAGTTAGTCAGATAGCAGGAAGAGAGTATACAGATGCAGTTATGTGATTCAGCACCACGCAGAAATCCCATGATGTATGCGTAATTCTGGTAATTACCCAGAATGTACATGTCAGGTCAGCGATTACCTAAGCATACGTCATGACGACTTATAACCATTAGTTAGCAAATCCAAATATAGTTCTCCTATAGTAAAGCAATCCTGATGAGTTAATACTTGACTGGTTAACGCTCTTGTCATAATAAAGCCAATGAGTAAGTGGCACAAAGTATGCAAGGAATTGATGCTTGATGAGACTTGTCAAACCAGAGTTGTATACATATTCTGTCAAGGGGCATCTCTTGCTTGCTGGTTCCGACCGGTTGAACCCGACCATCTTTTGAATGTGGGAAGGAGTGTGTTAACAAATCAAGGTAGTTAGATTTTGGCAATCACCAGGGAAGCCCTCTGAAACGTCATTAGACCGACGTCATGCACGGATCTACTTTTATTGTATATAAAGACTTAAATGACAGAAATTCATTAATCTTCTGATTGCGCTCTTTATTGTGCAAATAATAAATTAGAATTTATCATTATTACTTTTGAAAAGTGTTGTGTTAATTGTTGATTAAGAAGCATTAGAGAAAGGAAGATCGCCTTTCCCGAACTCCCGAGATGATTCCAAAGAATCATGAGTAGAATAGAGAAGAGATATACCAAATCTTTCAATCTGCCCATCTGTCTGTATCACGGACTATGCCAGGTTGGTTGTAGTTAGCGGCCGTTCGTAAACATACAACTCGATTTGTTTAATGAAACAATATCTTTAGAAAACAGAAACTAAAAGTAAAATGTTATTCAGACAAAGACGCCATCTAGTGATGATGTCAAAAGACAGAGGGAAGCCAAATACATGTGCTCATAGCAGATGAATAATCTCTAAAGTGAGATGATCACTAAAGACAGATATCACTAAAGACAGATGCTCACTAAAGACATATACCACTAAAGTCACATGTTCATTAAAGACAGATGGTCACTGGAGACAGATGGTCACTAAAGACAGATGGTCACTAGAGACAGCTGATCACTAAAGACAGATGGTCACTAGAGACAGCTGGTCACTAAAGACAGATGGTGACTGGGTGACAGATGGTCGCTAGAGACAGATGTTCACTAAAGACAGATGTTCACTAGATACAGATGGTGACTAAAGACATATGTTCAATAGAGACCGATGGCGACTAAAGACAGATGTTCACTAAAACAGATGTTCACTAAAGACAGATGGTCACTAGAGATAGATGGTCACTAGAGACAGATGGTGACTAAAGACATATGTTCACTAAAACAGATGTTCACTAAAGACAGATGGTCACTAGAGATAGATGGTCACTAGAGGCAGATGGTCACAAAAGACAGATGGTGACTGGAGACAGATGGTCACTAAAGTCAGATGGTGACTGGAGACGGATGGTCACTAAAGACAGATGGTGACTGGAGCCATATGGTCACTAGAGACAGATGGTCACTAAACACAGATGGTCACTAAAGACAGATGTTCACTCGAGACAGATGGTCACCAGAGACAGATCTTCACTAAAGACAGATGATCACTAAAGACAAATTGTCACCGGAGACAGATGACCACTGGAGACAGATGGTCACTAAATACAGATGGTCACTGGAGACAGATGGTCACTAGAGACTGATGTCCACTAAAGATAGATGGTCACTAAATACAGATGGTCACCAAATACAGATGGTCACTGGAGATAGATGGTCGCTGGAGATGACATATGGTCACTAAAGAGAGATGGTCACTGGAGGCAGATGGTCACTGGAGACAGATGTTCACAAAAGAGATGGTCACTGGAATCATATGGTCACTAGAGATAGATGTTCACTAAAGACAGATGTTCACTAAAGACAGATGGCCACTAAAGGTAGATGGTCACTAAAGGCAGATGGTCACTGGAGACAGATGCGCACTAAAGACAGATGGTGACTGGAGCCATATGGTCACTAGAGACAGATGGTCACTAAACACAGATGGTGACTGGAGACAGTGACCAGACAGATGTTCACTGGAGACAGATGGTCACCAGAGACAGATCTTCACTAAAGACAGATGATTACAAAAGACAAATTGTCACTGGAGACAGATGACCACTGGAGACAGATGGTCACTAAAGACAGATGGTCACTGGAGACAGGTGATCACTAGAGACTGATGTCCACTAAAGACAGGTGGTCACTAAATACAGATGGTCACCAAATACAGATGGTCACTGGAGATAGATGTTCGCTGGAGACAGATGTTCACAAAAGACAGATGATCACTGGAGACAGATGGTCACTAGAGATAGATGTGCACCAAAGACAGATGTTCACTAAAGACAGATGGTCACTAAAGACAGATGGTCACTAAAGGTAGATGGTCACTAAATGCAGATGATCACTGGAGACAGATGATCACTAAAGACAGATGGTCACTAGAGACAGATGTTCACTAGATACAGATGGTGACTAAAGACATATGTTCAATAGAGATCGATGGCGACTAAAGACAGATGTTCACTAAAACAGATGTTCACTAAAGACAGATGGTCACTAGAGATAGATGGTCACTAGAGACAGATGGTGACTAAAGACATATGTTCACTAAAACAGATGTTCACTAAAGACAGATGGTCACTAGAGATAGATGGTCACTAGAGACAGATGGTCACAAAAGACAGATGGTGACTGGAGACAGATGGTCACTAAAGTCAGATGGTCACTAGAGACAGCTGGTCACTAAAGACAGATGGTGACTGGAGACGGATGGTCACTAAAGACAGATGGTGACTGGAGCCATATGGTCACTAGAGACAGATGGTCACTAAACACAGATGGTGGCTGGAGACAGATGGTCACTAAAGACAGATGTTCACTCGAGACATATGGTCACCAGAGACAGATCTTCACTAAAGACAGATGATCACTAAAGACAAATTGTCACCGGAGACAGATGACCACTGGAGACAGATGGTCACTAAATACAGATGGTCACTGGAGACAGATGGTCACTAGAGACTGATGTCCACTAAAGATAGATGGTCACTAAATACAGATGGTCACCAAATACAGATGGTCACTGGAGATAAATGGTCGCTGGAGATGATATATGGTCACTAAAGAGAGATGGTCACTGGAGGCAGATGGTCACTGGAGACAGATGTTCACAAAAGACAGATGGTCACTGGAATCATATGGTCACTAGAGATAGATGTTCACTAAAGACAGATGTTCACTAAAGACAGATGGCCACCAAAGGTAGATGGTCACTAAAGGCAGATGGTCACTGGAGACAGATGCGCACTAAAGACAGATGGTGACTGGAGCCATATGGTCACTAGAGACAGATGGTCACTAAACACAGATGGTGACTGGAGACAGATGGTCACTAAAGACAGATGTTCACTGGGGACAGATGGTCACCAGAGACAGATCTTCACTAAAGACAGATGATCACAAAAGACAAATTGTCACTGGAGACAGATGACCACTGGAGACAGATGGTCACTAAAGACAGATGGTCACTGGAGACAGATGATCACTAGAGACTGATGTCCACTAAAGACAGGTGGTCACTAAATACAGATGGTCACCAAATACAGATGGTCACTGGAGATAGATGTTCGCTGGAGACAGATGTTCACAAAAGACAGATGATCACTGGAGACAGATGGTCACTAGAGATAGATGTGCACCAAAGACAGATGTTCACTAAAGACAGATGGTCACTAAAGACAGATGGTCACTAAAGGTAGATGGTCACTAAATGCAGATGATCACTGGAGACAGATGATCACTAAAGACAGATGGTCACTAGAGACAGATGTTCACTAGAGACAGATGGTCACTAACGACAGATGGTGACTGGAGACAGATGATCACTAAAGACATATGATCACTGTAACGACAAGTTCTTAATGGTACGACTGTTAGGATTACTCCTAAAATTAGTTTGCTTGCTAATTGGGCGCCCAATCAAATATGTTTTCAATGGCTATGGTTTCCATTTTTAAATATGTAGTATCTACAAGTGTTTAGTTGGTCTTAAATTATATATGTAAACAAATAATAGTTATTATATCTGTCATATGCAAAGTGGGGGACAAAGGAATTACTGGCACACGGCCTAGGGTCTGTCGGATATTTCTTACATGATCTGAATTTAACTACTTCAGTAGGCCTACCGGGTATCCTATCATACAGCTTACAAGCTACAGCCTGCATAACAGTACATGGATCCAGCTTGGCGGCCAGGTGAACGTGTTAGGCTCCTTAAAGTGTCAAAGTGTCATTACGAGCTTTTAAAATGAAGACATCTATAATCGATTTAAAGCAGGATAAATATTTTCCTTTATATAGCTCAGAATGAAAGATATGAATTTTGGCCCAGTATCATTCCGGCTTAATTATTACCATCCAGCATTCAAAATTCTAATCTAAAATATAGGCAAATTTGTCCAGAGAAAACACGCGTTTTCTCATTTAAAAGTCAGGAGACGCCATCTGAGAACATTAGACTTCAAAATTTTCCGCGGGAGGACCTCGAACCCTCAAATTGATGAGAGGGGATCATTCCTGATCAACTGACATCCATATCACAACAAGCCACACTAAATCCATTGGTTACGCCACAGTATATAGTACTTCACTACCATCATTGTTCGACTGGGAAACTATAGTTAAGTTCAATAGTCTAATATTTGCTACCAGAATGTACCAATTTTCACCGGGTCATATATACAGGATATACTCCGAAATGTTACGCTCGGCTGGCAAATAATCAACTATAGTTAGTGATATATCACCAAAGCGAACGTTCCCAATTGTTTTTTATCGAAGCCGTTATCAATTACATGTGCGAATGTTCTGATCTAGCACCGTTTTCCGTCGAGATCACGGTTATCGCGTGTTTGAGTGAGGAATGTTGCGGGAGGCCTATTCATGTCTTCAGCCCGTTGAGGCTATACTGGGTCAGTTTGTAACAGCATGTGCCATTCTGACAAGGACACAACAATGTCAGAAACACCACCGTAGGCCTACAGAGTGTAGAGACTTGTCCAAACATCTCCGGAGAATCAGTCAATGGTCAGTTGTCGGTATTGAAACCAATAATGAGATATCCAGCCAATTACATTTTATAATGTTTTTCGCTACTAGCACAAAATCTTGACAAAAATATTCCCCATAGTCGACTAACATACGCATTTTGAAAATAAAGTTTATTCAAAGTCATATGGCAGAATTGCGGCCATGTTTTGTCGTCATGTCTCGGCCTGTTGGCTTACTAACTGTGGTATGGCCATCATTGAGCGCGCACTACCAATGGAGAAATTCAGTTTTAGCTATGCCCCGCCCATCTCTAGCTAAACTGCTCCCACACTTCGTCCGTGTCGGGATCGATCGATCCCTGAACTCCCTGACTATCAATTCCAGAAAACTATACAAGTAAGCTGTTGAATATTTTCAAACTATTTAGTTTGAGCGTTGTTGCTGCCTGTGGCAGTAACAGCGCCCGGTCAAATTAGTTTCAAAATATTAAACAGCATGTTTATTAAAGGAACGGAAAAGGGAAATAACAAATGATGTTTATTGGTAATCTCATACACCATTAAATAAACTACCATCGGTAAAAATGGAAATGAATCTGGATTATTTGCGAAAAAGCATTTACTAAATCTAGGAGCTCTTAACTTGGAGCCAATTAGTGACCAAGCCGGTGCTTCTCACTCCGCCTTATGCCAACTGCGCGTGCAGGTATACCACATAGCCCTACCTGAATATAACGAATGCACACCTGAAAATAGTTTTGCAACCGGTATGAATAGTGTTCGCAATATGACGGCTACTGAATATTTTGACATTCGTGTGACTGAATGTAGACTTTGTCTCTGGAAACAACGGCTTTCAGTCAAATTGTTTTAAAACGAGACGCGAATATAACTGAGCTTATATGACAGGCTTTAGCGCGTATTATTTAATCGCTCAGCATACACCAGAGTGCTTGGGTCCAACTTCGTTACTAATTGGTTCCCGCCAGAATGACGTCGATGGCATTTAGCTGCTTTTTTCTAATTATTCTGATTTATTTCTGTTTTTCACTGGTGGGTATAGGTTGATTATTATATAAAGCTGTCATTCAAGAGCATATGTTAGTTCCCTGTTCCTTTCCTTTAAATAGTAAAAGGCATGCAGTTCGTACTACAATGCTTAGTCCGTCATCAATTATGCATTCGTCATCAATTATGCGTTCGTGATGTCCCTAGTCACGTCATTCGTGGCGTAATTGATTATAACGTCAGTCTATACGTCACGTTGTTGATTATGACGTCATATGACTGATGGATAAACTGGAATCCTCCATTATATAAGATCTATGCTATTTTGATCAAACTTAATGATAATGCAAACTATTGCACGCCGTTGTTTATTGAGAGTATGGCAATGTGTCTGTTGAGATATGTCAGTCACAATAACGCCCAGTTGCTTGATTTTAAACAACAAGCAAAATTAGTGACATTTTGACCGACATTCGTGTCTCGCGAGATCCTATTCGATATGAGAACGTATTCTCAGCACGAAGCCACGGCATGATTTTTAGATTGCTTTGGTGACTGACCTGATTAATAAGTGAGTCAGACCGGTACAGTGGAGTCGGGGTTCGGGTGGAGGGGGCGACGAAGGAACCCCCTAAATTTCATTTTTACATATCTATGTATTGAATTTGTCTATATTTGATATGAATATGAGTCAGATATGACTAATGTTAATATCATCTATTTTGTTGATATTTTTGCCTAGATTGCTGGAAAATGCAGCATTTTACTTTCAGAAATAGAAATTCCTCTTAAGATGGGGGAGCTTCCCGCACCACGAACCCCGTTCAGACTCCCACCATACGGCCCTGTGAGTGGTAACAAACCCTTGGGTCGTGTATTCTGTTCATATTAATACCAAGTTTATGGAGTTCCATACAGGAGAACATTATTATGTAACCTATTACGTTACCCATAACACCCTACAACAATTTTATTTTGCGGAAGATAGGTTTTCCAAATGTGTTAAAAAGGTTGGTGGGCGGTACATTTGGAAGCAAAATATTCCATGTGAACATGGATTTTCTTAGTCAATCGGGTGTCGAGCCTCGGAAAATATCGAAGGAGTTGAGCTGTGGGTTTTGTATGAGGACCCATCTCAGCCCATGAACTAATGTTAAAGAGTGTATCTCCCTCCATACGCCCTGAATATATATCGGGCATGGGCTGAACTTGAAGTTGTATACGTAACATCCTCGCATATGTTTTTTCGTTTATTCCTTTTCGCCTATTGTTGACCATAATTATGCATTGTGTAATTTGTCATTGTATGGCGGGATACAGCTTGCAGTGGTCAGACATTGTGGCACCTGTCGTTCTACTAATTGAGTGATAACTGCACACAGGCGTCCATCTATAAATGGCGAGATATAGTAAGTTGACTGTGAGAATCATTCAACCTCGTGTTTATTTAAACATAGTTAGGCCATCTCGTGGCGTGTGGGTCTATCATCCGTATGTTTCAAACCAAAGCACGGATTTTGGAGTGTTTTAATGTGTATACCATTTGAACCCTGGTTTCCCAGAATCTTCATTTCAAAGTAACTACACAGGTAAGCTGTTGATTATTTTGAAACTAATTCGACAGGAACATATTGCTGCCATAGGCAGCAGCAGGTTCCAGTCAAATTAGTTTCAAAATATTCAACATGATAGCTCTTGCATTGTAAATTATTTTTCTAATTTGACTTGTCTGGTTCAAAGGGTTAAGAGTTCTCGACTCGTGTGAGATTCTGTTAAAGATTATTGGATGATAAGTTCTTTGTCGGGTGATGAAGAGCATCTATCAGCAATCAGCATTGATCGTCTTTGTCAGTTGATGAAGAGAATCAGTTAGTCAACAATCATTACTGATTGTGGTAATGGGAATCATCCAAAACATTTGAGTCACATCGCGCCGGTAATTTGCGAGAATCAGCCGATCAATCGACTGACAAACAGATCGAGACGGACGGACGGACGGGCGGGCATACACGTGCGGCGCACGCACGCAAGCAAATAGACAGGTATTGCATTCGGGTATTGATTCAAACTATTTGAATTAGTCTACGATCGATCGACTGACACACAGATCGAGACGGACGGGCGGGAATGCACGTGCGGCGCACGCACGCAAGCAAACAGACAGGTATTGCATTCGGGTATTGATTCAAACTATTTGAATTAGCCTATCTTACAGGAAAGTCAGGCTGTGTGACCCATTGGCACCCACACTGTATTAATAAATTCCATAGAATGACCAAGCTGGAATCGTCTTCATTAGCACAAACCACAGTGTTTTAATTAGGAAATTACTACTATTAATTATGAGATGACGTGAGCATCTTTTCTGTCTGCGTCATAGATGTCTTCTCAGCAGTCACCATGGAGTGCAACACTAAGCTAATAATTGCTGATATTTATCAAATTGCCGAGTCATGCATTTCTAAAATGTGTCGTTATCGCCCGACAATTGCACTAATGCGGACTAATTGTTGAATATAGATGTAACAGATGACACGTTATCATCCGTAACAAAAGAATCCAACTTGACAATTGGCGAGGAGGAAGTGGTCAGTGTTTCTCTGACGTAACCGATTGGTTCTTAGACTGGTCAGCCCATTCACTGGTCATCGTGTATTGTGGCAATAATGAGGCGATAAATGCACTGGACGGAACTCAATCGGCAATGCTTTGACATGCATACCAACTATCGAAAATAAACCGGTTCTTGTCTTATTTTCTAAGTGATGAACAATTACTTTTCAGAAGTGCATATATTTGTGATCACAATCAAACCTGTCTATAACGGACACCTGCTTGGGGTGGTGTTGGTGGTGGTGGGGGTGGCATAGGATAGGGAGGCGAGATGTCCTAAAGGTGCATATTCACACCAGAATGATTGAAAATTAAATTGTTAAAATTGCATACTTTTATCAGCTTAAATTATGTGCCTATGTGTAATGAAACGAAATAAATCTTAACATATGATGATTCCATTCCACATAAATTAATATAATTTTTTAAGTTGCGAAATTGAAACAGAGGCCCGTGCCTCTGTTTCTATTTCACAACTTAAAAAAATTATATTAATTTAGGAAGCTAAGGAAGGGGGTGTTCTCACACAAAATCGGTCAAAGTTATGCATTTGTTGTATATGTGTGGGCTGCGGGTTGAAGCTTACCCGGTTGAACGTTGAACAAGTGTTTACGTCCACGGTTCATGCACTGTAAACAACCAAAGCCTTGGCGCTATAAATATCATTTCATACAGAGTAGCAGCAGACGTATTCTTGTATAACCCCATGACCGTTTTTCAGATTTTAAGTAATGCAATAAAACTATGACGTGAGGAGCAACAATGAGACATTTTGTAGCGTTGTTTTATTCACGTTGACTCACTTTTCGGAAATTGGACCCAGAGTGAAGTCGCAAAATTTGGGCCTATATCGCGCAGATCAGTTTTGATTCACGCCCTATACCGCAGGCTAATATCATTACATACCATATATCTCAAAAACCTCAGAAATACAGTGAAACTGCACATAACTGATGCTTGATGCCTCGAGCCGTTTTGGCAGTGACCTTCTGATTGGTGGGCGCGTGCGTGCGTGTGTGCGTGAGTGCGTGCAGGGGCGCCGGAAGCGCGGGGGGGGGGGGGGGGGAGCTGACCCTGTTGCCCTTTGGCAAGGAGGGGGGGGGGGGGCAGCGGGGGTGGGGGGGGGGGGCGGCGGGGGTGGGGGGGGGGGGGGGGGGGAAGCTGTGCACTTTACCTGTTTCTATGCGAAAAGTTAGTAAACTTTACATTAGAACTTTAAACCAGATTTTTAGAATATTCAGAGCAGACTGAGCAGTTGCATTAAAGTTCAGTTGTTTTGACATAAACACACGTCCATAATGTACTATGGGAGCGCTTCCAGGCCGAAGCAAATCATCAATGTAAACGCTATTTATGTAGTGGCAGTTACATGTAACATATTGACTTTTTTATCTGTAAACGTTGCATGTATCTTTGCAAATAAACATAAGATACATAGTCATAGGCTATTTGAATTTTTGAAGTGATACTGGTCCGGGCTCCGTTAATGCCTTGCTTAGTGAGTAGAATAGAATATATGTGCAATGATGGGCCGCTGGGTGCATCAATGTGGAAACACTAAGGGATATTAAAATTAACAGCAACTCTCGAACTCACATTTTTAATTGACGTGTGAAGCAGATGCAAAGGTAGAAATAATTTGTATACATATGGCCGAAGTGCAATGTCGGTGGGTGTCTTTGAGGAATGTGACTAAGATTTGCCCCCCCCCCCATCCCCCTCCCCCGCCACACACATCTATAGAATAGGAGAAGAGTGTGACTGGGGCCTCCATCGAAAAAATGTAAATATTAAATGCTCTTAGACGCCATCTCCTAAGTAACACATATCATTCTCCTGGATTTTTTAACACTGTGCTATTTATATGAGTATGAGCTCTCACCCGCCCCCCCCCCCACCCAACCCCACCACACCCCACCCCCACCACCACCCCACCCCACACCCCAGACAAAGACATTTTGTGAAACTGCTTGACATGAAACTCAAGAAACTTCATGGACTTCATCTAAGGCAAGAGCTGAACAAACCTTGTTCACATGTTCAATATGATTCGTAGATTTGTCTCGGATAACCTAGTTTTTACACCCAAAAAACCCCACTTTTCCTCTGAATCCCGCAGATTGCAAATATAATTAGAAACTAAGGTTCAATTAAATATTTTCAAGCCAAACTGCACAGGTCGTCCGTGCAGACACATGCACGAATACACGCACACCCAACGTACGCATCTGATACAATAACCCGCCCGCCCACCCACTCGCCCACATTGTGAATTGGGAATAGGTTCAATTGAGCAAAGAATACATAAGGTCTTCGATTAACATCGCTCTAACATTTATAGGTAATCATAAGAAACTCAGAATGCAGGAAATCGACTCATGAGCCTGCATCTTTCAATGGGTTTTTTCTTGTCGTGCTTAGGAAGGTGGGTATCCCCGAACACCCTTCTATGAGAGGAGGGGTGGGGGAAACCCCATTTCAAACCTTCCTCCAGACAATGCCATTCAGTGTGCCCTTTTTGTAGAACCTGACCCCGCCCCTCAAATTTGTTTCCGGCGCCCCTGCGTGCGTGGGTGAGTTGGTGGGTGGGTGGGGTGTGTGTGTGGGTGGGGTGGTTTAGGTGACAATATGTGTTGACTTGGGATGTACCTGGCAGTTATGGGAATATGCTGATCTACCTGTGGGTGGCATGCGCTCAACCGGTGCATGCTTAGAAGAGGTTCAGGTATCTGAGATTGTCTACCCCAACCCCACCCTTGTCTTCGGGACCCTACAATATACACAGCTTTAATGAATTATCTCCAATAACCTGTACATTTTCCACTGATGTGGAAAGGTTTCCAAATAACAGTGCATCTTCTTACAGCTTTGCTGAGGATTGAATCATTTTGAGTTGCTTTACCTTGCCCATGCCATATAAGGCTGATGTTGACAGTCCTCTACATGGCTGATGTTGACAGGCCTCTACATGGCTGATGTTGACAGTCCTCTACATGGCTGATGTTGACAGTCCTCTACATGGCTGATGTTGACAGGCCACTACATGGCTGATGTTGACAGTCCTCTACATGGCTGATGTTGACAGTCCTCTACATGGCTGATGTTACCAGTCCACTACATGGCTGATGTTGACAGTCCTCTACATGGCTGATGTTGACAGGCCTCTACATGGCTGATGTTGACAGTCCTCTACATGGCTGATGTTGACAGGCTACTACATGGCTGATGTTGACAGTCCTCTACATGGCTGATGTTGACAGTCCTCTACATGGCTGATGTTACCAGTCCACTACATGGCTGATGTTGACAGTCCTCTACATGGCTGATGTTGACAGGCCTCTACATGACTGATGTTGACAGTCCTCTACATGGCTGATGTTGACAGTCCTCTACATGGCTGATGTTGACAGTCCTCTACATGGCTGATGTTGACAGTCCTCTACATGGCTGATGTTGACAGTCCTCTACAAGGCTGATGTTGACAGTCCTCTACATGGCTGATGTTGACAGTCCTCTACATGGCTGATGTTGACAGTCCTCTACATGGCTGATGTTGACAGGCCTCTACATGGCTGATGTTGACAGTCCTCTACATGGCTGATGTTGACAGTCCTCTACATGGCTGATGTTGACAGTCCTCTACATGGCTGATGTTGACAGTCCTCTACATGGCTGATGTTGACAGTCCTCTACATGGCTGATGTTGACAGTCCTCTACATGGCTGATGTTGACAGTCCTCTACATGGCTGACGTTGACAGTCCTCTGGCTAAAATTTCTTTAGCCACTGTGATGCATATCTTCTGTTTCCTAGTTTATAGGAACTATTGGAAGTGCTTGCGTGATAGAGTAGCAGGATCAAAATATCTGTATCATCGGCAACAACTATCGTGGTTCTCTTCGTTTGCGAGAACTCTAATGCCTTCTTCACAATCGCATCAACTTCATCTCCCGTATGCACCACCTCAACACCTGCGTTTGTTAAATCTTCTGCCAACATGGTGCTCTTATTCTTTGACAGAAAGTCAATTTTGTTTCCTGGAACAGGTATGTTGTTTAGAACAGCCTATTCGATTACGTTGTAGTCGCTTCTGCTCTTGATCAATTGTTGTTGTTGCATGATAACCGTTAAAGAAAACAGCTATCATATCGCCACTCCAACTACCCTGCCATGTATTACTACAGACACGAACGAGTTACATACAGTTTCCATTGTCCCAACCTATCCGATGTAAAAGTGCATAGTCATCAAATACTCGTACCACGGGCTCTGGGTCCTCTTGGAGTACAATTGCAGTGTCGATTTCAACTATATACTTTGCCATTTGTGAGATTTGGGATTTTCTCATCATACCAACATCATGGAAAAGTCATTGACATATCGTAGCTGGTGAAGCATAGAATATGTCACCTCTACGATAGCAAATACACAATTAGAAATGAACTACTATACTCTTTCTATGAACTATCGAGGTAGCTCTGCTCACTTTGGAGGTCAACTGTACAATTCCTCATTAGTGCTACGGGAATGGCGTCATATCCAGGAGTACGCAACAACGAGAACCATAGAATCCCAAACAAGACATCAATGTTATACTGACTGTATATTGACAAAATCTTTGGCAGTTTGCTTTACCAAATACAAGTCTAGATTTGTATCAAGATCACAATGTCCTTGACCTCAAAAGTCGAATGTCTTTGTGCTGCTCCTTCTGGTTGAAGTAACTGTGTGCACATGCTCAGTTTCAATAACGTAGCCAATTCTGAAAGGCAAGAAGTAGAAGAACCTTACCGTTAAAGCCTGCATTTTTGTACAAATGTTATAATGACCTTGAGCTTTGACTTCAATATCGTTGTGAACCATCTACTTGATATAAGGAAGCATGTGTCCAAGTTTATTCCTAATAGGGTACACCAATCCCGAGATAAAAGACGATGTGCTAAGCTAAGACAAAAAGTTAGCCGCGACTGGAGGCAGATGGGCAGATGGGCAGGCAGGCAGGCAGACAGGCAGGCATGCAGGCAGGCAGGCAGGCAGGCAGGCAGGCAGGCCAGCCGGCCGCCCGGCCGACCGACCGACCTACCGATGGACGGACAGATAGACAGACAGAGTAACCGAACCCATCGATATATTAGCGAAAATTTTAATTGTCACCAATAACAAAAAAACAAAAAAAACAGACATACGGAGTAACGAACCAATCGATACATTGGCGAACTCTTTTTTCACCGATAATAATGGTGCCTTCAAACATCCAACTAAAAAGGTGGCTTCGAAGAAGTCGATTGTCAATTAATTTTTTCTAAATATTTTCTAGGCTTACTGCTTGAGGAAAACCTTAAGGCGTTCATACGGCGGGAAAAAGTGCTTTACTTATTTAACGCTCGCTTAAGACCGTTAGATTTTGAGCAGTACGCTTTCGTTAAGCACGATTGCATTCGACTGGTAGACTGGTACTGATTTATAAGTCGAATTTCTCATGTACCGTGCCAGCTAAATTTACCAGAAAATGTCCTAACTAGCGCGACATAAGTTCGGAATATAAATCAGATTGTCTGGCACGGCGCGACTCCGAGTCGTGATTTTGAGCTTTCGAGTCGAGCTAGAGCGTTACTCGACTGAAGCACAACTTTAGAACGGCATATCGGTGGTCAAGTCTTGACATCTGATTGGGAAATGGTCTGAAAATAAAACTCATTCGTTCGTTCGTTCGTTCATTCTTTCATTCATTCATTTATGTAGGCACACACGTGCATGCACATGAACGCGCACACACATACACAGTCGCGTGCACACGCACACATGAACCAACACACAATTATTCGTTTTCAGTTTTATTATACGGACAGGGAAGATGCATAGAACGAGCTGCCATAGTCATGTGCAAAATATAACGCTTGTCATTTTCTGTATCGGTACAAGGGTGTGCACGAAATTTGTCAGGGGGTTGGTTGGGTGGAGGGGCAGAGGTGGAGTGGGTGGGGTGAGGTTAAAGGGGCCTTTTTCAAAAAACCATATTTTATTGTACTGATAATACAAGGGGATTGGGCACAAGTTCCATCAACTTAGCTAGGCCCTCTCCCTACATAATCATTAAGACGGCAAAATGCGTAAAATAGTTAAATACAAACGTATATACAGTAAAGAAATTATGATAAATATGAAAGTAGAAAGTAGAGAGGTAGAGAGAGAGAGAGAGAGAGAGAGAGAGAGAGAGAGAGAGAGAGAGAGAGAGAGAGAGAGAGAGAGAGAGAGAGAGAGAGATATTTAGTATCACTTAGCAGTTAGTACGTATATGTTAAAAGCGTTTGGTTTGTTTTATATAATTCTGTATATTTTTTAGCAAAACATCGTTCATTTGTGGAGATAAATCTGGATTTCCCTTCATCCTACTATGGCCCTAAATAAGTCTCTTCTCTCACTCTCCCATCTTCGACATTCTAAGAAATAATCAAAAGATGTTTCTGGCGTTTGACATTCTGGGCAGTTTCTTTCTTCGAGTAAATGGTGTCGAAATAAATCATTATTCAGTTAGCTACAATTGTTTTTGAGCTTGCAAAGTAAGATATTTTCGCGCCTTCTACCTGAGGAATAGTATTTAGAAATTTGTTCTGAAACATTTCGGTCAGATTTTGCAAGACTGCTTTTGAAAATCGAAACAGACGGCGCTGACTTTATTGCTGTTTCTAGATTGTTCCACAATTGGATGGTACTAGGTAGAAAAGATTTGTTAAACACTTCAAGGCGATGCCTTGGTGGCATAAAATTCTCTAAATTTCAAGGCTTATATCTTGAAGCATTACCCACCCGTTCAGGAATCAAATCACGTATACAGTCAGGGCATTCGTTGTGGATACTTTTATAGAACAAAATAAGTTGTTTGTGCTTTCGGCGCTCCCGTAGAGGTATTATGCCCGTTTCACCATACAGATTTGCCAAAGGTGTGTATTTTGGCAGACCAGTTATAATCCGCATGGCTTCATTCTGAATGATCTCAAGTTTATCAGCATCCTGGTCCGAACATCCGTCCCAAACTTCACACCCATATTCGAGTACTGGGCGGAGGTAAGCAACATAAATTTTGAATAATGTTTTTCTACTTAAAATGTATTTCATCTGCCGCATGGTGGCCAATATTTTGGCAGTCTTTTTGGATATTTGGTCTATATGAGTTGTACACTTTAAATCGTTCGAAATTGTTACGCCAAGATACTTACTTACTAGACTGCACTGATGATATGTGTATGTTATTTAGAAAAATATTCGGAATGAAAAGTTAAGTGTATTCGAAATAGTTAGATTTACAGTTTTTGTGGCATTAAACTTGACTAACCATTGTTTCGACCAGTCAGAAATTTGGTTTAAATCTTTATTTAGGTTTCTTTCAATTTCAAATGACGTGGCACTAGGACAGCATAAAGCTGTGTCATCAGCATAAGAACGTAAGACACTATCGATGTTATGTGAAATGTCATTTATATAAATTAGGAATAAGAGTGGACCGAGCACTGAACCTTGTGGAACTCCAGCTTCTAATTGTTTCAAAGAAGATTTGTCTTGGTTGATTAAGACACACTGTTGTCGTGAAGATAAATAGTTACTAAACCAGATAAGAAATCTTCCTCCGGGTCCAAGCTCTTGTAACTTAAACATCAATCCCTTGTGCCATACTCTGTCAAATGCTTTCGAGATGTCACAAAGTACAACACATGTGGATTTGTGTTCATCGAGTGCATTTGAGAGAATTTGACACAATTCAGTTAACTGGAAGACAGTCGAATAGCCACAGAAAGGGCCTTGTTTCGATTCTAAGTTTTCTAGAGGATCAAGCAGTGGAAAGTGTCCCCATTTTGGATAAAATCTTATGGAAATAAGTATCTTTAGAAAAATTTGAAAATTAGACGTTCTGAGAGGCGATTTCTTGCGGTCAGAGTGATAATTCGTTACTAGGAAATAATCTGAGGAAATAAGTGTTTCCACAAAATATCTCCCATAAAATTTCTCAGCTGAAGGAATCAGCCCCCCCCCCCCCCGAATATATACGCGACTGTTCCTTAACACTTTAAAAGTTACATACCAAGATGAGAAATTATCCATGATGGAGTATTCTGTTAAATAATTTGAAACTAATTTGACTCTAAAGCAGCAACAAGTTCCAGTCGAATTATTTACAAAATATGTAACAGCTTTCCTGTTGTTAGTTGTCATTAAATTGAGACACTCTGTTTCCATCAACGAAATGGTTTACGTCATTAATTAACGCCATTAAAGGTGCATATCACACTAGAATGCGTGAAAACTTGTTTAAAATGTATACATTTAGAGCCTTAGCCTTCTTTGTGTACCTCGATGTAATGTTCAAGCGAAATAAATCTTAACATATGATGATTTACTTCCTTACAAAGTCGCTAAAAAGAATTTATTGTCAAGTTGAACTAGTTATTCGTGTCTCTAATTCAGTTTTACAAACTAAAAAAATTCTATTAATTTATACGTAATGAAATCATCATAAATGATAAGATTTATTTCGTTTCGTTACATTGAGGTACACAATTTAAGACTATGAAAGTATACGATTTTAATCAATTTAAGCAATTTTTACAGTGGGGAACTAAGCAAATTACGAAAATCTTGACAGATATAGGGTAAAATCCCACAGCCCACCCCACCCACCCCGAGCAGAGATTAGGATAATCCCGAAAGACCATAGGCGATTGAGTGATAGAGTGAGTACGAGGGCGATAGTTAGTGTATGGTGGCCCAGAGATGCAGGAAATATGCATTTGTATGGGGTGTATGCCAGTTTGACATAAACACGAACAAAAAGTGAACTAAAATTCAAAATATACTAAAAATATATCTATATGGAAAAATGAAATAAATTTCAAACAGATGCATATATAGGCCCCTACCATTGACTAACTATCGACTTTGCGCTCGCTCTTGAGCTAGCAATCACTCTACCGTGTTGTTCTAACAATAGATTGGCACGGCGCGACGGAATTTTACGTCTAGATCAAAATTATCGATGGATTTATTTTTTCACAATAGGCTGATGGCCCTTTAGCGTACAGTACATACGAATCTTCTGTCGGAACACTAGCATAATACACCATTAAATTACTATATATAATTTAATTAATATAATTCATAATTTAATATAATTAAAAATTAACATTTGTTTAACAGTATTCATTTACCCACAGCATGATGCGGACATGGATCTCTTAAGCCTTTCGTACCGAAGACGGCAAGCACCGGCCTCTGTAGGTGCCTTGAGGAATGCCCATTTGCAGGCCAAGAGAAGACTACCCCTGAAACTTTACATCTAGAATGACAAGCTCAATAACCGAACCAATCATTCCAGTGGTAAACCTTCAATAATAGTCTTCTCCGGGCCTGCAAACGAACAATCAATAAGCAAATAATTTGATTTTCATGACTGAATTTGACCATTAAAGTGTTAGCAGACACTATCTATTAGCCCCTCCAATGCCCCACCCACAAAATCCCAAACAATACCATTATACTTATGACAGATTGTGAGGGAGGAGAAAGGAGGTACTAGAAGAGGAAGAAAGAAAGAGAAAGAAAGCTGAAAGAAAAGAAAAGAAGGGAGATGGAGAAAATGCATTTAGTTTACCCATTTTGGTCGCGTAGAAGAAAAGCATTATAGATAAAAGCTGCTAACTTTTGGACTGTTAAGTTGCTATTACTTTTTAACAGTTCGGTACATTTATAAACATTTGGTCTTTTCCAATAATACGGTTTTATATATTTCTTTCGCAATTCATTGTACATTGGGCATAGAATTAGGAAGTGATATTTGTCCTCTATATCATCATATGTCTGCCATTTTCGTTCTTCTAGTGGTATTGCAATAGGTCTGTGCCACCTTCCTACTTCAATGAATAGTCTATGCGACCCGCTACGTAATTTGTAATCCTTACTTTATCTAAATATGTCTTATAACCTAACTCGCCTGAAAGATATCTGTAAAATCTTGTTTTGTTGCTCTGCTCCAGAAGTCCGCTCCATTCGTGAGTACATATCTCAAGCTCTCTGCTTATATTCTAAAACAAATTGATCTTTATTGACATTTACTCCCTGCCCTTCCCATATGTTATTAAAACCTTTCGAGCATAACATATGTCTAAAAGACGTCACCCAGTTTTTACAATCATTATTATTAGACCAATCGCTGTATAGCGCAGTGTATGTGTTTTGCTATTCTATTTGGAGGCATATCTCCAATTTTAAACAAATATTTTAAAATTCTAATTTCCCTAGCTATTCTTAATGGCATCAATATCAATAGCCGTGCCAACGCCATGCTACAGTCGAGCCAGTCGTCCTTAGCGCGACGGGACAGATGGTTCGACTTATAAAACGGGCCTCTGACTAGTCAAACTGAGTTTCAAAACCATTAAATTATAAATATATATATATATATATATATATATATATATATATATATATATATATATATATATATATATATATATATATATATATATATTGTTTCACATTTGATCCTTCGTGTTGAAAGAGGTTAGCGCATGCATATTCCACGCTGTAGAATAGACGTCTGAAAATATCACAATTACATTTATCTGGAAATCATACACCATAATAAGAATCTATTCAAGCTTTTGACGGAAAGTTAAAACCAGAAATGTGGTTGCAATGCAACCATGAAGTTCGACTTTACGACTTTGCAATGAATTATGAAGCTTGACTTCAAACATCAAATAAATATAGAAGGCCTTATCACCAAAAGACACAGGGGCCTGTAACGCCAACCTGGACCATTAAGCATTTGAACCATTCGCATTTAAATACCGGAAAACATGACGGATAATTTTCGAAAAATCCAAGATGGTCACCAAAGAAATTTTCCCATCAAAGTTCTCGTTTCATATGTTGAAGCCTACCGCCATAGGATCAGTCCACCCAAGTTTCGTTGAAAGGGGGTCCACTAATTAGGGGGTAGCGTTTTAAATGGTTCTGGAAAGTTTTCAAAAAATTCAAATGCTCACCAAAAAATTGACCAACCAAAATTCTGAATAGAAGATCTAGAGCTTACCACGATAGAATCCTTCCAGACAAATGTGGATAAAATCCACCAAGCGGTTATGGAGAAGATGCAATTTGAACATTTCCTGTAAATATTTCATAAAATTTATGATTTTCACAAAAACTGACAAATTGAAATTCTGAATAGGTGTTCTGGAGCCTACCGTGATATGGTCTGTCTAGGCAACTAGGGTTGAAATCTTTCAAGTTTCAAGTTTGTTTTATTACTCCCAGGTCACAATGTGACATATGGGGAACATTTGCATACAGCTGCATTGAGTAGGAATCAATACACAGCTATACATTATTCTCGGTATTATAACTATTATTATCACACATCATCATAATTATAAATATTATAGATATTAACGACAATTACAGTCTGAGTTAGAGTTTAAACTCATGGCACAAATAGGTTGTTATTTCACTAAATCAATATATTTATAATATTAATATGTAGTTGTTTCAACATATTTTGGACGTTAGTGTACAGCATTAGAACATGGTAGCTTTCAATATTCGTATCATTATTATAGTGGCAGCAGCAGAAACAGTAGTGATTTGTAGTAGTAGTAGTAGTAGTAGTAGTAGTAGTAGTAGTAGTAGTAGTAGTAGTAGTAGTAGTAGTAGTAGTAGTAGTAGTAGTAGTAGTAGTTACTGCATATTGTATTTACCTAAAATGCCCTATTATTTTTCTTATAAATGTATATAATTTTCAAGTCGTTAATGATGACTAGCGTTTTGACAATTTCCAGTGAATTTTTCATAAAATATAAGGTTTTATATAAAAAAAACCTGACCAGTCAAAACTCTGTAAATAAGATCTGAAGCATATCCTCATGACGTCCTCCCCGCCAAAGTAAGTTGAACTCTGCTAAGCAGTTAATAAGGAGTAGAGTTTTGACAACTTCCTGTAAGTTTTTCAGAAGATTTTCACACAAATAAATTGACCAATCGAAATTCTGTATAGCGAAAGCATTAGGGTCCTTTCAACCCAATTAGGTCGAAATCGTGTTAATGAGGAGTAGTGTTAACAATTTCCGGTAAGATGTAAGATTTTAACCCCAAACACGAATTTTAGTGAAACTCAACATACGCCCGCAGGCAGACTTGTTTGAGGAATGCTAAATGTGAACAGTTTGTCTTTGATAAATGACACTTTGTATATCACTAAAAAATCTACTGGACAAAAAATTGTGAGTGTAGGTTCAAAACTCTTCGAGATCTGGACCGGACAAGAAAGTTTTGACGAATTTTAGGATTCCAAGGGAGATAACTCTAGCCAATATGGGCGTATTTTGCCGAAACGAAATCACTGCACTTCGTCTATCTCTAACACATCTGCTGAAAAAAATTTTATGTAGGTTCAAAACTCTTCGAGATCTAGTACGGACAAGAAATCAGACAGATGGACGGAGGCACAGATGGACAGAGAGCGCCATCACGTAATACGACCCCGCTTACGCGAGCGTATAAGAATTGACCAATCAAAATTTGTATACAAATTCTGAAGCCTACACCTATAGGGTCCAACCAGCCAAATTAGGTTGAAATCCTCCAAGCAGTTAATGAGGAGTAGCGTTTTTAAACAAAGGTTGATGGATGGATGGATGGATGACAGACGGTCGCCATGCGTATCAGTGAAGGTACCTTGACCTTTCGACCAAAACATCATCCCGTGATGTCAGGTCAGTATGAGGAGGCATGTGTCCAAGTTTGGCTCCTGCATGATTAACCAAACCTGAGATATGTTAAAATATTAATGTTGAAGAAAACAACGTGTTTACCAAGGTAAGGAAGCATGTGCCCAAGTTTGTGCCCAATAAGATCAACCAAACCTGAGATATAAACAGAAAAACTGAGCTAAACGCAAATTGTCCACCGCCGCCGCCACCACCACCAGTCCACGGCCGCCGCCTGACGACGTGCAGGGTATCGAAATAGCTCGTTTTACTTTGCAAAAACGTGCTAAAAATATCATGTGATAATCATAAGCATCCGCTTTTGTTTCTACGAGAATTGATAATACTTACAGATGTACTATTATGATAATGTTTATTATCTATTCTAGCTCAAAATAAACAATTAAAACTCCGCACTCTCCATGGTCCTGTCCATACTGTGTCTGGGAATTATCATAACCTCCAGGTACCGAGTCAATTCCCCCAGAACAGTCAGATTCGTCTTATATTTGTCTTGACAAACAGAGAAAGCAGCTCAGCCTCACCTCAGTGGGGCGGCTGAGGCAGGCCATAGTACATCTGGTAAGTATTATCAATTTTCGTAGAAACAAAAGCAGATGCTTTTTTTATTCTACTTCGAATAATACTTACCAAATGTACTATTATGATAATCTCTGGATTTCGACAGCCAGGAAACTCCAGTGGGCGGAGGCGAGGCTCGAAACAGCTCTCAACTACCAGCCGAAGAAGAAGGTTGTGAAGTGACTGAGATCCCTAACATACACTTGGGTTCCGCCATCCGACTCATAGTGTTAAACTTCCATGGTCTAAACTGCACCCCGCCACCCACCCTCCTCATTTGTCCACACTAATTCCTGAGGGCTGTCAAAATGGTGGCAACACCCACCAGACCCGTGTCAGCCCCACGTCTCGGCTAGGGCAGTCCAGGAGAGTGCAAAGAAGCTACTACAACTTCTAAATATGAAAACTATCAATTATCTGATCAGATTTCCAAACTGGAATGAGTCTAATGTCTGTTACAACGAATATGCATACTCAAGAATCAGACTTTTCACTAAATCAGTCTGATATTTCGACTGTAAGCGAAAACAATAATATAATATTATTATCATTAGTTACTTAAACTAAGAAACCACTTGCCATTCTGTGTGCTTGGTATTTCTTGTTCATCGCATGAGCTAGCCAAATCCATGATCGTTCACTGGTCGTATCCATCACCTGTGTCAGTACCTGTGGGAAACCGTACGATGTTTGTGTTAAGAGTGGTCGGATGTGGCCTAACTAAGATTCGACAAATTGGCGATGGCTACTGGATTAAGTGCGCTGGAGATATCGCGAAGGTAGAAATCAGTAAACGATGACTCGGCATGCCACTGTGCTACAGACATCACCTCCTCTAATGAGACACCCTTATAAAGGGCCGATGCTGCGGCTAGTGCTCGGACTTGATGGGCGTTCGCGTGATAAATCTGCTTTCTTGTTGGGATTTTATGCGACATCTGAATAGCATTTACTATCCAACGAGAAATAGTGTTTTTCGAGGGGCGAAGATGTGGCGCTTTGAGACATAACAACAAAGATTTCGGGTCATCTCTCGACTCCTCTGTATGTTTCTTATACATCTTCAGACATCTAACTTGACAAATTGATCGACTGACCTGGATATTTAAGTGAATGATTCTTTGCCAAGAAACAAAGACATGGTAGTAGTCTTAAACCTTGACCCGTAACGACAAAATGGTCTGGTTCGGCAGAAAGTGCATGAATTTCGCTTCTCCTTCTCGCCGACGCTGCTGCAACCAAGAAAACTGACTTAATAGTTAACAGTTTAATATCAATAAATCTAATTGGCCCTAAAACATGTAGAACAAGAGATAGATTCCATGCTGGGATAGGAATTGGCTGTCTAGGTCGCAAATTGCTCATTCCTTTAATAACTTCATTTAAAGTGTCGTTCTCCACTCCTACTAAGGCCCGACTGGGAACGAATGAAGCTAAAGCTTGTTGATTCTATAATTATATATTCTGGTGGTTGACCCCCCCCCCCCTCCCCCTTCTAGCTGAAGTAACAACCTTCGCTGCTTGCTCAGAAAAGCCACCCTCAATTACTCGCTGCTTGATAACATCCATGCAGTCAATTGGAACATCTCCGGTCTGTCGTGGTGATACAGACCCTTGTTCTGAAATATCAGGTCCCTTCTATCTGGAAGAGGGATCAGATTGCAGACCAGAAGGTCCAGCAGATCCGTAAATCATGATCGGCCTGGCCAATGAGGAGCAATCAGTAGTGCTTGGCATGTGCCCTCTCTTATCTTTGCCAGAACTTTTGGGATGAGAACTGTTGAAGGATAGACGTAAGCATACATTCCTTTCCAACTTATCGCCAGTGTGTCTACTGCTAAAGCTAGTGGATTTGGGATCGGTGACACGTATGTGACCATCTTTGCATTTCCTTTCCTCGCAAATAGATTCACATTTGGCTTGCCCCAATGTTTGAATAGAACCTCCACTACCGATTGGTTGAGCTGCCATTCAGTCGGACGACAAACCTTCCTTCGACTGAGAGCATCCACTAGGATTTTCAATCCTCCTGGAATGTGTGCTGCCCGAAAAATAATATTCCTCTCTTGGCACCACAGCAGAAGGTTCCAAATCATCATGCACAACTCAAGTGACCTCGTCCCGCCTTGGTCGCTCAAATAGGACACCCCTGTGGAATTGTCTGTCCTTATCAGGACAATCTTGCCTTGAACTAGGCTCTCGAATTTGTGCTAATGCCACTGCTAATAATTCGAGAACATTTATGTGTTTCTGCGCATTGGTCCGATCACATTCCCCCGACACTGACAGAACGTTAAATACTGCTCCCCAACCCGTCGCTGATGCATTCGTGAAAATTGGCATCTGTGGTTGAGGAGGCTGTAAAGGAACATGTCACAAGAGGTTCTGTTCTGACAACCGCCATTGACGGTGGAACATCAGACTCTTTTACTGGAATCCTCAGAGTTAACGGATCCGTTTTCTGAGACTAGAATGATTTTAAATACATCTGAATCGGCATGCGCCTGAGTGCCGAATAAGGCACCACCTTCTCCAGAGATACTAGTAAACCCAATATTCTGAGACACTGGCACGCCGTCATATAATTTCCTAGAGAAATTGACTTTAATACTGCTAGCAAACTCTTGACTCTGCTCTCCACCGGAAAGGCCACAACACCGTCCGTGAGATTACAAAGAATTTCCAGATATACAAACTCCTGGGATGGAGTCAATTCTTATTTCTCTAGATTCACAATCCATCCTAGATCCTTTAGCAAGGCCAAGACTACCTTCAGATTGTTGCGCCGAATGACTGGATTCCCCACCTTCAGCAGCAAGTCGTCTATGTAAGTATGAACAGCCATGTTTCTCCTGTGAAGGTAAGAAGTCATGACGAGAACCACTTTGGTGAAGACTCTTGGAGCTGTGGGCAGGCTGAATGGCAAAGCATTGAACTCCCAGACATTGTCTTGGAACGCAAAGCGAAGGTATTTCTGAAAAGGAATTGACAGTGGAATATGAAAATAGGCATGCTTCAGATCCATCGAAACTGCCCACATGCCCTTTCTCAGCCCTGTCATCACTGCCGCTACAGTCTCCATCTGAAATTTTGGTGAAAGAATGAATTTGTTCAGCGACTTGAGGTTGAGAATCGGTGCATTTCAGAACGAGAAAAATCATTGAATAGAAGCCCAGGGACAACTGTTCGCGGACTAAATGAATCACATTCTTCTGCAGAAGATCTTTGATCTCTGAGCGAATGACCTCTAGACGATCGGAATCACCAGGAAAGGGAGTCCATACAAGAGTCGATGTTAAGGGAACTAATGATTGACGGATGAGCCAGTACGGTTCGTAGCCATTTCTTAGCCAATGACAGACTAAACAATCTTGCATGACCTGTTCCCATTGGTTTGAGAACAGCTGAAGTCTGCCTCCGATGGTAGAAATCTGCAGTCAATGTTGCGCGACAAGACAAATTAAGTTAATTTGTTTTGATGAAGATTCTCGACTCACTGCATTCCTGGCGTCACCAGTACGGGTCTTGCCAGAAGCCCGTCAGGACCATCCCCCCACAGCCACCACGCGGCTTCTTGGAATACGAGGGCCCGGAACCACCACCCCGGCTATCCTTACTGTAGCCGGAGTCCCGAGCTGCCACCCTACCTATCTGAGAAACAAAAGCCTGATGGGCATCACGGCCAGATGGACAGAAGGGCGATCTCTGCTGCTGACGTTGCACCAGACTGCATCACTGGAATGGAGGACTGGAAGGACTCAAACATGGCCTTAAACTGGGCTGCCCATTCACCCAAGGCTGAGTCCATACGTGCATTCAGGCATTCCTCCAATCCCTTCACGGATGCCTGATCCAACTGGGCCATCCTATCCTTCGTGATCCTCTCCATGCGTGCACGTCGATCTCTATCAAATTCGGCCACCAACTCCGACGACCACGCAACACACACATCGCAAGGAGAGCCCACTTTGCACTTCACACAGGCAACGCAGTGATGTCCCGCAAACTTCCGCTTCATGAAGTGATTACAACAGGAGCACAAGGTATCTGCAGGGTTTGCCATGCCCCCTGACCTTCTGTGAACACAGAATAAAAATAATTAAAACGCTGAACATGATAACATGAATACGAGCACACGTACAAGATGTTGATTGCAATCATTGATTACATTAAAAACATTAACTTCCTCTTAAATTAACGTTAATCAAGATTTTGGTAGGAAACTATTTGAAAATTTTTAGAGTGAAAATTTTATAAACACAACTAACATTAAGCAATCCAAGAAATTAAAATCGATCTTACACCCTCGACAATGAAGCGAGAGCTAAATTACCAGCTTAGACTGAGTGTATAGATATGCCAAACCAAAAGAAAACGCTAAACATGGGCGTCGCTATCTTGGCTAAGGGCACATCCATCTTGGAATGAATCGAGTCGCAAGAGAAATTAACCGAGTACCAGGGTAAGACTAAAAAGTTAACGGGTAATGGAGCGACTCCAACAATGGCTACCATTTTAAAACAATGTGCCAACTAAAAAAAATTCAAACCGTCATTATGGTACGAATGTATAAATTCTAGATTGATACAACCTGATCCTGCGATGATTTTCCTTTTCCTTCCATGAAGCCACAAACGAAAGGTCCAACCAAACACTGTAGACGCAAATTTAATCTTAAATTAGACCTCTAGAAAAACATGACTGAGACGTCGAGCAGAATAGACTAATCTGACTGTTCTGGTGATTGACTCGGTACCTGGAGGCAATGGTAATTCCAGGACACAGTATGGGCAGGACCATGGAGAGCGTGGAGTTTTAATTGTTTATTTTGAGCTAGAATAGATAATAGACATTACCATAATAGTACATCTGGTAAGTATTATTCGAAGTAGAATGTGGAAAACCAGCCTCAATGGGCTCACATTTATTCAGTAGGGTGCGAACGGTTCTTCAAAATGTCTATAGACCTATGCCACTAAAAGACTTAAATACACGAAATTTACTCTAAGTAGGATTAAATTAATTAATGTCCAATTGATTGCAGAGCTTTACATTCACACATTAATGAGAACGTTCTGTTAGTATCATTTATGACTTGTAGAAGAATATGTAATTTTTAATTTTGTCTGATTTACTTTGATTAGTGTTCATTAAGGTATTTATACAGACATTGCCTCAATCAATTGTTGGAGGCGAAACGCATAGCAGAAAAAGCGTGTAGTTTTCGCAATTTTGAGAGAATTTGCTGGGGACAGCTTAATGTTCAATCTGGATATTTTCATTGTATGATCAAGTATCACCCGAGTTGTATTTTCAGGATCAGCTAATAACGTGTTGATGATGATTGGGTCATTTTCTAGGTACAGGGTGGTGAGAATGCTCTTCAAATATGGTTTTCTTGACTCCTCAAATGCTGTACATATTGTAATGAAGTGATTCCTGACCTCAGATGCTGAATGGCATAGTAATTAACACTTGTCAGAGACAACATATTGATTGAAATGGGCACAATTTGCTTGCGAGATGTTTGCACCAGTTAGAATCTTTGCTTTTATTACTGCTCGTCTAACTAACATCCCTGATTGTGTTGTAAAGTGTGATCCAACAGTAGTGAACGTTGTTTACAGTGCATACGTTGACATTTAAGTATTTTGTTGATGTCTTCACGACTCAGTCTTTCTTTCCAGATGTTGTGTATAGCACAATTGATTTGCTGTTAATTAATTGGTAAACACTTGGGAGCTGATACATATGAAGCGTTTCTTGGCATTTCATAAATCAACTATTGTTCTTAATATTCTTTACAAGTTGTCTGGCTGCTATTTGGAATTCTAGAGTATCATAATTTCTGAGAATGTTTCCAAGTAACATTAGTTTTCAGGAGTCTAGCTCTGCTTGGATGGGTCTTATTTCTAGTAGGCATAGTGTTGCTGATGATGTATTCTTTGGAAGGGACTGCAAATGTTTAAGAAGACCAAACAGTAATCTTGGAAGACAGTAGATTCTCCATATATGCGCTGACGTTAACGGGGAAAGCCCACCATTTCAATGAAGTCCAGCCCCCATCAGCAAATAAACTGTTCTACACTTCCTTTCCCATTTGTTGACCGTTCTATACTTGTGTGTTTCACATTTAGATTCAAAGATCTGTCTGCGTCCTAGATGAATAACTGGAGCAGATTTAGATCACTTGTTTAGAGAAATCAATGCACTTTTCCCAGGGTTTATAGTGTAGCGTTCTTGAAGTGTCTAGTGATGAACTATGTTTAGGAGCTCCTGTAGGTGATCAGTGTCCTGAGCTAATAGGGCCATGTCATCCGCACATTTTTGTGCACTGCAGTTAATGTGCCTAATTTTAGCACCAATATTCACATCTTCAATTATCTTGAGGTTGTTATTGAAGAGTTAGTAATGGATTGCTGAGAGAATTCCACCTGGCGTACTCCTTGGCGTATCACAAATGGGTTTGAGAGGGTTCTCTTCATCTTGATGGAAGATTGTGCATCTGTATACGTCTCTTTGATGGTTCGGCATAATGATCCTTCAATTCCAATGTTGGAGACCTTTCAGAGTCAGGACGCATGCCACACTACATCAAATTCTTTGCAATCAACTAATGTCACCAGACTGAGTTGCTCATGAGCGTCTTTAGCTTTATTGATCACTTCTGAAATAAGTGCTGTGTTTACTGATGATGATCTTTCAGTGAACCCTCTTTGCAGCTTTGACTGAACAATATCATGCCGTTGCTTTGCCCGTTGTAAAATTACTTTTTCCAAGATCTTGCCAACAATTGAACGAACTGTTATTCCTCTGTAGTTGCTAGGCTGGTTATCATCTTTACCCTTCTTTAATACTGGAGTTAAAATTCCTTGCATCATATCAGATGAAATGTAGCCTGTACTGATTATAATATAGTTCATTAGCTTTACGAGATGATGTTATCACAGTTCGTGCATTCGTTAAGTGTTCTGCTGTTAGCCCATGAGAATCTGCTGATTTGTTATTTTTAAATTCCGCAATGATCTTTCAGATCTCAGCTTCGGTTACTGATTCACATTCTGTCTCAGTAGTATGATTATTACACATGTCTTCAATTATCTGGACATCCAGCTCCACAATTCTCTTGTGCTCTTCATTGAAGGCTTAGTCTACAAGGCGGATGGCAAGTGAACCAAAATGGTTCTTGAATCCGCTCAAGATGCCAGCATCATCATTGCATATTTCACCATCGATGATAAGCTCATTGACGAGTTATGCGCTGCTTTGCTATCAACATGAAAAATGTCTGCTATCCATTTTCACGAGCCTGCGTGATCTTGTTATGCAGTTATGTTATCTTTTCACTGTTTAGTAGTCGCATTGCTTGTCTCAGCTTCTGACGAGATTCTTTACGGTTATTATTGATATTGCCGTTGTTACTCTTAGGCCTACCATTGATGTTCCATAGATAATGTGCATTCTTACTCTTGTGTATTAAACTAGCTATATGTCCATGTTTTGATGCCCTTTCTTGATTTCTTTTGATTTCTAGACTGCCCAGTTGCTGTGATTGAGGCACTATGCCCCAAGGTTGAAAGTTTCCGGACAAGTAGATCAGCAGAAAGGGTTGAACTAATCTTAGGAGTCTCACCTTTTAGAGACGCATTCAGTAGATTTTTGAAGTGTTTTACATATTACATTTGTTCGATCACACAACTGTTTTACATTCTTACCATAAGGAATGTTTCGTATTTAAAATAATTCTGCATGCAAAGAAACTGCAGTACAGCGAAATGTTGACATAAAAATAGTAAATAATCATAAATATGGGTGACCGGTCCTGAATATCTGTATAGAAAACGGTATGTAGTAACAATTCACTGAGACAAATACATGACAAAGAACAGGACACCAGTGTTACACTGGCGGGATATGGGCAAAAATCTTGCCCAATTCTGAAACAAAGGACAGACGAGGTAAGCAGAACAAACTGTTAGTCTGCATTATATGCAAATGTCACAATGACCTTGACCTCTGACCTCAATATCATTGTACTTCATATAGCTAAACATGTGACCAAGTTAAATTCAAGTAGGCTGAATCAATCTTCAGATATACGTCAATAGGTTGAGCTAAACAACAGATGTAACTGAAAAGAATAGATTTTTATATTAAGGTCACAGTTAACTTGACCTTTGACCTCAACAAGATTGTGGTGCATCTGGTTGATATATGTACCCATGTGTCCAAGTTTAGTCACAATAGCCTGAACCAATCCTTAGATATAAAACGATATCTTGAATACAACTACAAACTTAAATGGAAAGAATAGAATAGCATACCACGGTTCTGGTGGTCTCAACCTTTGACCTCAATATAATTGTGTTCCATCTGGTTGATATATGTAATTAGGTAACCAAGTTTAGGCCCAATAGGATGAAGTCATGATGGGATATAAGATGCTATGTTGAGCCAAGCGCAAAACTTAACTATAAAAAGTAGTTGTATACCACGGTCACTGTGACCTTGAACTTTGACCTCAATATCATTGTGCTTCATCCCCTTCATATAAGGAAGTGTATGTCCAAGTTTAATACCGATAGGGTGAAGCCATGCCGAGATATAAGCTCAACCGAGATTGGACGCTGACAAAAAGACAGACAGACAAATGGCGCCATCGGTAGATGGCGTAACGGAAGCCATCGATATATCGCCAATAATAAAACAGAATTTTCCAATAAATGTTTATATCTATGAGCGATTGTCCCGTTAACTTTTGCTAACTTAAATTAAACAAAAAACATAAATCTAATTACTTTGACATGTTACTTGGTTATGTAACAAGTAAAATCTCATATTTCCATCTAGAATTTAGCAATTTTTTAACAAAATAAATTTAGATTTAAAAATTAATACTTTTTATCGTGACTGATCAAGCGTGTGAGTTTTTTGCAGTCTGATATTTTTGTCATGAACAAAAAATTTAAGAGGGTATGAGTGATAAATGTAACAACAGTGATTAACTCTACTGTTTGGAAATATATGTGTTGAATGTGTTCTTGTTCCCCACTACATTCTGAAAAGAATGATGCATGATATATTTAGGTACATGGTAAACTGTCAATGCCAGAAAAATAAAGTCAATTTATTAAGACCAGTACATTTTCACGCGGAAATCACGTGTCACTTCACATCTGTGTGTTTAAATCGCTGGTGTGAGATTATTCAATGAAACACAGAAAATTGATGGTTATCACAAGATCACATCACATGCATTAGATCTGATTGTAAAGGTAAGCTAGGTTATAACTGCTTTATAAAGTTGAACAAAAGGACTAACGGTCAGTCGCTCATCTGAAATGCTAGAATTTGAAATGGTTTGTATGCTGGAAGCTATTGGTGCCTAACGTGTCAATGTTTGTCAGACAAATCTGTTTAACCCTTTAACCCTCGAATTTATTCAAGAAAATTTCAATTTTCTCATAGAAAATGTCCACTTGCAGAACAAGAGGCTATTTTTGAAAATTTACCATTGGGATGACTGGCTCGGTTATCGAGCCACTCATTCCAGTGGTAAAATTTTCAAAAATAGTCTTTTCTTGGTCTGCAAATGGACATATTACAAGACCACTGCAGAAGCCGTTTTTGGGTGAAATGAGCGCTAAATGGTTAAAATATTCCAACATATTTTGAAAATTGTTAGCTTGTTAGTTTAGATTGATATTCTAGGATTTTTACCTGTTAATTATGAATAACAGTTATGAAGCCCAGCGCCAGAGGACACTTCCAAGCGCTATAGGAGGGTTAAAGGATCTCCAGAAAATTTTGAAAAAATATTTGATGGGTAACGAAAAAAAATTAACAATCAAAGTTCTCGTTAGAGATGTAGAAGCTTAAAATCATAGGGTTGTTTCATTGACTAAGGAGTACCATTAAGAAAAATTTCTAAGATGGCCTGCATAAAAATTGACCAACGAAAATTCTGAAGCCCACCACAATAGGATCTCTAAACAAATGTGTTTAAAATTCGCCCAGTGGTACAGGAGATGTCTTGGAGCAAAATTTGACAGACGATAAACGGATGGACGACAGATGGATAGACCACTGATGGTCACCACAGCATCTGGAGCATACCACCTTAAGGTCCGTCTAGGCAAATTTGGTTGAAATTTATCAAGCGGTTAAGATGTGCTTTGACAATTTCCGGTAATTTTTTCATAAAATCTATGATTTCCACCCCAAAACAATGACCAATCAAAATTATGAATATAAGTTCTGGAGCCTAGACCCATAGAATCCTTCCAGCCAAATTTGGTTGAAATCCATCAAGCCAATTTCTGCTAAATGCTTTATAAAATTTTTAAGATTTTCACCCAAAAAAACTGACCAATCAAAATTTTGAACAGAAGTTTTGGTTGAAATCCATCATGTGGTTCATAAAGGAGATGCGCTTTGACAATTTCCAGTAAATTTTGTATACAAACTAAGATTTGAATTTGACCAATCAAACTTCTGAACAGAAGTTCTGGAGCTTAGTAAGATAGATTGCGTGCAGACAAATTTCGTTGAAATCAATTAAGTTGTTAAGATGCGTTTTAAGAATTTCACCCAAAACATTGACCAATCAAAATTCTGAATAGAATTTCCAGTCTAGTACCAAGTAGCGGATAAAGGGTGGGGGGGCACTTGGGGGCAAATGACCTGGATTCGTCCCTGGTACCCTACAATGCTTTCAGGCCATTTGGTTGAAATCTATCAAGCAGTTAAAGGGGAGATGACTTTTGACAATTTCCTGTAAATTTTGCATAAAATCTAAAATTGTAAGCCCAAAAAATTGGCCACTCAAAATTCTGCATAGATGTTCTGGAGTTTAGTATCAGAGTACACTTCCAGACAAATTTGGCTGAAATCCATGAAGCAGTTAAGATGTATTTGGACAATTTCTGGTAAATTTTGCATAAAATCTAGGATTTTCACCCAAAAAATTTACCAATCAAAGATTTGAATATATGTTCTGGAGCCTACCACCATAGGATGCATTCAAGCGCCTAAGGAGGAATTGCATTTTGTTAATTTTAGGTACATTTTTCACAAAATTGATCAATCAAAATTCTGAATAGAATTTCTAGATACTACCACCAAAGGATCCTTCCAAACAAATTTGGTTAAAATCTGCCAAGCGGTTTAGGAGGAGATACGTCTTAAAGCAAAAGTTGATGGACAGACCACAGGGACTCCTATCCAGTCCAAAAATTGACATCATAATATATTACCATCCGCTAAACTATATACAATAATATTATTGTATATAGTGTAGCGGATGGTAATATATTATGATGTCAATTTTTGGACTGGATAGGAGTCCCTGTGGGACGGACACAATCTAAATCATCTAAGCCATTCTGGCCATGTGGGCTAATAACTAAAATACTTTTTCACTCACAAATGGTAATTTTTGCCTATTTTTATGCCATTTTCGCTCATGATTTTTTTGGTTATTTTCTGAAACTACACCTTTCTCAACATAAGATTAGTAAAATATACTGCATAAATTGAATTTATTTATTCTACAATAGTTTTTCACACAAATGTCACAAAAATGTAAACCAAACCATAAATCTTGTCAGAGGCTGACATCACAATACATAGTGACGTATCTAGTTGTCTGTCCCATCATGAAGATTGAAAAGTTTGTCACATATGTACAAATTGTATGTCTTTGATGGATTGACTATTTAGTAAACATTCTGTTGAACGTTTTGAAACTAATTTGACTGGGCACTGTTGCATAGGCAGCAACATCAACAAGTTAAGTAAGTTTCAAAATATTTAACAGCTTACCTGTAAAATTATATTGAAAATGGGATTCTGGGAAGTCTATGTTCAAAGTATATAAATCAATTCCAAAACGAGGATGAAGTGGGTGGATGTTAGCTAGAAATTGGCGGGACATAGCTAGAAATGGGCGGGACATAGCTAGAAATGGGCGGGACATAGCTAGAAATGGATCCCTCTATCAAGGATGGCCACTGAAAAAACGACCAATTAAATTTGTGTATATAAGTTGTGAACCATACCTGCCCAGAATCCGTCCATCCAAGTGTGATTTAAATCAGCCTCGGGGTTAATGAGGACAATTTTGAAACATTTTCGGAAATATTTTGTCAGCCAAATAAATTGACCAATCATAAAACTTTTTTTTTCAGGTAAAGTTGAATAAGACCACTCGTGGAGTTAATGAGTCGCCAGTTAAACAATTTTCTGGACATTACCAGAAAGCCAAGATGGCCGGGTAAAGAATTGATCAATAAAATTTATGGACAGAGTTCTGAAGCCTACAACAGTAGAGATCTTCTAGCCAAGATTGGCTGACATTGGTTGGATCACCGTACAAATTGGTCAATCAAGCTTCTGCAAAGAACGTATGAAATCTTAAATTCTAGGGACCTTCTCACTGCCAAACAGTTAATTAGTAGACTTTTAACCCTTTAACACTCATATTAACCAAAAAATGGCCTCTGCAGAAGTCTTGAGAAATGTCCATTTGCAGACCAAGAGAAGACTATTTTTGAAAATTTATCACAGGAATGACTGGCTCGATAACTGAGCCAGTCATTCCAGTAGTAAACTTTCAAAAATAGCATTCTCTTGGTCTGTTAAATGGACATTTTCTGAGAAAATTTAGATTTTCTTGAAAAAATGTAAGGGGTAGAGGGTTAAAGAAAAACTTGATTGACAGTTTACAGATGGTCACATGACCTATTCTCGTATTAGCTTATAGGTGACCTCATAATATATAACTAATAACAAACAACAATGTGCTCATGGCTCATGATTATTTATTTATTTATTTATTTATTTATTTATTATTATTATTATTATTATTATTATTATACCACCCCACAATGACAACAATTATGACTCGGCCTATAATTAATCTTCTTATATATAATTCTATAATTAATATATGTATGTACATTTTTGACATCGGTCGGTGTATACAATATCTGTAAAATACATATAATCTATCAAAGAATCATTCAATGAAAAATACAATCGAGGCACTATGAAAATGATTGAATGCAACCCTGATAATGCAGGTTACTTGGCCAGTACCGAGCAAATATTGGCCCAGCAACCTGCATTATCAGGGAAGAGGATTTACTTAACCCTGTTAACCACACAGCACATATGCAAAAGAATTAGTGTTGTTTAGTTTGAAATTAATTTAACTGGAAGCTGTTTCCAGCCGAATTATTTTCAAAATATTCGACAACTTGTCTGTATGGTTGCTTTAACCCATTAACACTCAAATTCACTAAAAATGGCTTTTAACTTTGTCTGGAGAAATGTCAATTTGCAGGCCAAGAGAAAATAATTTTTGAAAATTTACCACTGTAATGACTGACTCGGTAACCGAGCCAGTCATACCAGTGTTAAATCTTCAAAAACAGTCTTCTCGATTCTGCAAATGGACATTCTGAGAAAATTTATATTTTCTTGAACAAATTTGATGGTTAAAGGGTTAAGATTACTCTCCTTGGATTTCAGGGTTGAAATGGTTACAAGTGTTTATGAGTTGAATCAGCACAATGTTAACATATTATATATGTTATTTTAGTAATATAATTATAATACACAGATAAATCAGGAATAAGTCAAACAGATACAATCACATGGAGTCTAACACTTTAACGGTCAAGAGCAGTCAAGAAAATCTAAATTTGTAATTAATGAATGTACAATCCAGTTTTAGCTATGCCCCACCTTTCTCTAGCTAAGCTCCAACCATGCTTTGCCCATGTTGGGATCGATCGATCGCTGAACTCCATGACTTAATTCCCAGATACTATACAGGTAAGCAGTTGAATATTTTGAAACTAATTTGGCTGCGTGTTTTAGCTGCCTAAGTCAAATTAGTTTCAAAATATTCAACAGCATGTTTATTAAATAGTAAAGACAAACAATTTGTACAACAACGCTTAGTCCGTAATCAATTAAGCCTTCGTGACAAACTTAGCCACGTCACTTATGAAGTAATTGATTATGACATCATCCTACACGCTAGTAGTTGATTATGGCATATGATTGACTGAGAAACTGGAATCCTCCATTGCAAGCCAAGAGAAAACAATCTCTGAAATGGTACCACTGTACTGACAGGCTGTGTTATCGAGACAGTCGTTCCAGTGATGAATTTAAAAGTATTCTTGGCCTAATTTCAATTTTTTCACAGAAAATGCTGATTTGCAGACTAAGACAAGACCATTTTTGAAAAATTTTCACTGGAATGACTTGATCAGTTGTTGAGCCAATTATTCCCGTGAATAAATTTTCAAAAATAGTCTTCTCATGGTCTACTAATGGACATTTCCAAAGACCACTGCAGAAGCTGTTTTTGGCCGTTATCAGTGTCCAGATGCCACCGGCAATGCGATGGCGAGACAAACAAGAACACAATACTGGATCCATAATATTGGTGATTACTATGATTCTCCATGTTTTAGGTGTGCATACCTTCCCTCCCTCTCTCATGGCAGGATGGCCCCTATACACAGGTGGTCTCATTAGCAAGATTAGCAGCTTCGGGGACAGAGCACGGTCTAAGGGCACTTAGATCTAGCCACGAACAGACACGGACTGACAATCTAGGGATCCTCCTCAAGAAAATTTTGAAATTTGTATGCTGACATATTGTATTTCCAGCATTTCTGGAGAGGGACAGAAACATCATATCAACCGCCAAATGTGTATCAAATTATTCTATTTTTACAAGAGGCATTTGAGTAGGAGGCCCCTGGCAGCTGGCTCCCTGGTTGACCGGTCCTCGCATCACCCCTTAATAAGGTTCTGACCCCTTAAAGAAAGTATCATTCATTCACCCACCTACACACCTCATCAAACCCCCCATCCTTGTCACCCAAATACCATGTCTCTAGCAAACTAGGAGTGCCTCCCTGTCTGTCGAGACACTTTTACTTTTCTGCATAGTACACTCCATAATGTGGCTGTGTCACGAAATAAAGATTGCTTAAAATAATTTACCACTTGATGAATCAAATGTTTATTAAAAACCTTTATTAATAGTGGGCTTAAAGGAGACAGATCACCCAAAAGCAAACCATGAAAAAATATGGAAAACATTGTCATTATAATGGAGACTTGATGCAGTGATGGAATACATCCAATCTGTACCGTTTTATTAAGATCTAAGTCCTTGATGAATTAAATATGTACTGAAAAACAGTGACCTCATTCTTGGTTTACGCCCGATGCAGCATTCCATATGGATTGCAATGACGAGCCACGCTCTGCTGCACCACAAAAAAAAATGAATGATTAAAACAACTAAAACTGGATCTATAAACAAAATTTATAATAAATTGATCAACTGGTCATGAACTCGTGCTTAGGAAGATGTCTTACACTTGATTTGTTGGATTGAAATCTGTTCTACACTTGCTTTTATGCTCTTGGATCCAGTTACAGTTGCTCCTTGGTGTAACCAGAATCAGGAAAATCTGGTTACATGCAACCGGAAATTTTGGTTTGCAACTGTAAAGGTTGGATTTGCAAACGAAAATTTTATTTTGTAACCAGATTTGTGTTTTTGTGTAACCAGATTTTTGGTTTTTGTAACCGGGAACATTTTCGGTGTAACCAGAATTTTTATTATTGTTGGTTTAATGTAACTGGAATATCCATTTTATTGTAACAGTAAGTGTACAATATATAATAAAAACCGTATTATTAATCCATTATACATGGAGACAAGATAACAGGACATATAACATCACCAAGTATGTATTTCATACATGTTTAAACAGAATTAAATTATTCAAATTTAAAAGTAATTTATAAAACAAAGGAGTTAATTTACAAACAAAGATATAACGTTAATCCAAGTCTAGGACCAACAAAACATAACAGTAATTATAAGACAATACAGTAGGTATACAAATATAGAGAATTCCTTTAATGGCTTTGTCCCTCTGTCTGCCTGTCATATAATGACTTTGACCATCTGTCTGCCTGGATTGTTATCAGCCTGAGTCTCTGATTACCTGGCATGTAATACTGGCAGAAACATCTCCCAGTCAAATTAGTTTCAAAATATTCAAAAGAATGTTTATTAGGCCTTACCATTCAGATGTCAACATTCCATCTTTTTACGATGCAATTAGCAAAGAAACTGGTGTACATTTTAAAACAATTTTGGTGGATGATGTTGCTGTCTACGACAGCAACATATTCTACCAAATTTGTTTAAAAATGAACACCAGTTCATCTTTTAATTTAATTTGAAATTTTGACATCAGAGTACTAAGAGTTACATTAGAAATTCACCACCAAAGGCATCCAATTCATACATTTCGTGGTGAACTTTTCGAATTTCGGAACAGTGACACATTATGTCATTATGATTGTGCCATCAGCTAACATGCAATGTAAGTATATGACAATGATGTCATATACTTGAGTGACAGATCGGATCACTTCATCACTACCACATTATGTACAAGTATATTTTTGGCTGCAGGAAATAGCTCAATAAGCCGCAATGTCTCTTAATTAGTTAGTTAGTTCATCCGTCAGTCGGTCGGTCAGTCAGTCAGTCAGTCAGTCAGTCAGTCAGTCAGTCAGTCAGTCAGTCAGTCAGTCAGTCAGTCAGTCAAAAATGCTTATTCCGGGCTGTATCTCAAAAACTTCTTATCTGATTTAGTTTAAATTTTAATACAACAAATCGAAATTGGTTTCAAATTCTGGATCCATGGATATCTTGGAAACTACGAGTCAGATTTTAACACAGGAAAGGGTGTGACCACACACTAGGCTTCTATAACTTTGGCTGTGATCAGAAAAAAATCTGGAAAAAACAAAAAAAATCTGGAACATGAAACTACTCCGATTTCATCGACCATGTTTATCTTATGCATAAAATAACAATCAGATTCCTGCATTGAACCATGAGGATTCTCGTGACAGCAGCAATGAGCGAATATTTACACGACTGGATTGTCAGATTCTCGCTAAAATTCTTATCCATAGCAAACAGGATCGAATCTGTCATTCAAGTACCTGATGTTATAATCAATTAAATCAGTGGTTAGATGACATCACAAACAAAATGACACAGAACTTCAATTAAAGTCTGTCACTAGTGTAAAAATTGTGTATATCATTGATGAATTTACAATTTAATAAACATTTTGTTAAATAATCTGAAACTAATTTGTCAGGGAGCTCTCCAAACCCCGCCCCACCCCACCCCAATCAATTTTCTTGACAATAAACAGGGTCAAAGAACCACCATTATATGGCTTCAAAACACAGGTGGTCTCTAGAACAGGTTTAAAGGTATATTGATGCTTTGTACATTTTTACAAACAAATAAATAACGTTTATGAAACACTGTGAATTCAAGAGAAATCATCATAATGATATTGTGCAGTATTATTAGCCCGTTAACCATCGAATTTGTTAAGAAAAATTCTAATTTTCTCATAGAAAATATCCATTTGCAGACCAAGAAGATAATTTTTTACTATTTTCCACTGGACTGACCGGCTTGGTTATCCCGAGCCAGTTATTCCAGTGGTAAATTAAAAAATAGTCTCCTCTTGGTCTGCAAATGGACATTTCTCAAGACCACTTCAGAAGCCGTTTATGTTTGATACGAGTGCTAAAAGGTTAATATAGGTTATTATTTTTATTCACAACGCCGAAGAGCAGTGTGAATATTGCAGTTGCTGACATCTGTCTATCTGTCTGTCCAAGTGACATCTTCGGAGTACCAAGACGTTAGAAACACATATCGACTCATATTGTTAATGACCAGGCAATAAATTAATATGAGGGCAATAGGATACACATCTAGGCCACTAAGCGCATTCCGAAATACACATTTTTAGCAATAAATCGGGAATGCAAGTAGGCAGAATCACTAAATTTGATGCATCCATTCATACCATAGGCAGGTCTATGAGCTCCATGACAAAACACCAAATATTTAGGTCATGTGGTGATTTAGTACACACCTTCGTATTACAATTTATGATTGCTTTAAGTTTGAGGTCACTAGATCAACTATCTAGGTCAATGTCAAGACAGAGCGCAACGGCATGATGCAGCACCTGCATCGAGTGTATTCAAGTTATTATTATTATTATTATTATTATTATTATTATTATTATTATTATTATTATTATTATTATTATTTTTAGTAGTATTATTATTTACATTATTATTATCTGACAAAAACACTGTAATGTTATACGTTATAAATTCTAAGAACCATGGCAGGGGTAATAAACAAAATAAACGAAATCACGAATTTCTTTTTTTCACGAGAGTTGATACTTGATAACACCCTGATACTCTAGGATATTGACCTAGCTTCAATAAGACTCAGAATTAAAAAGAAACCCCCCCCCACTGGGCAGGTTACTCAACTGACAGTCCAGCGGATGTGTGGCCCAAACTCGTGCATTAATGGGGCTGTCTCATTCTATTCCAAATTATTGGCTGACATAATTGCAACATAAAATGCTGATAGACTGAGCTTCTGTGGGGTGGAGGTCAGGATCATATCAGGGTGGTAAGTATCAACTCTCTCGTAAAAAAAGAAATCCGTGATTTCGTTTATTTCACATCAAGAGTATACTTATCACCCTGACACTCTATGATATAGCCAGAAATCGTAAGCGAATTCGGCGGGAGGGAGGCGAAGGTCAGAAGACCGGCTCATCCCTGGAAGAGCAAGCTCTTTTGCTTCTGGAGCACAAAAAACATCTGAAATTGTGTATGTAAAGACAATCAGGAAATGACTTGGACATCGGATAACACGACCGATGTTGATCATAATGACAGTTTAACATTCGCTCCCCCCCACCGCCCTTTTAGAGGGAGCGATGACCTCAATGTCCTATACGCTCCCTATGTACTCATGCTAAAGTACTATAAGACATCAGATGAAAGCTTCATTTCGTATACTCTCTGATGGAACCACAAAGAACACAAACCATCACCATTTTAGTAAGTAATAAAAATCGTGACAAAAAATAACTATCACCAAATATAGGACTAACCTATTTTGACAAGATTCCCTTTAATCACCGTTGGCGATGATAGGTACAGTACGGAAAAGCGGGGATTCCCCCACTAAATTGCATTGTGTGCGAGTCAGTCCTTATATACAATATTTATAAATATATACAGATTTAACGTTTATGTAAAATTGATAAGGCAAGCGGATTTGACGTGTTACGGAGGTAATGATCTGTAAAGGTGACAGAGGAAATCGGCTCCTACCTGAATAGATGCATCCATTGGATTAATACATCTTTTTGAGCACCATTCAGCAAATCCGTTGATTTTATAATTATATACTCTGGAGGTTGACCCCCCTCTGGCTTTTGCCATGAACACGGCTGCTTGCTCAGAAAAGCCCCCCTTAACTGCTGATTCCTTGACAACATCCATGCAATCAATTGGAACATTGACGGGTTGTTGTGCAAGGCCTTGCCCTGGATGATTATGTTGTCCATCAGAGGCAGGGGAACAGGATTGCAGACCAGAAGGTCCAGCTGATCCGTATACCATGATCGGCTTGGCCAATTTAGGGCGATCAGAAGTACTTGGCATTCCTGCTGCCTGATTTTCTGGAGAACTTTTGGAATCAGGATTACTGTCGGGAATGCGTATGCATACATTCCCTTCCAGCTGATAGCTAACACATCTATTGCGATAGGGCTCGGATCTGGAATCTGAGACGTACGTCGTCATCTTCGCATTCTTGTTCGTTGTGAATAAATCTATGTTGGGCTTGCCCCAGTGGTTGAACAGACAGTCCGCCACACATTGATTTAGTTGCCATTCCGTGGGAAGAATGCTCATTCTTCAGCTCATTGAGTCTGCTAATAGATTTAGCCTTCCAGGAATATGAACTGCTCTCAAGGAAACCCCATGATCTAGGCACCAGCAAAGCAGTTTCCACGTCATCATATAGACTGGGCGACTTTGTTCCGCCCTGGCGGTTTATGTCAGTCACTACTGTTGTATTGTCTGGTTGAACCAGAACAATCTTGTCCTTGACCTTCTCCAGCAAGTGTTCCATAGCTAAGACTACTGCTCGCATTACTCGCAGATTGATATGTTCTTTTGACTGACCCAGATTCCAAAGCCCTGATACTTTGTCTTCTTCCAAGCAAGCTCCCCATCCCTACATTGATGCATCTGTGTACATTGTTAACTGAGAGTGGGGAGGTGACAACGTCGCTCCCGCCAGGAGATTCTCTCTTTTCAGGGGCTACCATTGAAGGTGGTGAATAAGAGGTTCCAACACTGTCACCTTTGAGTCCAGGAATCCCGTACTCTGGGTCCACTGTGTCATGAGAAATAACTGGATAGGCCGCCGACGTAAGGCTGCCTGTGGAATGACTGGTTCCAAAGAAACCATCAACCCCAGCAGTCTCAAGTAGACTCGTGCCAAGACATGACGACTGTTGCACAAGGACTGTGACTGAGATGAGTACTTCTACTCTCTCCTGAGATGGGTAAACATACCCTATCTCTAGATCGAAGAACATGCCCAGGTAAACAAACTTCTGGGATGGTGCCACCTCTGATTTGTGAAAGTTTGTTATCCAGCCTAGGTCAGTAAGAGTTTTAAAAACTATCTCCAGATTTGCTGATAAACTTTCCTGATTTTAACAGCCAGTCGTCTATTTAAGTGTGGACTGCTATGTGTCTCCTTCGGAGGTATGACATCATAGCTTGGACCACTCAAGTGAAGACCCAAGGAGCCGTTGATATACCAAATGGGAGAACCGTGAATTCCCATTGGTGGCCTGAAATGCAAATCTCAGGAACCGACGAAAGCTCCTCGCAATGAGAATGTGAAAATAAGCATCTTTTAGATCTATTGATGCTGTCCACATTCCCTTCCTCAATCCTGCTAACACCATTCTTAGTTTCTATTTTGAAACTTGATGCGAGGATAAACCTGTTGAGAGGTTTGAGGTTGAGAATTGGTCTCCACCCTCCAGTGCTTTTTGTCACTAGGAACACGGTTGAATAATAACCCGGACATTTCTGTGCCGTTGAATTGCATGTTTTTGTATGAGGGATTGAATTTCTTTCTCTATACAAAACTGCTGATCTGGATCGCGTGGATTTTGAGTCCAGATCGGAACCAGAGTCAGGCGTGATGGCTGGCTTGATATCCAGTCGCGATGGTAACCGACTGAAAGCCATCGCAAGACTAAGTGGTCCTGAGTAATCTGCTCCCACTCTTGTATGTGGCAGGCCAGACGGCCTCCCAAGGGTGCACCTAAGGATTGAGGTGGACCCAAATAGTGCAAGAGTTGCCCTGTCTCTGGTAGCTGTCCTAGCAGCTCTGGTGTGACCCTTGTGGGTACCGGCCCATCAGGCTTGGTTCCCACGACCAGAACCCGCACTCCTCTGCCAGCGCCACGCGTACCTAGGTACATGGGCTGCTTGGCGGGTTGCGCTGGAGGAGCCTGCACTCCCCCCACCCCAGCTGTCCTACGCTGGTGTGGCCATGGCCGACACTGCGCAACAGGTTGGCTTCTGACAGGACACCACCACCTCTAGCCTGCTGAGGGTGGAAGGCAGAGAACACTGCTCGAACGTGCTCCCTGCGGAGCACTTCAAACTGTTTTCACAGCGCCCTCTGGTTATTTACCAGGTTTACGGTTTGTTGGAGGTGCAGGCATCCTTCAAATCCAAACAACCCTGGACCTGCCATTGGCATCCCAAAAGCCGAGTATACAGGTCCTGCGAGGGGCACAAATTGTCAAGGGCAAATGTGCGCCTCGCCCGTAAACTCCTGGTTACCGATCTCGTCATACAGTCCAGAGCCAGGTTAATGCCATCCTGGATGGTTCTCTGGACTGTAAGAGAAGCTTGGCGGGCCACGGATGCTGCTACTACCCCCTGTAGCAGCTGGGAAACGTGCGAGAGGGCCGAGATGGCTGCCCTTGTACTTTCCTTTGACCCGCAGCGCGGAATTTGAGTTGCGCAGGGCGCTAGCGCACAAGGGTCCTGTGTCAGACAGGGACCCAGGCCGTGTGTCTTCGCCCAAAGCCGCACGGTCATCCAAGGGTTTAGGATGACGCCATACTTCTAATACAGATCAGAACTCATACAGCAGCACCGTGCAAGGCGTCCATTCGGCTGAATGGATGGCTCTGCCGCAGCGAACATATCCACGATATGCTCTGCATACGGCAGAGATGGCATGGTGCTCGTCACCGGTTTCCCTCCCAAACATGGGTGCTGGTCCCGTTGGGAAGTGGGTGGATATACCTGGAGTTCTGGCTTGATGTTCACCAGCCATTGGCAAGCATCCAGCCAGTCCTCCTCGGTGGCCACCTGTGAATGTTCGACGAGCCCAGGTCCTCAACAACATTCACTGGTGGGGTAACAACTGGAGCTGGAGATACTCCTGGATAGCCAGGGAAGCCATACGGACCCACAAGGGCTGGCATGGCTTGCGCTGTGGCTACTCCAGGAGCCGGATCTACGGCGTCATGGGGGGGGGGGGCTAAATGCATGATGTCATAGTTCAGGCCGCCGTGACACCTACTCTCGAAGTAGTTCCATGGAAAAGGTCACCATGGGGGCTCTGGGGGGGGGGGGGGGCAGATGGATTTCCATGGCCATTGGCCGGCCATAACAGTGTCCTCTTCTTCCTGCCCAGAAAGATTAGACGCCAAGGTTGAAAAGGGATCAAACTCGGCCTGGGAAGGAGGGGCATCGCATGAGGCGCTGACACCCTTAGCCTTAGGCTGCTCTAGAACGTTCGATAAGTGAACGTCCAGGCCATGGCTTTCACTCCCAGGTCCACGGGCGAGGCAAGCCTCAGCGCCGGACCAACAGGAGCCATCTCTCATTTTTCCCATCATCTCAAGACGGAAGGCCTCCATGTCTGGCATGGATGCCTTCCTCTTCTTACCACATGACTCTTTGTCCAGTCGCCTTTTCTCATCCGCCGCTCGGCCCTTTTAACGGCTGATTCGTTAAATCAGTGAAAACCTCCACCGACCACGACTCACACACATGGCAATTTAATAAGGGCCCGCACATACTGCACTTAGTGCAGTCATGAGGGAAGTAATGGGCCTTCACGAAACAGTGGGAGGACGGGAATTTGTTTTCTATGATCCTCTGAAATGACACAAATTGAAACTATTAGTTTTTAGTTATGATGTACGAAGAAACCAATTGCAGAAGGCTAAAGTTTAGACCACTAGATGAAACTATAAGTCAGGACCATAGAAAAACACTATGGGCCTGACTAAAAGTAAACAAGTCCTAAAAACTTCTTATTCTACAACATGAATCACAGAATTTTATCTTGAATACTTAAGACGCAAATGCTAGACTGCACACTCAAAGATTCATTAGTAGTTGAAACACAATGAACCTATGCAAAGCATCAAGAGATAAATAACACAAAATTCCGTCATAAAATTTCCAAATATTTTTAGAAATAAAATGACTGAAAATTTTCTCTCTCCATACTAAACCTTAGAAGACAAGTGAAGAACAAGTGAAGTCTGATGAACGACAACAGGAATACCAGATGCTGAATACAAACCCTGTGGTGGGGGGGGGGAGGGAGAATGCGGAAAAATTACTTCTTATGGTAATAATTCCCTCAGCAAACTGATAATAAATTATATGGACCCATAAAACCAAGTATGAATTGTAGGACTGCCCAAAAAGAGCCAACACGCAAATTTCTTATAAATAAATTTACTAAAGTCCCACCTGATGGCTAGGACCGGGCGCATCCTCCGGCGACTTGGCCGCGTCAGACATAATAATATAGCAAGTCAAAAACAAGCTTCAAAAAGATTCAAAAGCATGAGCAAGGCTAGAAAGCGTGTTGCAATGGCGGGTCAATAACTTGAGAAGAGAATGAGACAGCCCCGCGCATGCACGAGTTTGGGCCGCACATCCGCTGGACTGTCAGTTGAGTAACCTGCCCAGTGGGCGTGGTTTCTTTTTAATTCCGAGTCTTATTTAAGGTAGGTGGATATTTGGGAAATATCCTAGAGTATCAGGGCGGTAAGTATACTCTTGATGTGAAACAACAATTTTGTGGAATTAGATGTCTCATCTATCCTTATTGTCGATAAATATCAGAGCTCAGTGAGTGACCTTGACATTTGACCTTGTGAGCTCAGTGTTATCACGCCGATTCCTCATAGAATAGGCCATCACATATCCAAGCTTAGTTGCAATAGGGTTAACCAATTCTAAATTAGAAGCTGAGAAATGAAACTTAACATTGACGCCCGTCGTCATTGCTGTCATTATAAGGTAAGTGATATCTTTGTCTAATGTCTGCTTGGCAGGCGAGAAAAAATGGCACAAAAATTAAATACTTATGTATTCGGAATAATTGCCCTTTCCAGTTTTAGCTATGCCCTGTCCATCTCTAGCTAAGCTCCACCAACACTTTGCTCATGTTGGAATCGATCAATCCCTGAACTCCCTGACTATCAATTTCCAGAAAAATAACCAGGTAAGCTGTTGAATATTTTGAAACTAATTTGACTGGGCGATGTTGCTTCCGTCACCCAGTCAAATTAGTTTCGAAATATTCAACAGAATATTTATTAAATAGTAGACATACAAGTCGTACAATGTGTCGGACTATTAAGAGTTTAAGACGGACTAAATCGAGTCATTCATGCTGTAATGGATTATGATGTCATCCTACACGTCATATAGTTGTTTATGACATCATATCATGGATGGATAAACTGGAAATGTCCACTCTCCTCAATACACATAGGTGTCTCAGAACGATGAAAACTTGAGGCACAAAGGGCCTGTAACACTCACCTGAAACATTGACATTTTAAGTAGAAAGGACATGTTGTACATGTAGAGCCCACAAATTCAGATATTCTCGAGGGAAATAACGAAATTTAAGTTTTAAAATGTGCAAATTATGGCCGAGCTTTTTACGAGTATATTTTAAACAATTTCCTGGATATTTTCGGAATCCAAGATGGCTGCCAAAAAACTTTATCATTTAAAAATCTGAATAGAGTTCAGAAGCCTACACACATAGGATCCTTCTACACAAATTTAATTGAAATCAGGCCGTAGGTTATGGAGAATTAGTTTTAAAGAATTACAGGGAAAATCCCAAGATGATTGCCAGAAAAAAAGGCCAATAAAAATTCTGAATAGAAATAAGTAGTGGAGCCTACCACTATAAGTTCATTTAAGTCAAATTCAGTTAATATGTTAAAGTATTTTCTGAAATCTTTTCGAAAATCCAAAATGGCCACTAGAACAATTGAATAGTTCAAAATCTTATTAGAGATGCTGAAACCTAGGCCAATTTTCTGACAAAACCAAGATGGCTTTGGAAAAGCGGGCTGGAGACCATCATGAGATCCTTCCAGTACAAGGTGGTTAAAATCTGTGGCTTAGGCTTACCGTCCTAAATTCCTGTTAGATGCATTAACCCTTTAACGCTTATCACTCTGATGTCAAAATGTTACATTTTCAAATTAAAGTAAAAGATGGACTGGTGTTTAATTTTCAACAAATTTGGTAGAAGATGGTGCTGTCATAGACAGCAACATCTTCCACCAAAATTTGTTGGAAAATGTACACGAGTTTCTTTGCTATTGACACCGTAAAAGATAGAATATTGATATCAGTGTGCTACGGGTTAATGGTCAAACCGGCTTCTGCAGTGGTCTTGAGAAATGTCCATTTGTACACGTAGGCTAACAGAGGACTATTTTGAAAATAATCGAGCCAGTCATTCCAGTGGTAAATTTTCAAAAGACATCTTGTCTTGGCCAGCAAATGAAGTCACTGATCAAAAATTAGGATTTCTTTACAAAGCTTGACCACTAAAGTGTCAAAGCTTACCACGATAAGAATGTTCCACCCAAGTTTTATTGAAATCCGGCGATTGAGTAAGAAGGAATAGGATTTTAATAGCGCTTTAAGGATGGGCTCCGGAAAACCTGACCATTCAAAATTTTGAATAGACATTCTTAAGCCCACACCATAGGATCTGTCCCGCAAAATTTCATTAAAATCGACTAAGCGGTTAATGAGATATATTGTACACCCATAGCTGATGGATGGAAAGACAATGGCGAAAACGGATGGTTGCCATGCCATAAGTTCACTTGGTCCTTCGGGGCAGGTGGGTTAAAAATATTGTTAATTCTTGGACATCAACAACATTCAGTTATACTGTTTCCAGAATATTCACACACTTTCGTAATTAAGCATTAGAAAGGAAATTCTTAATTCAAAGAATTAAACTTGCTTTGAAAACATTAAAACAAAGTATATATAAGGTAATATAATTTAAGATATTTTACAACTTATGTAAACAACAAGCTTATATAGGTACATGTGGATGAATAAACAATAGCAATAACAAACATGGTGTGTGTGTCTGCGTGCATGCATGTGTGTGTACGTGTTTGTGCGTGTTCATAAGATTCTATATACAAGAGTCACCATCACTTTAAATAGCATAAAATCTAAGCAAGTTAAACATAACCATCCTCTGTACACGAATCTTTGGTAAATCATGATCATACCATAATTAGCAATGAATGAAACCAATCTGTCACTCAAGCATATGACCTCATAATCAATTACGCCACATGTAGGCTGACGTCACAATCATAATTGACAGAAATGCTCTGTCATGAACCTGGAATAGTCCATTAGTTGTACGAATTGTATGTCTACTATTTAATAAACATTCTGTTGAATATTTCGAAACTAATTTGACTGGGCGCAGCGCAGTTAAATTAGTTTCAAAATGTTCAATGGGTTAGAAGTATAGTTACTATGAAATTGAGATTCTGGGAATTAAGGATTCAAAGTATACAAATCAATCCCAACACGAGCAAGAAACCTATCCCAACACACGCAAAGCATGAGCAGAGCTTAGCTAGAGATGGGTGGGGCATAGCTAAAAGCGGATTCATCCATTATCTGACAATTATCTTGCCTTTCACAAGCCATCAATCAAATTGACAAAGGGAGACTACTTACTCTGGCAGAACATGTCTGATGATAGAATATCTGCAATCATATTGCAGTCGCATCTCGCATGATGTGTGTGGGGGGGGGGGGGCAGGGATTCCTGACTGAGGAGCAGCATGCGGATCAGGATGTCAGTAGTGGGTAGGTTCTGATAAACAGAGAAACCCAAATGAGACCACTTAAGGAACCACTATCAGGCGGCATATTCTATAGCATGACACTTGTACTGACCCTATAATGGGTAAGATACATCAAGGCAATTACAATTTTTGCTCATTGAATCTTCATATGCAGGCTAAGAGAAGACTTAATTTACTACTGGGATGACTTGCTCGATTATCGGTATTACAGTGGTCAAATATTTTAAATAGTCTTCTCGTGGCCTGTAAATTAACATTCCTCAAGATCACCTAAAGGTCAGTTTTTGCTGGCTTGATAACCGAGCCAGTCATTCCAGTGATAAATTTTCAGAAATTGTATTCTCTTGGCCTGTAAATGGACATTCTTCTTTTCGTTCGCTGATCATACCGCCAGACCTGTAAGTGACTATCGACATGATCATAAGCGTTAAGTGCGTGGATCCATGGTTTATTAGAGTGCGCCGTGCGGCCTGGAACCTCCGTCTTCAGCACTAGAGGTTTCTGTCAGGGTTACCTCACCCCTACCTCCTTTAGTCGCCTCTTACGACACGCAGAGGATACGGAAGGTGTATTCTAAGCCCCACCTACAGGGCAAGTAAATGGACATTCAAATAGCATATATTTAAAATTTCTTGAGAAAATTTGACCATTAAAGGGTTAAGAGACCACCTGTTACATAGTGCCTAATGGAAGAATCCATCTCTATGTTCCGCCTATTTCTAGCTAAGCTCCGCCCACTTTTCTTACACACTTTATGAATCAATCTTAAACTTTGAAACATAAATTCCCAGAATCTAAATTTCGCTGACTATACAGAAAAGCTGTTGGATATTTGAAAACTAATTTGACTGAGATGCTGCTGCCATAGGCAGCAACAACTGCCAGTTAAATTAATTTCAAATTACGCAACGTAACTTTGATTGTGGCATCGGCCAAGAGGTGACTAAATGGTGTAAGTGCAAAATATTAGAAGTGAGATGAAAATGAGATGAGATTTAATAGCACTTTTAAAATGTAGCTCCAAGCTTGGCATAACATCAAAATCCTACGGATTTACAAACTGCAACTGTATTTAACACCAGTAGCATCAGTGATGCGGCCATCAGAAATCTGATACTTATGTCAATCATTCCATTTCACAAGTGCGACCATGTAGGGATCACAGCTATTACTCAAGTATCTGACATCATAATCAAATACATCACATGTTCTGTGAAGCCAAAATCAAAATGACATATAGCTCTGTCACAAATTAAGAAACATTCCGTTGAATATTTCGAAACTAATTTGACAGGGGTCTGTTGCTGCCATAGCAGCAGCCCTGGTCAAATTAGTTTCAAAATATTCAACAGCTTAACTTTACTGTTACCGTAAAATTTGGATTCTGGGAAGGTCAGTTTTAAAATTTAAAATCAATTCCAACACACGTAAATTGGGTGGAGCTTAGCTAGAAATGGGCTAATCATTTCAGTCCAGTGGTCAAATTTCAAAAATAGCCTCCTCATAGGCTCCAAAGGGGCATTCATCAAAGACCACCACAAAGGCCATTTTTGGCCAGAATGGCTATTAACGGTTTAACAAACCGTCATCTAATGGCCCCAAAATACAGGTAGTGGTCTCTGGAACAGGTCTAATAGGATTAGTTTCTAGCATAAATTATTTATATCATAAGTTATTCAGTAAACGTATTAAACATAATATCTCCAAATTCTGATGGCGGCTGATCAAGCATACGGAACATGTCACCAAATTCTTCAGGCTGCTGCTGCTGCTGGCCTCCTTGGGCGCTGTGATTGGCCTGAGACGGTGGAGGCGCTTGTTGCTGGCCAGTCGCGGATGATGCGCCCGGCGTGTCCCCACCTCCTGCTTGCCACTGCCCCCACATGTTATGGGATGCCGAGCCTGCTGGGGAAGGATATGAATTTGGATGTTGTTGGTGGTGATTGGTGGAGGAATGAGATGCTATTACGGGCTGTGCTTGAGACTGCGACTGTGATGATATACGCTGCCCGCTTCTAAGCTGTGTATATGTGGGACCAACTACAACGAAGCAAGAAGCGACAAAAAAGAAATCCACATAATCAAACAGAAACCACAAAGCTAAAGCACTGGAAGCCATTTCAAAGTCATGCTAGTATGATATAATTAACCCTTTAACACTCAAATTTGTACAAGATAATTTCAATTTTCTCATTAATAATGTTTATCTGCAGACCATGAGATTATGTTAGAAAATTTACGACTGGAATGACTGGCTCGGTTATTGACCCAGTCATTTCAGTGGTAAATTAAAAAAGGTTTTCTCATTGTCTGCAAATGGACATTTCCTAGGCCATTGCAGACGCCGTTTTTGTCTGTCTTGAGTGATAAAGGGCTAAGCCTAATCTCTACATATACAGTAAACCTGTCTTAAGTGACCACCTCATGGAGTCCACATGTATAAACAAGCAGTTTCTTAAACAATTCATGGTCAAGTTGGCCAAAACTGGCCAATACAGTAATCTCGGGCAATGTCCATTTGCTGGTCAATAGAAGACCATTTTTGAAAACTAAATTAATGGAGACAGTCATTTTTTTTGCCGTGCAAATGGACATTCATTAAACATTGCGTTTCTTGACAAATGCCTGACCATTAACGGTTAATACTGGTGAATAATGGAGGAATCCAGTTTTAGCTATGCCCCACCCATCTCTATAACTAGGCTCCACACACACTTTGCTCGCGTTGGGATCGATCTGCACTCCCAGAATCTCAATTTTCACAAAACTATACAGGTAATATTTTGAAACTAATTTGACTGGGTGCTGGCGCAGTCATATGAGTTTCAAAATATTCAACAGAATGTTTATTAAATAGTAGACATACAATTTGTACAACTGGACTGCCTATTAAGTGTTTATGATGGACTAAATTGCCTCATTCATCATTTAATTGATTACGATGTCAGCCTACATGTGTCGTAGTAGATCGCAGTAGATTATGACATCACTTGATTGATCGATAAACTGGATTCCTCTATTATAGGAAATCCCATATGGAGCCAATTGGTGTTCTTTTAAAGACCTGGTTTTTTGGACCACCTATTGAAAAGAACCAGCACCCTTTTCTCAGTCAGCTTTGCCTGTACATTTCACCGTGCCAGAATAAATGACATTATTAGTTTCCATGCTGATGCTAGATCAGATAAAGTCTAATGTCTATATTATACTGTATATTCAAAAATATTTTGAGACTCATAGGGTAGGGTTCCCAAATAGTTTGATCGAAAAATAATCTAAGAATTAGTTTTCCGACAAAATAAAATCTAAACTCTCAAAAAATATCATTTGCTTTCGATAAATGTTGTTCCGGGAATTTAGAGATGTTACACTGGAAAAGATAGTTGTAAACTACAATGGAAATCATCTCTAAATGTGAGGCAACATGTTCTTTAGTAAATTTCTTAACATATTTCATACTATGGCCGTATCTGCCCTAATACTGACATTGTTGCATGGCCAGATATCCAGACACATGCAGAGCCATATTTCGCCATACGGAGTGCAAATATTCATAACATAATGGACCTTTCTGGTTTTAGCTATGCCCCGCCCATCTCTAGATAAGCTCCACCCACACCTCGCTGAACACCATGGCTATCAATTTCCAAAAAACTACACAGGTAAGCTGTTGAATATTTTGAAACTAAATTAGAGTGCTGTTGCTGCCTAAAGCAGCAACAGCGCTCAGTCAAATTAGTTTCAAAATATTCAACAGCATGTTTATTAAATAGCAAAGAATTACAAAGATATACAATTCATACGAGTCAGACTGTTTGAGATTTGATGACGGTCTATATGGAACCCTTTGCGACGTAATGATTGTGACGTCATCATACACGCGCTGAACTTATTATGACATCATACGAGGTCAGATGATGGATGGATACTCTGGAAAAATGAATTGCCCACTGTTTCACAAATTCAATTCCGTTTAAAGTTCCCATGTCACATTAAATAGAGAAATATTTGCACAAGATATGAGATGGATTCTGATTTCTGTGTAATTTACCCAGGATGCAATGCCTTGACTTGCCTTTTTTAACTATTGGATGCCATATTCGTAGTCTATAATTTGAACAGACCAGGACTTCACAGGCAAAAAGTCCCTGTCTGCACACACAACTGATCATTTGGCAGCTAGTTCTTGAGGTGAAAGCAAGACGTATTCACGGTAGTCTGCGTCTAAATATTCTAATATAATCATCATAGATTTCAGTTGAAATTTGCTATGGATTTGTAAAACAATTTCAATGTGAGTTGTTGCTAACTAAGGCACCAACAAATTTGTCAAATTGTTATTCATGCAATCAGCTGAAATCAAGTGTTCATTATAGATCAGTTTATTAACTGTCATGATTGGAAATTTCTTAAGGAGTTAACTGCAGTGATTCTCATAAGGGTGCTTTTGAGAGTATATACCCCCAAAATTCATCCTGGGACCCCCAAAAGTAATGGCAGTGGGTCCCATGGGACACATGAACATCTTGTATGATTGTTAAATACTAAGTAGTTTTATAGGCTTTTGCATACAAATACCTACAATATCCAGCATGGGACATACATACATAATTCATAGTTGTGGCGCCATGCTACCCTCTAATTTGAGCATGGATGAGATAATGCTGCTTGGGAACTCCAAATTTGAGTTTTGGGACCCCAAGATTTCAGTTGGGGACCCCAGATTTCAGGGTGTGGGGTCCCTCAGACCTTCAAAATTTAGATGCCATGAGAAACACTCATTAACTGTAAAGGTTTTAACACATACTTGCACAGTCTTGAAATGCTTCCATTATAAGTACACAAAATAAAAAAATAATTTCTACAAACTAAATTGTAAAAAATAAATGGTTAGTTTTAAAGTAAATACGATCTAAATAAGTTTTTGTACAACTACTGCATATAAACTAAATATCAATGGACCAGTTACAAGCTGAATCCAATAATCTTGATTTAGATAGGGGCTAGTGGTAGGAATACTGATGTACATTCTGAATAGAGTATTGCAGAAATGACAGCAACAACACTTTAAAAATAAACACCAGTTAGCATGCTATGAAAGGTATGAATTAGTGAAATCAAACTACTCAACAATACAAGACTATTAATTATGTGTAACTGAGGGCTACATGTATAAGCAAAATATATAGATCTGCATTCAGTAATGGCATACCACAACCACGTTAAACTAGCCCTAACCAAATTAAAAATAATAAAACATGCAACTTTAGATTATTTAACCACTTCATGCCGAGACTGGCCAAAACCTGCCTGAAAACCAGCCTCTGCAATGGTCTTGAGGAATGTCCATTCGCAGGCCAGGAGTAGCTTATACTTGAAGATTTACCACAATAATGACTGGCTCAATAACCGAAACAGTCATTCCAGTGGTAAAATTTCAAAAATTGTCTTCTCTTGTCCTGCAAATGGACATTCAACAAGCAAATATTTTGATATTCTTAACCAAATTTAGCCATTAAAGGGTTAACCGTTTAATCCTCAAATTTGTAGGAAATGTCCACTTTACAGACCATGAACACTATTTTTGAAAATTTACCACTGGAATGACTGGCTCGATTATCGAGCCAGTCATTCCAGTGGTAAATTTTCAAAAATAGTATTCGGTCATTTCTCAAGTTGACTACAGAAGCCATTTTTTGCAAGCCTGGCCATAAAAGGGTTAAGTTTCGGTTGAGTGACATTAGCAGAAAAACATTCATATTTAGAACTCATGATCGAAGACCACTGATTAATCGGTGACTATGTGGTAAGTGATTGTGATTATAAGCCATGCATATTTAAGCAAGTGTGCGCATGCATGCATGTGTATAGTGGAATATTATCACCATTTACTTGTGATAGTCATGACAAGGCAGGTAACTTGCAAAGGGAGATAATTCCTGATCAGATAGCAAACATCTTACAGGGGATGAATTGATGAGTGACTTTTGAAAGAATCAGTAATATGAGTAAAAAGATTTGAAACAATCACTTGAACAGGACTTGTAAGTGGAGCTACACAAATAGTGGTTCTTTAACCCACATGATAGAAACAACAATCTGTCTTAACCGTTTAACACGCAAATTTGTCCAAGAAAATGTTCATTTGCAGACCAATTGAAGATATATTTTTTTTAAATGACCATGATAATGACTGGTTCGGATAGTGAGTCAGTGCTGCCAGTCATTTGTGGTAAATTGTCGAAAAATTTGTCTTCACTTTGTCTGCAAATGGACATTTCTCAAAATGACTGCGGAAGTAGTTTTGGCCCTGGTTGAGCATTAAAGGATTAACAAACCACCAGCATTTGTCTCCAAGAACACCTGTCTATATTGACTAATTGCTGGCGACCACGTAAGGTAGCATTACAGTGACATAGCACTTCAATGGTCAAGCCGGTCAAAACTAGTCCCTGCAGTGGTCTTGAATGTTAATTTACAGGCCAAGAGAAGACTATTTTTGAAAATTTACAACTGGAATCACTGGCCGGTGAAGTGGGCCAGTGATTCAAGTAAAATTGGAAAAATATTCTTCTCTTAGCCAGCAAATGGACATTCAATAAGGAAATATTTTGATATTCTGTTTATCAATTTTCACCAGTAAAAGGCTACGTAAAGTGCAATAAATCAGTCACTACAACTAGTGAAATGCTACACATAAAAATAGATCACGTTTAAAATGAACTGTGATGAGTGAAATGATCATATAAATAGTTTAGATTATATAAAGAAAAAGCAGTTAATCAAAAACACACATACACGCACACATGCACGCTCACACATACTTTAATGGTCACGTTAACCACAAATTGTATATGCAGTGGTTAGACTATGGTTTGAGACCTTACCACAGGAAAAAACTTGCGGAGCCAGTAACTTCAGCAGTAAATTTTTAAAAAAAACATCCTCTTGGCAAGTTAATAGACATTCACTAAGAACAGCGTTCAATATTCTTGACCAATTTTGCATATTAACCCTTTAATGGTCAAGCCGGCCATTTGCAGGTCAGGAGTGGACTATGTTTGGAAATTTATCACTGGAATGACTGGATCGATAACCGAGCCAGTCATTCCAGTTATAAATGTCCTGAAATATGTTCTCTTGTCCTGCAAAACGACATCCAATAAACAAAGATTTTTCGATTTTCTTGACCAAATTGGACCATGAAAGGGTAAAAAATTTAGACGCTAATTTTAATAGATGTTATTGAATAGAACACATTCAATGGTCAGGTACAAGTTACTTGCGTCTGTTATGTCAGTACGTACAAACAGTGCCCTTGAACTAATGATTTATAATATTGATCCACTTACTAAGAGTCAATTAGTTTTGCATATCATGGATTTTCTACCTGGCATGGGTGAATATTTTGCAAACACAAGGAGCAATAACTGCTTTCAAAATAATCAGTGTCTATGCAGATAATATCTCAAACGTTGCTTAACGCTTTACCTGCCTAGCTTTCAAAAATGTCTTCTGTAATTGTTTTGAGGGAAGTCCATTTTCAAGTCAAGTGACAATTCTTTTAAATTTACCACTGGAATGGCTGGCTCGATAATCGAGCCAGTCATTCCAGTGGTAAATTTTTAAAGATACTCTTCTCTTGGCCTACAAATGAACATTCAATAAGCAAATATTTAAACTTTCTTAGCAAAACTTAACCATTAAATGGTTAAAGATTAACACTTCCCACTCTGATGTCAAAAATTGTAATATTCAAATAAAATTAAGAGATGAACGTGTGCTCATTTTCCACCAAATTTGATGGGAGATGGTTCTGTCATAGACAGTAACCCCATGATGGTAAAACCTCCATGTTTATATACATACCTGGAGAAGTACTGCTGGGACTCATTTGACTGTAAGCACCAGTGGATCCAGAATAATCAGTACCAGCCTATTATAATAGATAAACATAGATTACTCAGAGAAATAAGAATACAATTATAGAATCTTCTACATCATTATTATGCTATATTTTCTAACACATGCACATGCGTGCATGCACCTACTCACACACACGCGCGCGCGCACGCACCTACACACACACGCACACACGGATAGACATAGCTATCTGGCGAGACTCAATTACAAACTCAACGCTATTTTTAGATCACTCTTTTGTCCACAAAATGTCTTGTCAGTAGATCACCCCTAATGTAACACCAATCCAGAGATCCAGAGGACAGTATTTCCTATCTAGGGGAAGCTTAGTTTGGTTTGAGATTTACATACATGTACCAACCATTACACCCAGTCCATCCACAAAATGACAATCATTCCAAATGTACACAAGATCATCATACCAAAATCAGTTTACAAGATGCCATATTTCACCTTGGGCTCAATTTTCCATCCATCCATCAAGGACACAACAAATTCTATATGCACACCCAAGTTAGTTAGGAAGGGGTACAATGAAGGAATCCAGTTTACTGTTTTAGCTATTCCATGGTCATCTCTAGCTAAGCGCCACCCATGCTTTGCCTGTGTTGGGACGGATCGATCCCTGCAGTCTCTAAATCTCAATTTCTAGCACATTATACAGGTAAGTTGTTGCATATTTTGAAACTAATTTGACTTGAGCCCAGTCAAATTAGTTTCAAAATATTCAACAGCATGTTTATTAAATAGTAGATTGTATAGAATTTGTACAACCTGACAGACTAATAAGTGCTTAAGACGGACTAAATCGAGTCATTCATGATTATTATGACATCATCCTACATGTCATGTAGTTGATTATGATGTCATATGATTGATTGAGAAACTGGATTCCTCTATTAACACTATATCGCTCATATCAGCCAAAAATGGCTTCTGCAGTGGTCTTGAGAAATGTTCATTTGCAGACCAAGAGAAGACGATTTTTGAAAATTTACCACTGGAATGATTGGCTCGATAACCGAGCCAATCATTCCGGTGGTAAATTTTCAAAAATAGTCTTCTCATGGTCTGCAAATGGGTATCTTTAGGAGAAAATTGAAATTTTCTTGAGTAATTTCGAGGGTTAATGGAGGGATCTATTTCTAGCTACACTCCACCCACCATTTAATCACGTTGGAATCAATTTAAAACTTTGAAATATGAATCTCCAGAATCTAAATCTCAAGTTATAAACTGTACTTGTAAGCTGTTTTAAAATAATTTGACCGGGGCTGTTACCGCCATAGACAGCTATATCTCCCCCTCTCAAATCAGTTTCAAAATATTCAACAGAATGTTTATTAAATTGTAAATTTACAAGTCACAATTCGTACACTTTGTGAGACTCTTCAATTTTAATGACCAAGCTGTATGTCATTTTGATTGTGATATAAGCTAACATGTCACGTATTTCATTATGATGTCAGATAATTGAGTGACAGATCAGATCCATCTATAGTGCATACACGTTCTTAATTATTAACTCTTTAATTGTCAGGCTGCCGAAAACTAGCCTTTGTGGTGACCTTGAAGAATTACATTTGCATGACAAGAGCTTTTTATTTTATTTTACCACTCGATTGACTCCAGTCATTCCAGTGGTAAACTTTCAAGCCTATTCTCGGTCTGCAAATTGTCAATGAATAAGAAAATATTTGAATTTTCTTGACCAATCTTGACCATTAAAGGGTTAACTGAGTAAGCTGAGCAAAAATGGCTTCTACAGTGGTCTTGATACATCCATCTGCATGCCAGCAGCAGAGTATCTGAGAAAACTGATTGCAGGAACAGAACCGCCACCCCATACCCTCACCACTACGCCACCAACCCAACCCACCCACTACCCCACCCCACACACACACCCGACCCATCCACACACACAGTAATCTGCTCTTTGGATGCCTCACTTGCACACATATGGCAGACAGGCATTCTCAATGAGAAAGTATATATTTCCTTAACCGATTCAACTCTATATTTCTGACCATACCTGTCGTTGTGAATAAGAGCCTTGTGTCCACGATGCGCCCTGACCAGGACTGTGATTTCGACGCGCCATTGAGCTCAAACTGCTGCCTCCGCCCGCGGATGACTGCTGTTGTTGCTGCTGCATTGAGAGTGATGCATGAGACGGATACTTCATTGATGCTTGACCAGCAGCGTTGTAACCATACATGTCATGAGCTACAAGTGTAAATCAATAAGTATTCTTGTTGCAATTCTTCAACAATTTTCAGCTATAACTGGAATGACTAGCTCGATTAGGCTTGCATGATTATTGCGTTGAGTGATCGCGATCGATTATTTAAAAATAATCGGGATTACTCGATTAGTCAGCTTGCGTACAAATTATCAAGACATAACAACAAACGAATATCAATTTAACGAAAGTTGCAATGGTGTTGAGAAAAGTTCATTTGCAGGGCAAGAGAAGACTTTTTGAAAATGTATCACTGAAAATTAAAAATTAAAAAGTAATTAAGTTAGGTTTTGAAATTTTTTATGCAACAGAAGATATTCACGATTATTCGATTATTTCATTTTTAATCATATAAATTCACGATTTAAAACATAATCACGATTTTCGATTTAATCACGTGATTAAGCCTAGGCTTGATAACCAAGCCTGTCACTCCGGCGGTGAATTTTTAGAACAAGAATTCTGTGGAATTAAATGTCTCACCTCTCTCCTTTTGTCAGCGGCAGTGATGTTTGACCTTGTGACCTGCATGATATTATGCTAATTCCTAACATTATAGGTGACCATGTATTCAAATTTAGTTCCAGTAGGATTAACCAATCCCGAAACATAATTGACTTGCTGAAGGGAAAAATTCCAATGGTTTAAGAAGCAGAGGTCAAATAGCAATATTAGAATGGCCTTGACCATTGCCCTGTAGCAAACACCACCACCCCACCCCCCCAAAAAAAATATTGGAAAAACAAACATGAGGTGACCTTGATCTTGTATCTAGTGATGTCACGATCAGCACACAGCTTCCTTATTTCATAGGGACCATGTGTCCAAGATTAGTTCCAGTAATATTAAGTAGTTCTGAAATATAAATGTATATGATTTGCTAAACGGAAAAACTTAAAGTTGAAAAAGCAGAGGTAAAATAGCAAGGTCAGAATAACCATGAGTGTTAACCTGGTGACATCCACGAGATCTTCCTGTATCCTGTTGGTACAGAATAAGCAACCATGTACCCAAGTTGTGTTCCATTAGAGCTAAGCAATCCCGAAATATAACCAGATAAAAACTTAAAATTGAAAATTAACAATGTTTTGTAGAGGTCAAACTGACCTTGACCTTCGACGGTCGTTGTGACTTATAGGTAACAATAAATCCAAGTTTAGTTTCAATAGAATTAACCAATCCTGAAAGATAAGCCGTGAGGTTTTGCTAAACTCAAAAACTTAACATTGAAAATAAAGTTGTATCAAGGTCACAGTGACATTGACCTTTGACCACATTATCATCATGTTGCTTCCTAACAGCATAGGCAACCACATAGCCAAGTTTCCAAGTTTAGTCATAATAGGATTAACTGATGCTGAAATATAAGCGTAGAAGTTTTGCTAATCGCAAAAACGTAACATTGTTGACACCGCTGTCATCGGAAAAATTGGTACATATATCTCGCTTTCTGCTTCGCAGGTGAAACAAAAATAGTCTTTTCTATAAAAAAAACCAAACAGTTGGATATTATTGACCAAGCTTGGTCATTAAATGAGTAAGTAGCTGCTATAACTATCTCGATAGTGGGATAATAACATCTACATGACAATGACAATTTAGGCCTTGATGGGAATATAAAATGCCCTGATATTTCACTGACTTTTCCCCAAGTTTTCAAGTCACTGACTGCCTGTGCCTCACGCCGTACCAGTGCTTTGATTTCTAGATGCTCTATGGTGCGATTTGAGACACAAACAAGAGGTAGAGAAGTGCAAATTGTTCCAACATTGTTTTAAACCCCAACTGACATTTTCATACGTTGAATCGACATTTTTAGTGTAAATTTATGAATATATAATTCCCTGACTTTTCCATGACATCTACTGAGAAACTAAAATTCCCAGACCTTGAACTAAAATAAACTTCCCTGACATTTCCACTGATGCTGGGAACCCTGTTGTAGAAATCAGCCAGAGCTAGTATTATTTCTGCATTAATTCTATAATCCTTCACTGGTCACACCGGCCAAAACAGGCCTCTGCACTGGTCTCGCAGAATGTCCATTTGCAAGCCAAGAAGATAATAACTGAGCTAGTCATTCCAATGGTAAATTTTCAAAAATAGTCTTCTCTTGGCCTGCAAACGGACATTCAACAAGCAGATATTTTGATTTTGTTGACCAAATTTGACCATTAAAGAGTTAAGGGTCAAGATTGGTCAGGAAAATCATAGTTTTTAGTCAGTGATTACTCTCTCTCTCTCTCTCCCTCTCTCTCCCTCCCTCTCTCTCTCTCTCTCTCTCCCTCCCTCTCTCTCCCTCCCTCTCTCTCTCTCTCTCTCCCTCCCTCCCTCCCTCTCTCTCCCTCCCTCCCTCCCTCCCTCTCTCTCTCTCTCTCTCCCTCTCTCTCTCTCTCTCTCTCTCCCTCCCTCCCGCTCTCTCTCTCTCTCCCTCCCGCTCTCTCTCTCTCCCCCTCCCTCCCTCCCTCCCCCTCCCCCTCTTCTCTCCCCTCCCCTCCCCTCCCCTCCCCTCTCCTCTCCTCTCCTCGCCTCTCTCCTTTTACACACACATTTAATTGAGTTAAGTATAAATTATATTACATAAAATTAACCATTAACACTCTTGTCAAACTTTTAAATTTTCAAATTAATTTAAAAGATGAACTGGTGTTCTTTTTTCAACAAATTTGGTGGAAGACGGTGCTGTTGTAGACAGCAACATCGTCCACCAAAACTGGTGAAAAATGTACACCAGTTTCTTTGCTATTGACAGAGTAAAAGATAGAATATTGACATAAGAGCTAACAGTGTTTAATACAATTAAATCTACCTGAAACATGCGCGGCCCCGAGAACTGACCGACCATAAACATCAGTGGGGTAACCTGCTGCCCCTCTGTATTCCTTACTGCCATCGAGACCCATACTGTCTGAAGAAATACCCCGAGCAGTAGGGTAAGATCCCAGAGCTGGAGAGGGGTCTGCTGACTCTCCGGGATTCGGCAGGCCGACAATGTTAGGCTGTGAGCTTCTGTAAAACAAATGAAGAGATGACATTTTTTTTAGCAAGCATTTTATTTCACGGAGACAATTCACCTTTCCAGAGTATCCATCTATCAAACTGATGTCATATGATGTCATCATCAGCTAAGCGGCGTGTAGGACAACGTTATAACCATTACGTCATAAATGATTCTATATAGCCCATCTTTAACTCTTAATAGTCCAACACGTACGAATTGTATGTCTCTACTACTTAATAAACACGCAGCAACAGCGCCCAGTCATATTAGTTTCAAAATATTCAACAGCTTCCCTGTATAGTTTTCTGGAAATTGATAGTCAAGTTCAGAGATCGATTGATCCCAACACAAGTTGTGGGTGGAGCTTAACTAGAGATAGGCAGGACATGGCTAAAAATGGAAAGGTCCATCGGCCTTGTCATGTAAACTAAGCAAGATTCAATGTTACTGACTGTTAAGAGTAACTTAAACCATTAATATTCTAATGCTTCAATTCCATGTTACCGATACAAGAAAGCTGTTGAATATTTTAAAACCAATTTGACTGGAAACCATTGCAGGAATTATTTCCTGTTATTCGCGAGTGGTGAGCTTTCTAAAAATAGTCTTCCTTTGGTATAAGTATTTGAAATGCATTTCATAACTATTTCTGCTTAACACTTTAATCCTCAAATTTTTTCCAGCAAATTTCAATTTTCTCATGGAAAATGTCCATTTGCAGACAAAAAGAAAACTATTTTTGGAAATTTACCACTGGAATGACTGGCTCGGTTATCAAAGCAGTCATTACAGTGGTAAATTTTCAAAAATACTCTTCTCTTGGTCTGCAAATGTACATTTTTCAAGACCACCGCAAAAGCTGTTTTTGGCTGATATGAGTGTTAAAGGGTTAATCATTGACGATGGATAAATATAGAAGGCGTGTCAATCAATATACTTATCAGAGACCATGTTCTTGACATTTGAACCCCAAAGTCATTGTGTCAACATGAGATGTGAATCTCTAACCAGAATCGAATGCTGTCGCCCTTGTAATGGAGGAATACCGTTTTAGATATGCCCCGCCAATCTCTGGCTAGGCTCCACCTATGCTTTGCGCATATTGGGATTGATCGATTCCCTGCACTCTCTGAATCTCAATTTCCTGAAAACTATACACTCAGGTAAACTGTTGATTATTTGAAACTAATTTGTTTGGGTGCCCAGCACCCAGTTAAATTAGTTTCAAAATATTCAACAGCATGATTATTAAATAATAAAGACATACAATTCGCATGACAACGTTTTGTCGGTCATCAACTAAGTGTTTGTGATGAACATAGCTTCATCATTCATGACATTATATCATTCATGATGTAATTGATAATAACGTCAGCATACATGTCCCGTAGTTGATTATGACATCATATGATTGATGAATAAACTAGAATCCTCCATTGTTTCTAAGAGTATCGCAATAGTCATAAAGTTGGGTTAAAAATCATACACAATGTACAACATATTTTGCTGAATATTTGTACGCTAATTTCGCTTGGAGCTGTTGCTGTCCAGCCCCCCCACCCCTATAAATATGTTGTCTTGAAATCTAGATTCTGGGTCATCAGGATCTACGGGTTTAAACATATCAGACACATATTTATCGCAGGTACTTACTTAGCCAGTGAATTTGTACAGACAATATATTCCACTTCATCAGTGTAAGGATTTTGAAAACTAAAGCTGCTGGTGCGTAAGTAAACCCACTCATTATTCGAGGCCTGGAAGCGGTACATAATAGACATCACCTGACCTTTTAGCTTCAACACTGTGGAGATAACATACAAATATAAGATTGCTTAAGCATAAGGTGATAAGTAAATACGACACTGAAGAGGATATTTGGTAGATTAGATAATAAGCCAATGAATGAGGGCTGTTATCATCCGGAAACCAATTTCCAAGATGGCCACCGGTGGCTGGCAGCCACCCTGGATTTCGGATCATCGGCGATTTCTAAAGGTTTCTTCCCCAGACATAGGCCAATTAACCTATGACAGTTCAGTTATCCAATAACTGGTAGCATAGTTATCACCCAGAAAACAGTTTTCAAGATGGTCACCGGTGGCTGTCAAACATCTTGGATTGCGGATCATTTTAAATTTTTAACGGTTTCTCTACTAAACTTAGTCAAATTAACATTTAGTTTCAAATCCATCCAACAAATGGTAACAGATTTATTATCCGGAAACCAATTTTCAAGATGGACTTTGGATCATCATCGATTTCGATAGGTTTCTTCTCTAGACCTAGTCCAATCAGCTATAAAGTTTCAGAGATCCGATAAATGGTAGCAGAATTATACTCTGAAAAACTAATTTTCAAGATGCCCACTGGTGGCCATCTTGGATTACAGATCATCCATAACAACATAAATGCCAACATTTTCCTGGATGTAGGGTAAGTAATGTTCCAAGACATGTCTTTAGCGCATGAACACGAGAAATGATAAATACCTTAATAGATGTAAGGGAATATTCTGGTGAATATTTTTAAAACTAATTTAACTGGAACCTGTTGCTGCCATATGGCAGCAACATGTTCCAGTCGAATTAGTTTCAAAATATTCTACAGATTTCCTGTATAATTGTGTTGAAATTGAGATAAATAAATGTTATTGTTAAAGCGTCAACTGTCTGATTATGTCCTAAACATGCCCTGCTTCAGACGCATGTAGACAGCAACACTGATTAACTTCTGATTGTAGGCTGGGAATAAGGTGGTTCTTAAAAAAATAGTCTTCTCTTCGCCTGCCAACAAAGAAAATTAACCAAATTTGGCCTGTCAAGGGTTAAAGGTAATGGACTTAAATTATTCACAATTAAATTACTTTGCTCCATACCAGAGGACGAATGCCAAAGGAACGATGAATGAATGCTGATTGGTCAAATCTAGACTAGCCAGACAATAGAAAACTCTACCATCTTTTTTAAATGACGTCGCTAGGCATGACTGGTAGTGACTGAGTTAGCACGAGTGACTTGATATATGGGATGTCTTTTGGAGCAAAAAGCTTGTGCTCCACCTATCAAGCACCATCTTTTAACCACCCCCACCCCCCATTTCTAGATAAACTTTGCCCATGTTTTGTCATTGTTGGGAATTCACAGAATCTCAATATCAAGGTACCTATAAATACAAGTAAGCTGTTGAACATTTTAAAACTAATTGGAATGTGCTTTCAGTCAAATTAGTTTACAAATTTCAACAGAATGTTTGTTAAATAGTAAACCAATTAAAGACAGCCAATTCCTACAATTGACGAACTATTCCAGCCTCATGACGGAGTATTTCTGTCAATTATGATTGTGATGTCAACCTATGTCTGACGTGATTGATTATGATGTTATATACTTGATCGACAGATCAGATTCATCCATTGGCAGGTTCTGTGTTGTGGTTCGACTGTCCTAGAATACTGACCTTGTTCAAAGCTGTCCTTCATGTGTGTCTTATCTTCTGGATGATAGAAGTCAAACGCTGACTTGCCGAGTAACTCCTGAGGCTGATAGCCAAGTACAGCTGTCACCCTATAAACACAAGGAAACAGAAAGTAGAGAGAGAGATGGAGAAGGCAGAGTGTGCGTGCATGCACATGCCTGAGTTCAAGATATACAGAGCTTTACCGTTTACTGGCAATATCTGCTATGTATGCTCCTAAGGGAGTTGCGATTGCGAAGGAATGAAAAATATATATGGCCCAATGACCAGGGGGTAAGTTGGAAGTTGTCTGAACGCGCAAGTGGACGCAAACTATAAACGCCACCAATACCCATATCTATATGTAATTAGTCAATGTGTAAATGAAGATTATTGCTTTTATGGTTAGGCAGTAAACCAGTTTCACACTAACTCTTTTTTTATGGTGATTTGATAACCGATAGAGAAATTCTCAAAACTCATGTCAAAAACTGGTACTTCATCGAGCCAGTCATTCCAGTGATAAATTTTCAAAAATAGTCTTCTCTTGGTTTGCACATTAACATTTTCTATGGGAAAATTGAAATTTTCTTGAACAAATTTAAGGGTTAATGGGTAATGAATAATGTATCACATACAAAGACACCCATACACACATGCACGCACGTACAGACTGACAAACTGACATTCACGCATGCACACACACACTCACCATGGGTACATGGATGCATACCTCTGATCTACAAATGTAAATTTTCCATCCACACTGTGCCTGGATATAAACTCTGTGGCAGCATTTGGTCCGCTCAGATCACTGCAGTTCGGTGTACTGGTAACTTGGAGGCGTCCTATAGCTACTAAACAACAATGAGTAGCTCCGTCTTCCCCATCTTGTCTCTCTAACTGAACACCTGGAAATTGAACAGAGAATATATCATCTAATGTAACCGATGCTGCTCATGTCTCACCGTCTATCTGTGCCATTATGGAGTGGCCAATATTGGCTGCAACATGCTAATTTTCTCTACCAGTAACTATCAATTGTGCGGGCAATAGATTGCTTATGCCAGCAACAGTTAAATCAGTTTGAAAACATTCAACAGAATGTTTATTGAATAGTAGACATACAATTCGTACAACTTGTCGGACTACTAAACGTTTGTGACAGACTATATCGAGTCATTCATGATGTAATTGATTATGATGTTAGCCTATTCACTGAGAAACTGGATTCCTCAATTCTGTCATGTGTGCTGTGATTTTCACCTTTATTCTTGTCTATAAATACACACATGTATCAATATTACCCTTCCATAGTCTGTATGCATCAAGGAACACCGTCACAGAGAATGAACTCCTGTACAGTGGCATGTAACTTTGATCATCAGATTAACACACTAATTATCAAGATTTCGCAAGAAAAATGAAATTGGTCCTTATTGAATGCTAACCCTTTAACACTTATCAGCCAAAAACAGCTTCTGCTATGGTCTTGAGAAATGTCCATCTGCAGACCTTGAGAACACTATTTTTGGAAAATTGACCAATGGAATGACTGGCTCGGTTATCGAGCTAATCATTCCAGTGGTAAATTTTCAAAAATAGACTTCCTCTTGGTCTGCAAATGAACATATTTTTTCTCTGAGAAAATTTTCATTTTCTTGAACAAATTCAAGGGCTAAAGGGTTAAAGGTGCACAGTCACATTAGAATGCTTCAAAATAAAATTATTTAAATTGTATAGTTTTAGAAACTTAAATTGTGTATCTCAATGTACATAATGAATCGAAATAAAGCTTATCATATGATGATTTTGTATAAATTAAATAAATATAATTTTCTTAATTGTGAAGTTGAATTAGGGACTCGTGTCTCTAATTAAATTTAAAAACTTAAAAAATTATATTAACTTATACGTAATGAAATCATCCTATGTTTAGATTTCTTTCATTCCATTACATCTAGGCACACAATCTAAACCTCTAAAAGTAAACAATTTTAACAATTTTATTTTCAAGCATTCTGTTGTGAATATGCACCTTTAATTTGAATGAAATTCAAAAGCAGGCCACGAAACGATCATTTTTGAAAATTTACCCCTGAAATGATTGGCTCAGTCGTTGAATCAGTTATTCCGGAGGTAAGTTTTCAAATGGCCTGTATGTAGATTTCTTTCAATACCCATGCAAAGGCCACTTTTCCCAGGCATACCCATTAACCCTTCCATCATGAAGTCGACTAAAACTGGCCACTGCAGTGGCTTTGAGGAATGTCCATTTGCAGGTCAACAGATAACTATTTTTTTTAATGTAGCATTGGAATGGTTTTCTAAAATAATCCCTTGGCCTGCAAATTGACATTCGAAATGCAAATACTTTTATTTTCTTGACCAAATTTGGTTATTAACGTGTTAAGATGTTAGTTATTCAAAGTACAAAGCATTAATTTTAGCGAGAAAATCTGTATAAGCATGAACTTAACACCCATTAAAATCTTTATTTTCTATTACAAACCCGACGGCGGCCAGTTCTTGATATAACCGGTAACATGAACCACGGCACAGTGTGTGCCATCGCTTGAGGGACCGAGTGTATTCCGCTGACGCATACGCATTGTGTGATTAGACGTCATAGGATCCATCTGTACATTTCCCATCTTCATACGTGTGATAAAGCCACGCCGAGAACCCATGCAGAGACGAACTGATGCTGCAAACATAAGCAAAGTGCAATTAGGCTTGTGCGATTATTGCTTTGACATGTTTGATTGATCACGATCGATTATTTAAGAATAATCATCATTACTCGATTAATCAGCCCGTTTACAAATTACCCATAGGCCGGTAACAACAAAGACATATTAACGAAGAAAGCTGCACTTATGGTTAGCCATGTCCATTTGCAGGCCAAGAGAAGACTATTTCTGAAAATGTATCACTGGAATGCCTTGCTCGATGCTCAAGCCAGTGATTCCCGTGATACATTTTCATGGATAGTCTTCTCCAGGCCTTCAAATGGATATACTTTTGCTGAAAAAATAGCAATGTTCGTGACCGGTCGCATTAAAGAGTAAATTAAGAGGGTTTTGAAATATTTTATGCAGCAGAAATTATACACGATTATTTGATTATTTAATTTTTAATCATTTAAATTTATGATTTTTAAAAAAATCGTGATTTTCAATTTAATCGCGTAATTGCACAAAACTATCAAAGATTGGAGACACTCGCATCCACATTTTTGCCATATTGCAAAGATTGTGTGGAGCTTCGTGAACATGACCTAAGCTGTGGAATCCTGGTCACATCCTTTCTTGTGTTCAAATTTGTGTCAAATCGAACCAGTAGTTTCCGAGATATTCATACATCAAGAATGTGTCAATGTATGGAAATCTTCCTCCACGGTAACAGCTTTTGTCGTGTTGTGCTAAAATTTGAGCCAAATAAGATCAGGAGGCTCTGTGTTCACGAAGGTTTACCCGCTAGAACTGTCATAACCAGGGCTTAAGCCTCCCACGAGGCTAAAATGTGACATTATGCTTGTTATGTTTCTACTTTATGTCAGAATGTAAGCTATGTCCTCTTCGTGAATACGGGCCCTGTACTGTTGCAGTGTATATGTGTGTACATGTATGCATGTCCATGCTGTAGTGATGCAGTGTGTGTGTGTGCATGCATGCGTGCGTGCGTGCGTGCATGTCCATGTTGTAGTGTATATGTGTGTACATGTATGCATGCCCGTGCTGTACTGTATATGTGTGTACATGTATGCATGTCCATGCTGTAGTGTTGCAGTGTATATGTGTGTACATGTATGCATGTCTATGCCTAATACTTACACTGATGGCCTTCCTTCTTTACAGTTCCGGCTGCAGAAAAAACACACATCACAGATGAAAGGCACAAAATTTGAAAAGTTTGGGCAAACTAAAAATATGTTACCTGATTTTCAGCCCAAGTAACCTGTTAGGGAAGTTACATATATCCTTTCAGCAATAATTTCTTGACATCTATACAGATTTCATGCAGGAATCTTGTTGGATAGTTTGAAAATAATTTGTGATTCAATGCTGGCTAAGACAAACTGACGGCAGTAATGGCTTTCAGTCAGATTATTTTCATAATATTCAACAGTATAGTAATTATGTATCGGAAAAATCTCTTGTATCTGGACAATAACTGAGGCAGCCATTCCAGTGAAATTTGCAAAAAAAAATTTTGTTTGCAAACGAACAATATTCTATGAGAATGGACAATTTTCTATGAGAATGTTGAAATTTCGATTACAAGTTTGAGAACTAAAGCTTAACATATACCAGATAGATGCTAATATGATGATTCAACTGGCCCAAATTCAAACCATATATGACTTCCTTTTCCATGGGCTTTAACCATGGCTATGCTGAATATTTTGACAATAATTTGACTGAATTTATTGATGGGTAAGCCACCAACAACTTTCAGTCAAATCATTTTCAAAATATTCAGCATATCCAGTGTTATTGCGCATTGAAATTATTGTCTGTTGGCCTGCAGCAGTCAGAGTAAAAAACATCGCTTCTTAAGGATTTATGTCAAAAGCTTCTTTTTTAGGAGAGCGATCAGCCGATCACCCTCACTGTCATCATTCTCCTAACTTTTCATACCTGGTGAGCAAATGAACAGTTCACCTCAAATCTCAAGCGGTTTACATAAATTAACATATTTTGATTTGGTCTTAAACTTGTCAGGATTTGTTGGGAAATGTTCTGTTAATGAATGTCCATTTGCAGGCCAAGACAACACTATTTTGGAAAATTTACCACTGGAATGGCTCGCTCATTTATCAAGCCAGGCCAGTAATTCCAGTTATAAGTTTTAAACATACTAGTCTCTTGTCTTACAAATGGATCACAGCCATCCGTAACAGATATTTTGGTTGTCCTCTCGTGACCCTGATGGTTGGAGTAAGGTAGGGAAATTCCTTTTTTTTACTTGCTGAAATATAACATTACAAAATTGAATTTAAAGAACAAAACTTGAAGCTTTTTATTTGAACTTGAAACAGTTTCTAAAGGTTATATGAGCACATTTGGACGAATGGAGTTAATTAAATCTCCCAATGAACTTACATTTGAAAATAACAAAAATTCTTCGCAGGAAACAAAATTTTTTTTTGAATCGCCATGTTTTATTTATGATCAGTCAGGAGAGGATAACCAAACTATTATTTAAAGATGGCCTCACAGCCATGGCCGGTTTTTTGGTTGGTATGGCCATTTGGGCATGGACACAAATTTAGTAAAATATTTGCAAAATTTCAATCTACTGGAGAAGTGATCGCTCACCTAGCAATGGACTACGGAGAGAAATTTCTAGCTGACCGCAATGGAAAAATCCAGTTTTAGCTATGCCCATCTGTAGTGTAGAATTTTTTCCCACACTTTGGCCATGTTAGGATCGATCAATTGATTCCTTAACTCCCTGAATCTCAATTTGCAGAAATATATGCAGTTAAGCTGTTGAATATTTGAAACTAATTTGACTGGGTGCTATTGCTGCCATACGCATGTTTATTAAATAGTACATGTACAAGTAAAGCCATACATTGTACAATTCATACAAGTTCACAGACTACATGTATTAAGCCTTTATGACAGACTAAATGATGTCATTCATGATGCGATTGATTGTGACGTCAGCCTACATGTCACATAGTTAATTATAACATCATATGATTGACTAAGAAACTGAATTCATCTATTTCTAGAACTGAAGCCCCATCTATTAGTATAAGAGTCAATGAGCTAACCCTTTAATGGCTAAAGTTGTTCTCAGAAAATCTAAATATTTGCGTATTGAATGTCCACATGCGGGACCAGAAGACTATTAAAAAAGTTACCTCTGGAATGACTGGCTCGATTATCGATCCACTCATTCCAGCGGTAAATTTTCAAAAATAGTATTCTGTTGGCTAGCAAATCGACGTTACTAAGACCACTGCAAAGGCCGGTTTGGGCCAGCTTCACCATGAACTTAGCATTAAATTAACCTTAATGAGCCAGTAGTAAGCAGGATAGTGAAATGTCAATTTTGCTCGTCCTAGAGACTGATTATTAACAATTACATGGCATAAGCAGGCCACCAGGTGAGCTGATACGACTAGATATGTTAGTGAGAACTAAACGACTCACTATTTCTCATGATGTATTTAATTTTCTGTCCACTGAATTTCCGCAGACTACATTTTCCATGGGGTTTGACTCTGGATATGCTGAATATTTTCGAAACAATTTGATTGAAAGTTGTTGGTGAGCCACCAAAAACTTTCAGTCAAAATGTTTTCAAAATATTCAGCAGTTCCGAGTTATTGCTCATTGAAGGTATTATCCGATGGCTTGCTGACGTCACACAGTTAACAGGCCTTACTTTTCAGATCGAGAATTCGTCCTGTATTCTGAGGTTCTGATGTGGATAGCTGCTCCCGAACTTTCTCCACATCGTCAGCGTGGACAAGATCAAACAATGTGCTCCCAAACCAGTCAGACTGGAGTAAAACAGGCATGGTTAACAGTAGTAGAATATTTATGGTTGCTAGAACAGAACATGGTGGGAGCCGCCAATCCGCGATCCGCAGCTACAGGAGGGGAGGTTGGCAGTCAGAACAGTAATTATGCATATACATTCCACACATTCCAACTCGGGATTGTGTCCCGAGAAAATATGCGATGAGCCTAAGCACACAAAATAGCTAACGCTTAAAACACTATCTCGCTGTTGTTATCTGTTAGATGTAATATGCCAGTTATCAGTAGGTCTGCGGCTAATAACTAGGACATAACGGGCTATCAGAACAGAGGGTGGTGGGAGCCGCAGATCGCGGATCGGCGGCTACAGGAGGGGAGGTGGGCTGTCAGAACAGAGGGACGGCTGGCTGCGATGTGTTCTACAACGTAGGGCCCACCCCAACCCCCCAGTGGGCCCCCATCCATTGTTCAGACCATGCCAGGCAAGTACAAAACTTCCATTTAGACCTACAACATCATAAGTTTATTCACGCCACTACAAACTGTAATAAACTAGAGGTTTACTCATAAGATTCCAAGCCATGGATACACGCAATCACAATAAGTTCACAGATCAGGTGTATTACAATGTAGGGCCCACAACGACCCCTCACAGTGAGCCACCCGTTCCAGCACCATACAGGAAGCCCAACGCAGAGACACATTTGCACAAGAATCTCACAGATGAGGCACTCGACCTCCTCTTCGACTGCCTCATTGATGATAATACTCTACAATAAAATATCTAGCAACACATTTACTTTGGTTCGATAGCATCATCCATATTGATACTGTGGATCGTTAGCAGATGATCTAAATACTGTCTTAGTTCCGTCATTGCCATTGCTGTCAGTGGATAACGTCTAACCCCTAACTCAGCACCTGGTGGGGTTTTTCGGGCGAGTACCTCATCTACTACTATGGTGAATGATAGGTCAGGAGAAGCTCTCCAGAACTCAAGCGATCTATTTGCAGTCACCCAAGTCATGTAATGATCTTGCCATCTTTTCCCGCCAAGCCGCACAGCCTACACCATGCATGTAACTCCATAGTTCTTCGGGGTAACCCATGATTGAGTTTCAGATTCAGTTAGCTTGATTACCTATACAGTTGCGTTTCTCTAATAGGGCATCACCTGGTGGTGGGGGCCCGTTCTGAAACACTTATTTTATAACTACTGATGATGATGATAGACATGATGATGATGATGATGATGATGATAGACATAATGCTGCTGCTGATGATGATGATGATGATGATGATGATGATGATGAAAGACATAATGCTGATGATGATGATGATGATAGACATGATGATGATAGACATAATGCTGATTATGATGATCACCAACTCTTTTCATACTCTTCATTAATGATATTGTAGCAGAGCTGTCCAATGGGATCCAAGCAGCCCTCTATGCAGATGACCTCATACTCTGGTGCACCGAGGAGTACACAACGACTGCCACATACAGAATGCAGCTCGCCTTGGACAGAATTACAGCTTGGGCCAATCGCTGGTGTATTACCATCAACAAAGAAAAATCATCAGCCATGCTATTCTCACTGTCCACCAAAACTGAGGTTGGCAATCTGACACTGGGCAGTACTCCACTCGAGTACGAGGACCAGCAGTCATACCTGGGAGTCACCTATGACAGAAGATTAACATGGAAGGAGCACATCCAGAACGCAGAGGCAAAGGCTAGAAGAAAGCTAAACATCATGAGGAAGCTGGCAGGAACAAAGTGGGGTGCCAATGAAAGGATCCTCAAGACCATCTACCTAGGTGCTGTACGACCACACCTTGAGTATGGATCCAGCTCATGGATGACAGCAGCTAAATCTCATCAACAGAACCTCGACAGAGTACAAAACCAGGCACTGCGCATCATCACTGGTGGAATGAGATCAACACCAATAGAAAAAATGGAGCAGACAGCAGGCATTCCCCCACTTAGTAAAGGAAGGGAATGCAAAGCACTGATACAAGCTGCAAAGTTCAAATCGTTCAACAACCACCCGATGAAGATCAGGCAAGCACAGCTGTCATCAGGAAGACTTAAAAGATCAAGTTTTGTGAAAGAGACAAAAGCACTTCAAAGGAAACACCAAGAAATGTTGCCAGCACAAATAGAAGACCCAAACCACACCCTTGATCCTCCACCCTGGGAAAACAAACTAGAGAGCATAGCTATTCGCACCACAGTACCTCATCTCACAACCAAAGATGAACACAGTGATGTGAGCAAGAAGGCCCTGACCCGAGCCATGCTGGAAGAAATGTACCCTCAGGAGACATGGATAAGGATCTACACAGATGGATCAGCCAAAGATGCAATTAGGAGCGGAGGTGCCGGACTGCACATACAGTATCCAAACGGACAACATGAGTCAGCTGCAATACCGACAGGCAAACACTGCACAAACTACAGAGCTGAAGTCGAAGCACTGGTCCATGCAGCTAATACCATCAGCAGAACAGCAGACCCGATTGTCTTTTTATCTGATGCCCGCTCCGTCCTTGAGGCTATCACCAAAGGTAAGCTGCCACAACTTGAAGAAGCACTACAAACCATCAAATGCTTTCGGATAGCATTGCAGTGGATCCCCTCACACTGTGGAGTCCAAGGAAATGAGGAAGCAGACAAGATGGCAAAGGTGGGTGCAGAAGAGAATCAGACAGAAAACATGGTTACGCATACAGAGATGAAGACTATCATCAAGTCACTCTATAGTACACCTCAATCAGAAGATGCCTACCATCATCTCTCGAGGCCAGAGCAAGTGACCATTTTTCGTCCTTACGACATCGCCCGCTTGTCCTTGTGGAGAAGCAGAACAGACCACAGAGCACATACTTCAATGTTGCAGTACGTATCAGCTGCTGAGAGAAGAGATCTGGCCTTTGTCAACCTCCTTTCTTGAAAAGCTGTATGGGCCTGTGGAAGAACTGCAGAAAACCACAGATTTCATCTTGAGAACGGCTCTCCAAGTGTGAAACCAGCGATCGAAAAGAAGAAGATGATGATGATGATAGACATAATGCTGATGATGATGATGATGATGATGATGATGATAGACATGATGATGATGATGATGATGATGATGATGATGATGGACATGATGATGATGATGATGTTGGACATGATGATGATGATGTGATGATGATGATGATGATGTGATGATGATGATGATGATGATGATGATAGACATAATGCTGATGATGATGATGATAGACATGATGATGATGATGATGATGATGATAGACATGATGATGATGATGGATGATGGTGATGATGATGATGATGATGATGATAGACATGATGATGTTGGATCACAAATGCCCAGCCTCATGTCGCCGTATCAAACAAACTGAATCACGACCAGTGTTCACATCGGCATGAGGGGATTACACACAGACCCTTCCAGCTGCCTTGGCAACGGTCACTTGGCCGAACGTTAAACTGCCTACCATCTGCACCATGGCAAACTCTGGCATGTTCACAGCTGACACAGAGGATCTGGTGTTGCATCACCTGCCTTAAGGACCACCTGTGTTACTGACCACCTAACTGTAGCTGATGGGACCTATGGTAGGTGCTGACCTGTCTTTAGTGATCACATATCTTTAGAGACGGAATCGTGCTCTACGTGCGCTCAAGCTGAATACCAGCAGTGAGCGATACACAAACCTTGGCATAGCCGAAGTACAGTACTGTCAAGCCTACTGTGCGAGTGCCCACTCGCTCCCCAAGCAAGTTCCCAACATAAAAGCTGAGCCGGTTGCCATTATTAGATGAGATGTTCTTACCTCCGAGGAGATACTGACCCTCAAGTGCCATCTCCAGATCCTTGTGGCCACTGGTTAGTCTCAGTAAGGCATACGACTTTGTTTTCTGTCGATAAAGACAGCAATCAGCCCGATTGCGTAGCTCACCGAGAACGTTGGTCCCAGCCACTATAAGTTTGAAGTCATTTAGCTCATCCACCTGCTGGACCACCCCTCCTTTCTGAGCCAAGACTGCCACAGCTACACAATCCGAGACATCTCATTGCAATATCAACTCTAGGCGCTGGTTATTTGTGGCCTGGATCTGCTGGTACTCTCACTCTACATGTAGGATTCGCTATCTAGAACCCTCCCATTTTAGTTCCTGGTCATTCTCATCATGCCCGACGTGAAGTCGTGGAGAGGTCATCGTTACATCCGGAAGATGTTCAGCATACACCCGAAGGAACAGCTTGTCCTGCATCAAGGCCAGGTTCACGAGTGTGTTCTTGAGGAGCAAGAAGAGTGGCACCGCAACAAGTATTTCTACATCTGGCTGTAAGTTGAATTCTGTGAAACCTTCATTACACCCGACGGCATAGTACCCCTTCCCCTTCGCATAGTAGGCCGGTCCATGAGCTAGAGGAGCCAGGACTCGATACTCATCATTTATGTAGGTGGTGTCTACGGTGGTGTTGTTCTGCACAATCTCCCACCTGCTCACCATCTGCGGGAGCTCTACATCCTTCTCCTCAGTGCTCTCGAGCGTAAACTTGAGCACCATACTCCTAATCTCATGGGTCTATCCGCAAATAGCGAAGTCGATGTACTTCCCTGCAGTGGAGAGGGTTCGCATCATGGATACTAGGTCGAATGACTGTCAAGCAGTCCCTTCGAGGATCGGTGTGGTGCAAGGTTGTGGGTTCAACCGCTCCATCAGGATGCCGCCGAACGTACTGCTACATGTTTAACGGCCAGCTATATACAGGTTAGGGGGATAAAGATGACACCTCCACGCCGGTCTCCTCCATAAGTACCAACTTTGTTGGGAAACTAAGTCATCAATGATTGCGAGCTGACATCTGCATACAGAGGCAACTCTGACTATGTCTAACCTTCCAACAAGAAACTGCGCTCGACATCCTCGGACAATGCAATCTTCCCAGGAGCTTACCACTGTGACGTGGAATGAACGTGGTCTGACTGCAACATCACAGGCAAACTTTAGGTGCAGACTGTGAACACTATAAAATCGATATCACATGCATTCAAGAGACTAAAGTAGCTAAACACTCAGAGCAGCAACTACAGACAGGCCATAAGCTAGTACTCATGGAGCAAAAACAGGCCACTTACCGTGGATTAGGCTTCGTAATCGGACCAAGGGTATTGGACGATGTCATTTCAAGGAATATTTTGTTGGAAAAAGATTGCGTAGCAGTCACTGCTAAACAAATCGAATAATGCATAGCAGTTCATAGCACTTGCATAGCAAACAAACTGTGTTGAAACTGGTTGGTGTTCCAACGGGGAAACGTTTCAAAACATGTTTGCATGATCAACAACAGTTTTTTTCGTCTACACACGCTATGAGCAAGTGAATCCGAAAACAACCGAAAAGCATAATTTTCTGATTTCGCAAAACGTTTTCCCTATGGAATGTAGGACTGGTTCCAATGTAGCTGTCATTGATACATGTACTATACCAGGAGCTAGTCAATATTTTCAAGCCCAGAGAATTCATGATTTTTATAATGTATTGGCACTTCGATCGTGTTGTTCAAGCCACGAACAGAATAAATATGGAATGTAGTCTTTTCTAATATGGTTTCGAAATAATCTAGATGGAGATCAGTGTTAAAATGTGCAATATAACCAGGGTTCGAAATTAGCGAAAAGTTGATGGACTACCAGACTTGGCAAATCAATAGTCCGTCTAAAAAATTAGTAGTCCGTAAGGCATGTAATATGCGACACGTAGTTAACACAAATTGCACAAATGTGACATGAACAGATGGTTGAATAATTAATATTGGACTTCTGAGAATATTGAGGATAGTGTATCAGTCTTCAGGTCTACAGTAGCCAGTATTGTCATTTGTTAGTATCTTCTTTTTCTTTTCGATCGCTGGTATCACACTTGGAGAGCCGTTATCAAGATGAAATCTGTGGTTTTCTGCAGTTCTTCCACAGGCCCATACAGCTTTTCAAGAAAAGAGGTTGACAAAGGCCAGATCTCTTCTCTCAGCAGCTGATACGCACTGCAACATTGAAGTATGTGCTCTGTGGTCTGTTCTGCTTCTCCACAAGGACAAGCGGGCGATGTCGTAAGGTGGAACCGCCTGTACATGTGTTGGTTTAGTATGTTATGTCCAGTTCTGAGATGAAAAATGGTCACTTGCTCTGGCCTCGAGAGATGATGGTAGGCATCTTCTGATTGAGGTGTTATTTGTCAGTATAACATATGTCAGATTCAGAATATGCATGTACTGGCTCTGGCCAAGGTCAGGGAGTATAGGAAACCTAAGATAATAAGTATTGGCAGATTTGGTAATTACATTGATTGGAAGCTGTTGCTGCTTAAGGCAGCAACATATCCCAGTCAAATTATTTTCAAAAAAATCAATAATGTACCTCCCATGAATACTGTGATTTCATTGACTAGGGTTAACATATATTTTGTAACTTACCAACCTACATCACATATCCCTTTCAACTGGTAGGCTAAACAAAGTACACATCGTTCGATTAATACAATGTAAGAAGGCTGAATAGTATTAGTGCTTAACTGGAAGCTGTTGCAGGCTATGGCAGCTGTGAGCAACAGGTCCCCCTTAAAAACGTGCAACATATTCAACAGCTTATTAAGATGAAATTGAGGTTCTGCGATACTATGACTTAAGAGTTACATGTAACAATTTTTTGTTGTTTTCTCTGGCTTAAATAGTGAATGGTATAAAGTTTTACTGTGACCAGCGTGTATCAATTGGCCCACATGTTACTAGTTTTACTACGAATACGACGAATGCTAAATATAGATACTACTACGTCATTCATAAAATTACCGCGTAAAACATTGTTTATTTTCTTTACTGTCAGTAGTTTCCTTGCGATTCATTGGTTGCTTTCTATATAGTTATATTTATTAACAAATAATCTTGCAAGAAAGTATGTTCCTGACTTTGGAGAAGAGTACTCAAGAACACTCTCGCGCATGCGTCGATCTTGGCGACATGCCGTTCTAAATCTGTTGCTTGCGCAAATCAAGTGCGAGACGCTGCCGTAGCATGGCTAACTATCCTGTCAGCCTTGATTTGGGGATGCGCTAACAGGAGTTTAGCATTCGCGATGACATAACTCAGTTTCCAAGACAAACATTGTCTAAATCGACCAGAATAAGCCTATATAAACATGTATTTTTAAAGTTTATCATAACACTAACTATTGACGAGGCAATGATTAACTGCCATACTCCCCTATAGGAGAATTTAGATTTACAAGACAGTCTGTTACGAGCAATATGTCGACGACCATGAATACCCTATGATACATATTGCGAGTTTCCGACTGGTGTCCAAACTCACAACTGAAGTCTGTAACAGTTTATTATTATACCAGAAGAAGGAAGCCGCTAACGCATGTGCGCATCGCTAGCCTTTAGAATTTTGATCTATAGAGTGCTTACTGAACTCGCGTCACCGGCGGTCATTTGTCCCATAGTGAAGGAAGGTATGAAGATATGCGCTCTATAGCTATATATGTCTATGGGCTATATAAAAAATCAGTCTCCAACGCATGCGCATCTCGCTTCCTTACTAAATTTGACAAGCGTTTTGCAACTTTTAGCGACTTTTTTCAAAAATATTTCAAAATTAAGTGAATTGACTGAATTTTACATAAAAATTATGTATCGCAGCAAACAGCTAAGCAAAGTTGTGAATGTGTAGCAACAGCGATACCGCTCAAAATATTCCCTGCATTAGTTTTGGATATGTCAGTGATCGCGTTGCATTTATCGACATAGCCAAGATACTGATATCTATGGAATCATCAGCTACTAGCACCATAGGTGTTCTAAAAAACAACAGAATTAGGTATACTGACGACCCTCTCGTAGTAAAACTGTCAGGACGACCCTCTCGTAGTAAAACTGTCAGCAGAAATGAAAGCGTTACGTCTGTGCATCTATCAAAGTGGCCAAAGTGAAGATCGCAACAAACTATGCCAGGAACACAATAACATTCTGCGCCACATTAGCAAACGCTTAAAAGATCTTGCTATCCAATAAGCAGACATCCTAGCAGATGAAATCACTGCCACGGATGACTGCCACAAAATGTTTCGGGCAGACCGAGCCCTGAGAGTTGCTGACTACACACCACCACTAAATATACACAACTCTGAAGGACACTTTATCGGGACTGACCACGGCAAAGTCGAGGTAATTCAAGAATGGTTCAAGGAACAGTTCACTGACCACGATGATAAGCCCTTGCACCCATTCTCAGGAGACCCCAGGCCATTACTAACACCAATTAATACAGCAGAGGTTGAGAAGGCACTTAAAGCCCTGAAAAATGGACATGCATCTGGACCTGATGGCATGAGCAATGAACTATTCAAATATGCAAGTGACAGTATCTCAAAACCGATCACGCACATAATCAATTCAGCCTTTATGCACCACCTTCCCATCGACGCTGTAGGCCAAGGCATCCTTATCGCGCTACCCAAGCCTAAGAAGCCACCTGGGCACCACCCACCCCCCAGCCAATCTGCGGCCCATTGTGCTCCTTAAAAGCATATGGAAAACCCTATCCAATGTTACTCTATGCCGCATCCAAGACAAGATTGATGACTTCACCGGATCATGTCAAAGTGGCTTCAAATGTGGACGCAGCTGCGCAGACATTATATGGGCTCAATGCATGCTTGTGTCGGTAGTCATTTCCAAACACTGCGATTTCCACAAAATGGGCATTGACATGTCACGAGCCTTCGACACAATTAAACGCTCAAAGATCCTAGATGTACTACGTCAGGCCAGTTGCAATGAAGATGAGCTATTGTACGGCTAGTGAGACTACTGCTTGCAGACACCAAGCTGAGAGTACGAGTCAAGTCAGTGAAGTCTGTAGAGTTTGAGACATCAATCGGCTCCCCACAGGGAGATGGTCTATCCCCTGTGCTCTTCACCTGTTCTCTGGCTGCTGCATTGAAATCCATGCGGGAAAACTTGACAAGACCAAACACCCCACTGCCCTTTTCAATACTAGGCATGCCACTAGAGATGGAATATGCCGACGATGTGGACTTTATAGATGAGGAAAAGAAACCCCTTGACGAACTTCTCCCAATAGCTGCAAGCAAACTAAAAATTGAGAATCTCTTTATCAATGAATCCAAAACAGAGTTCCCCCACATATACCTATCTACAAAGCATGAAACTAAAGATAATTTGATGATCCACGCTGTCCTTCTGGAAGCTATGGATTCGTAGATCAAAGGTGCCCTTGGTAAAAAGACTACGTTTATACAACGCAACTTGCGTATCCTTGATGATGTATAACTGTAACAGCTGAGCTCCAAATGCAGCTCTAGACAAACTTGACGCCTGGCACTGCAAACACCTACACACCATCACTGGACACCGATGACCAGAGAGCATAACGATGCACTGTACAATATGTGCAATACGACGCCGCTGTCTGTAAAAGTCGCCCAGCAAAGATGGCTATGTGCTAAGGATTCCAGAAGACACACCAGCACAGGGAGCCTTGGAATTCGCCCTACTTGGAACCAGCAAATAGAGCCAGGAGAGGACATCATTGCATAAATCTGCTAAGCATGCTACGAGGTGACCTCAAGAAAGCAGGATTAGGTACACTCAAGTCAAGAATGGACCTGAGGAAGCTAAGGATTTTGGCTGAGGACAAGACACCGTGGGCAAAAGCAAAGAAGGACTGATTGCAGCTGTAGGATGTTTCTACTACTACAGCTGCAGAATACAGTAATCATACAGTACATGCATATACAGGTTTAAATGGTGATGTTCTCCAGCAGATTGTCTTTGGAGGGCAAACACCAGTGCAACCCTCCAAGGCGATGTTTGGTAAAGTTCTCCAGCAGATTGTCTCTGGAGGGCAAAAACCAGTGCAACCCTCCAAGAAGAAACCAGTACAGCTGCCGATTGACAGGGTTCGAGCAAGCCAATGTCCCACCTCCGTCTGATGCGGAGATACTGACTGTCATAGAGATCACGCTGACCCGCAGTACCAAGGAACTTCTGACTCGGATACTCTACCGGAAGCTTGACAGCGCCAAGGACAGGTCACTAGGTCTCCCCAGGACACCCACTAAGAGTCCTGTAATTCTAGCTCTCCAGAAGGCTAGGGTTGATCCCAAAGATCTACTAACGGTCAGGAAGTGGCCTGGCGCATTCAGCCGCCGCACTGATGATGAACACCGGATGTTGGATGCTATACAGGCTGGGGCTATAGATTACTTCTGAGAGGAGATCGGTGCAGCCATGACTGAGGGCCATGAGGCTGGGCATGCCACTGGTCACACCGAAGATAGAGAGGAGAGGTTGGCCGCCGGCCACAAGGAGGCCGTTGATCACATCTTCAACTAAAGAGGGAGCAAGCAGTTAGAGAGTAGGGCTGGGCGGTTTGGCCTAAAAGAAAACCGGTGACAGTATCACTAATAAAACCGGTATTAACGAAATACCGGTTTAAGGGGTTAGAATGATCGAAAATAATTTGAAATATGAAAATATGCCATTTTCATTAGCTACAGTACATGTATTTTGCGATTTGACAACTGACGTAAATTGCCACGAAATTAGAACGGTAACTACGCACGACTGCTCACTTCGACTCTATCTATCTCAAATTAGTAGTTAAAATAAATAAAATAAATAAAGTCTGGTTCATGTGATGTCGTCAAAATAACACTAACTACTAAAATGTTGATTTTCAACCCTGTTATTAGGTAACTATTTTCAAAAGCATAGTAAAATCTAACGCGTGTAAGTAGGAATCCGGATATGAGAGCGAGTTTAGGCTCCTAGTAGAGTACCGCACATACGGTTAGAGTTTGTATAACCACCTACAGTATGATCTAGTCTAGTAAGTCATGTGTTTGTATTCGAGCACTCGGTATTTAGTAATACTCCTCAATAAACTGTCGTTCAAGCGGGTGAATGTCATTCAGCATGTAACTAAAGAGTAGTCATTTCCCGGAAGTTGTGCCTCAAGAATTCTCACAAAAAATGTGTTCGACTATTTTTCGAGGTTCATATGTCAAGAATAAAGAGATTGTGATAATTTGACAACATAAACGCAATGATTCGTGAATCTAACTTAAATCTACTTAAATCAACACTCCGCACTTGAAGATATACGAAGATGAAAAAGACTGGGCCGTAAAACAAAACGATGTGATTCTAACGCCTATCGAGCAGAAAAGTCACGTGATAAAAAATACTATGAATTTCATTCATAAAATCGATAGTAGTGAATATCCCGGTGGAAGAATTTGTTAACAACCAATCACATTACGCCTGCTCGTATTTGAGAGGCTAAGAGGTGTATTTTACTTGTAACTACTCCGCCAACGTAAGAAGCCACTTAATCGTTTTCATTTCTCAGGCGTTCAAGCAATTTGTCTCGTATGTCTTAGTCCGTGATGGATCACTATGTTTGTCGAAATCTAAGGAAAATAATGATTTATTTGGATTGGGAGTTCACTGTATAGTGTCGTTGTTTTCGCAGCGCGTTTCTTGACTTTTTTTTTGTAACATGTCACATTTGGAATCCTAATTAAACGTAGTACAAACTCGAATGGAAAAAAGGATTATTTGTTGCAAAGAAGAAATTTAGAATTTCAAATTATTCAATCTTACATTGAGCCCGCAGAGCTTACGTCATGTAAAATTCATTGCTGGCAAATCAAATCATATTTGCCGAGGGTTGTCCTCAGCCGATTTGTTGGGATTTCACCAACACCCTTGCTTTCCCACGGCTAATAGTTATAGATGACTGTATTTTATGTCTCTAGTAGCAAATGGTTACACTAGATGATAATATTAACCTGCAAGTTAAGAACAAACTAGTTTAGGAGTCACCAGATTTTGCGCAATGGCGATCTTACGGATGGTTTTTCCTTTTTTTACTTTCGTAATGGTTTTTAAACTGTCGCCATAAAAAACCGTGAGACGGTGTGAAACCGGTATACCACCCAGCCCTATTAGAGAGTAATCTGGAGGACTTTCTAAATTTCCCTGCTGAGAACTACCAAGACTATCTAATCAAACCTGTTCTCAAGGCATGGACGAAGTGGGTCGGCCGTGAGAAGTTTCGGAAGAAGAGTCATAGCATCTGATCCTCAGTGGATAGAGTTTCAGAAACATTCTCAAGCTTCTGACGAAGTTCCTCAAGCTTCTGAAGAAGTTCCTCAAGCTTCTGAAGCAGTTCCTCAAGCTTCTGACAAAGTTCCTCGACCCTGAACGCGAGAAGTTTCAGAAGAGTCATGGCATCTGATCCTCAGTGGATAGAGATTCAGAAACATTCTCAAGTTCCTCAAGAAGCTCATGAAGTTCCTCAAGAAGTTTCTAAAGAAGTTCCTCAAATTTCTGAAGAAGTTCCTCATATTTCTGAAGAAGTTCCTCGACCCTGAAAAAAGCGTCCGGCCGCCGCATTTTGTGTGTGTGCTCACTGAACGTATCCCATACTCAGTATACTGGTATACAGTAACCCTGATGACGAAGGCTTATTTATAACCACTACTATCTGGCAATACTGTTTACATTTACTAATAATATATAGCGAGATTTGAACTGGCAATTTTTAAGTGTAATTTGATATATAAACGAATAATGCATTAGCCATCTCAGCCATGCATGCAATAATAAAAACTGACCTAGATTTAGCTGATAACCTGTTATGCGTTATCTATAATATGAAACCTAAGGAAGAAATCTGTACACATATCAGATGTAATATCCTTGTCTAGGTCTATATCTTTTGTAACAGTATTGCCGCTTGTAGGTGTTTTAAGTAAATTGGACTACATTGGCTAAGAGAATAAACTTCAAAACAAATAGCATGACTTATAAAGCCTTAAATGACCTTACTCCAAGTTATATTAAGAACTTGTTCAAATATGTAGAAGATACACATTCCCTTAATTTACGTTCAAAAACCTTTGGTCATCTACATCTTCCAAAATTTAAATCTTGCTATGGAAAAAAGAGTTACACATATAAAGCAGTTCAACTCTGGAATGCATTACCTCAAAGCATTACACAATCTCCGACTCTATCATCATTCTATCATAATATTCAGAAGTATATGAATTCACATTAACCCTTTAATGAAAAATTTTGTCAAAATAAATCGTGACTGTCTATTTGCAGGTCGGGTGAAGACTGTTTCTGAAAATTGACTCCTGGAATGGCTGGTTCGGTTACCGAGTCAGTCATTCCGGTAGTAAATTTTCGGAAATAGTCTGCACATTTCTCAAGACCACTACAGGGATCAGTTTGGGTCGGCTTCATCATAAAATGGTTAATATACTAAATAACTGAATACTCAGTATTATGGATGATGAACTGATGAAAATTATATTTTGAGTCATTTCTTCCCTGGACATATCCAGTGAGTTAATGGAAACTTGTTCATATTAATGTATATATGTAACATAAAATGTGTGAGGGAGTGAGTGAGTGAGTGAGTGAAGGACTGAGTGACTGACTGAGTCAGTGTGTGCGTATATGTATAAGTGCATTTATGAGTGTGTTTGTATGTATGTGTTTGCTGCTTATTTAACTGTATATAGTTTATTGTGTTTGGGAGGGCCTCAGGAAGATCAGTTTACTGATGATATACCCTCGATAAATAAAGATTATTATTATTATTATTATTATTATTATGACGATAGAATTAATGTAGTGTGTGTAATTTTTTATGTGATTGGGAGTAATATTTCACTGTTTACATTTACTAACAAGAGGCCCAATGGGCCTGTATCGCTCACCTGGAACATTGGCATTTCACCTAATCTTACTTAAGTTTTACATCCATCAGTGTCACTTCCAATGACTTTCAGTCAAATGGTTTAGTTTTCGAGATATTGACAACAATCTCTGGTCTGTTTTTTTGCATTAGTGATTTTTAACAATGTTTAAGTAAAAATAGATGATATCAGTGCTAACTACAGCTGGTTTCTTAACTGTCTCACTGCTGCAAGCCAGTGCAGCCAATAATTTCAATTTTCCAAAGCTCTTCACTTGTTGAATATTTTGAAAACAATTCGACTGAAAGTTGTTGGTGGCTTAGCCACCAACAATTTTAGTCCAATTGTTTTCAATATATTTATCAGGTTCAGAGATATAACCTTTGGAATATGTCGTCTGCCAAAACTCAGTCAGACGGTTATTAGAGGTTTAAATAGAATTGAAGAAAATGGTCTCTAAAGGCAGGTAGGTGGTCTTTATAGCAGGTTATTCCACACCACCACACAATCCATTTAACACATGCGCATCTGGCTGAATCACCAAGTTAGCAGCAGAGGTAGGGTGAGCTGGAGTCGATTTAAAAAATAATTTGACTGAAATGATTGCTGCCTTAGGCAGCAACAACTTTCACTGCTGCCTAACGCAGCAACAACCTTCAATCAGATACATTTCAAAATATTTTTAAGAGCATAGATGTCAGAGCACATAATACATATCTTAAATATTTCGGCAGTACTGGAAAGGTTAATCTGTTAATTGGAATTTAGTATCTAGTTTGGCAATAAAATCTGACATAGTGATAAATCAATGGACGGTGGAAACAAACCTATATTTGCCCTATGAAAGTGAGACTGCAAATATTTAAGGAGTGGTAACTCTGGCATTGGACGTCCTATCAGTTTCATTTTCACAACACAGATATTAGAACCCGTCATTAACATTGTGACCAAGTTTGGTGTCAACCCGTCAAGAAATAACAAAATGAGCCGCCATTGTTGGTGAGACAGACAGACAGACAGATGGATGGACGGACACACAGAAGACGGATGGGGTCATCGCTATACAACAGTTGACTGACAAGTAAGCAGAGTTAAGAAAACCAATTTGGGCTTCAAAATCCATCAAATAAAAAAATAGAATATGGCAGCCAAACACGCTAAAATTTGATTGGTCCACGGCGGCGATGTTTTTTACCGATCAACTTCCCATGAACAAACTTTAATGGCCCTTAGTCCATAATCATATCCACAAAATTTCAGCCCGATCCGTTGAGCGGTTCTGCAGAATAAGTCGTTTTCACGAAGACTATGTCATCCAAGATGGCTGTCGAACCATTTGGCCAATCAAGTTCCTTCGAACAAACTTGGTTCAGCTCTTGCCCTATATGATGTTTCGTGAGTTTTGAATCGATCCACCAAGCGGTTTCGGAGAATTTTTTATTGCTAGAATTAATTGGCTTTAACCCTTTAACCCTCAAATTTATTCAAGACAATTTAAATTTTCTCAAAGAAAATGTCCACTTGCAGACCAAGAGAAGACTATTTTTGGAGAAATTTATCACTGGAATGACTCGGTTATCGAGCCAGTCATTCCAGTGGTAGATTTTCAAAAACCGTCTTCTTTTAGTCGGCAAATTTCTCAAGATCACTACTGAAGCCCTTTTTTGCTGATATGAGTGTTAAAGGGTTAATGATGAATTAATTAAATAAATCTTTTAGAATCAGTATGTGAATATGGTACACTTCATCAGCTCACTACCTCACTGGGTATTAATTTCATTTCAATCTTGGGAATTAGAGTTGTGGTTTTAAATTACAAGATTAAATGTTTTCCTATGCTGGCTAAATATCTAAGGTATGTATTGTGTGTGCTGACATCTATAACTTTGAATATTTTGATATTTATTTGACAGAAAGTTGTTGCATTCTAAGGCAGCAATGACTTTCAGTCAAATTATTATTTTGAACTAGTGAACAACTGCTGCTAAGTGAGTTTGGTCACTCAGTCAAATGATTACAAGGGTTTTAGAATGCAGTTAAACATGCTATAAAGACCACCTCTACTAAATGCCAATTTTACTACATGCCGCCAAGCTGTTTATCTGATAGATTCAGAAATGGCATGGTTGAAATCAGCATACTCATAACCCTGTACTAAACACATTTTGGCTTCAAAATCCATCAAATAAAAAAAACCAATATGGCCGCCAAACATGCTGTATTTTGATTGGCCCGCTGCGGCCATGTTTTTTAACAGATCAACTTCCCTTGAACAAAGTCCCTAATCATATCTGCCAAATTTCGACCTGATTCCTTCAGTTGTTCTAGAGAAGTAATTTTTGCTAAAACTAGGTCAACCAAAATGGACGCTGAACCATTTGGCCAAGCAAGTTCCCTTGAACAAACTTAGTTCAGCTCTTGCCATAGATCATATTTCATGGGATTTGCTTCAATCCACCAAGCGGTTTCGGAGGTTTTTAAAGACGTTTCTAAAAATCGGCCAAAATTCAAGATGGCCGATCGGCTTCGTTTGAACAAATTTGAATCTCTACACCCTAAGGATGCTTCCTGCCAGATATAATTGAAATCGGCCCAGTAGTTCTCGAGACGTAGACATTTTAAATTTCCCATTGCCTTAGTATGGGAGCTTTTGGCAGGAAAATGATCCAAGATGGCCACCAAACCGTTTATCCGACAGCTTTGAAAATTGCAAATTTGTGATCAGAATACCCAAAAACATATATAAAACCAATTTCAGCCTCAAAATCCATCAAATAAAAAAATCCAATATGGCCGCCAAACATGCTGTATTTTGATTTGCCGACTGCACCATGTTTTTTGACGGATTAACTTCCCTTTAACAAACTTTAATGGCCTTTAGTCCCTAATCATATCTGCCAAATTTTGGCCTGATCCCATCAGTGGTTCTGGAGAAGTCGTTTTCGCTAAAACTAGGTCAACCAAAATGGCTACTGAACCATTTGGCCAATCAAGTTCCCTTGAACAAACTTGGTTCAGCTCTTGCCCTAGATCATATTTCATGGGATTTGCTTCAAAATCCACCAAGCGGTTTCGGAGAAGATTTTTAAAGACATTTCCTAATATCTGGCATTCTGGCCAGGTGAGCTAATAATACATAGCAGGATTTGAACAGGCGATTTTGAAGTGTAATTTGACATATAACGAATAATGCATTAGCCATCTCGGCCATGCATGCATTGTTCACGTCACAGAGCAGAGGGAATATATGCCTACAGATTGCCATCAGTAACACCAGTAAGCATACATGTTTATAGACTGTTGTCAATAATTTCAAAATGTAGTTATCAGTGCGTTGCTGTAGACTGTTGTCAACAATTTCAAAATGTAGTTATCAGTACGTTATCGGTCCCATTGATCTGTTTGCCATTATTGCACAACAATTCATAAAAGATGAATGTCATTATTTGTGGGCTATTTATCGGTTCCCCATTGGCTCAATTCATAACGGCGCCGAAATATAATTAAAAAACCCATGGTTCAAATCTCTCAAAAGACCTCAGCTAGATGGTACCCAGTTCGGAAAAAAAGGGACGCACTAGTGTAGGTGTACACTGACAGAAACAGTGTAGGGTATAATGACAAAAAAAAAATAGGAGCAACGGGAACCACATAAAAAATCCCAAAGAAGAGAGGCTAGCCGGCCGGCGATAGTGCGGGGTTCTCCCGGACAGTGGGGTACATGAGTTTTCTAGGTTTTTTCTGACAGCACACCTCCCTCCTGTAGCCGCCGATTCACGATCCGTGGCTCTCACCACCCTCTGTTCTGCCCGTCATGTCCCAGTTAGTAGCCGCAGACCTACTGATAACTGGCATATTACATCTAACAGATAACAACAGCGAGTGTTTTAAGCGTTAGGTATTTTGTGTGCTTAGGCGCATCGCATATTTTCTCGGGACACAATCCCGAGTTGGAATGTGTGGAATGTATGTGCATAATTACTGTTCTGACAGCCCACCTCAGTGTCCCATCGCGGATCGGCGTCTCCAACCACGTTCAGTTTTCACAACCCTAAATAGTCTACTACTTTAACAATTTACAACAGCTTGTGCACAGCGATAATAAACTAACATTCAAGAGTTTATAGGATAATGTAAAATTCAAATTAGGAATTAATGTTTATTTCAAAATTCTCATTCCAATACAATTATTAGAGACTCAAAAAAGCATCCGCTTTTGTTTCTATGAGAATTGTTAATACTTACCAGATGTACTATTATGATAATGTCTATTATCTAGTCTAGCTCAAAATCAACAATTAAAACTCTCTGCACTCTCCATGGTTCTGCCCATACTGTGCCCGGGAATTACCATAGCCTCAGAGTACCGAGTCAATTCCCAACAACAAGTCAGATTTGTCTTATATTTGTCTTGACAAACAGCGAAAGCAGCTCAGCCTCACCTCAGCAGGGCGGCTGAGGGAGGCCAGAGTACATCTGGTAAGTATTAACAATTCTCGTAGAAACAAAAGCGGATGCTTTTTTTATTCGACTTCGAATAATACTTACCAGATGTACTATTATAATAAACTCCGGATTTCGACAGCCAAGAAACTCTGGTGGGAGGAGGTGAGGCTCGAAACAACTCTCATCTACTATCAGACAGAGAAGGTTGTGAAGAGACTAGAACCCCAGCATACGCTTAGGTTCCGCTATCTGACTCATAGTGCTAAACTTCGGCGCTCCCCCCTCCCCCTTATTTGTCTGCACAAATTCCAGATGGCTGTCAAAATGGGAGGCTACACCCACCAGACCCGTGTCAGCCCTAAGTCTCAGCTAGGGCAGTCCAGGAGAGTCCTAAGAAGCTACTACAACTTCTAATTTTGACAAAACTATCAGTATATCAAATGGACTTTCAAATTTGAATGAGTCTAATGTCTGTTGCAATGAACAAGATACTCTTGAACCAGACTTTTTACTTAATCAGTCTGTGAATTCGACAGTAATTAATATTAGTCACTTAGACTAAGAAAACACTCTCAAATCTCTCAAAAGACCTCAGCTAGATGGTACCTAGTTCGAAAAAAAAGGGACGCACTAGTGTAGGCATACAATGACAGAAACAGTGTAGGGTATAATGACAAAAAAAAATAGGAGCAACGGGAACCACATAAAAAAAAACGCAGAAGAGAGAGGCTAGCCAGCCGCCGATCTTCTGGCTGAAGCGACAAATTTCGGTGCTTGCTCAGAAAAGCCACCCTCAATTGCTTGCTGCTTGAGAACATCCATGCAGTCAATTGGAACATCTCCTGTCCGTTGTGAAGATACAGACCTTTGTTCTTAGAAATCAGATCCCTTCTGTCTGGAAGAGGGATTGGATTGCAGACCAGAAGGTCCAGCAGATCCGTAAACTATGATCGGAAGGTCAATGAGGGGCGATCAGTAGTACTTTGCACATGCCATCTCTTATCTTTGCCAGAACTTTTGGGATGAGAATTGTTGGAGGATACGCATATGCGTACATTCCTTTCCAACTTATCGCCAGTGCGTCTACTGCTAGAGCTAGCGGGTCCGGGATCGGTGACACGTATGTGACGAACTTTGCGTTTCCTTTCATCGCAAATAGATCCACATTTGGCTTGCCCCAATGTTTGAAGCGAACCTCCGCTACCGACTGGTTGAGATGCCATTCCGTCCAACGACAAACCGTTCTTCGACTGAGAGCATCTCCTAGGATGTTCAATCTTCCTGGACTGTGTGCTGCCCGAAGAATAATATTCCTCTCTTGGCACCACAGCAGAAGGTTCTATATCATCAGGCACAACTCTGGTGATCTTGTCCCGCCTTGGTCGTTCAAATAAGACACCACTGTTGAGTTGCCTGTCCTTACTAGGACAATCTAATCTCGGATTAAGTTCTCGAATTTTCAAAGTGCTAATGCCACCGCTAATAATTCGAGAACATTTATGTGTTTCTGTGCATTGGTCCAATCCCATTCCCCTGACACTGACAGATTGTCCAGTACTGCTCCCCAACCCATCGTTGATGCATCTGTAAAGATGGACATCTGCCCAGGACTACCTTTAGATTGTTGCACAGAGTGATTCCCCGCGTTCAGCAGCCAGTCGTCTATGTAAGTATGAACAGCTATGTTTCTCCAGCGAAGATAAGAAGTCATGGCGAGAACCACTTTGGTGAAGACCCTCGGGGCTGTGGTTTGAATTCCCAAACATTGTCGTGGAACGCAAAGCGAAGGTATTTCTGAAAAGGAATTGACATTGGAATATGAAAATATGCATCCTTCAGATCTATCGATACTGCCCACATGCCTCTTCTCAGCCCTGTCATCACCGCTACCAGTCTCCATCTGAAATTTTGGTGAAAGAATGAATTTGTTCACCGGTTTGAGGATGAGAATCGGTCTGCAACCTCCAGTGCGTCTCGGAACAAGGAAAATTATCAAATGGAAGCCCAGGGAGGATTGATTGCAAACTAAATGAATCGCATTCTTCTGCTGAAGATCTATGATTTCTGAACAAATGGCATCTAGACGATCGGATTCCCTTGGAACGGGAGCCCATACTGGAGTCAATGTTAACGGAACTAACGATTGACAGATGAGCCAGTCCGGTTCGTAGCCGTTTCTTAGCCAATGACAGACTAAATAATCTTGCATGACCTGTTCCCACTGGTTTGGGAACAGCTGAAGTCTGCCTCCGATGGTAGGAATCTGCACACAGCTCGCGATCGATATTGCACGATAAGACGTTAATTCGCTTGGGTGAAGATTCTCGACTCCCTGCGTTCCTGACACCACCGGAACGGGTCTCGCCAGAAACCCGTCAGGACTGCCCCACCAAAACCTCCCCCCCCCCCCCTCCATCCCCTCGGGCCAACTCACGGCTTCTTGGAATATGACGGCCTGGGATCGCTGCCACGGCTATCCTTACGATAGCCAACGCGACCCGAGCCGCCACCCTTCCTATCATCTTCATACAGCCTCTTATTAGAGGACTTGTATGAAGACGAACAGCTAGGTCCCTGAGAACCGGATGCCCGATGGGCATCAGGCCAGAAGGACGGAAGGGCGAGCTTTGGCGCTGCCTCTACTGCTCATGTCAATGCTGCTTGTAGGGCTGTTGCGGCTGAGTCCCATTCGTCAACTTCCACGACTTGCCGACAACCTCCTGGTCTGCCACCATAGATGCAACTTTGGAGAGGGCTTGTCGTGCCGAGCCGCCAAACAAGCCCGGACCAATGAAGGGTGCGGAAGATAACGCAGCCCTCATCTCCGGTCCTGGTTCTACACAATCAAGAGCCATTCTCCTCCGTTCCGCCAATGATCTAGTGATCACGCTGGCAAGCCAATCTTGAGACATGCGCATGGCGTCCCGGACAACTCTGGGAGCAGCCTCTGGCACTTCCCCACCTTCCGCCGCACAGGTCAGCATACCCTGCAGGACAGTGCATCCGTGCAAGCGAACAGCCATAGCTGCTCTCGCCGCATCCTCAATGAGAGTTAACTCACTGAAGGAATCCTTGTTAGCCTGTTGGCTTTCCCGGCTAATGGCCTATTCAGCGCTTCTCTTTCCCTGACTGAAAGCTGAGGAACACGAGCATACCGATGGTAGGCCTGCTCTGGAAAGCGGACCCCACTCTTTATCCCCTTAGGGGCCTTGGGAAAAGAATACTCTGGCTGAATGTCCAATGGAAGAGTTGGCATGGCCGAAGAGATACTCGACAAAGGGCTAGCCGCACGCTCTGACATCCGCTCCATCGCCGGATCGCGCTGAGATTCCTGAACCGATGTCAACCCGAGACAGTTGGCCATCCAGCCAAGAACCTGCACCCATTCAGCTTCGGTGCAAAAAGATGATTCATCCATTAATGGACTACCATTTTCATCTTCCTTCTCACCCTTGGATGAAAAGGCCACCGACGATCCATGCTGAGAGCTACGAACCAAACGTCCCACTCGAAGCGGGTCAGTGGCTTGACTACTTGCGGCTCCAGTACCTAGCGAATTGCCAGACACGGAATCACCGCAATCCATCGGCTCCAGCATGGGAGCAGGGACTACGGCCGCTACTACGGCAGATGGAGCCATCATAACCGCATCCGCGACGCCGACGGGAGCCATATAACACGGCTCTGCCGACACTCTGGACTGAGCAAAATCCGGGTGAAAACACCCGACGGAATGTCGACATCTCCACCTGGTTGACAAACCCGTACAAAACCCATGGGTGACCCACGGGAAGTACCGGAATCTGTCACCTGTGAAGGCTCCGGCATGCCAGTCTTCCATCAGGAAGATATCTTCTTTCCGTCAGCTCTTGAGCCAAAGCAAGAGGAAGGACAGGTGCATGTCCCTCTGCAGAACTAGCCGGACCACCGATAGGTAATCCTGCACCAGCCTGCATCAATGGGACCGTGGACTGAAAAGACTCAAACATCGCCTTGAATTGGGCCACCCAAACACCCAAGGCCGAATCCATCTGCTCATTCAGGCGCTCTTCTAGACCTTGTCTGACGCCTGATCCACTTTGGCCGCTTTGTCCCTCGCGATTCTCTCCAAACGTGCACGACGATCGCGATCAAATTCCGCCACCATCTCCGACGACCACTTCACGCATACATCGCAAGGGCTTTCAACTTTGCACTTCGCACAGGCAACACAGTGATGTCCCGAGAATTTCCGCTTCATGAAGCTGTTACAGCACGGGCAAAGCATATCAGGCGGGGCCTTGCCTTGCGCCTTCACTTTCTGCGAACACAGAATAAGAATTAAGACGCTACACATGATATGATGACGAGCAACACGCACAATTTACTTGATTGTAATTTTAACTTACTTTAAAAACATTAACTTTCTCTAAAATTAATGATAACCAAGTTTTAAGCAGGAAATATTTGAAAATTTTTAGAGTGAAAATTTAATAAACACGACTTGGTAATTAACTAACGTTAAAATAGCCAAGAAAATAAGACCGATCGCTACAGACACCCTCGACAGTGAAGCGAGTGCTAATGATCAGCTTAAAAAAGAGTACATAGACATGCCAAGCCAAAACAAAACGTTAATCATGGGCGCCGCCATCTTGGCTACGGGCGCATCCATCTTGGAAGGAACCGAGTCGCAAGAGAAATTAACCGAGTACCCAGATAAGATTAAAAAGTTAACGGAGCGACTCAAACAATGAATACAATTTTAAAACAATGTGCCAAGTTAAGGAAATTTCAAACAGTCATTACGGCACGAATGTATTAATTCTAGATTGATACAACCTGCCCCTGTGATGATTTTCCTTTCCCTTCCATAAAGCCAGCGATCAAATCGTGCACAGGTTACTCAAACCGCAAAAATTCAAGCTAATTTAGACTATGAAAAAGGTGACTGTATAGTCAAGCAAAATAGATGAATCTGACTGTTGTTGGGAATTGACTCAGTACCTGGAGGCTATGGTAATTCCCGGACACAGTATGGGCAGGACCATTGAGAGTGCAGAGTTTTAATTGTTTATTTTGAGCTAGACTAGATAATAGACATTATCATAATAGTACATCTGGTAAGTATTATTCGAACTAGAAAATATAGACCACAATATTGGTTATTGCAAAACGGCAAGAGGAAATAATGGTGTCACCATTTGCTGATATTGGATTTTTAGGCTGAATTTTACATCCGGGAGGAGGGTCTGACCAAATATTCTGAGCCCAGAACATGTGATAAAAGCTTATACCAATGCATATTACGCAACCCCTTTCTGGCTTTGAGTAAAACTAGCAAAACACTGCGCAATATATTTGCGAAAGTACAGTGCTTGTAAAGTTCTGGCTAAGGACTAAGTTACTTGCGCCTTGTTAAGGACTGACTTACCTGTGACTGGTTAAGGACTTTCTTACCTGTGACTGGTTAAGGACTGACTTACTTGTGGCAGATTAAGGACTAACTTACTTGTGACTGGTTAAGGATGGACATACTTGTGACAGGTTAAGGACTGACTTACTTGTGACAGATTAAGGACTGACTTACTTGTGACTGGTTAAGGACTATCTTACTTGTGACTGGTTAAGGACTGACTTACTTGTGGCAGGTTATGGACTGACTTAGTTGTGACAGGTTAAGGACAAACTTACTTGTGACTGGTTAAGGACTGACTTACTTGTGACTGGTCAAGGACTGACTTACTTGTGACAGATTAAGGACAGAGTTACTTGTGACTGGTTAAGGACTGACTTACCTGTGACTGGTTAAGGACTGAAGACACTGAGTCTGAGACATATATTATTCTCCCTGTATCACACTGCACCACGAACAGAAAACCATCGGCAGCCTGAAGAATAAACCAATAGTCCCCACATGAATGCTTCTAATAATCAGAGCTTTAACCCGTTAACTCGCCAATTTGTTCGAGAAACAGTGAACACACCGTCCTCGGCCGTTGTAGACAAGAAAGTGTTAACATGCAAACTGGCAAAAAAGGATTCCGCCGTCGTCTTGAGAAAGGGCCATTTGCAGACCAAGAGCAGACTACTTTTGAAAATTTATCACATGACTTTATTTCAGTACTAAATTTTCAAAAATAGTTTTCTCTTAGTCTGCAATGGACATTTTCCATAAGTAAAATTTTAAATTTTCATGAATAAATTTGAGGTTTAAAAGGTTTAAAGGTGCATATTCACACCAAAATGCTTGAAAATAAAATTGTTGAAATTATATACTTTTAGAGGCTTAAACTGTGTGCTCAATGTAATGAAACAAAAATCTTAACATATGATAATTTCATTCCATATATACACCTGTGCAAAAGTTAAGCACCACCCTATTTTTACGCACATGCGAGGGTATATTCATGTGCTATGAAGAAAGCAATAGCATAAACATTTATGTACACATCCATCTTAGTGCAAGAGGTAATAATGCAACTAGAGGAATGCTGATTATGATGGTGGGGAAACACTGTATGATTTTGTTTGAACTTGAAAACGAGGCCTGAATATGGTTACGTTGACACAACTGACAACTATTGCCCTACAGTTGACACACGTGGCTAGATTGTCATTAATGGTGTCTGAAAACGAAGTTTAACATCTGTGCACGAGTTTGAGACTGTCATTATTAATACCGGGTATATCCACCTTGTGCCTGGATGACGGCCTGGACACGACGTCTCATGCTGGTCACCAACCGACTGATACGCCATTGTGGTATTCGTTGCCATTCAAGATGGAGTGCGTCTGTTAATTCCTGTAGGTTCTACACAGGAGGATCCCTCCTTCTCACCATGTTTCCCAGAATGTCCCAGATATGCTCAATAGGGTTCATGTCAGGGCTCCTTGCTGGCCATGGTAGGGTTTCGATGGCATTCTGGCGGAGGTATTCATGCACAGCTCTAGCACGATGTGGTCGGGCGTTGTCATCCATGAATATAGGGTGGGTTCCAGGTGCATGATTTACAAAATGAGGGACCACAACTCTATCCAGTATGGAATCTTGATATCTTTGTCCATTTAGTGTTCCAGGTACAGTCAACAGATCCAGCTTACAATCAAATGAGATGCACCCCCATATCATAACGGAACCTCCACCAAATGGAACTTCTTCCATGATGTTACGTTGGTCGTACGCCGTGCGTCTGGACCTCCATACACGAGTTCGACCATCTGTGGCATGAAGCAGGAACCGACTTTCATCGGACCAGTGTACCCGTCTCCAGGATCTCATGTTCCAGTGTCTTCTTTCGTTGCACCACCTCAGACGCTCCTCTTTGTGGTGTGCAGTGAGGAGAGGACGTCTGACAGGTCTCCTAGCTTTCATGCCAGCAGCATACAGTCTCCTTTTGACGGTAGACATTGACACTCTATTGCGCGTTTCCCATTGCTGGCTGAGCACTCTGCTGTTGGTGAATGGAGATCTCCTAACAAGGCGTACTAGGGCTCGATCATCACGGGCAGTAGTCTTCTTCGGTCTTCCAGATCTAGGCCTGTCCTTCACCTCGTTAGTTTGCCCATGTTTTGCAATCAAACGACTGATTACAGTATGGTTAATGTTCAGCTGTCTGCCAATCTCTCTGCATGACATACCAGTGGTATGCATGCCTATGATTTGCCATTTCACACGATCACTTAACCTTTGTCTTGCCATAGCGGTTCACAATCAAGAGCTAATTCTCTCTGTACAAATAAACCACGGTCATGAACACAAAATTCCTAATCTTGTCGCCTAAATCTGTATGTAATGTTCTACACCTCAAACTGGACTTTTACATAACTGAACACGTGTGCTGTTTCCCGCCACGCACGGACATCAAGCGGCGTGAAGTCATGCATGCATGTGCATTTCGTACTTGGAATTATGTCAGCTAACGCGGGGACAAAAAGTATGGCAGCCTAGTTGTACCATCATGTTTCTACGTTCTATTGTTTTTGCTGGTGCTTAACTTTTGCACAGGTGTATATATAAAATTCGTAGGCTTAGTTGTGAATTTGAATTAGGGATTCGTGCCATTAATTCTAAAAAATTATATTATTATATTAATTTACACGTAATGCAATCATCATATACTAAGATTTATTTCATTTCATTACATCGAGGCACACATTTAAACGTCCAAAAGTATATAAATTTAACAATTTTATTTTGAACCGTTCTGCTGTGAATATGCACATTTAAATTTGTATTCATATTTGATGGCATGGCAGTATTCACATGGTCCATGTTCTAATTAATAGTTGTCATGATATATCATGTTCGCTCCCAACGCTCCCAATAATACCATCTCTAAGGCGTCTATGACCTGGAATAATAAATTACATTGGTCACCATGAGGACCAGACAACAGTGGACTTTATAGACAGGTTGTCTCCCTGCTGTAGGGTTAAATGCATTCATTTATTGCTTATGGGATCAGGGTTGGGATGAGGTCCGGCAACAGTACTCGAGTACAAGCACAAATGTACTTTGTAAAGCACTCGAGCAACAGAGGAATCCAAACTGTCAGTCAAGTATATGATGTCATAATCAAATATATCACAATCAAGCTGACATCACAATTAAAATATGTCATGAATGGAATATCTAAGTCCGCTATGAACTCTTATATGTAGTTGTCTGTCATGTACACGAATTGTAGGGCTTTACTACTTAATAAACATTCTGTTGAATATTTTGAAACTAATTTGACTGGGCGCTGTTGGCAGCAGCAATAGCACAGTCAAATTAGTTTCAAAGTATTCATCAACTTACCTGTATAGTTCTCTGGAAATTGATATTCAGGGTTTGATCGATCCCAAGACGGGCAAAGCATGGGCAGAGTTTAGCTAGAGATTGGCGGGGCATAGCTATGTAGATCCATCCATTTGGCAAGCACTCACATATGAGTACACGTACAATGGACCTTTCTAAGTTTATCCATCCATCATATGACGCCATAATCAACTATGTGACGTGTAGGATAACGACAAAATCATGAGGTCATGAATGATTCCAGTGTGTCTATGACGCACAATAGTGTGACACGTTGTACGAATTGTATGTCTGTTATTTAATAAACATGCTGTTGAATACTTTGAAACTAATTTGACTGGGCGCTGTTACTGCCATAGGCAGCAACAGCACCAAGTCTAATTAGTTTCAAAATATTCAACAGCGTACCAGAATAGTTTTTTGGAAATTGATAGTCAGGGATTTCAGAGATCGATCGATCCGAACACGAGCATGGTGTGGGTGGAGCTGAGATAGAGATGGGTGGGGTATAGCTAAAACTGGAAAGGTCAATTACTTTTTCAGTGAATCTACTCAGTATTGGTACAAGTACATTGTCAAGTATTCGAGGAGTACAAGTGTATATTGTCTGTTTTATTCACGTCAGACATCCCTCAAGTGAGATTATATAAGTAGAGGTCTTAAAGTTATCCCACAGTAATATGCCTATAAGGAAATCCTTACAAATAGAGAGACAATAAACATCTTCGAATTTGGTTTGATCTTTGTAATTCGGCCATTATTTGGGATTCTATTGTTCTCGAAATCCATTCCTGTAACGCTAATGATAGTCATTGTACTGTTGCTTTCCAAGGTGACCAACTTGATCTTAATATGTAATGCAAGGGATGGAAGTAGGGAAGCAAGCACGTGAGAGGGAGGGGGGGATAGAGGGAGAGTGAGCGGCCAGAGGGAGGGAAGAGGGAGGGAGGGAGTTTTGAAGAGTGAGACTGTGAAGAATAGCTGATAAGAGTTAATGTAGTACCTCCAATATAAGATGTTTGAGTTCCTGGTCAGTTAGAAATGACGGTTTATAGGACCCATCAGAACCAGTATTTCCTGTACCTGAAAACAGAATAGCATACAATTTTACCTCCAACGTATACAATGTATTGAGAGATACAGGTACATGTACCTGCTTTTGAGGTCAAGGAATACTGTGTCAAATGATCACGTCATAAAGAGGCACCATCAGTTGTCATCAAAACCTATTGACAATGGATGAATCCAGTTTATCGATCAATCATGACATCATAACCAACCAGGTCACATGTATGTAGGCTGATGTCATAATCAATTATCTCATGAATTGATGTGATTATATCCACCATAAACACTTAACAGTCCGTCAAGCTGTATGAATCTTTTCTATTAAATAAACATTCTGTTGAATATTTTGAAACTAATCTGACTGGCAGCTGTTGCTCAGCACCTAGTAAAATGTGTTACAATTTATTCAACAGCTTACCCGTATATTTTTCTGGAAACTGAGATTCAGAAGTGCAGGGATCGATTGATCCCAACACGGGCGAAGTGTAGGTGATGCTTAACTAGTGATGGGCGGGGAATAGCGAAAACTGGATTCATCAATCTGACAATAGCAAATGCTATCATGTCTATTATCGCTTTAATTGTCAGGATTGGTAAAACAATTTATATTTTTGCTTAGTGAATGTCCATTTACAAGTCAAGAGCATACTATTTTCCAAAATCTACCACTGAAATGACTGACTTGCTTATCATTCCTGTCGCAAACTTCCAAATATCCTCATCTCTTCGCCGGTTAATCAACCAGTGTGTCTACATTGCCCATTAAAATCATACCACTCTGATGGCAATAGTCTATCTTTTACCATATCAGTAGCAAAGGAACTGGTGTCCATTTTTCAACAATTTTGATGGACGATGTTGCGATCATCGATGACAGCACCATCTTCCACAAAATTTGTTTAAAAAAAGAACACCAGTTCATCTCTTAATTTAATTTGAAAATTTAAAATTTTGACATCAGAGTGGTAAGGGTTAATTAGTCTAGACGGCCAAACATGATTCCTGCAATATTCTCGATGAATATCCATTTGCAGGACAAGAAGGATTTTTTTTAATCTATCACTGAAATGTCTGTCTTGATAACTGAGCATCAGGCTTAATAACTGAGCCAGTCATTCCATTTTCCAAAATTTCAAAGAGTCTTCCCCTGCCTGCAAAGGAACATTCACTGAGCAGTGATTCCATTCCCTGGACCAATCTGGACTCGTTAAATGGTTTTATCTCTTTAACCCTCGAATTTGTTCAAGAAAATTGTAATTTTCTCAAAGAAAATGTCCATTTGCAGACCAAGAAGACTATTTTTTTTAATTTACGACTAGAATGACTGGCTCAGTCATTGAGCCAATCATTCCAGTGGTCAATTGTCAAAAATAGTCTTCTCTTGGTCTGCAAATGGACATTTCTCAAGAAGCCGTTTTGGCTGATATTAGTGGGTTACGGGATGAGCGACTACCTGTCTTTACATTACTTATAATGGCCCACATAGGATCCATTAGCGACAGGTTTAGCTGGACATGTATCGTGCACACATTGAAAATACATAATCACTAATCACATACAAACACAAAATATTATATCATATTTCGGTGACTTAAAAGAAGAAGTAGAATGGCATTGAAAGTGGCTTTCATATACAACATTGGGCACTAAAGAATGAACCAGAATGTGTTATTAGAAGATATTATTCAGATTTATTTTAAATTTCGTCGATCCTGCGCCGACTCGCTGAAAAACGAAATGAGAACAGCCTTGGCGCGTGACGTCATTTCAGGGGATCAGCTGAGCTTTCCTGAAACAGCCGAGCGAAATAACATTTATGCGCTGTCATTTGCGACGCTCAGAGGCGATTTGTTCTAACAGACAAGCAATTTTCGCTAACCCAAAGATTATTATAATACAATCATAGACCATGAACTACATTCGTAGCAAAATCTTTACGTCGTAAATATCAATCCTCTGTCATTCAACAAAGATCTCAGCAAACTAGGTCAACTGTCTGTTGGCATTTAACCCTTGAAATTCCAGTGTCTCGATCATAAGAAAACTACACAAGAAAGCTCTTGAATATTTTTGAAACTAATTTGACCGGATTATGTTGCTGTTGTCCCAGACAGCACCAACTCCTAGTCAAACTAATTCTAAAAATATTCACCAGCAGGGAATGTGTACAGGTGTGGGCGGGTGGGGTGGGATCAATTAATTGAACACAATCTCTGCCTACACAATTTCCTGGGGGCAGCGGTAGTAGTAGTAGTAGTAGTAGTAGTAGTAGTAGTAGTAGTAGTAGTAGTAGTAGTAGTAGTAGCAGCAGCAGCAGCAGCAGCAGCAGCAGTAGTAGCAGCAGCAGTAGGAGGGCCGCAGCCGCCATAGCCGTCACTGCAGCTGCTACTACTACTCACCGCCATAGCCATCGCTGCTGCTGCTGCTGCTGCTGCTGCTGCTGCTGCTGCTGCTGCTGCTGCTGCTGCTACTACTACTACTACTGCTGCTGCTACGTAAAAATGGCATGCGTATATGTGGTTTGCCGCATGCCAGACGCATTCAGTGTGTTAATTTTCTGCTGAGGGCTGCTTGCCGCCCACGTGCCGCTTACGTAACGCCAGCACTGTCTGTTTTGCGCATTAAAGGGTACTTACAGCAGTAGATCAAATAGCTCTGAGAGGATGGGTTGGAAATGTGAACTAGATTGATCAGTCGATGACGCTTCATCGCAAATACCCCCACGTTCAACACACCCAACAACCCTCCCCCGGCTTTTAGCCAAATCTAAACGTCCTTTTGCACTCCGCAATCACCCATTTACCATATAATATATCAATGTGGAGTACATGACCACATTTACATTTGGCTCCGCCCCCACAGGTGGGTGAGGGATAGGGGTCAAAGGGTAAAAAAATTGATTGTAATACAACTCCCGTGACACTGTTTGATGGATTTCAACCAAATTTAGTGTGTCAGTTACCCATATCAATGCGGAGTGGATGAGCACATTTACATTTGGCTCCGCCCCCACGGGTGGGTGAGGGATGGGGGTCAAAGGGTAAAAAAATTGATTGTAATACAACTCCTCTGACACTGACAGATTTCAACCAAATTTAGTATGTCAGTTACCCATATCAATGTGGAGTACATGAGGACATTTACATTTGGCCCCGCCCCCAGGGGTGGGTGAGGGATGGGGGTCAAAGGGTAACAATAATTCCGCGGAATTAAATGTTTCGCCTGTCTCCTGTTTGTCACAGTTACCTTTACCTTTAACCTTCTGCCCTCAATGTTATTATGCTGCATCCTATCATCATAGGTAACCAGGTATCCAAGTTTAGTTGCAATAGGCTTAACCAATCCTTAAATATAAGCTAGAATGTTTTGCTAAACGCAAAAAATTAATGTTGAAAAAGCAGAGTTCTATATCAAGGTCACAGTGACCTTGACCTTTGACCTTGTTCCCCCAACATCATCATGCTGCTCTCTAACATTATAGGTAACCATGTATCCAAGTTCAGTTACAATAGGCTTAACCAATCCTGAAATATAAGCCGAGAAGTTTTGCTAAACGCAAAATCTTAATGCTGAAATAACAGAGTTCTGTATCAAGGTCACAGTGACCCTGACCTTTGACTGTGTGAAAACAACATCATCATCATGTTGCTTCCTATCATTATAGGTAACCATGTATCCAAGTTTAGTTGCAATAGGCTTAACCAATCCTGAAATATAAGCTGATGTTTTGCTAAACGCAAAAACATAATGTTGAAATAACATAGTTCTGTATCAAGGTCACAGTGACCTTTGACCTTGTGACCCCGACATCATCATGCTGCTTCCTATCATTATAGGTAACCATGTATCCAAGTTTGGTTCCAACTGGATGAGGCATTTTTTAGATATAAGGCAATAACTTTTGTATAATGCAAAAACTTAACGTAAAATATTAACAAAGATTATACCGTGACCTTTGACCCCCATAACCGTGACCTCATGATGTCTGCATCAGCATGCCATTTCTGTTAAATGTAAATCACCATGGACTTCTCTTGACCTACAAATGTACATTTTTGCAAGATCATTGCAGAATCCGGAACTTCTGAATCACTGAGCAAAAATTCACATTTTCTTGAAAAATCTCGACCATTAATGGGTTAATTAATTTAATCCTTCCAGCAATGAATTTCTCATATCTCATTCCCATGGCAACCATACAGGAAGTGTTAAATATTTTGCAACTAATTTGACTAGAACCTGTTGCAGCAACATATATTTGGCTTCCAGTCAAATTAATTGCAAAATATTTAACATATGCTAAATACTTTTAAAAGAAAGGTGAAAGGGTTAAGTATCATTTTGAGGCACTGTTGACATAAGAGGGGTTATTATATAAAAGTGTATCAGTGCATAGGAAGAGTGAAAACTTGTTTTATAGCCATTACAACTAGCTTTTGATGTTCATGAAATAGATGTGCATCAACTATCAGAATGACGGAAATACATTTCTTTTCCTTTGAAACTGATTTGCTGTATTAATACACTAAACCGCACAACATGAGATATTTGTATTTGTATTTAAAAGGTAACATAATAATGTATATGCTGGGTCCCCACCAATTTGAGCCGTAACATCCAAAATCTTGGCGCATCAAATGATCACCAACACGCAAGCGAGCTGTCAGAATGTTAGCGAGTCAATTTTCCGGCACACGCAGATCCCCTGATATTATGTCATAAGCCTTGTCTTCGGGTGTTCAAGTTTCGTTTTCGGAAGGTACGAAAATTAGCACTTTCGATATGAAATTTTATATAAATAGTTATAGTCTATAAAGATATTAATATAACCATATCATTATGTTGGTATATACCGAGTTATTTCCATACACTAACGCAGTAAGTTGACTTAGTGTTTTACTTACACTTTAACTCTTATAAATAACCATTAATTTTGTTCAAGATGCTTAAAATTTTTGATTAGAAAATGTCCTTTTGCCGACCAAAAGTTGACTGACTTTTTCTTTAATTTATCACTGGAAATGGTGGCCTTGTTATTAAGCCAGTCATTCAAGTGATACATTTTCAAAAATAGTCTTCTCTGGGTTTGTAAATAAACATTTATCAAGACCACTGGAAAAGCTTGTTTTTTGGCTGGGTTGATTGTTAAAAGGGTTACCCTATATGTGGAGAAACATACAAGCGAATGGGTTGAGCTTGTTACTTATAAATCTGAAATTGTTTATGCATGTATATATGATTACCATATTTCACCTAATAGAAGCCTAGGCTTCTATTAGGACAAGAGGTGTTTAATTTCCAACCCAAGATCTCTGAGAAAGGGGGTGGGCTTATATTAGTTTTCCCCAAAATGTTTTCTAAAACTGATACCATGAAAATTCTCACCGCCTTACGCCTATGTTTAATGTATACGGCAAAACATCACCGGGGAATTGAAATTATTTAATTGGAGTGCCTAAATATTGCGTGGCCTTTAATGTAATGGGTGACTAAAATTTACAAATCCGAGCCCTGTATTGACTTCATGGGGGGGGGGAGGGGGGGGCCCGGAAATGTATTAGGGCAGAGATCGGTGTGAAGTAGACACACCCTGTGACATGATTGTTATTATTATACATGCTATTCTTACAAATTTGCTCCTATAAAAATTTTTTTATATACAATCTGCTGAGTTAGGGGGTGGGCTTCTAATACAGTTTTACCGTTTTGAAACTGCTAAGAAATCATTGGAGCTCATGTTGAAGTTAGGGGGTGGGCTTCTATTAGAGCATTGGCTTTAATTAGGCGAAATACGGTAATTAAAGATGATGATTACAAGTATATCAATAGCAACTCTTTTCAATGGAGGGATACAATTCTAGCCATGCCACACCCAGTTCTAGCTAAGCTCCGGCCACTTTGTATGCATGTTGGAATCGATTTTAAACTTTGAAACCTGAATTCACAAAATCTAAATTTCAAGTTAAGCTGTTGAATATTTTGAAACCAATCTCACGGGGGCTCTTTGCAGACTATTGTTGCCTATGGCAGAAACAGCTCCCAGTCAAATTAGTTTCAAAATATTCAACAGCTTACCTGTAGTTTTCTGGAAATTGATAGTCAGGGAGTTCAGGGATTGATCGATCCCATCACAGGTGAAGTGTGGGTGGAGCTTAGCTAGAGATGCGCCAGGCACAGCTAATACCGGATTCCTCCATTTTCCATTACATATATGAATAGAATGATATGTCTCAAGAGCATTGTTGAAACCACATTTGGCTGGGTTGGTCATTAAAATGTGAAAGCGAATCATTTTCATTAAAAAGCAGCATACCTCTGAGACTTTTCATATGTGAGCTAGCCATCCGTAAAATTGTAAGTTTGTCAGGTTTTCGTGCCAAAGAGCTACAAGTCGGTACCATATCACAGAGTTCATTGATATATACAGCCATCTTATTACGCCTTCGCCGCTCAATTTCACAATGGCCTTCCCTGTGAATTAAATAATGAAATACCACAATCATTCAATATGTCCTACCTTTGACGTTCTTCATATAGGAGCTAGCCATCCTTAAGATTGTTAGTTTGTCAGGTTTGCGTGCTAAAGAGCTACAAGTTGGCACCATGTCGCAAAGTTCATTCAGATAAACTGACATCTTGGTACGGCGGCGCCTCTCAATTTCACAATGACTCTCTCTGCAAGAAACAGCTAACAATATTTGTCGGGACGATGGCCAAACTTCGCTCAAACCCATATAAAGAAAGTCATTTAAATTGCTACCTGCATGCAAAATATAATTTGGAATGATTAATTTTAAAGTTTCTTATTAATACATGTAGCAATCTGATTCAGAACTTAAATAATGACTCTGTGACCTGATTGCATTGCTATAGGAAGTTAGTAACAGCAATCTATTCTAAGTCTTGTAGCCCTTGGAATGTAAGAAAGAATTTTATATCCATCATGCACAGAAATTTACATTCACTTTATTCTGTGCACCACAACACAAATTTTAGCTAAATATTTAAAAGCAACAATTAATATATTTTAATGAAAATCAAGTCTGTAAAATTAATAGCCTCATCAATTCCTAGCTATACTCCACCCATTTTTAGCCAAGTCCCACCCATTTTCAGCTATACTCTTCTCATTTCTAACTACGCCCTGCCCATTTCTAGCTATACACCGCCCATTCATAGGTATACTCTGTCCATTCCTAGCTAAACTTCACCCATTCCTATCTATACTCCACCCATTTCAAACTACGCTCCGACAACTGTTATAATTGATTTGAAACTTTGAAATCTGCATTCCCAGAATCTAAATTTCAAGCTACAATATTTTGAAACTAATTGCACTGGGAGCTGTTGCTGACCACGGCAGTAAAATTAGTTTCAAACTATTCAGCAGGATCTTAAATTAAATTGTAAACTGTGTACAAATTCCCTAGACGCTCCCGTTTCCAGCTTCCTGATAGAGCTAAAGTATGTCAATACGATTATGTTGTCAGCTAACAAGTGATTTAAATTATGACCTCATAAACCCCAGTGACAGATCGGTTCCCTCAATTGTATAAAATGTCTATATCACATGACAGATGAGCATCTATGCAAAACTCGTCATACGATAATGGAGTGTTTTCACAACAAATTATTAAATCAAATAAAATATTCATTAAATCGTACAAGATAATGATAAGATAGGAAAGTAACTTTGCTAATTGTCAATTGCCAGGTAGGTGTAACTTAAGCACATACAATATAAAATTTACTAACACTTTAATGGTCAACTCGGCCATGAGGAATGTCCATTTGCGAGCCAGTCATTCTAGCGATAAATTTTGAAAAATACTCTCCTCTTGGCCTGCAAATGGACATTCTGTAAGTAAATATTTTAATTTTCTTGACCAAATTTGACCATTAAGGGGCTAAAGACATCTTTCTACTACGCTATCAAAATCCTGGGTGTGCAAGCTGCATGGACAGTTCTACCCGATATGATATAATATCAATTTACATGTATATGCATTTAGATCGTCTTGCCATGTTGTGCAGATAAAATCCCAATGCTAGATGTTGTGTGCACAGAGTATAAATTTCTTATTCAACCCCTGTGGTGCAATGGTGGGTGAAGGATCATGGGGGGTGGGGGGGGGGGGGTAAAATTTGTTCGAGAAAATTTCAAATTTTTCATAGAAATTATCCATTTGCAGACCAAGAGAACTTTTTGGAAATTTATCATTGGAATGACTGGCTCGGTTATCGAGTCATTCCTGTGGAAAATTTTGAAAAATAGTATTTTCTTGGTCTGCAAATGGATATTTCTCAAGACCACTACAAAGGACTTTTTTGTCTGGTTTGACTATTAGATGGTTTTAAGGTACATATGTAACCATGTCTGTACTAATGACATTTACCTGGCGAATCTCTCCTTATCCGCCTGCTCATGATGAGGATATGAGCCAGACTGGCTGTCCTCATCATCAGAGCTACAATACAACAAACATAAACAGGATAACAGCAAAGACAATGATTATAGTGATTATGTAAATTACCCGAGGTGGCATTAACCCCTTAACACTTATATTAGCCAAAAAAACCGGCTTCTGCAGTCTTGAGAAATGTCAATTTGCAGACTGAGAAGACTATTTTTGAAAATTTACCACTCAAATGACTGGATCGATTATCGAGCCAATCATTCCACTGGTAAATTTCCAAAAATAATCTTTTCTTGATCTGCAAATGGACATTTTTCAGAAAATTACGCTAACATCTTTTACCCTTTAGCCATTTCACAGATGAATTACCCCCAGGTAACCATATACAAAAACTGTTAAATTTTTGCAATTAATTTGACTGGAAGCTTAGGCAGCAACAGCTTCCTGTCAAATTAATTTCAAAATATGCAACAGAATAAGTTTTATACCGCAAAGAATTAAATTTTTCAGGGACTTGTCAGTGAAAAGGTTAAAGGCTAAATCTGGTCATGAAAATCCATTTGCAGGGCAAGAGAATATTTTTTGGAAATTTACTACTTGAACGACTGGTTCCGTTAATGAATCAATCATTTCAGTGGTGAATTCTAAAAAAATATTCTCTTGGCTTGCAAATGGCCATTCCACATGACCAGTGCAGAGGCCTACTTTAGCATGAAAGAGTCAAATTACATCAGGTGACATGAACTTAGGATTCTGTAAATCGCCCGAGGTCTCATTAAAGTTATCCTGTAGCAATAAGATTAGAAAGACATCTTTAGACAATTTCAGTGAAGATATAGTTTTCTTCAAATCACCATTTTAGTCTGTAGCCGCCATCATTTGTGAATCTATTGTTCTCGCTGTCATGAAATGCTCAGTATAAAAACAGTCCAGTAAGGTTGATGATAGTCATTGTACTGTTGGCTTACAATGTGAGCAGAGCCGCCTCGATAGCGCATAGCAAGAGTATAGAAGTTCGATTCTAATTGTGTATTTCTTATGGCAGAGGGCATGTCATGTCGTCAAAAGGGGTAACTTACCAACATTTTTATCTGATCCTCAACCTAATATATGCACAAATACTAACTTGATCGAGTCTAAAATGGATATACTCACTCTCTTCCAGCTCCAGGTTTCCGTTTCCTGCCACCTTTCCCGCTGTCAGGAGTACCAGAACCTGAAACACAACAACAAATTATACAATCACTGCTCTGAAGAAGGTAATCACGCGGAAAAGGTAGATAAAAAAGCCTTTTAGCGTGGTCTCTATCTACCTAGTATTCTACATGTACTTAGAATGAAAATGTTAGTGTTTTAAAGGATTTCCAGATTTTTTTTCTTGGCTAATTCAAGATGGACAACGGCAAAACTGACCAATTAAAATTTGAATAGAAGTGCCGAAGCCTGCCACCATAGGATACTTCCAGACAAATTTGGTCGAAATTGGTCAAACCATTAAGGAGAATAAGCAATATGATGGACGGACGACGAACCGACGACTGCCATGGCATAAGCTTACTTGGCCCGTCGGGCCAGGTGAGCTAAAAATAGTCCGTGCTCTGCAAATGGACATTTTCTAAAAGAAATTAAAAAATTTCTTGATCAAATTCTAGGATTAAAGGGTTAATTATCTCCTACATGTAGTATGACTAGTCATATATATAAGGGAAATAACTCATCCACAAACAGGGGGTCCAAATGTCCACTCTCACATTTGTTCTTAACCCTTGAATTTTTTCAGAAAATTTCACTTTTCTCATAGAAATTGTCCATTTACAGATCAAGAAGACTATTTTTTTTAACATTTATCACTAAAAATGACTACCGCTAACTCATTTATCGAGCCAATCAATTCAGTAGCAAATTTCCAAAAATATTCTCATGCATGTCATGGTCTGTAAATGGCCATTTCTCAAGAACACTGCAAAAGCCATGTTTGGTCATCTTGAGGGTTAACCCGTAACACTCTGATGTAAAACTTAAATTTTGAAATTAAACTAATAGATAAACTTTCGCAGACAGCAACATCGTCCACCAAAATTCTTGAAAACTGTACACCAGTTTCTTTGCTATTGACACAGTAAAAGATAGGATATTGACATCAGTGTGGTACACGTTAAATGGTTAAGATCTCAAATTACTATGGGTGGCCTTATTCTTATGTGGCTGATAATGTCCAATCTTGGAAATATGTATTACTTATTATGAAAAGATGACCTTATTCCAGTTTGGACGTCATCAAACATACCTACATGTACTGAAAACCAGAATGTTTGCAATCGATGGATCTGATCTGTCAATCAAATATTTGACGACAAAAATATGTCACTTGTTAGCTGACATCACAATCAAAATGACATATATAACTCGATCACGAAAATGGAAATGGAATTCTGGCACAAGCCCCAGTTAAATTACTTTCAAAATATTCAGCAACTTACCTGTATAGTTAACTTGAAGTTTGAATTCTCAGAATTCAATTTTAATTTGACCTATTAGCATCTATACTAGAGTGTCAGATCGTATACCTCCATTGACTATCACTATCCGACATTGTCCGATAACCTGTGTATTATGACCACGTTTAGAGTTCCGATACATGGTCCTATAAGCCAGGTTTCACAGGATTCATTCATTAGCCGTGTATCCTGATGTCAAATGTCAATATTCTATCTTTTACTGTGTCAATAGCAAAGAAACTTGTGTAAATTTTTCAACACTTTTGGTGGACGATGTTGCTGTCTATTACAGCAACATCTTCCACCATATTTATTGAAAAATGAAAATCAGTTCATCTTTTAATTTAATTTTAATTTTTTCAATTTTAACATCAGAGTGGTTTGCACTGAAATTTGTGTACTATGGTTATGGGGGGGGGTCACAATTGATCAAGAATTGCAATTTAGTGAATGTACATTTGGAGGCCAGAAGAAGATTAATTTTGAAAATGTACCACTGGAATGACTGGCTCGATAATCGAGCCAGTCATTCCAGTGGTACATTTTCAAAAATAGTCATTTCTTTGCTTAAAATAAATTAACAATCGTCCAAACTACTGCGGAGAGAATTTTTGTGGCAGCCTTGGCCATTAAAGGGTTAATCAGTGTGACAAAACCTGTACTGTTAGTTGTTATTCTGCCAGTCATAAATTTAACATCAGGCACACTTTCACAGCTGAACAAGGACACCACTGGTAATCCAATGTGATATAACTGTGTATTATCTGTGACTCAGTGTGCTAACCTAAATCACTTCAAGACCAGGTCACTAAAGTATGTGTCATAAATTAGTTAGGGTGTTTCCGAAACAAAAACAGAAACATATTAATTACTAAGAAATGTTCTTTTGAATACTATGAACATAACTGGATTGAAAGACATTGATGCCTTGGGCACAATGTCTTTCAATATAATGATGTTCAAAACACACAACCGTTCAGTTATTTTGTTTTGGAACATTTTATATCATTATTTTTACTGTTTTTTACTGTGCCGAAGACAAACTAACCTGCCTGAAAGACCACCTTAATTGATCCTAACCCTTTAACCCTTGAATTTATTCAAGAAAATTTTAATTTTCTCATAGAAAATGTCCATTTGCAGACAAAGAGAAGCCTATTTTTGAAAATTTACCACTGGAATGACTGGCTCGGTTATCGAGCCAGTCATTCCGGTAGTAAATTTTCAAAACTAGTCTTCTCTTGGTCTGCAAATGGACATTTCTCACGACCACTGCAGAAGCCGTTTTTGGCTGATATGAGTGTGAACCACCATCTTGTGCACATTAAACCTGTAATCCTCAAAATTGATAAAGACACAAATTTGTTAATGTCCATTTGCCGGCAAAGCAATTATCTTTTAAAATATACCAGTGGAATGACTGGCTCGAAGCCGATAAATTTTCATAAATATGTCTTCTCTTGGGTCCGCAAAGGGACATTTTCGAAGACTACTCCAGAAGCCATTTTTGGCCGACTAATAAAGGCTGTCCTTATTGACAGGTTATTGATGCTCTATAAGGTGGTCACTTAAGACAGGTTGTCCTGTATTGATTTTTGTAATTGCGAGGACAAGCTTAATGCACCTATACATGGACACACACGTGTGGAATCGTGCATATATATTTTTTGCTTATCCATGCACAAGTACAAGTGTTGTATTTTCATTTGATCTGATTCTTTAGATCGTACATGTCTATCATGCTTTAACGTGAAATCTCGGTATTTATATCTGTTCATGACTGATTAGTGCCACTTACAGGGCATACTTCTCCAAACAACATTACTACAAGCGTGACAAGCATGCGCTATTGACCTGCTACCAAGTGATGCTATTGTTGCTGCTGCTGCTAAAACTACTATGAAAGAGTGAAAGGATGAGCATACACTACCAGTCAAAGATAAATTATTCAAGTATTGTCATTAATAAGAGGTCCAAGGGGCCTGTATCGCTCTCCTGGAACATAGGCATTTCACCTACATGTAGAAAGCTCATCCCATATACATGTATATAAGTAGAACCCTAAGGTTTGGCCAGAACTGCAACAAGAACAAGGATGTGTACCACCAAATTTGGTTACAGTCAATCCAGAAGTTCTTGAGATGTCTTTTAAAGAAAAAGATCATGGATAGGTGGATGACAGATGGAGAGTAGACGGTCGCCAGGGAATAAGCTCACTTGGCCTTTCAGGACAGGTGAGCTAAGAATTGGGCAAAATCCAAGATGGCCGCTGGAGAAATTGGCCAATCAGCTTCATTTGAACAAACTTGAATCTCTATGCCCTAAAGATAACCCAGTGGTTTCCGAGAAGTCGTTTAAAGGAAAACTTGATGGACGACAGAGGGATGAATGACCAGATGGACACTCGCCATGGCATAAGCTCACTTGGCCTTTCAGGCCAGGAGAGCTAATAAATAATCTATAAATTTATTACATCAAAATTCATCATAAAAGTTGAAATCCATCAACTAAAAGTGTAAAAGAAACCGGTCACCCTCTTTACATGTATGGAATTCACTCACTAATATTTTAGGCACTCATACATCACAAGGCACTCCAGCAATAAAAACAACGATAGTCCAAGCGAGCGGGGATATGCGGTTTCACTTACATGTACAGCCATATCGATTTCAACATGACTTTTCATATCGGTTTTAACTGAATATACTTCAATATAGGTATTATGGGTGACTTCTATTAAGTATATATCAAGAAAAAGTTGAAATCCATTCTCTAAAACACTTAAAAACAATCGTCAGTAATACAAAATTGTTTTAACAATGGCAGCAACAGCGTCCAGTCAAATTAGTTAAAAATATTCAACAGCATGTTTATTAAATAGTAGAAACATACAATTCGTACGTGTCGGACTATTAAGAGCTAAAGACAGGCCAAATAGAATCATTTATGACGTAATGATTATGAGACGTCACCCTACGCACCACTTAGCTGATTAGGCCATCCTTAAATAACAGTTTGCTTGTCCTCTCCCAACCGACCCTAAAAAACCTGCCGACTCAAAATCTTTTTTGTAGTTTATTGTGAAGAATTATGTTTATTTTCTGATGCAAGTTCATTGGGAGATTTTATTGACTCATGTAATCAAAATGGGCTCAGTTTGCTTTATAGTTTTTGTATCAAGCTCAAACAAAAACCGTCAGTATTTGTTCTTTAAATTCAATTTTATAATGTTATATTTCAGCAGTTAAAAAAAATAAATTTCCCTACATATCTACTTACCCTACTCCAACCACCAGGGTCAGGAGAGGACAACCAAAAAATCTTTTAAGGATGGCCTTATGACGACATACTCTGGAAAAGTGAATTGTTCAGATTTGTCAAGAATTTTTGCTTCGCGAATGTCCATGTTCTGGCCAATAAACTACATTTTAAACTTCATCTATAATTACGGTAATAACTGCCTCGATTACATGTACAATGTAACTTAACAACGAGTCAGGGGTTTTAGTGGTAAACTTTCAAGAACAGTCTACCAAATTCTTTGTGATAGCTATTCATATTCTGCTGAACAATTTGACTCTAAATGTTATCTCCTTAGGATCACTGGTTTTTTTTTACCAGTTTCTATTATCGAGCCAGTAATTTTGAAAATTTACCGATCAATCTAGTTTTCATTGTATAGAGGTGATTTATACCAACAATTTCTTATTTTATTTTATATGATTACCATTTTCCATCACTTTTCCATGACCTATGATAAATACACTGATTTTCTATCACTTTCCAGGACTGGAATTTAAATTTTCAAATTCCATGACTTTCAAGGATTTCTGTGACCAGTGCGAACTGTGAATATTATTCAGTAAAAAGCATCAATTAAACAATAAACACACAAATAAATTTCTATATCACACCTGTTAACGAAAACCATTCATCCTCATCCATTTAACTACAAGTGAACAGCATCAGCTTGTTAGAATAATCATCACATAAATGTACTCCAATTACCCGGACATACACTCCAGGATCACCTTGAGAATGATGACATCACCTTGTAGGTTATAACTCAAGATCATCCCACACTAAAACTCAGAGATTAGGACAAAACTTTAACCCCTACCACTCATGTGGATAAATTTTCAAATTAAAGTAAATGACGAACTGGTGTTTATTTCTCAACAAATTTGGTGGAGGATGATGCTGTCGTAACATCTTTCACCAAAATTGTTGAAAAATGTACACAAGTTTCTTTGCTATTGACACTGTAAAAGATTGAATATTGACATCTGTGTGCTAAGGGTTAACCCTTTCACTGGCAAATCCCTGACAAAAGTAAATTGCTTCCTGGATAAAACTTATTCTGTTGAATACTTTGAAAGGAATTTGACTGGAAGCCACGGGAGCAACAGCTTCCAGTCACATTAATTTCAAAATAATATTCAACCGTTCTCCTGTATGATACCGTAGCATTGAAAATAGGATATGGGGAATTCATCGGCGAATGAATTTACCCTATAGCACTCAAAGCCAACCAAACACACCTTCTGCAGTAGTCTTGAGAAATGTCTATAAAGTGTAGAACAAGAAGAGTATTTTTCAAAATTTACCACCAGAATGACTGGCTCGATAACAGAGCCAGTCATTCCAGTGGTAAATTTTCAAAAATACTCTTCTCTATGAGAAAATTAAAATTTTTGTTAACAAATTTGAGAATCACAGGGTTCAAGGAAGGCTCTTCTCTTGATCTGCAAATAAACATTTCCCAGGACCACTGCAGAAGCTGTTCTTGAGGGCTGAAGACTTAAACTAGAAGCGGTACAATATACATGCACATGATATTAATTTACACAGGATATTGTTACAAGTCTGATGATTATTTTGAAATCTATATATATAAAACATATATTTCTATATCACTTAAGAAACAAGTTTTTACCAAAAAAAAAATTCACAACGAAAGATGATTTACACGTATAAAATGTATATTTCAATTATAGCGCGCTGTTTACTGCTCTATTATGACTGGAGACTGTGTGTACACACACTTTTATATACAATTAATCATTGAACTAGGTTTACTGGTATACATGTAGCTGCATATTCTGTTTGAAAGGTGTAACCCCTTTAACCTCAAGCCGGACAAAAACGCCTTCTACAGTGGTCTTGAGAAATATTCATTTGCAGAGCAAGAGTATTTTTGAAAATTTACCACTTGAATGACCGGCTCGATAACCTTTATCTTTACCTTTTTGTGAGAATATTTTAATTTTCTTAGCCAAATTCTAGGATTACAGGGTTACCCTTGTTCCTCATGACTTCCTAATGAGGTTACCTTCAGGCTGCTGTTATTTCCTGCCTACTCATGCGTGTTAATGTTTACAGAAACTGTGACAGATCATAAACTATACACTATAAGTTAAATCTATTTATAGACAGACATTCAAAGGAGTTAAATCTATTTTTTAAAGTTAATTTTTAAGCACATTTCATTTCAGAGACAGGAGGATGATGATTACTCCTGTTAACGCTTTGACACTCAAGCCAGCTAAACAAACATGGCTTTTGCAAGGGTCTTGATAAATACAGTTTTTTACAATTTATCCCAGAGCCAGTTATTTCAGCGATAAATTTTGAACAATAATCTCTTAAGTCTGCAAATGGACATTTTCTATGAGAAAACTTAAATTTTCGCAAACAAATTCGAGGATTAACCATTTATCACTCAAATTTGTTCAAGAAAATTTCAATTTTCTCATAGAAAATGTCCTTTTGCAGACCACTAGAAGCCTATTTTCGAAAATTTACTACTGGAATGACTGGCTCAGTTATCGAATCAAAAATAGGCTTCTAGTGGCCTGCAAATGGACATTTTTCAAGACCAGTGCTGAAGCCGTTTTGGCCGATATGAGTGTTAAAGGGTTAAAAATGTTTATAAGGGACACTATGCTTTTGGGGCAAAAAGAAGGACATCTGGGCCAAAACAGAAGGAAATCTATTACTTGCATAAACTGGGTGACCCAAAAAACTATTTATACATCAAGAGCATTTGCTTTAACCATCTAACAACCAAATTGGCCCGAAACAGCTTCTGCTTGAGAAATACACATTTGCCGACGAGGAAAGGACTAATTTGGAAAATTTATCACTGGAATCACTGGCTTGTTACCCGAGCTAGTCATTCAACTGATACATTTTGAAAAATAGTCTTTCGATCTGCAAACCTGTTTATAGTGGCCCCATTCTGATGATCCATATCGGAATCTGCAATAGACAGGTAGGATGTTAATGAAGTGACATTTTTTGTCATGGTGATCTATAAGTACACCACCCACTTAGGTCTCATAATAGTTATATTGCCTTAACCCTTATGACTCTGATGGCAACATGCTATAGACTTTTATTGTGCCAATAATAAAGTAACTGGTGTATATGTTTCAAGAATTTTGGTGGACGACGTTGCTCTCTATAACAGCAACATCTTCCACCAAAGGCAAAGTTGTTGAAAAATTAACACCAGTTCAGCTTTTAATTTAATTTGAAAATTTAAAACTTACATTCTGTAATATCAAAGTGCAAGGGGTTAATTCTCTAAGCAACGACAGTTTCAGTCAGTTTGCAAAATATTCAGGATATTTCATAATTAACTAGATTGATCGGTCGATGCCGCGTCGCCGCAAATCCCCATGTTCACCGCTTTGAACTTTTGACACACCCAACAACCCACCCCGGGGGCGGAGCCAAATGTAAATATCATTTTGCACTCCGCAATCATATGGGTAACTCACATACCAAATTTGGTTGAATTCCGTCCAACAGTGTCAGAGGAGTTTCATTACGCTCAATTTCATGACCTTTTGACCCCATACTCTAGGGGTGGGACCAGATGTAAATGTGCTCATCCACTCCACATTGATATGGGTATCTCACATAGCAAATTTGGATGAATTCCGTTTAATGGTTTCAGAGATGGGTTACTATCAATTTCCGCAGGTTAAAATTTGACCTTTTGACCTCTTTCCCGCACCCTGGGGCGGAGCCAAATCTAAATGGCCTCTTGTACTCCGCAATTCGTAACTCAAGATATCGAATTTGGTAGGGTTCCGTCTAACAATTTCAGAGGAGTTGCATTACAATCAATTTCATGACCACTTGACTCCATCCCCCAACCCCTGGGGGTGGGGCCAATTGTAAATGTGCTCATCCACTCCACATTGATATGGGTAACTGGCATACTAAATTTGGTTGGTTTCCCTCCAACAGTGCCAGAGAAGTGGCATTACAATCAATTTTTTTACCTTTTGACCCCACCCCTCACCCACCCCCGGGGGTGGAGCGAAATGTAAATTTGCTCATGTACTCCACATTTATATCGGTAATCCAGACCAAATTTGGTTGAATTCTGTCCAATGGTTTCGGAAGAGATGCGTTACAATCAATTTCAGCAGGTTAAAATTTCACCTTTTGACCCCTCCCCCACCCCCTGGAGGCGGAGACAAATCTAAATGGCCTCGTGCACTCCGCAATCATATGGGTAACTCAGATATCAAATTTAGTCAAGTTCCCTCTAAAGATTTCAGAGGAGTTGCATTACAACTGATTTGACCTTTTGACCCCTGCCTTTTGACACCTGGGGGCGGAGCCAAATCTAAATATCGTCTTGCAAGGCGGAATCATATGGGTAACCCACATACCAAATTTGATTTAATTCCACCCAATGGTTTTGGAGGAGATAGCGTGACGGATGGACAGATGGATACAGGCGATTACAATATCCCTTTTTTTAAAACGTGTGGATAATAAAATTCCTATCAAATCTCTTTACATGTCATGTATTTTACCTTTTTAAATATAAATGTTTTATGATGTCGATATTTGAACTACATACTAGAAGATATAAAATGATCAGCAATACCTAAATATAACATGGTAAGTTTGGCTAAGCAACAAAAACTTGATGAAAAACCTACTTGTTATCAATTTAACCCTTACCACACTGATGTCAATATTCTATCTTTATCTGTGTCAATAGTAGGCTAGGTTATCGAGACAGTCATTCCAGTCGTAAATTTTCAAAACTAGTTTTTGTTTGATCTGCAAATGGACATTTCTCGAGACCACTGCAGAAGCCATTTTTGGCTGATATTAGTGTTAAAGGGTTAAGGCCTGCTAGATCATCAAAGGGTGAATGGCTCAGAAAATTTTTTGCTTAGTCACTGTACATTTTCAGGCCACGACGACTATTTTTTTTTAAATTTCTATAAATTCTAAAATAGTCCTCTCTTTGCCTACAAAGGGACATTTCTCATGACTGCTGCAGAGGCTGTTTTTATTGGCTTGATGATTAAAACGGCTAAGTTTATGCAGGATAAGGAATACGGCCAGAAGAGTTCACTTTATACATGACAAATGACAACTAGTATGACTAGTGTTATACACAATACAGTGCTATTTTAACTAGTATATATGTATGTATGTATGATTACTGTATTCTGCGGCTGTAGTAGTAGAAACATCCTACAGCTGCAATCAGTCCTTCTTCGCTTTTGCCCACTGTGACTTGTCCTCAGCCTAAATCCTTAGCTTCCTCAGGTCCATTCTTGACTTGAGTGTACAGAGTCCTGCTTTCTTGTGGTCACCTTGTTGCATGCTTAGCAGATTTATGCAATGACGTCCTCTCCTGGCTCTATTTGCTGGCTCCGAATAGGGTGAATTCCAAGGCTCTCTGTGCTGGTGTCTCTTCTGGAATCCTTAGTACATGGCCAAACATGGACCATTTTTGCTGGGCAGACAGCGCCGATGTATTACACATCTTGTATAGTGCATCATTGGAAATTATGCTGTCTGGCCATTGCCATCGGTGTCCAGTGATGATGCGTAGGTGTTTGCGGTGGCAGGCATCGAGTTTGTCTAGACCTGCCTTTGGAGATGCCCAGCTGTTACAGTTATACAGCATCAAGGATACGCAGGTTGCATTGTATAAACGTAGCCTCTTTATCAAGGGCATCTTTGATCTACGAATCCATAGCTTCCAGCAGGAGTGGAAAGCTATGTTCCCCATGATGCCGCGTGCAGAAATGTCAGCAGTACTGCAAAGCAGTGCGCCCAGAATTTTACTTTTCCTCCATGGTTCGCCGCCACGAAGTGGGTCGTCATTTTCTATAGTTTCATGCTTTGTCGATAGGTATATGTGGGTGAACTCTGTTTTGGATTCATTCATAAAGAGCCTCAATTCTTAGTTTGCTTGCAGCTATTGGGAGAAGTTCGTCAAGGGGTTTCTTTTCCTCGTCTATGAAGTCCACATCGTCGGCATATTCCATCTCTAGCGGCATGCCCAGTATTGACACTGGGGGGGGTGTGGTTCGCCTTGCGGAACTTTCCTGCACAGATTTCAATGCGGCAGCAAGGTAGCAGGTGAAAAGCACCGGAGATAGACCATCTCCCTGTGGGGAGCCGATTGATGTCTCAAACTCTACAGACTTCACTGACTTGGCTCGTACTCTCAGCTTGGTGTCTGCAAGCAGTAGTCTCACTAGTTGTAGCTCATCTTCATTGTAACTGGCCTGGAGTAGTACATCTAGGATCTTTGAGCATTTAATTGTGTCGAAGGCTCGTGACATGTCAATGCCCATTTTGTGGAAGTCCCAGTGTTTGGACATGACTACCGACACGAGCATGCATTGAGTACATACAATGTCTGCGCAGCTGCGTCCACGTTTGAAGCCACTTTAACATGATCTGGTGATGTAATTGATCTTGTCTCGGATGCAGCATAGAGTAACATTGGATAGAATTTTCTGTATGCTGTTGAGGAGCACAATGGGCCGCAGATTGGCTGGGGGCCCAGGTGGCTTCTTGGGCTTGGGTAGTGCGATAAGGGTGCCTTGGCCTACAGCGTCGATGGGAAGGTTGTGCATAAAAGCTGAATTGATTAGGTGCGTGATCGGTTTTGAGATAATGTGACTTGCATATTTGAATACTTCATTGCTCATGCCATCAGGTCCAGATGCACGTCCATTTTTCAGGGCTTTAAGTGCCTTCTCAACTTCTGCTGTTTTAATTGGTGTGAGTAATGGCCTGGGGTCTCCTGAGAACGGGTGCAAGGGCTCATCATCATTGCAATTGTTGGCAGGATACTACATGTATATGTCTCGACTTGTACACTGCAGCTCAGAAATAACGTACCATATTTCCAAAACAAAAACAAACATACGCTGTACTGTTGAATATTTTGGACTTAATTAACCTAAGGCAGCAATTGTTTCCAATCAATTAAGCAAAACCTATTTAACCCTTTAACACTATTAGACAAAAACAGATTCTGCAATGGGCTTGAGAAATGTCCATTTGCAGACCAAGACAATTTTTGGACAATTTACCACTGGCATGACTGGCTCGATAACCGAGCCAGTCTTCAAGTGATAAATTTTCAAAAATAGTCTTCTCTTGGCCTACAAATAGACATTTTCTAAGAGAAAAGTGAAATTTTCTTGAACAAATTTGACCGTTAAAGGAAACCAAATAGGACCAATCCTAGATGTTCTGATGATAGGATATATACCGCACGAGAATGAGACATACATGCAGTACATGTTATATTTTCAGATCTACGCATCATGGGTGAAAGATATTTGATCTTTAATTATATAGTGAGTCTGTCAAACTCAGGTCTATGGATTAATTAATTTTCAACCTAGAGATGTGCTCAAAACGATTGAGCTGCTCATGATATCGTTTTGCAAATGAAAACGATATCACAATATTGTCAGACCTGCCTATATTTCGAGAAAAAGTTGAAATCAGTTCTCTAAAATTGTTTTAAAAATATAGACAATGCCATGAAAATGTAACACATTACAGATTCTTGCTGCCTTACGAATATACTTAACGTATATCTCATAACTATCATCGTGGGAGTGAAATTATTAAATGGGACCTAAATATTGCGTATACTTTAATAAACATTGTTTATAACATGAAAATTAGTCCAAGATTTGACATAAAATGTTGTCACAAAAAGATATAAATCACATGATGATACACTAAGGACGAGTTTAGGTCGTCAATCTCGCATTAGATAGAGTAGCGCGAAAATGTAAATATTTGTACCCAGTAGGTACTTTCACCGACACATTTAAATAGGAGGGTAGAATCGAGTACCTACCCGAGTAGCTACACGAGTGACAGCTTAAACTCACCCTATGGCCTATACTATGATCTAAATTTCCATTATGAAGAGAAAACTATGTTCGCATTGACTAACTTCACGTACTAGCCAATGTAAATGTTAGAAAGAGTTATAACGTTTTCTAGAAGAAAACTGTGAACTGTGAACATGTGCACGATCATGCGCAGTTGTGCCAGTGTGTTCTGTTTTCGATAATTTTCATTGCCGACAGAAGAGTTTACTATATTTTGTGATAAATCGCATCGTACTAGCTAATCACATAGTAAGAGGAGCATAACTAGAAGAGAGCATCTAGAACATTGTGCAAAAATAAATATCTAGCAACAATGGATGCCAGCGATCTTTTTGATATCTATGACTTGCTAAAGTTCAGGTGTTTTTGATGAATAACACTGACTTTGGCTGGAATTAAGTACCAGTAAATTCATTTAATTTCAAATAAACCTGCGAGGATGAAATAAATACTGTTGGTGCATTAGAAATTTGCTAGTCAACGAAATATGGTATCTTTGAATTTTTCACAATCACCAAATAAATTATCGATATCGTATCAGAGGTTGAAAAATCGATAAAATCGGAAATCGCGAGCAACAAGCACACCCCTATTTCAACCAAACAGAAAATCCTCCTCATGCGCTGCGACGAACCTGTGACTTCAGGCCAGTACCAGGGAATTTACATGTAGAGATAAACAGATCTAACTGAACAAAAGAAGTAAATCTACAATCATTGAGATATTAATAGGCATTTAGCAAAGTTAATTAACCCTTTAACACTCAAATTTGTTCCAAAAAATTTAAATTTTCTCATAGAGAACAAGAGATTGTTTTTGAAATTTTACCCCTAGAATGACTGGCTCGGTTATCGAGCCAGCAATTCTAGCGGTAAATTTTCAAAAATAATCTGTTGGTCTGAAATGGACATTTCACAAGACCACTGCTGAAGTCGTTTTGGCTTAAATCTTTTTTGTAGTTTCCTATGAAATTTCTTTTATTATTTTCTGATGTAAGTTCATTGGGAGATTTAATTGATTCCAGTCTTCCACTGGGCATGCCGCTAGAGATGGACTATGCCGACAATGTGGACTTTATAGATGAGGAAAAGAAACCCCTTGACGAACTTCTCCAATAGCTGCAAGAAAAATAAAAATTGAGAATCTCTTTATGAATGAATCCAAAACAGAGTTCACCCACATATACCTATCTACAAAGCATGAAATTAAAGAAAATGATGATCCACTCTGTGGCGGCGAATCATGGAGGAAAAGTAAAATCCTGGGCTCACTGCTTTGCAGTACTGCACGCTGCATCATGGGGAACATAGCTTTCCAGTCCCCAGACATTGTATGGGCTCAACACATGCTTGTCTCAGTAGTCATGTCCAAACACTGGGATTTCCACAAAATGGGCATTGGCATGTCATGAGCCTTCGACACAATTAAGTGCTCAAAGATCATAGATGTACTACACCAGGCCAGTTGCAATAAGATGAGCTATGACTAGTGAGACTACTGCTTGCAGACACCAAGCTGAGAGTTCAAGTCAAGTCAGTGAAGTCTGTAGAGTTTGAGACATCAATCGGCTCACCACAAGGAGATGGTCTATCCCCTGTGCTCTTCACCTGTTACCAGGCTGCTGCATTGCAATGTGTCCGGGAAAATTCCACAAGACTAAACCACCCCCTCCCCCCCCCCCAATGTCAATACTGGGCATGCTGCTAGAGATGGAATAATATGCCGACGATGTGGACTTTATAGATGAGGAAAAGAAACCCTTTGACGAACTTCTCCCAATGGCTGCAAGCAAACTAAAAATTGAGAATCTCTTTATGGATGAATCCAAAACAGAGTTCACCCACATATACCTATCTACAAAGAATGAAACTAAAGAAAATGACTATCCACTCCGTGGCGGTGAACCATGGAGGAAAAGTAAAATCCTGGGCTCACTGCTTTGCAGTACTGCTGACATTGCTGCATGCTGCATCATTGGGAACATAGCTTTCCAGTCCTTCTGGAAGCTATGGAATCGTAGATCAAAAATTCCCTTGGTAAAAAGACTACGTTTATACGATGCAACCTGCGTATCCTTGATGTATAACTGTAACAGATGGGCAGCTCCAAAGGCAGCTCTAGACAAACTTGACGCCTGCCACCGCAAATACCTACGCACCATCACTGGACACCGATGGCCAGAGAGCATAATTTACAACGATGCACTATACAAGATGTGTAATACGCCGCTGCTGTCTGTAAGTCGCCCAGCAAAGATGGTCGGTCCATGTTTTGCCATGTGCTAAGGATGCCAGAAGACACACCAGCACAGAGCCTTGGAATTCGCCCTACTCAGAGCCAGCAAATACAGAGCCAGGAGAGGATGTCATTTCATAAATCTGCTAAGCGTGCTACGAGGTGACCACAAGAAAGCAGGATTAGGTACACTCAAGTCAAGAATGGACCTGACGAAGCTAAAGATTTTGGCTGAGGACAAGACACAGTGGGCAAAAGCGAAAAAGGACTGATTGCAGCTGTAGGATGTTTCTACTACTACAGCCGCAGAATACAGTAATCATACATACATACAGTCTTCCAAAATGGGCTCATATAACCTTTAGAAACTGTTTGCTTTATAGTTTCTGTTTCAAGTTCAAAGAAAACACTTGAAATTTTGTTGTTTAAATTAAATTTTGTAATGTTATATTTCATTAGGTAAAAAAAAAAAATTCCCCTACCTACCTACCCTACTCCACTCCAACCATCATGATCAGGAGAGGACAACCAAAAAATCTTTTACGGATGGCCTGATCGAAATTCTCATTTACAAAGGTAATACTGTCTGCTTGAACCATTCTCATGCCGAGTTGCACATATAGAAAACAATAGCAATTAGAGATTGCAGACCTTCGCCATCACATCTTTGTCACATTATAAAGTTTTCAAATTTTCCGGATTTTCTTCGAATCATGTCAAAAAATGTGGCATCCTAGCGCATGATCCCACCATTTCTTCTGTTAAAATTTGAGCCAAATCAGACGAGTAGTTTCCGAGACATCCATAGCCACGCATGCACTCATGCACACACATGAGTTAAAATTAAGTGTGTACCAGTTTTAACATACATGTACAAAAGTCAACATCTCCATTATTTTTTATTTTCTCTATATTGCTTATGAATTATTGATCGCTAGCATAGTTTGTACAGAAATAATAGTTCTTTGGAGGTTTTTCAAGAAAAGGCTTTACAGATGTCTAACCTTTGTGACCGATGCACGAAAAAATATCAATTTGATTAACCGCCTGACTACTGAGTTTTCGCAGCTGAACTGAACCCACTAAATATTTTGAATACAATTTGACTGAAAGTTGTTGGTGGCTAAGTCACCAACAACTTTCAGTCAAGTGGTTTTCAAAATATTCAACAAATTATTGCCTGGTGGCCTGAAGCAGCGAGACAGTTAAAACACTACGCAACATCAGCTGATTACCGTAAAAATAATTTGCTTAAACCGTTAATCTTCAAATTTGTTTAAAATTGAAATTTCTTCATATAAAATGTCCATCTGCAGCGGGGTTGACTGGCTAGATCACTGAGCCAGTTATTTCAGGGGTAAATTTTCAAAAATAGTCTTCTCTTGGTCTTGGCCGGCTTGAATGTTATTAGGGGTTAAAGTAATGTAACAATTGAAAAAAGAAATTAGCAGCAACATCTTTCAGTCAAATTATTTTCAAAATATTCAGCAGATTACATGTGTTACAAGTGTTTTGATGTAGTGATTATTGTGGTTGGGTTTTAGGATTGAAAGGGTAGTAATCGTGTGCATTGTGGCAACGGCTGTTTGATTACATAAATAAATAGCTTAAAATGTCTGATTTTCTTAAAATTGACAGAACACATAATTCCATAAACTGCCTGCGAGCTAGGTTAAGAAGTTATTGGTTTGATTGGTGTCTATCGAGTCCCTGATTCCAAGTCCCATTCACGCCATTCTAGGCTGGTTTTTATTTGAGTCTATTATTGGTAACTCCCCAGTTTTTTACACTGGTACCCATTTATACTCCTGGGTGGAGAGAGGAAACAAGGAGTGAAGGAGATTGCCTATGTTTCCAGCGATCGTTCGTTGGCCGAACAGAGACACGATCCTGGGGTCTCCAGTTTCGCAGCTCTGCTCGCTACTGCCTGAACTACCGCCCCCTCTCCGAGCTAGGTTTGGATTACTCCAACTATATATAGACTTAGGAAAAGATCACAAGACTCAATACCCAGGGTAAACTTTATCAACCGGTCATCGACTCATCTGATTGGCTGAACATAAGGAATAACCCCGCCCAGTATTGCCAGTATAGTGACGACTCCCAGCTCTGTTTGGAAACCATTGGTCACTCATTCCAATTGGATAGGCCTAATTGTATTTTAAGAAACCGCTGAGTATGCTTTCAAGTCAGCAAAAGGCGCCAATTTAATTTTAACAGTACATGTACATAATTTAACTTTTAATTATATTATATAGTTTTCCCACAGCACCTATAAACACACTTTGCAAAAATTTGCATTGAAAATTTGTTATCTTACATGTATTATGAAAAACTAGTCACATTTTTTTTTTTCTCTAAACAGTATACTACCGATCACCGGCGCCAACAGGTGTATGAAAAACATACTTATATATCCACTTGTTCGCATTGATTTAGACTCACTGTTTTAAGCCGTTAATCCTCAAATTTGTTCAAGAAAATTTTAATTTTCTCATATAAAATGTCTATTTGTGAGACCAACAAAAGACTATTTTTGGAACTTTACCACTCGAGTGACTGGCTCGGTTATTGAGCCAGTCATTCTAGTGGTAAATTTTCAAAAAATACTCTTCTCGTGGTCTGCAAATGACCATTTCTCAAGACAACTGCAGAAGCCATTTTGCTTGAAATGAGTGTTACAGTGTTTTAAGAGTCACAATGTGCCAGTTAAAGACATCTTTTTGCACCAAAAAGATTGGAAGCGGAATACAGTATCCACATAGCTAAAAGAAAGTCAAGGCCTGCCAGCATTTAAACGGGGTACTCAGCGGTCTCCATGAAACAGCTGTGCATGATATACATGTATATTCTCCATTTACTAATTAAAAACGGGGAAACACTGTCCAATTTAAATATACACTAAGTTAAAAAACTGAAAAAAAAACCCCACTGAAACGGCTTGTAAAATAATTACAGTGACGTGTACAAGGGAATGTTTTGCGACTTACTTTGAAGGAAATTTCAATTTCCCTTTCTCAGAGATCTAACAATACTTACCATTAGATTACTTATTGATAAAAGCCACAATGGGGGCTGTGACCTATGACTCTTCTGACTTTTACAGGTTCCTGGAACTGGATACCCATCCCTACAACTGGGTCCCTGCAACCATGAACTGGCCACTAGTTTGCATAGCCTAAGCACAAACATGACCGACACATGGCTTGCCTTTGTGGGGCTTGGAGGCAGGGTCTGTAGTGCAATGGTAAGTATTGTTAGATCTTGGAGAAAGGGAAATTGAAATTTCCTTCATACTCCTTCAATCAATACTTACATGTACCATTACATTACTTGTTGATAACACCAGATTTGATCAGTAACCTGGTGGGAAGGGGCAAGCCATGTAAAACTTCAGTGCCCCTAGAGAAAGATTGAGATTAAACTTGTCACAACGAACTTTTCCAAGAGAACCAACAAGCTTAAGACTGACTCATATTCGCATAACCCCCTGCGTAGATCTGAAAATACTCTGTGTACACGGATAGCTGGGGGTGGAGTGGGTGAAGCAAAACCCCTACTAGGAGATTCCTGCACTCCTTCCACCATGCAAGATGTGACATAATCGGCTCCAAAATTGGTATGGGTTTTGATAGGTCTTCGCATCACGCCCAGCATCTGAAGAAACCTCCTTGCATGCAAATGTTTTCCCAGTTGAAAATTCTGGAGAATGGCGTAAAACGAGCCGAGCCTCAGCTCTTATGGAGAAACCATGTGCCCTCCTCCAGATCGAATCGCATCCCCAAATAGAGGAAGTGTTGAGTTGGTGTCAATTCGGATTTCTCCTTGTTGACCATCCACCCGAGATATGAAAGCAATTTCAGAGTCAGAGCAATATCTATCTCTAACCTGGCTGGCGTGTTCCCCTTGATAAGCCAATCATCTATGTAGGTGTGAAGCGCCACGTTCTCTTTTCTGAGAAACGCTGTCACCGCTAGGCCCACTCTGGTGAAAACCCTTGGAGCCATCGACAGGCGGAATGGGAGCACTACAAACTCCCCCACACGATTCTGAAACGTGAATTGCAGAAATCTGTGACAGCTCCTGTTCATTGAAATGTGGAAATATGCATCTTTCAGATCGATTGATACACACCACATTCCTTTCCACAATCCTGCCATTACCATCCTCTTTGTTTCCATTTTGAACCGAGGCGTAAGGATGAACCAATTCAATGGCCTGAGACTGAGTACGGATCTCCACCGGGCCCCTATGCTCTTGGGAACAAGGAACATGTTTGAATAGAAGCCCAGAGTGTGCTGGTTTGCTGGCTTTATCGCTCCCTTCAGAAGCAAGCCGGACACTTTGTTTTGAATGGCTTCTAAGTTGTCTGGCTCCCTTGGTACGGGAGTCCAGACTGGTGCCAAAGACAGATTTTGTGGAGGGATGTCCCGCCATTCTGGCATGTATACCTGAGATATCCATCCTAGGACCAGACTGTCTGACATCACACCTCACCAAGCCTCAACGAAATGCATGAGCCTTCCACCAATGATAGGTGTCTGAATGCCCAAGGTGAATGGATGGCTCGCGCTCCACCCCCACCCCCTCTTGATGAGGGAGATAGAGAACCATTTTGGTCCAGGCTTAACCGATCTGACTGGCGCCGCTGCTCCTGTTGCACAGCCGCGGTCTAGAAGGATACGAAGGGAACCACCATACCCTCAGGTACGATCCACTCCTAAGAGCCTCCTTAGTCTTCGTCGCCGGTGGTGGCTGTGAAGGCCCAGCAGTCACACTTGAAGAAGGCACAACTTTTGCTTTGCTCTTCTTGTTGTGCTTCTTGGAAGAAGACTGGCTGGCTGACGGCTTGGATACAGCTCCTAGTGTGTGCGCCTTGCGCACACGCTCTAACTGCATGTTCACCGCCAGCCTATTCCTTTCAGGCCAGGTGAGCTAATAATCGAAAACCGCGATTATTTTTCAAAATTATCATGATTATGAAAACTGAATAATCATGAGACTATCGTCTGGCCTTTATTTCAGAATTGGCCAAATTATTGGAACTACGCATCGTCATACAGTTAACTCAATCAGGAGAAGCACAAACATTCAGACTTTTGATGTCACGGTCATTGTGATCTTGATACAAAGCTAGATTTGCATTTGGAAATGCAAAATGTTAAGATTTTCACCAATATCCTGTCAGTGTAATACTGGTCTTGTTTTTATCACTCATTGCGCGGGTGGCCGAGTGGGTTGGTAGGTGACCCTGGGTGTGTGGGTGGGTGAGTGAATGGTGCCACTGACTGCATGCATGTGAGTGAGGGTTGGACGGGGTCACTCATTCGGATCATGTGGGTGGGTGGGTGAGGGAATGAGTGACAGTGATGGTGAGTGGCTGGAACTTGTATGCAATGAAAGAAATTTGACCACCTAGATGGAGAAGTTATCGCCGAGTGGCAAAAAAAACTATCTTACGGTATGCAGCATTCAGTTTATGAACTCGTATTGTCAAAATATGTGAATAATTGACAGTATGACTGTGAGATAAGAAATTCAATAGCATTTCTTTACTATAAATATAGAGAATATGGGAAATTGACAAGGGATAATAATAAGTGATGGTGGTGGTGGTGGTGTTTTAGGTTTAACGTGGTAATAACCAGCCAAGCGATTCATGAGCGCATTTCTCCTAAGCACAAAAAATTGGCATGCTCATGAGGGCATCTATATGTGGAGATCCACGTGCTCTTAGTGATTTTCAATTGCATTTGCATCAGGGCACTCACTAAGTTACAGCACTGGATAATAGAGTGGCAAACAAAATGATATATCTGGTTTAAAGAGTTCCTATGATAAAAACTACAATCACAAATTCACAATATCATTGAAGTCATACACCATTGGAAAGCTCATCCAATTCTCTAGACATTTATGTGTTAGTTATTTTGATTTTTGCTAAATTTTTTAAAGAGTTATTCGCATATATAAAATACACCATTGTCTCTACATTTAGTAAATCAATTGGACAATAGGGGGGTATTTTAAAATTATAATTAACTAGGGCTCCATGGGTATACCACCCGAAATTTGGAACCATCACCGATTTTGTAAACATGGCAGTTTGAAAACTGGTGCCATAATCTTAAAACAGGATATTTATGAAAAAACAGTTTTGGGAACATCAGTTTTTAAAGTTTTATTTTGTGGTATTGTGAATAACCTTTCTCAACAAGAGCTCCTTAATCCTTAGCATTCTGGTGTCAAAAATTTAAACTTTCAAATTAAATTAAAAGATGAACTGGTGTTCATTTTTCAACAAATTTGGTGGGAGATGGTGCTGTCATAGACAGCAAAATTTTCCACCAAAATTGTTGAAGAATGTACAGCAGTTTCTTTAATATTGACAGAATAAAAGATAGAATATTGACATCAGAGTGGTAAGAGTTAAACGGCGCATAATACACCGTCATGATGACAAACCAATGAATGACAGCTTTCCGAAAGTATCGATTTCTTTCTCAGACTTCAAAAAATATTTAATGGCAAGAGACAAATAAACTCACTTGATCTGAGTAGTGATGCAGTCATTCTAAATTATACACGGTAGGCAGGCAACTTTAACTTGCTCCCCCTATAATATATATTATAATAGACAGATCGTTTAATCAGCACCTATCAAGATTAGAGGTCTTGGTTATGTGTGGTAGCAGGGCATGATAAATCCAAACTTAATGTGCCGAAGAACAATATTAAGCGTGCCATGGGGTGGGGCAAGAAACACGATTAATATAGAGATTGTTGCTGGAAGGATTATTTATTGATCGCCATTCTTCTCTGTCAATAACTTATAGTTGCTAATAATGGAAGAAGAACCATACTTCAACAATAACAACACTTAAACGTATTAGGATTTTTATTTTTTAAGCCCAAAATAACACTAAAAGTCGGTATTATTAACGTGAATGCATCTCCCCCACTCAGGGGAGAAACACGATAATGCTGTGTGTTTCGGAATGCTGTTCTTTATCGTGGTTTTTAAGTGTTCCTACATACTGCTGATGCTACCTGTGGCGTCAGCATATACTTCCAAGCTTACCTATTGATCTCTGCATTTTGTTCTCTCCGCCCGCCCATTTCCGCCCAGGCAGAAAAGGTCATACTTTGGGCGTAGGTGGCCAAATCTACGGGCGGACATACATACCTATACATGCATTCTACTTACTGGAATTGTACTTGTTGGTATCATACATATTTCTCTCAGACATGCATATATTTTTGAACAGGCACGATGAATCTCCTCCCACCACAGCCACATTTTCATCAGATCTCTTTTGTCATTTGTTTGTAATTGTTTTCGGACGGTATTCAAGGATTCAGTAGGCCTATTCAGAATCTAAAGCTCATACGCTTATGACAAATTTATCCAAAGTGGTTTTGAGGAATGTTCATTTACAGGCCATGAGAAGACTATTTTGGAAAATTAGCAACTGGAATGACTGGATCGAAAACCGAGCAAGTCATCCCAGTGGTCAATTTTTAAAACTATTTTAAGAATGTATCCAAACTGATCTTGATGAATGTCCATAACTTGCAAGCCACGTGAAGACTAAAACTGTCCACTGGAATTGCTTCAAATTAGTTTCAAGGTATCCAACATTAAAAATAATTTGTAGTTTTTTTTATCTGTAACAGGTTAATGATGCCTCATCCTCTCAAGTTGGCCAAAACAGCTTCTGCAATGGTCTTGAGGAATGTCGATTTGCAGAGCAAGAGAAGACTATTTTTTGTAAACGTACCACTGGAATGACTGGCTTGATTACTGATCCAGTCATTCCAGTGATAAATTTACATGAACAATCTCTTGGCTGGCATTGGTTTCAACATATAGTCTACATATTTCAGTTTGCTTTGAAATTGACATGCTATGATTACTGCATAAACATCGATTGATCAAAAGGATTGATGTATGCTAATTAGGGATCGTTTATCTCAACCACTGTCTTTGATCAATGAGCACTTATCATTTCAAAACAAGATTACTTGCGCATGTTGAGAGATGAATGGTGAATAACTCTCCATTTATTGGCATCAACTGGTTAACAGTTTGATCAAATGTGCTGACAAATGAAAATGTGCAAATTATTCGTCCCAGGTTAATCTAAATAAATGCATCTTTGTGACGAATTATTGAGGTAATCAAGACAGGGATGGGGTCAATTACATTGCATCTATTACTATTGCTTTCTATTACTATTACAATTACTCCAGATTTGATCTATTACTATTACTATCATATATATTACTATTACATTTGAACCATAGGTATCGCTCACACACTATTAGGTCATTTTACATTGTTGAGTCTAATATGGATTGTTATTGTACGAGTCCACGTTGTGTTGAAATCGGAATTGGACGAGATGCAGCAGGCTTCGAGTCCAATATGGATATTTTCAACACAACGTGGACGAGTACAATAACAATGCATATTGAACTCAACAATGTAAAATGACCTATTTATTATGCACCTATTACAATTATCAGCAAATAAACACCAAAAATCAAAAGGAAATTTACTTTAATTTCAATATCATGAGAAACATTTTCATGAGAAAATGTAGACTAGATATCCATTCTTCTTGAGGTAAAGACGCTGACAACCAGCGTCTAAACAAACGAACGCTATTTTTTGTTTTCTTTTTTGCATTTTCTGGCACTTGCTGATCTGACAGATCAACAAATTTATCGGAATCTTCTTCAAAAAGCATCTTGTAAATATTAAAGGTGCATATTCACACTAAATGCTTGAAAACAAATTTCTTTTAATTTTATACTTTTAGATGTTTAAATCGTGTACCTAGATGTAATCAGAGTAGCCCTTATGCGTCCTTTTGTGCATATATACGCATAAAAATGGCAGAGGGACGCATAAAAATTAACCCTCTGCGTCCCCGAGGACGCAGTGAAAAAGTGTAACGGAAACTGGTAACTTTGCGTGTGCTTAATTATCGCTTATATTATCGTGTGTGCATATTTATTTGTGCATGTTTTTACTTTAAAAAATATACCTAATGCATTGTGTGTTCAATAAAAACGAACTTACTGCGTTGTTTAAGACTATGTTTTGTTGTATGTTTTCTTGCACAACTCAAAGTTGTTAATACCGATAAATCAGATTCAACCACCACATTTAATTGTAAACACAATCCCCAAATCATCCTTAGTATTCCATTTGATCTAATTTTTATAAATAATGAGTTTACAAAGCCGATGTTAGTCGCCTTGTTTGGCCTACACATTGCAAAAGTACCCGCCATGTTTCTGTCTGTTGCGCTAAACATCAGTGTGACGTGTCAGTATTTGATTGGATAACAGCGGAATCTCCCTCTAGAGGAACTCATGCTTGAGAAATCCAATACAACTGATCAAGCGTATACAAACATGTCTGGGCGTCTTAACCCTTTCACAGCTCAGAACATTGGACAGATCACAAAGTTGTTATCAGTAATATGCTGAATATTTTGAAATTAATTTGCGCATGCCTACTTGCCTAAAGCAGCAACGACTTACAGGCAAAATATTTTTTTCTATTTACTTATCAAAGTATCTAAATGGATGAAAGAATATATGGAAGATATTGTGATATCTTTTACATTTGAATGGCCATTTGATGGATTAGCGGCGGTGTCTGTGTATTGCTGTTTGAATAACGGTATCAATACGCGCTATAAGCCGTCTTTTATTTAGCAATAGCGACTGATTGATTGACTGATGGATTAGTGTTTATAATGTTTAACAATACTCGATCGTTAGGTGTTCCCAATTTCTCAACTCAAAAGCTCATCCCAACAACGATGTTCAACGATATCGTCGATCTACAGGTAGGCAAACGTTAAAATATTGATTTTTTCAAAACGGCGTATAGCTCAAAGCTCCCCGATACAAGCGTCCTTATTGGATACACGCTAATGCGTTATCTATGCTTCAACCAATCAGCAATCGCGTTACATAGTTACTCCCTATGAATTAGACATATCTGGTTATTGGCTGATATATTTTCACTAATTATGAATTTTAATCTGATTTATACAGATTATTTTTGATAAATTATTGTTTTGTTTGATCTTAGCCTATGTATTCCACTATATTTAGTCATTCCAGTTACATTATAAAAAATACGCGCGCATTATATCGAAGTAGGTTAAGTCATCCTTGAGCAAACTCGCCCCAGATACTTGTAATTTTTAAATTCGTCCAAAGTCAAGTTAGGGTTTTATAGAAAAACTAATGCAGTGGTCTTAACTAATTACTAATGTAGTGGTCTTTGGAAATGTTAATCATACAAGGTTGTCAATGTAGGTTGGTTGGTTTATCAGACAACAAACAAGTACAGTGCTTTAAGTTAATGTTTATTGACATGCAGTTCAAATGTCATTAGTTAAATATACAATGCCCTTTTCAATATATCAATTTTAGCCACAATTGTAGATCACATAATACATATTTTTGAAAATTTACCACTGGAATGACTGACACTGTTTAGAGCCAGTCATTCCAGTGTTAAACTTTCAAAAATAGGTATTTTTGGTGATATACAATAGTGGCCAAAAGTGTTATGTGCTAAAGGTTAATAAACTATGCATAGTTAATATTCTCTATATATACATTAACAGTATTTACACAATGTCATACCTAGTGCTTTCAACATGTTTAATAAAGTGCTTTATAATTAGATCAATGTGTTGTGTTTATTTTAAGAAAAAAACATGGGACCCCTATATTTCAGATGAGGACCCCATGGGACCCCCATATTTTACAGTGGGACCCCTAAATCTGAGTGTGGGGTCCTTGGGACCCCCAAAAATCAGATGTTGTGGGCAACACTGGATGTAATGAGACGAAATAGATCATAACAATTGAGGATTTTATTGCGCATAAATTAATATAATGCTTTAAGCTGTGAAATTGAATTAGAGACATGAATCCTTAATTCCACATCACAACTAAAGAAATTATATTAATTTAAACGTAATGAAATAGTCAATTGATAAGATTTATTTCGTTTTATTACATTGAGGTGAACAACTTAAGCCTCTAAAAGTATACAATTTTAACAATTTTATTATCAAGCATTTTGGTGTGAATATGCACCTTTAATAATGAAAGTTTGTACTCGTAGCAGACAAACTTTATCAATAAAATAGAGGTTAGCTCCTGTGACAACGCCTTATGAAGAAATCAATGCAGAAAGAGTTATCATTCTTTAACGTCCAATACAGCTTTTAAGTAGCGTCCAATACAGATTTTACTGTCCAATACGGGGTTTGCATCATCCAATATGGAATAGTTACTGTATTTATTCTAATTTAACCGTCCCTCCCAATTATACCACCCCCTTGTTTTTGAGACCTGTTAACCCTCCTCTGGGTCCTACAAAGAATTTACAAAAAAGTGTTACAAACCCTACAGCCAAAAGCTGGAAACTTGCTTAGAACCCTAGCCTATAAGCGGTAGTGGCATCATAGCAGTGTAGTGCTACCATGCCAATTATATTAACTATTTTTGGCAAAGTAACAGCTCACTATATATAAAACTATATATCATTAGAAAGGGCAATAAAATTCCTTTAAGTACATATAAAATTTGTATGAATAAAATATATTTTAGTTAGTCTCTCAAAATGGCCACACCGTGTAGGATAAATACATTGGTCTATTTTTGCAAAGTTTATAAAAAAAAAATTTTATTTTACAAATGCCATTGATAAATTTAATCACAATGGTACTAAAACTAACAGATACCAAAGTTTCGTGAAGGTTTTCATCCGAAAAGATGTGAAAATGGCAATTATATTATGTCGTGGTACCGTAAAATTTCGGTCATGATTTTGGGGGGAGGCCTCATTCAATGTTGAATAATTCCTTTATACATAACCGAACACATACCAGGGTTTCTCAGCGTTGACAACGAATAAATGGCAAATTTTATGCTATGTAGCATTGCTGGTTGCAATCAGCAATTTACGAAGCGAACGTGAATGTTTTACACTAAGATTCTATAGCATCAGACATTTTTTCGTAGCGGCGTCTCCAATAGGAATCGTTTATCGTGAAAGATCGTGAGAGAACGAGAGGAATTTGTAGGATTGTACCCATATCTAATATACGAGTACCAAGCTCATTACCCGTTACTGGCATCACCGTATCACGCGCTATAAGATTGACGCGTCTGATTGGTCGGGAAGTCATGAATATTAATTTTTCCGGCAAGATGGCGACACGATCAGCTGTTTTGCAAAATAGTTGTGTGTTCAAATATGTCAATCTATGCATATTTCTTGTACGCCACAAACTAAAAAGTAGACAGATGACTAGATTAACCATATTGCCAATCAGGAAGTGGGATGCCAATATATTTGACAGCTTTCGCATCTCAACTCGGCCTAATTAATGCCGGTAATTTGAAGAGTAAGTTTTCTCGGAAATTGTAAACAAAGACACGCATCGATGATTGAGATTATCGGATTGTTTATCTATAACCTTATTGTTATTTCGCGACCAGAGGTAAACGAATGGATTTATATATTATTGGTTCTGCTGCTTTCTTACCACAATCTATAACTTTCTCGGTTAAATAGTCATTGAGTAACTGAAAACTTGGGAAGTAACACCACATTGACTAACAATCATTGATGATTGGAACGTACTAATTATTCCTTAGAAAACAAATATTTCACTATTGCCCTTGTTACAAACATTCTATCACCATTTACTGGGTGGCCAGTATCCTCTGATCAAAGATATAGAGAACCGGGGCCCTGAAACAAACTTGCACTATCATGGAAGTGTGCCCAAAATTAAAAACAATTATCACATTTGAACCTGAAATTCCAGAATTTCACGTTTACAGTCATTATAAAGGTAAGATGTTGAATATTTTGAATCCAGTTTGAAGCTGGTGCTGCCTTAGCCAGCTTCCAGTCAAATTAGTTTCAAAATATTCAACAGAATTTAGAAACATTTGTAACAAATTTTGTATTCACTCTTGTCGATTGAAAAGGTTAATCCAGTAACTAGTAGTCATACTCCCTTTTTGGACTATATATGCCCACCATTTATTATATTATCCATTTCTGCGCTAAAATCTGAGGGCGGTGTATGACCATAACAGCCGTTGTCGGGTCACAGTGCTTATCAGGATATATCCCTATGACCCTGCGCCGTACATGTATATTGTTAACCATCTAACATTTGAGTCAAACCAAAACTGCTGCAGTTGTCTAGGAAAATGTTAATTTTCCGACCAAAGTAACATTATTTTTGAAAATGTATCACTGGAATGACTGGCTCTTGGTCTGCATATGGGCATCTCATTGATGTTGATGGGTGTTTCTCATCTATGAGAAAATGGAAATTTTCATGAAAAAATTTGATTGTTAAAGTCTTAATATAACTCTTAGAATTTGCCTATTTTTTTCAGTGAGCGGACAATGGCTTAAAAACATCAGAGACTTTCTTCTGCTAAGTGGGCTGATGGATTTACTAACATGGATTTTATAAAAAGAAAAATTTGTTGATCTGTGTAAAATAAGACTGTTAAGACTGCTGGGATATTGCAATCGCCTCCATTCATCTGTCTATCCATTCATCTCCAAAAGCTTTTGGTAGAATTCAATCAAAATTGTTAATGTAAATTACTGATATGATTATGAATTCAGAGACAGCATATACACTAGGCTCCATCGTAATGAATCAGCCAAGAACGACGCAAATATGATTCGACGGCAGTGAAATATACAACATAAATCTGCACAAGAGCAAGGTAAGATTAACCCTTTTTCCGATGAATTCCCCATACCTCATTTTAATGATACCATAAAGGAAAACTGGTGAATATTTTTAAATTAGTCTTGACTGCAAACTGCCTTAGGCAGCAATGGCTTTCAGTCAAGTTCATTTCAAAATATTCAATAGAATAAATTTTATACTGTAAGCATCATACTTTTTCAGGGATTTGTCGGTGAAAATGAGAAAGGGTTAAATAATAGATGAATCCAATCTGTCACCCAAGTATATGACATCATAATGAATTACATCACATGTAGGCTGACGTCACAATCAAAATATCTACTGGATGACGTAGCTAAGTCCATCATGTACTTTTGAAAGTCTGTCAGTTGTACGAATTGTATGCCATTTACTAAACATTCTGTTGAATAATTGAACAGACCCCAGTCAGATTAGTTTCAAAAATTGAACAGGTTAGCTGTATCTGTAGTTATCATGGAATTGGGAATTTAGGATTCAAAGTGTATAAACTGAACCCAACACATGCAAATCATGGATGGAGCTTACCTAGAGATGGGCCAGAGCTAAAAGTGGATTCATCTATTAGAAAATCTAAATTTCTGCTATGTCCACTTGTCAATTCCAGTCTTTGCTATGTTTAACCCTTTCACCGACAAATCCTAGAAACAATGTGCTGTGGCCAATGATGGTTGTAGCCTTAATTTCTCAATCCAAAAGAAATTTACATTTTTGTATAAAGATTTTGAATTAATTACCTACCTGTATCTTATCGCCTTGGGTCCTTTCATGATCCCCATGTTTTGAAAAAAATGGAGATATTATAATCGCCTCCACCTACCCGTCTGTCGGTCCATCATGCTATCTCCTCCCAAACATGTGGGTGAAATTCAACCAAATTTGGTATGTGGGTTACCCATGATTGAGCTTTGTAAGACCATATTTAGATTTGGTTCCGCCCCCTGTGGGTCAGGGGATGGGGTCCAAAGGACAAATATTCGAAAAACTGTCCATCACACTAACTCATCCCAAACTGTTGTGTGGAATTCAACGGAATTTGATATGGGTTACCATACAATTGTGGATTTCCGGCCCCCCGCGCCAGAGGGGGGGGGAGGGGGGAGAGTGGGTGTTCAAAAGACCGCTCTCACACACCCTCTTCATGAATTGAAATTAAGGCCAAATGAGCCACTACATGTCTCTAGCAGGATTACTAGATTCTACTTTAGCCCATGAAATTTTCATTGGTGACCACGGGAAGACTATCTTTGAAATTTTAACACTGGAATGACTGGTTTGGTTATCGAGACAGTCATTCTAGTGGTACATTTTTACAAATAGTCGTCTCTTGCTCTGAATATCTACATTTCTGAAGATCACAGCAATGACGTTTTTTGGCCACCTTGACCATTGACATATCAAATTGTTACCATCAGGCTGGTCGGTTACAAATTGTACTAGTCATAGTCAATTTCTACTAGCCTATGGCTCATGTTAATTTTTAACTCCTGCTTTCACAGATCATTTCCCCTTATGACATCCAGATTTTCCGCAAAAATCCACTCGTCTCTGTGTAATGCAACTCTTCCAAAATCAGTGGTTGGAATTCAAACAAATTTGGTAGGTGATTATGGAGTGCAAGGCAGCAAGAGGGCATTTACATTTGGCTCTGCCCCCAGGGATTGGATGGGGTAACGAGGTCAAAGTGGTGAACATGGGTTCTGCTATAATGCATCATCGACCAAGCAATCTAGTTATCACTTAAATTCCATTGACGGGTAGATTCAATTTTTAAAGCACAACGGTGTTGTCGGGGACTTGATGCTTGATAGATAACATTATGAACAAGAGTAATCAGAGATTGTAAACCACTGCCGAACCTACTCTACCATTTTTCTCACAATGTACATAGCGATTTTAAAATAAATTTTAGCACATCCAAATTTGTTAAATCATAGTGTATGGCCCTCTACGTTGTTAAAATTTGAGCAAAATCTAACCAGTAGTTTCCGAGATGTCAATAGATTAAAATGTGTATCCAATCTGGATCCTGGGTTTTTGTCCATATTATTGACAACTTCTGGAAATCCTTGTTTAGGTTATGTTGCTTTGTTGTGTTAAAATTTGAAACCAGTAGGATCAGTATTTTAGATGCAATACCAGACGCACACAAATGTAATATATACCCCCTTCCCCTTGCAGGACAAGGGTAAAGATCCTGAAGTCCAAATAAGTAATCTGTTGAGTATATTTTGATACATTTAATTGGAATCTATTGTTGCCTAAAGCAGCAGCAGCTTCCAATCAAATTGGACTCGATATATTCAACAAATCTACTATACATAGTCCAGTCTGATTACCTAATATGAGATTCTCTCCCTCTCACTTCGAGAAAACTTTATTTGATATTTGCACTGGTAGTTTACACAATACAGTATTTAAATATTATTAACCATATAACACACAAGCCAGCCAAAAACGGCTACAGCAGTGACCTTGCAAAATGGCCATTTGCAGATCATTTTTGAAAAAGTACGACTGGAATGTCTGGCGCAATAACCGAGTGGTAAATTTTCAAACAGATTCTCTTTGTCTGGAAATGGATATTTACTATGAGATGTAATTTTTTTAGCAAATTTATGCCGTCATTGACATTGTGACCAAATTTAAGTGTTCATAAAAATCATCAAGTTTAAATTTGCTTTCATTTTTCTCTCAAATGGTGTTTCAAGATGAAAAATAAAAGGATAGATACATTAATAACATTGCAACATGAACAGCAGCAAACCCCAGTAAGATTGACAAAAATGGACAGGGCAATCAAGCGCAATAACTGGGGTGTCGGAATGTGTTTTGACATGGGTGGGGTGGGGGTCTAAACTGTGGGAGAGGAAAAAAGGGGCGGGGGGGCATCTCCCAATTCCCCTCCCCCCCCCTCGTTCTGTCCCCATGTGAACCATATCTCCACAGTGGTCAATATCTTTAAAACAAGAGGCCCAATGGGCCTGTATCCCTCACCTGGAACATTGGCATTTCAACTAATCTTACTTAAGTTTTACATCCATCGGTGTCACTTCCAATGCCTTTCAGTCAAATGATTTAGTTTTCGAGATATTGACAACAATTTCTGGACTGGTTTTTTTTGCATTAGTGATTTTGAACAATATTTAAGTGAAAATAGATGATATCAGTGCTAACAACAGCTGGTTTCTTAACTGTCTCACTGCTGCAAACCAGTGCAACCAATAATTTCAATTTTCAAAAGCTCTTGACTTGCTGAATATTTTGAAAACAATTCAACTGAAAGTTGTTGGCGGCTTAGCCACCAACAACTTACAGTCCAATTGTTTTCAAAATATTTATCATGTTCAGAGAGATAACCTTTGGAATATGTCGTCTGCAAAAACTCAGCAGACGGCTACTAGAGGTTTAAATACAATTTGAAGAAAATGGTCAAAAAGGCAGGTAGGTGGTCTTTATAGCAGGTTATTCCCCACCACCACACAATCCATTTAACACATGCACATCTGGCTGAATCACCGAGTTAGCAGCAGGGGTAGGGTGAGCTGGAGTTGATTTAGAAAATAATTTGACTGAAAGTCATTAGGCAGCAACAACTTTCATTGCTGCCGAAGGCAGCAACAACTTTCAATCATATACATTTCAAATATTTTTAAGAGCATAGATGTCAGAGCACATAATACATATCTTAAATATTTATGCAGTATTGGAAAGGTTAATCTGTTAATTGGAATTTAATATCTAGTTTAGCAATAAAATCTGACATGGTGATAAATCAATTGACGGTGGGAACAAACCATTATTTGCCCTATGAAAGTGAGACTGCAAATATTTAAGGAGTGATAACTCTGGCATTTGACGTCCTATCAGTTTCATTTTCACAACACAGATATTAGATGCCGTCATTGACATTGTGACCAACAATAACAAAATGAGCCGCCATTGTTGGTGACGGACAAACAGATGGATGGACGGACATACAGAAGATGCTGGGGTTATCGCTATATGACAGCTGACTGACAAGTAAGCGGAGTTAAGAACACAAATTTCAGCTTCAAAATCCAAATAAAAAAAATTGAATATGGCAGCCAAACACGCTAAAATTTGATTGGTCCATGGCGGCCATGTTTTTTACCTATCAACTTCCCATGAACAAACTTTAATGGCCCTTATGTCCATAATCATATCCCCAAAATTTCAGCCCGATCCGTTCAGCGGTTCTGCAGAATAAGTCGTTTTCACGAAAACTATGTCATCCAAGATGGCCACCGAACCATTTGGCCAATCAAGTTCCTTCGAACAAACTTGGTTCAGCTCTTGCCAAATATGATATTTAGTGAGTTTTGAATCAATCCACCAAGCGGTTTCGGAGATTTTTAAAGCCATTTCCTCAAATCGGCCAAAATCCAAGATGGCCACCGGCCAATCGGCTTTGTTTGAACAAACTTGGATCCCTATGCCCTAAGGATACTTCCTGCCAAATATAATTGAAATCGGCCCAGTGGTTATTGAGAAGTCGTTTAAAGGAAAAAGTTGATGGATGGACGGACGCCCGCCGGACAGACGCCATGGCATAAGCTCACTTGGCCATTCTGGCCAGGTGAGCTAACAATTGCATTGTCTATGCTGATATGTCCTTCAAGGTTTCAGACCACAGGCCTTTGAATTTTCGTCCATGCATACCACTACCACATATTCCCCTACTATAATATATATATTATAGTAGGGGGATATGTGATGTTTTTTCAAATTATTGGCAAGTGTCTCTCAATACCTAAACCCCACTCGACCATTGATTTTAAATAATTTCATCATGATGGATGTTCAGTAATTTTGAGAGGCTTTCAGTTATCCAGTAATGGCAAATTGTCATTATAAAATAATTTAAAAGCGTGGAAACTAAAGTTTGATTAAAATTAAACTAACTGTCATAATCTGTAACATCATATCACGTGACAAAGATAACAAACGAAATTCGCGATCTTTTTAACTACCGAGAGCGGGTTGCGTTTCCGTATTATATATGACACTGCTAGTATAGGATGCCATTTAGAAAGATTTTCCAGCTTGCCCAATCGTTGAGCAGCTCTATAATAATAATAATAATAATAATAATACCCGATTCCATCTATCCGGATAATCGGGTACTCGCTTAAATAAAGGAATTGCTTCGTCATCTTCAACATTTTTACGCAAACTATTCCATTCACAAGGATCTATTTATATTTTCCCGCATAAATTTGTAAACAAACTGAATTGACCAATTGACAGTGGATTTAGAAAATTCGGCCTTCTGACGTAATGCAACGCTAAGTTTGATTGGATAAAACGCCAGTAATGCTTGCGTATTTAGCGATCGAAAACTGGTGGTAGATTGAGCCGATGATACGTCCCGTCGCTCCCGGCGTCTAATTGTCTCTTGTCAATAATACGTCCCGTCGGACTAGAAACCTAATTATTTCAAGCCGATAATACGTCCCGTCGCTGCCACAGGGTTAAGAAAAAAAACTAAGCTCCAAATTCCCAAAAATACAGACCGAAGACAAATAAAAATAAGATCAGCACGCTAAATATTTCATACAGTTTTCGCATATGCTTAATGTATAGCGCATATATATCCATAATCGCTGGAGTGAAATTATTAATTGGGACCGCCTAAATAGTACTTAAATTTTATTAAACATCGTTTATTTCATCAAATGTAATCCAGATTTTGATAAAATGGCGATGTAAGAAAAGAGAAATAATGATTTTTGTATCACGTGATGTATCAGCTTCCGCTTAGTAGGACGACTTGAGGCCGTTACTCGGCAAGACACTAATATTAGTACCCACATTCATAAGAATGTATCTTTGAGTATCTACGAGAGTGACGGCATAAACTCGGCCTATAGAGGAAGCTGATTAATACTCGGAAGAATCGTCTGCGTTTTACAGACCTAATTTAATGGACTCTATACATTTATATCCGACCCACCTAATTGGTACCGGACAAAATAACGGCGATCTACGGTGAATTTTTCTCCTAAATTAAGCCGCCCCCTTACGTGCCTGCTAACCGCCCGGCGGTTAAATTAGAATAAATACGGTATTGGATGGTCGCATGGTACAATTACAAGTGTTTCATTGGATAAACACATGCAGGTGTATAATAAATACACATACATGCATGCAAATGAAAACAAGTCAGACATTTGGATATTAATACTTTCACTGATGAAGCCCCTTTATCTCAATTTCATTGAAACCAAATAGGACAGCTGTTGAATATTTTGACTGAAGGACGTTGCTGCAGGAATGTCTTCCAGGCAAATTGATTTCAAAATATTAATCAGACTAATCAGACTGTTTCTTACATCATTATAGAAGTTCATCTTCATAGAGTCACATGTTCCATTGTTTTTTATATCATTGTATATATTCATGATAGTCCATCTAGTACTCATTTTTTGTACAGTAACATTTTCCTGCTTAGTATGCATGACGCTCTTGCGGCTTGAATAAACTGGTCCTCGAGCCCCTATGCATGTCTTCTAGGCTACTAACACTAGCACTTCTGGTGCACGATACTCTTGTGGCTTGATCATGCTGGCCCTTGAGCCCCTCTGCATCACTTCACTAATAATAACTGCTCTTATTCTGTAATTTTGAGTACACTGCTCCTTGTGTGATTCCGTTGGAACCTCTTATTATCTGCTGGCTATTCCAGAAGTTTGTCAGAATAACTCAGAATTGTAACGGCTAGCTTTTGAAATATTACAGGGTAGAGGAGGAGCTGATTTGTATATAATGTAGTTTCCTGTTTCTACCATGTTAATGAGTAATTTGATGTATATACGTTTCACTGGATTTACAGGTTGTAATCATTGCTGTGAATTCTTTATTTTTAACATGTGTTGAATGTTATTTAAGTATGCTCTCGCTACTTTGTGAGATAGGGTTTCACCTGTTCCTGAAGACTTATCCTTGTCAGGATTGTTTCTTGTTCTTCCATATCATGTGATAATTGCCTCTGTGGCTCGGCCACACAGGCCCGTTGGCATGTTGATCACTTCACTCTAGGGTTGGGCGATATTTGCCTAGCCATGACGATGTCAATATCTCATTAAAATATCGCGATATGATGATATATCGTCTATGGGATGGGGTGGGGATTAGGGTGTGACATATGGCATGAATGTATTTAAAATTAGTGGTGTCTACAAATTATTTTCATTATGAATCATTGCTTTCAAAATGTAATAACTACGTATTCCAATCTAGTTAATAGTAATACCCGCCGCATGAAATTTCCATGTTTTACTCATCAAGATATAGTTTTAAGCAATGAACATAATGCAAATAACCGGTATTCTTCTGTGTACTGCGATGTTTTCTTTACCTCACGACAAACTGTCATAAATCAGCCATTGTTGAGACGGGAGAAGAGATGCGCATAGCATTCTCTGCGCAGAAAAATGGGAATTCCGTTGAATGAAATCTGATTGGCTCTGGCGGGAGATGAGCCAATCAGAATTTACTCTTCAGAATTCTGATAAATAAACCAGCTCATCACAGCGGCTTGATAGCATCGGCATCATTAAATAATAAAATAAGATTTTGAACGAGTAAATGCATTTTATTTGAATGAAATATAATATATTATAGCACAAATGTAAGCGGGAGCGGTCATTTTTATTTTTTTTTACCACTGGAATGACTGACTCAAGCTTGATAACAGAACCAGTCATTCTGGTCGTAAATTTTCAAAAGAAAATTCTTGGCCTGAAAATAGATATTCAACTATGATGTATGCTTTTAACCCTTTTAACATACGGCTAACCAAAACAGTTCACGGGAATGATCTTGAGGAATGCCCACTTCCAGGCTGAGAGACTTATTTGAAAATTTACCACTGGAATAACTAGTTTTGGCTTGATAACCGAGCCAGTCATTTCAGTGTAAAATGTTCAAAAAAATCTCTTGGCCTGAAAATAGATATTCAACTATGATGTAGCCTACGCTTTTAACACTTTTAAGATATGGCTAACCAAAACAGCTCGTGGGAATGATCTTGAGGAATGCCCACTTCCAGGTAGAGACACTTATTGGAAAATTTACCACTGAAATGACTGACTCTGGCTTGATAACAGAGCCAGTCATTTCAGTGGTAAATTTACAAAATAAAATCTTGGTCTGCAAGTAGATATTCAAAAAGAAAATATTTTAACAGCTACTATTAATTTTCTGTGTAACTAACTACACAACGGTATTTCAAAGTTTTGCCTACAAGTTACACGCAAGAAATGTTAACATATTCACACGTTCTGGTTTTAACAAGTTTTGTAATGGTGTAACGATGGCGCCGGATCTGCTAAACAGTCTCTCGGATGGGACGCTTGTTACGCAAATACAAAGATATTTCTTCGCTAGCTTTGCCAACGTCGGGAACCGCGACTGGTGCGTTTTCCACCAACACAAAGGGTCAATTGTAATATCCATGCTAGTGGTGCTTGAGTAGCTATCGATCTCATTCTTAATGCTAATAATGGCAGATTCTGGCTTTAATAAACTGTCTTTCTTAGCGAATAGCGATGTCAATGTAAGGCATTTCTTAGCGGGTGGCAAGTTTATTTCTGTATCATTTGAGGTGGGTGGACATGGTGTTGCACAAGTAGGCCTAACAGCAACAGGGGCAGCTGGATTCTCCCGTTGTAATTGTTCACACACACATTGAGCCGTTATTGGCTGATATTAGTGTTAAAGGGTTAAGCGAGACGATCAATATAGATTGACATGTAATAATGACGTCATCAGAATGGAATGTGGCAAGTGCAAATGGATTTCCCAGTAACTAGTACTCAAAACGAGGCTGTCTTAGAGAAGAAAGGAATGGCGTCATATATTTCAGTAATGATGCAATGCACAGGTAAGTAGTATATATTGAATATCGAAATACCGCCCAACCCTACTTCACTCCTCTCATCGTGCCCACTGTAATATCTGATCTGAGACCTGATTATTCAGTACTGTATAGATCTCTATCTATCTGCTACCTTTTCAACCGCAACCTTCAACCTTGAGTTACAGACAATCAAAATGTGGGAAAACAAAAATATACCAGAGGAGAGTGTGATGCGGGCCCTAATGCACTATCGGCACACCACCGGACATTACCGATGATGGCCGAGTGATGTCATCACACGCCTCTCGAGATGACAGAACGCTGAGAACCAGATGATAACCGAATGGCCTACCGCATGGACGTGCTTCATACAGCTGCGTCCTTGGCCTAAGGTACATCTCTTAGTACAAGTAAGTTATAGACACTTATACGTGGTGCAAAAGCACTACAATAACAAGCAAAATGTAATCGACTGTTTTTCTATGAAATGTAAACTCTGTATTCGAAAACTGGTGTCTAAAAGTGACAGATTGAGCTGTCAAACATCCGTTAGCGTCAGGAATATAACTCATACAACTACATAGTCTTACCGGATGGCCCCGGTGAAATTGTGGCTGTCGTGGCCATAATGGACCACACGTTTGTAACTAATTACCAACAAAAGAAGGTGGTGACTTTCTAATTATTTTAAGGCGAAATAGCCGAGAATTTTCGGCCATTAAAATGTTTCACGAAAAACAAAGAACTACCGTTAGATCTCGCGAGATCTGACGATATTATCAATCCGAATTGGCGTGGTGGCTTAAACCGCGATGTCGCATATTATTATCATCATCATCATCATCATCATCATCACCACCATGTATCTCGGGATACAAGCCTATGGCTTTCTATGTCCTGGTTGTGGTAGTAGTTATACAAACTTTGTTCCGGCTTCCGGCGTGTCCTAGCTGTGTATTAAAGCTTTGTTTGTGATTTTTAAACTATGTCCACGTATGATGTTGTTTTAGGATAGAGTGAAGATCTGGATACTGTCTATTAATGGATGAAAGGATTGTCTTATATGTGTTCAGATCCTCGCCTTCACAATTCTCTAACATAAATGATGCGTTGTGTCTCGAGGCATACATACTCAGTTCTGCATCAAACTTATACACAATACGTTTGGTATTTCCAGTGTCTGTCCAGATGTTTTAGTGTTAGAGCACTTAATTGCTAGTTCCATGGCTCTGCAATCTGTATACAGAACAGTTCTATCTCAGGCTAATCCTTGACCTCATCTTGAAAATTTCAAGTGATATCCTCGTGTTGTTAACTCCCTGAGTGTGATTTCTGGAGTGACATCTCTGTTATATATTGAAAAATGCTACTGTAACGTCTTCGATTCCTGGTAGTGTGCTAGTACTTGATTGCTCAACCTGACAACCTCAGCAACTGACCTTTGACCTGATTAACCACAAATTTAGGGGAAATCACAGAAGCTTTACACGTATACTCTTGATATTCAAACACTCAACCTTCAACCTGATGACTGACACAGTTGAATATCAATCAGTCAGTTAGCATTCACAACTAGAACTATAGCAATCAACAGACCAGCCAGCCTTAGCTATAGCTTCTATAGGGGTATGGAATTGATTGTGTGATCCCATTCAGTTCTATCAATGCCAATCAGTTGTTATCCTATGACGTCACATGGGAAACTCCATATGGTATTTGAACATAGTATTTGACCTAGATAATGTTGGTAGTAGTAGCCTTCTTCGCACCACTTCAAACTGGAATTCCCTAGTATTTGAACTCAATATATGGTGGCTGTTTGTAAGACCACCGTGGATGATATGACAATGATTCAAGTAGGTAAAGAAAGGTTTATTGAGGTCTAAGTCAGCGAGTAGGGATCAGGTGGATGTTATGCATATCTTAGCGGATATTGGATATTTATACAGATTAAATATCTACAGATGAGAATCAGGTATTTACAAGCGAATTGTATGTCTTGATGATACTGGCGTAATGCAGTTATGATGTTATAAGTACACCAGGTTCATTGGTCGATTGAGTGGCAGTCATCTGGCTATTCCTTGACAAGAACTGCCAGACAAAGCTGCAAGCAGTATACAGCCAATCAGTGTATAGTAATCGGCACAGAGATGCCTTGAATTAACCCAGAGCCAAGCGATAACAGAATCAATGGGCTTAGGACAGACAGTTGCTTTTTGCACACTAGTCATAAGGAGTTAGGCCAGAATTATCATCGGTGTTCCACACGGAAATGCGAAATACTACAGCCTGTCAACATCATCACTATTTATTAACCAGAGTACATTTGAGCTAATCAATTTATGACATCGGTTCAGTTACGTACCAATGGTGCATACATCTTTGATCGCTCTCAAGCTTTGCTTCAATATTGGTGATAGATTAGGGCTGTAAAAAATACAAGAGCAGAATCGTTTGGGAAGTGGATTTATATAGTATTCTGGGCACCAAACGACCAATTGGCGGTAAAGGGTGTTTCCATTTGTTCTGTATGTATGACCGAGAATCTGTGGGTCATAGTGGGATTTCCCATTGGCACGAATTATACAGTTTTAGTGCTAATGCTCACGCATACCTTTGATGACAATGTATGACACGTCACCAATAATATTGTACGCTGATAGTGATATGTCATCAATACTTGGCAAGATGGCTCCCAGCAGAATGGAATTTACAAATCTAAAACACACACTGTTTATGGCTTGAATAGTGCTTATAAATACTGGCCAAGATGGCTCCCAGCAGAATGGAATTTACAAATCTAAAACACACTCTTTATGGCTTGAATAGTGTTTATCATCCCACGTTATCAGCTTAATCCTGAGCAATGATGACACAGATAATATACACTCATAGGCAGGTAAGGTAGGTAAGCGCATAGGGCTTAAACTATCAGTAAATAGACTGGAATTGTTACAAGTTTCCATTTGTCTGGTCTCTAATAATATGAAATTGGACAGTGAAATTATGAAATAGGTCATCTACGTGACACTACTTTTTCGAACCATCAAGTATAGTACAGACATAAGTTCAAGCTCAACATAAAGCACTGCAACAAAGATATTAGCAAGAACTTGTTCGCAAATAGAGTGGTGCCACAGTGGCATTCACTTCCAGTTGCAATAGACGAAGCAACAACAGTAGAATTATTATATATATTATGGAAGGCCATCAGGGTCACAATTCTGTATTTATTATGCCTAATAATTCGAATTATTATGCATAATAATTCGATTTATTATCTGTAATAATCAACCAATCAGAAGGCTAGAATCATTTCTGTTTATTACGTGTTAATTCGAATTATTATGCATAATAATTCGGTTTATTATGGGTAATAAATCAACCAACCAGATGGCTAGAATGGCGATTATTCGTTATTGATTGGTTGATTTAATAACATAATAATTCGAATTATTATGCAGAATAATTCGATTTATTATGCGTAATAAATCAACCATTCAGACGGTTAGAATGGATTTTATTCGTTATTGATTGGCTGATTTAATACGCATAATAATTTGAATTAGTATGCATAATAATTTGAATTATTATGTATAATAAATCAGAGATATTCCAGCTTTCTGATTGGTCGAATTATTAGACATAATAATTCGAATTATCATGAATAATAATTCGAATATGCATATTCGGTATATATATACTTCAAAGAACGAGCATTTGAATTTGACTGAACAGGCCATATGTATACCAGCACATCAAAATGTCTTACTGTATTTCTGCTAATACAGCGGACTGATTTTGGAGTAGATGTGCATAGGCATGGACATACTCGATAGCGATTCAACTGACTGGTAGATAGGTATCTGCATGCTTTCCACGTCCATAGTTTAGCGGTAGCATGAATCGACACTTAGGTAGATCGCTTGCAGATTCAGCATCTCTTTCAGACATTGTAAGATCAAACTCAGTAACGATTCAAAGTGTGTGGATAGCAGAAAAGAAGGCTCATTTAGCAATTAACACAGAGAATAATAACAACAGCAATAAGACCAACTAAGACTTACATATGTCAACATGTACATATAACCAAGTCCTAGGTGCAGCAGGGTGTAAGCATGGGTGTAGGCAGCACACCACAACTAAGGCGGGGCACACCCATCTGCACCACAGCACTTCAACCAAGCAGACCTATAAAGTCTCAAATCAAATATCACTGAAATATTAACAGTTTCGAGGAGACTTAAGTGAGCCACAACAGTCGAATTATCCAAGAACAAACCTGATATCTACTTCAAAGAAAGAACTTTTGGATTGGACTGTGCAAGCCATAATATAGCAAAAACACTGAGGCACTAATGAGCTAATGAAGTGTACCTCGTAAAATGATGATGATGATGATGATGATGATGATGATGATGATACACCTCAAGCAGCATCTTAAAGGCCTCTATCATTTCGCTTCTTAGTCTACAGTATGGCAATGTTGGTAGCCTCAATTTCTTCAGTCTCTCTTCAGAGCTAATGTAGCTCGCGGGGGTATGGGCTGGTCCACTAAGTTGCTCCACTCCATTGCACTGCAAGTGCTTGATACGCGGGAGTGCTGGTTAGCTGCGGTTCTCAGGGTTGTGGATCCCATATCGTGTCTCTCTGAAAACTACAAAGACCAGCCTCTAGAGCCGGTGGAACTCTGATGTTCCAGTGGGGCCGTGCTACCATTGCTGCTGAGATTGAACAACATGGTGTCATCCCAACTGTTTGTCTCACCAGTATGATGGTCCATTATAATTTAGATTAACAGACAAGATGTTAATAATTAAACAGTCACAATTTCAATATATACTATACAAGCAATTTCACTCGTTTGACAGTAATGAGCACGATAATACACAACATAGAGCCATCCTGTGTTCTTTCTACATGGCTTCGCTGGAGGTACCACACAGATCCTTGAATCCGCAGAGGTATCCCTGTAAGTGAGCATCACTACGAGGTCACTGGTTAGTTTAATTTAAACTAGTATACTCCTAACACACATACAAAGAAAATATTGTTGTTGCGAGAGGAAAGTGCCTCGCGCTGGCTTCTGTCACAGGAAAATGCCTTCAACGACGAAGCAGAGAAAAAGAGTTGGCTAAACGGGACTCTCTTGTGTTCAAACAGAAAATGCTACGTGCTGAAAATCCTAGTGAAGCCATAATTAATGTGATGCACACTAGTTTACATGAAGACGGGATGAATGATTTCCGAAGAATTCCCAGGTCACCGTCTTATGTAGTTCCAAAGTTACTGTATTGGTAGTTGCCACTTTATTTATGCTGGCCTTCTGCTACATTCTAACCTACCTATTATTTATTAGTAATGAAAACAATCGTTGGCCGCAAGTGGCAGGGATTCCTACATAACTTTAGATACACTTATCCATTGGGCGAAGATGCTCAGCTTCCCATAGGTCGCCCCACATAGCATCTACCTCCAAGGGATAGCGTGCGTACATGTTACGGAGCAAGGCTCCCGAATCAAATAACGATCCATCGAGGCGGCACATTCTCAGGAAATGGAAGCAGAATGAAACATAAGATGGCCATTAGATAGTTATACAACTGATACAAGATTAAAACAGTGGTTGCAAGGTTTCCGCCCAGCGACGGTAGTTTGAAAGTTGAAAGTTGCCCATTAACAAAGATGGCTACTATTATAAGTTACTATGCATGTACAATAACTGGCACACGGTGGCTCACCGAGCAAAATCCCGCCAAACTGTGGGCGAAAGGTTAATTAAACTCCATGCAGTGGAGAGGTTTGAGTCCACTTTTCGACGTGGTCGGCAGATCCAGCGAGTCATCCACCAAGAAACACCATCAGCTCTACATTCCATAGAATACCAGTTGGGCCCATCAGGCCCCTCCATGGAAAACTTCTTTAGGAAAGTTCCGTAAGAGAGTTATTCTATTATTTTAATTATTGCCCCAGAATGGCCATCCGGGAGCTTCCAAAATTGTTGTGTTGTGGATGTCCTGGCAAGACTGCCCACCGGCGCAGGAGATCTCAATTCCGAATGGCACCGCTGCTATGTTGGCACTGCAGTCGGTTAGCAGTTCTCCCGCGTCCAGCACTGCGCTGGTCCAGCAGTCTTGTTGACGGGTCGTCTCCCATGCCAATGATGCTCTCGATCTTCGATTTTTGGTCCCTTTTATACTACTACTAGCCAGAAGTGGTGACGTGGCTATCACGTGGACAGCACATTCCCCATTCAGTAAATGCATGCACGCGATTACAACGTCAAGAGAAATATTTTGAAAATAATTTAACGGGAGTTTTAACGACAACTTGGTCATTTCTGCCCCGATTTTAAAATGGCCAAAAGTTCTGTAATCCTCGTTTTATTGCGGTCCTGAACGGTACCAAGAACAACAGGAATAGTATGATTTAAGAAAATCACAAGTACCAACCCTGTACACTATAGGCATACACTCTCTACCAATTCCGACACATGTTGTCAGGGAAGCTCTGACATGCGCGCATTCGCTCAACGAACTTCTCTCATAGGGCTTATATATGTGTACTATTCTACTCAGGGGGCATGCTTGGAGCAAATCCGGCACAGCCGTCCCGTACCCAGCTTAGCTGGGATGGTCCGTGTCCGTCCAGTCGATCCGTGCTACACCACTCCCCTCCTAGTTTGACACCTGTGACAAACAATCAACACTTCACAGACCGAACATATGGGAGCAAGCTAGGCGGGAATTATAGACTTCCTGAGTAGGCACGTAGCCGAGAGGAGTGACGTGAGAGACGCGTATTATGAGAGAAGAGCATATAGCAGTGCGAAAGAGCTTGGGAGGGAGGCATACTTTTAGTTTTCATTTTTGACCTGGAATTATTTTTCCAGGTCTTTTCTTTTTTTTTGCTGTTTTATTTTGTGGTGCGTGCTGTACATTTTATTTAATACCATGATCTGGTTAAACAATAGCTTGCATGGGTGTTCTGATGGTTGCGGATAATTATTTTTCCGTAGAGAACACCCAAGCTCCAACATACCTTAATCATATGTTATATAATATATAATAAATGAAAAGTATATATAAAAAGATACGTATATATGTTAAAACAGTAGTGATATCACAGTGACAAGTAAATTACATATACATCCCAGATATATTCGGGGATGTATACAGTGTGGCCCGTTTTGGCGGGTCTGCACACATAGCTCTCGCTATCCACAATCCGTCCTGACGTACTAATGCGGGAAGAAAAATAATACGAAAAATAGCATATAATAATAATCCCCAGCGTAGCTGAGACTGTATGATGGTAAGATGACATATTCGCTACGGTGTGTTGGGGACTTACGTCGCACACGACGTGTTTACAACACAGGGATCCGCAGCGATTATTTGTGTGAGACACAGCTGCACAAGAATTTTGCGCAGCTGTGTGGGATGACCATAGTCAGCCTAGGGACTGGGTTTCAATTTTAAAAACATATATAATAATAAGAAAAGTATTTCAAAAATAAAATAATACTGTTCCATTTTTCTGCACACCTATTCATAAATCCTGCTGCAACCTTGACAATAGTGTCCACAAATTTCCACTGAAAAATTTCCCCAGCAAGTCTGGGTATCCCGACTCATGTGGGATGGATGTGGTGGGTGGTCCTCCGCTGCCGAAATATCACTATCTATATTGCCCAAGTCAGTAATACTGAAACTGGAGGAAGGTGCGGATGTATCTACTGATGCGCTGGTGGTGGTGGTGATGATGATGGGTGAGGTTCTGACTGGTGCCGGTGTAGAGACTGCGGACATCACTGTGGTCGTGGAGGTCGTTGTGGTGGTACGTGCTGCTGGCTGGCCGAGTGTGGTGAACGTGATTAGTGGGCACGGTGCAGTTGCTGCTGACTGGGTAAATGCTGTCATGATGCGTGGTGTGGATGATGATGCTACACTGGCGGATAGCTTTCTGATTTTTAGAGCCTTCAGTAACTTGCTGGCAGTCATCCTAGGAACTGCACGGATTTCTGTTGAATGAGCTAGTCTCCTTTTCCCCGCATAGGGACGGCCTGGCGATGTTACTTTGCGAATGGCGGGATCTGATGGAGTGCTGCTGCTGCACGGATGTGTGAATGTGATGCTCTGCGGTGCAGTGATGGTGGTGATTGCTTCCCTGAGGTGGATCTCCTCATCTATAATTAAACTACACAGAGATATGGAACAATCGGAAATGTCCTGTAAACTGGGTTCTGTTACTGTCACAGGTGTGGAGATAACTATGGAAATAGGCCAGCTGATCATGGATGCTGATGCTGCGGCGGTGTGGTGTGCTGTCGGTGGTGTCACTGCAGGTGCTGTCGATGCGGAAACTGCAGGTGATGTGATTACTAATGCTGCAGGTACTGCCAGTGCTATTCGTGGTGGTGCTGCCGACCTCGTGGTGACTGGTGCAGTGATGTTGATGGCTCAACAGGTTCACAAAGTCTTAATGTTACTGCTCACACACAGTGCTTTTCATTTAACCTGTGTATTACACCGTACCGCATAGTTGAATACATGTACTTGCAGTCCCCACAAAAGGCACATTGTAGAAGATGATCATGATTAACATGAAGCATCAAGTCCGAATTATGGGAGAACGCAGGCTAACACAGATGTCTCTTCATAACATTTCCTGGCCAAATATAATAGTAATAAAATAATAATAAGAACAGCAGAATTTGGTCTGCGACACGAAAGTAGCCTAATGCTCGATCTTCCCGTATGTCGAGTTTTGACTGGAAGATGAAATTTCAGTGCACATTTGTCCTCATTTTATACTTTTTGGTGACGTCACAGGAGGCTGGATGACCACACCCGAAGGTGTTAGGCTGTAACGCTGTACACTGATGCTTCTTCCCAGGATGAGCTGGTGCTGACTCACCCAAGCTGTCAGAGAAGGGAAGATCTTCCACAAGTGACATCTTATTTCCGCATAATGGTAAATGTGCGGAACCGCTTAACCTATCCTAAATGTCATACCTCTTCATAACTTTTCCTGGCCAAATATAATAGTAATAAAATAATAATAAGAACAGCAGAATTTGGTCTGCGACACGAAAGTAGCCTAATGCTCGATCTTCCCGTATGTCGAGTTTTGACTGGAAGATGAAATTTCAGTGCACATTTTCCTCATTTTATACTTTTTGGTGACGTCACAGGAGGGTGGTTGACCACACCCGAAGGTTTTAGGGTGAGTCGGTCACCCCTATATTGAAAGTTTTAATTTTATTGTCCCCGGAGTTGGATGATATATTCCTCCCGTAGAAGGGGAGCAAACATAAATATAAAAAGGAAGGATAGTCGCTTTCATTGACATGTGGCACATCGATCTAACATCTCAATAACATCATTTCTCAATTATTTATACAGGAAAGTATAATGGACAAGACTCATGGTCTTCTGTAAACCTTGATGTTCGGCATGCTTATGTGCCTCTTCCAGTACCTGCCTATGGTAGGTGGACTGTAGAACAATACGAGGATACTCAGCATCCAATGCTGATGGAGCACTATTAAAATATAATGCACCATTATGCATCGCATGATCATCAGGATCCTCAATGAACACCTTGGGGAACTCACCAGGCTTTTCAGCACATAACTCTGTACAAAATGACATTTACCTTTAATGGTATGTATGTATGTATGATTACTGTATGCTGCAGCTGCAGTAGTAGAAACATCCTACAGCTGCAATCAGTCCTTCTTCACTTTTGCCCACTATGTATTGTCCTCAGCCAAAATCCTTAGCTTCCTCACATCCATTCTTGACTTGAGTGTACCTAATCCTGCTTTCTTGAGGTCACCTCATAGCATGCTTAGCAGATTTATGCAATGACATCCTCTCCTGGCTCTGTATTTGCTGGCTCCGAGTATGGAGAATTTCAAGGCTCTCTGTGCTGGTGTGTCTTCTGGCATCCTTAGCACATGGCCAAACATGGACCATCTTTGCTGGGCGATTTTTACAGACATCGGTGCCGTATTACACACCTTGTATAGTGCATCGTTGGAAATTATGCTCTCTGGCCATCGGTGTCCAGTGATGGTGCATAGGTGTTTGCGGTGGCAGGTGTCAAGTTTGTCTAGAGCTGCCCTTGGAGCTGCCCAGCTGTTAGAGTTATACATCATCAAGGATACGCAGGTTGCATTGTATAAACGTAGTATTTCTACCAAGGGCATCTTTAATCTACGAATCCATAGCTTCCAGAAGGACTGGAAAGCTATGTTCCCCATGATGCAGCATGCAGCAATGTCAGCAGTACTGCAAAGCAGTGAGCCCAGGATTTTACTTTTCCTCCATGGTTCACCGCCACGGAGTGGATCGTCATTTTCTTTAGTTTCATTCTTTGTAGATAGGTATATGTGGGTGAACTCTGTTTTGGATTCATTCATAAAGAGATTCTCAATTTTTAGTTTGCTTGCAGCTATTGGGAGAAGTTCGTCAAAGGGTTTCTTTTCCTCATCTATAAAGTCCACATCGTCGGCATATTATTCCATCTCTAGCAGCATGCCCAGTATTGACATTGGGGGGTGGGGGTGGTTTGGTCTTGTGGAATTTTCCCGGACACATTGCAATGCAGCAGCCTGGTAACAGGTGAAGAGCACAGGGGATAGACCATCTCCTTGTGGTGAGCCGATTGATGTCTCAAACTCTACAGACTTCACTGACTTGACTTGAACTCTCAGCTTGGTGTCTGCAAGCAGTAGTCTCACTAGTCATAGCTCATCTTATTGCAATTGGCCTGATGTAGTACATCTATGATCTTTGAGCACTTAATTGTGTCGAAGGCTCATGACATGCCAATGCCCATTTTGTGGAAATCCCAGTGTTTGGACATGACTACTGAGACAAGCATGCGTTGAGCCCATACAATGTCTGCACAGTAGCGTCCATGTTTCAAGCCACTTTGACATGATCCGGTGATGTCATCGATCTTGTCTCGGATGCGGCATAGAGTAACATTGGATAGGATTTTCTGTATGCATTTAAGGAGCACATTAACGGTATATATGGCAGAATTCAGTCCAGTTGAACCTAATATCATTCTAGCTCCCGCAACATCCTGCAGAGGTGTCATCTCATGAATGGCCTTTACCTTCTGCTTCTGAGGCTACATGGCTGCTTCCGATGTGTCATAACCAAGTAAATCAACTGATTTACTTGCAAATTCACACTTCTTCCATTTGAGCTTCAAATTAAGCTTACGAATTCTCTCCACCATGTGATATAAATTATGAGCATGCTCATCGGTATTCCTAGAATAAACCACAACATCATCTACAAAAATATGCACCTGTTTTCCTATGCAACCTCGAAAAACAGCATTCACAGATCTCTGAAGTATGGCACCTGATTTTCTATACCCAAAGGACATCCGGAGCCACTCAAATTGACCTGGATTGACTAATGCAGTTTTTTATATGTCTTGGCTGCTCATTGGTATCCGCCAATACCAATACTTCAAATCCATCGTACAAAACAGCGTAATGCCTTGAATACTTTTGAAAATGTCAGAGATATTCGGTATGGGTAGTTATCTCTGAGTACAGCTTACTTCAGCTGTCGATAATCGATGCAGAAGTAAGTTGTGTGAACAGTGTAATTTCTGATACTCAAGGTGATGAACATGGCCTAATGGCACCAGCTTCTAATATTTGTTTAATTTGCTCTTTACTTTTATGCACTCTTAGCAAAGGGTTTCTATATTCACATTGCTTAATGGTAGGACAATAAACAAGGATAGTACATTCAACTAGCGGATTCTTTCCTAACTCTTTTGGATGAGCAAAATTATCGGCATTGTCGCTAAATACTTTGTCAATAAGTTTATGCCCTGTTGTTTCCGTGATACTGGGTGAACCGTTTACAGCTAAAAATTATTTGTGTATCCTAAGTGTCGTGCACCTATAATACATTTACAAATAAAACTCCTAATGAGTGATGTACTGGCACCTGTATCCACTAAGGTATCAATACTATGCTTACCAGTATCAATACTTTCATTGTGACCACAATGATCATCTAATTGTAGATGGACAAGGAACCACTCAGTCGCTGACTCCCTCCGCTGCTGTTATCCAACCATTGGCTATGTCAGTCACAGAATTTCACCGCTTTGCCATAATTGCATCTTCTTCCATCCTCTGATAGCTTCCCCTCCTCTACATGTCGGCGGCACTCCACATAAGATAACCAGTTCTACCATAAGCATCTGTGGCTTTTTCTCTGGTTAGAACAAACTCATCACTGTCTTCATACTTGTCCCCTCATCAGTTGGACAGCTATGACTAACCTCCGCTGCAGGTTCATCAGACACAAATTCACATAATTGTCAGTTTGTTGGCATGTCCAGCATACTTGCAGTGGCGGTGAATTCGTCTGTCAGTTCTGTTGGTAATGCAGTTGCTGATTTGACTGGTTATTGTATGAATTGTTCTGTTGGGAATAATGCTGACTATTATTCCTACTATTTCTTACTAAGTCTCCTGGCTTGCCACAATCGGCCTTTCCAATTTATCTATCCATCATATGACGTTATAATCAACTGTGTAATGTGTGGGAATTACGTCATAATCAATGACGTTATTATGATGACATCCATGACTTAGATAAGTTCATCACGAATGCATAATTGGTGATGGACTAAGCATTATTGTACGAATTGTATGTTTTTACCATTTAATAAACATGCTGCTGAATATTTTGAAACTAATTTGACTGAGCACTGTTGCTGCCATAGTCAAGTTAGTTTCAAAATATTCTATGGCTTACCTGCATAGTTTTCTGGAGTGATAGTCAGAGAGTTCGATCGATCCCAACATGAGCGAGATGTGGGTGGGGTATAGGTAGAGATGGTCTATTTTCTAGACTGACCACTGTTGCTATTACTAAGTTTGGGGTACATACATTTGCATGTCCAAATTCTCCATATTCGTAACACAGAACTTGTTTCTTCTCATGTTTATGCGGGGATGATGGCTGTAGTGCTGATTGTGCTATTTCCTATGATACCACATTAAGGGTGTGTGCCTGCATTCCCCTGATCATCTTGACGATTTCTTGGAAAAGCTTGTCTTGTCTTGCGATCACATGATTTGATAATAAACCGCCGTGCAAGCACAGTGTTTGTCAAAGCATGTACGTAGGCATGTACAATGAATTGACACCTGTCCTCGTTGTCCTCCTGATAACCTTTACGGGCCATTGTCCAGAATCCATGATTATTGTCTCGCCAGACTTTTGACGCAGATTCTCAAGCTCACACTTGAGACTCTCCTTCTCTTTCACTGAGACGAAATGCACGTTCCATGGGATGTACCCATCGCAAGGGTGAATATGTTACACATGATCATGCAACAATTCATGCTTTGTGCAACTCTCCTCACGTTCAGGCAAGGTAGAGGTGAATTTTTAATGCTATTCTTGATGCTGGTCAAAATCTGGCTAGTGTTAGAGAACTGATCCAGTGCTTGCATCTGATGACCCAGATTTCCCATGACTGCATCGAGAGATTTGAGATCGTTTAAGGTCCAGTAACACTGGATGGTGGTATAGAGCGTGAGTCTCTCTAAACAATCCATAATGGAGTAGCAAAATGGTGACTGTTTCAATTACTTTCAAAATTGTCAGATCAGAGATAGTAGATCTGGAGATTTATCTGTGCAATTGTTCTTATCTGATTTGTATTTGAAGGTTACGCTTCCAGAACAGCAAACAAATTCGATACACTTGATTAGTGTGTCAGAAATTCACTTTATGGCTTGTCGAAAACTATGTGATATTTCAAAAAATTTCATAAAACTTACATAGCTTGTTTAACCTTATTAATCTGTCCTAAGTTCCTGGAACATGCTCGCCAGTTAAATAATCAGGACTTTCTTTAACTTACTTGTGGCATCAGTCAGAGTCAGAGATTCACTGGTCAGGACTGGGCCTGATGACCTAAAGATTACAGACTCGGGGGAAAGGGAATTAATCTCCAGGTCACATCAAGTTCCCATATTTGCGGGGTGACACATCTTATTTTATCTGAAACCAAATTCTATATCACTGAGCAAACCGATTGCTTTGATTTTTTAATCAGAGTTGCTTAGGATGTCGTCTACACCTGTTGGTGTGTCTGCTGACCTGACTAGTTGCTTGGATGTGTTGGCACCATCCGGATTGATTTTGAGTATGCCAAGTGCCTTGACATCTTCCACACCCAACAAGTTTCACGACATATATCCAAGTGTCACATTGATTACAGCCTTTTGCTCTGAGTGTCACTTTGGATCGTCCTTTAACTGATAGATAATTGTTTCATTCTGTACAGAGTAAATTTGAGAATTGTCGGTTTCAGTGTGCAATCACATTTGATTTTCCGATATTCACACAAACTGATCAGAGTTTTTTGCAACCCGAGTCAACTCATTTGTGTCTTTCTTCCCCATTGATGACGGTAATGACTATCCCATCATAATGACTTTTATATAATCATTATCTGATCGTGAGTTACTGTAATTACTACTACTGTTTAAGATTTTGTCACTGACACAATGAACTGTGAAATGAGGACTTTGCACTGCACATTTCTGAACTCGCGATATGTCCTCGCTGTTTGGAGACCATGCATTGCTTGTCTTTAGCAGGCTATGCTCCTTTACGATGTGCCCATTCCTTTCCATAACCACACATGATACATTTATGTTTCTGTGTTGGCGGTCCTTTTGTCTTGTGCATTAGCCTTAGCTTGGACCAGTCATAGCGCCTCATTTACGTTCATTAACAAAGCTTGTTTGTCACAGTTTTCTATAGTGTATCTGTATTTCATGAGCTGGTCCTTTAATGAGTGCATTCTTCTGTAATCTACTATTAAATGTCTACATTGCGATAGCATCCCGATGTGCTCATTCAACTGTGTAGTTTTCGAGTGGACAACATCTCACTTGCCCCGATACATCTGGATAACAGTCGTAAAACTTATGCGATCCTTGTGGCATTTCATGGAAAAGCTTATATATGAGATACACCTCATTCGGTGTTGTTCTAAGATTGACTTTAACATTTTTATCAGCTCGGTCAAGTGTCTGAATCTTGTACTTTGCTAGTGTGCTCGAATGTTGTTCTGCTGATGTTGACATAACGACCTCAACTTCAGGGAACCGGCTGTATTCATCTATCAGTAGGAAGAGGTAAAGGTCTGAAGAGACTGGTCCTTTGAAATCCACTGCTAATTTCTGTCAATTAAGGTCAGGTAATGTGGTCGGTTTAAGCGGTTCTGCGTGGTAGTGGTTTCGTCAAGCTTGACTTGCTACACATGTGTCAATGAATGTTTTTGTCATTTCATCCATTCTGGGAAACCATACTCTGGCTCTCAAGTACTGCTTAAGTACATATTAGTGAGAGAGGTAATAGCCTCACACTGGCCTCCGTCACAGGAAAATGTGGATTTTGTCAAACCCTGATGTCCTTAAGTTGCTCTTGCAATCACATGTGCTTGCAGGGATTGTCGCACTGCTATGCGACTGCCTCTCATTACATGGGTTTTGATAACTGAATGGTTGAACATCGCTACGATCTGAGATTTGTCCATGAAGAATGGCTGCTTTTGACATGGTTAAGTTGTCAGCGTCTTTGGTTGCTTGTTGCATGATCTTAATGGATACCACATCCGGTAAATCATGCATGCTTACTGCATTTATGAATAACTTCACACCTTTCTGAATGACTACATCATACTCGTCTGCTGTATACTGTGGTAATGGTAGGTAGGGTGACGACTATTAAAATCACGAAGGTCCTCTCTCGCAAAAGGTAGATATGCGCATGCTCCGAAATGACATCTATTGTATTTCCAGAGGTAATATGGACGATCAATTAACTGTTAAATTGCTACATTTTTAATCAAACTCTTTCCATTTTCTAAGAAGAATTATGAAGCCTACGTAACCACTTAAAAGGAACATATCATACATTTGGCATATGGTCAATATAAATGCCTCTACACCTCTATTACATCCTCCCAGAGTTGTGTCACGCATGTGGGGTGGTGGTGGCTGAGATTGACTGGATAAGAAATTATCCTAAATATTTGGACTAGGCCTAGACAACAACGTATTTCTAGTAAATTTTGAAATATCTAAACTTGTACGATTGCTTTGGAATTGTTGACTCAGATCTGTCGATGAAATATATGAAGTCATAATCAAATACGTCACATGTAGGCGGGTGTAACAAACGTAATGGACAGAATATAATCGCAATGCTGGAATAATCCATCAGGTGTAAGTCTTTAATCGGTTTACTATTTAATAAATATTCTGTTGAAAATTTTGAAACTAATTTTACTGGACGCAGTTGCTGCCATAGGTCAAATTAATTTCAAAATATTCAACAGTTTAATAGTATAGTTACCTCTACATTAGGATTCTGGGATTTTAGTGTTTCTATAGATCCCAATAAGGGCAAAGCGTGATCGGAGCCTAGCTAGAAATGGGCGGAGCATAGCAAAAACTGGGTTCATCCGTTGAGGATTAAATAATTACTGCTGTTAGCACATTGTATACCTCCATTTTTCCTGAGTTAAAAAAATATGACTGCTTTGAAATTGAGCTAATGTAGATACTGGACTTTCCTGCTGAATGCGTATTTATTATACAAGTTGGAATCCAGCTGATTGACTGAATATGCGCTAGAATTCTCACTCTGGTGCTGGACTTCAATCCCCACTCCCTGCCATTAGTGGGTTACGGAGTAAACAATTAAAATATCGTGTGGATGCTCTAGGTCTATAGGAGACGGGTCAATTTTGACACTGCATGCTTTCTTTGTTGCAAACAGACCATTTACATAATCAAAGTCAACTTGCATTTTAAAGCAGACATTCAATACAAAACCGTTTTTCTTCCTTAACATCCATCCCTACCTTGGCCCCAGACCCCAGCGATTTAGCACCATGAACACTCCACCGACCCCACCCCACCCCACCTCACCTCGCCCCCACCCAACCCCCCTCACCATGGGCCATGCATGGAGCATCTTCTCAGAGCTAGGATACAAGATTAAATGAACATGTTTTGGCAGTTTTATTAGTTTAGCTTCAACAAATTATGGACCACATCTTACATCCACATCATGCATGTGACTACAGTCTGATCCAATGACAAATGCGCATTCATCTATGCGGTCTTCATTTCCATTACATATGAGATTATCCATCAGAATTGGCCCAGTACCTTCCCCGAATACACCATGATCGAAAACGTGCCGTGCACCAGTCGTCCTGTTAATAACATAATAAATTAAATGTCACAAATCAGTATCATTATAATGAACAAGCATACCAGCATAAGAATCATTAGTACCGATTTAGTGAATAAACTCCCTTTATAACATTTGTAAAATCGTATGATCGTGTACATCCCTCTTTCCTCTGCGCGTCCGTGTGAGCGATCATGCCTGTGCGTGTTCCATCTACTCAGCCACCCACACACCCATCCATTCATCCACCCACCCACCCACCCACCCACCTACGCACACACCCACCAACCAACCAACCAGCCAAACAACCAAACAACCAACCAACCAACCCACCCATCCACCCACACATCCATCCATCTATCCATCCGGCCAGTGAGGTAGCGCCATCCTTTTATTCACGATTATAGACAACTCTTGCCGAAACAAACTCATGACACGTCGTCTATCCATAATTTATTTTATTAGAACTAAGTTTATGGGTGTAGGTAAAAAATAGCCCAGATATGGTCAAATTTGTTGTCTTTCAAGGGCGATAACTTTGGCAAAAAGGGACGGGTTTTGCCCAGATGAAATCATGACACGTCACCTCTCCTTAATCTATTTCACTAGCATAAAAATTGCAAGGATAGGTTAAAAGGTTTCAGAGATATTGCCCACACACAAATATTCTGACAAATTTTAGTCTTTCAAGTGAGATAACTCTGGTGAATAAGGACGAATTTTGCCGAAATTAAACACGAATCTATTCGCTGAAAACAAATTGTGAGTGTAGATTAAAAATGTAACGAGATATGGCCTAGACACGAAATGGACAGATGGATGGAAGGATAGGGATATAACTCTGGCGAATAAGGGCGAATTCTGCTAAATCAGACACATCATCTATCCCTGCTCTAATCGCTGCGAGGCTAAAAATGTTCCAAGATATCAAACAGGAAATGAAACAGATGGATGAACAGACAGACAGATGGGCATACAGACCGACAGATGGACTCATCACATAATACGAATGCACTTCGTGCATATGCCGCGATCCGGTATGTGTTAGGTGCCTATCGCAGATATCTGACAATGTGATGTATTGAGTACCCGCCTGCAAGGCATCGCAGAAGGTCCCCTCGCTGATCGGTGAATATTCGTGTTGAATTGGTGCTGGGAGTCCCGCACTGGGGAAATTTCTGGCACAGTCAGTGAGCATGCATGCAGTTCTCCTATCATATGATGCTACTTCCATATCAAGGGAGTGCTGATCGTCGGATGAAGGAGACTGAAATGCATGTGTGTTGAGGGTAGGTATGGGTTCGCTTCTCGTTCGAGCCCTACATCGGGCGCCACTTATAGCTTGCGGCTGTATGCGCTGGTCCATTCTGCTGCTCCGCTTCATTGTACCGCATCTACAGGATGCGCGGGATGGCTGGTGATCTGTGCTTCTCGGGGTTATGGATCCCGTATCGCGAAAACACAAAGACCGACTTCTAGAGCTGGTGAAACAAAAACGTTCCAGTGGGGCTGTGCGATGATTGACACCGAGATTGAACCTCACCATCTCGTCCCAACTATATGTGTCACCGGTATGACGGTCCATGACTCAATTTAGGAGCCTAGACATGATAATTAAAAATAAATACTATACAAACAATGGTACTCGTTTGTTAACACAAGAGAGAAAATATACAGGAGATAGAACTCAGTTGGTGTCTTGTTAACATGGATTGTAGTTCATGGGCTATCGCGGGTCATTCCGGCACAAAGTACCTGCTCATCGCGCCACACGTGCATGACGAAAGAGGGGGCTGGTTAGCTCCGAGTCTCGGGGTTCCGGATCCCGTGGGACATCACTCCGCGAAATACATAGACCGGCCCCCTAAGGCCGGTGGAACTCAATTTGTTCCAGGGGGGCCATGCGACCATTGCCGCAAAAATTGAACTGCATGGTGTCAGCCCAACTATTTGTGTCACCGGTATGTCTTTCCATATCAATTTAACTATGGAGAATGATATATATATTTAAAGGAAAATAACAGTTTGTCAAACAAGGGTAGATTGTCTGACAGTAAATGAGCATATACTATAACACATAAAGTAGAGCTAGCTAATGTACTTTGTACATGGGGTCGCCGGAGGTACCACACAGACTCGTAAATCTGCAGAGGTATTGGTGAAAGGGAGGCATCCGCATAAAGAGGGCACTGATTAACTTAATATAAGCTATTATACCGACATGATACAAATGAAAAGACTCTTGATGTTGCGAGAGGGATATGCCTCATGTGGGCTCTTGCCACCCAGATGCTACATATTAGTGAGAGAGGTAATAGCCTCACACGGGCCTCCGTCACAGGAAAATGGCTTCAACGCCGAAGCGGAGGAAAAGAGCTGGCAAAAAGGGCCACTCTTTTGTTCAACAAAAATGCTAGATGAAAAAAACCCATCCTAGTGAAACTATAATTAAAGTGATGCATACTGGTTTACGGTAAGACAGAGCTAGTGATTCCCGAAGGATTCACAAGTCCCCATCTTATGTTATTCTAAGATACTGCATTAGTAGGTGCCGCTTGTATTTATGCGGGCCCTTTGCTATTCCTATCCTACCATTTAGGTTTTAGAGACAAGAACTAATTTTGGTCACGAGTGGCAGAAATTCCTACCTACCATTGAAGATGATTGTTCAATGGGCGCAGATGCCATGCTTCCCGTAGGTTATCTTAAAAAGCATCTACCTCCAAGGACAGCAAGCGTACATGTTACTTTGCAACACATCTGAGCTGGGTAAGAATCCAAATGTCCTGCTCCGCAACCACATAAAACATCACTGGACGATGGCTACATTTTACACAAGCAATTTTAGTGACTGACATATCGTTACGGTGGGGGTAGAGAGACGAATATCCAGCGTGCGCATCCTTCCCGTAAGGGTGTTGCAGATTCCAAGATCATACCCAGACACTACAATGAGTTGGGTGGATATGCGCGCCTTGTCCATCACCAATCCTATGGACCTAACTATTTACCTGCCATTAGGTTGAGCTCTCATGTTTGTACTATGTATAATGTTCTAACCCATACCGTAGAAGATTACTAGCATACCCTTCATCGAGGGGGAGTAAGTAATCTTCTGCATTATTATTATCGGTTAGATATGATATAGTTGGGGGTGCCTCGAGTAAATCATTATATATTCATACATTGAGCCAGTCTTTTTAAAACCATTATTTAAAATGTACCTTACAACAACCTCCCAACACTTTGAAAGTTAATATCTCCAAACCCTACCTCTGTACAAATCCCTACCCTATCTTTACATCCAACCTGTTAGGTGTTGAGCATCGGATAGATCGGTTTCTAATTTATTTTAAATAATAGCTCTAAAATCAGTTTCGCATAATACCTCAGTCAAATCATTCTCTATGTCTATCGTTTAACTTTTACAGGTCCTGGCTCCCACTTGAGACATTTGTAAATTTTATATTTTATTTAAATAATCATTGTTTGTATTCATTTTACATATATTTAGTTTATATTTTTTTCACTTATTCGGATGTATATTATTATTATCTGTATATTTATTGTTTGTATATTTTATCGTTTGTATAGATTTAATGAAACTTTATTTTATTAAAGGTACTGTGTCACACCAAGTAGGCTTAAATGAAAAATAATAGCAAACTTACAATATTCCAGGCATATATATTTATATTTTTATGGAATTTAATGGAATATGAAATGATCTTCCATGTTGGGCGCCCTATTATTGAAGTTGAATTGTGCATAAAAACTATGCAACGTGGATAAGTTTTATTTAAAATGTGTAGGGTGTGCCTCGTAAAATAGTGGAACAGCCATTCAATAAGAAGAAGGGCTTCCCCAGTCGCAAAGTATGTTACAACGCATAAACAAATCTCTCGTGAGAGCGACGAGGTTATGCTACATATTTTCTTCTCCTACTCTCGTGTTTTAGCGTGTTCTCATGTATCAACTTCTTAGTGACATCTTCCTATTGAATCATATGAAGATATTTGTGCGCCAGAATAAGAAAATTCAACAATATTTACGCGATTGGACACGGAAAACAATCCCGTGTAGTCATCCGATATGTCACTCATGCAGTCATATGATCTGTCACCCATGCAGTCCATCAGTCTGTCACACAAGCAATCATCCTATCTGTTACTCATGTAGTCCGTCACACATGCAGTTATCCTAACTGTCACTCATGTAATCATCTGATATGTCACTCATGTAGTCCATCTGATCTGTCTCTCATGCAGTCACCTGATCCATCACTCATGTAGTCGGTCACCCATGCAGTTGGTCTAGCGGGCAGTCGGTAGGTTTGTCGTTTAGTCTAAAGAGCAGTGGTTTGATCAGCCTGTCCATTAGTCCATTACTCATGCAGTCATCCAATCTGTCACTCATGCAGTCAGTCCGTCATCTGTACTGTCACTCATGCAGTTGGTCGGTCAGTTGTTGGTCAGTCATTCGGTCGGTTGGTCAGCCTGTCCATCAGTCCATCACTCATGCAGTCATCGGGTTTGATGTGATCCGATCTATCACTCATGCAGTTGGTCGGTCAGTCGGTTGGTCGGCCGGCCTGTCTGTCAGTCCATCACTCATACAGCTATCTGAGCTGTCACTCATGCACTCTGTCAGTCCGGCACTCATGCAGTTGGTCATCTGATCTGTCACTCATGCAGTCGGTCTATCGGCCTGTCTGTCAGTCTGTCACTCATGCAGTCATCTGCTCTCTCACATCCCATCAGTCATCACTCATGCAGTCGGTCATCTGATCTATCACTCATGCTGTCAGTCGGTTGATCAGTCGATCAGCTGGGCATCATGTCCGTCATTCAACCGATCAGTCACACCTACAGTTCATCACTCATGCAGTCTGTCATGCGATCTGTCACTCATGCCACCAGTCAGTCATCTGCTCTGTCACTCATGCAGTCGGTGGATAAGTAATTTTGGTCAGTCATTCGGTCAGTGGGTTGGCCTGTCAGCCTGCCCATTAGTCTGTCACGCATACAGTCATCAGATCTGTCAATAATGCAGTCTGTCAGTCCATCACTCATGCAGTCAGTCATCTGATCTGTCATTCATGCAGTCAGCCGGTCATCTGATCAGTCACGCATGCAGTCGGTTGGTCGGTCAGTCGGTTGGCCTGTCTGTCAGTCTGCCACTCATACAGCAAGCTGTCACTCATGCAGTCGGTCAGTCCGTGACTCATACAGTTGGTTATCTGATCTGTCACTCATGCAGTCAGTCGTTCAGTCTGTCAGCCTATCTGGCAGTCCATCAATCATGCAGTCATCCGATTGGTCACTTACGCATCCCATCCGTCCATCACTCATGCAATCGGACATCCGATCTGTCACTCCAACAGTCAGTCACTCATCCGATCTGCCAGACATGCAATTGGTCGGTCATCGTATCTGTCAGTCATGTGGTCTATTGGACATTGTCAAAAAGTCACCCTCTCCATCAGCTCCCATATCCATACCGCATCTACTTGTAATTTCAAGGTGGTCTGAGATGAGTTCATGAAAAATCAGGATATGATTGTTTTTCATATTGAAAGTCCAATAACGAAAATACTACAATATTGGTAAGACACGCTTATGAATGAATGGTAGTTGCGATGCCCATTTTCGTAATAACTGCAATAGTTTGCAAACTATTGTGAACGCGTTACGAAAACTGATAACGTAAGCCACTTCACTTATACCGGTGAGCATTACCAGTATTGTTGGCCAGTTTATGGCTACTTTGCCTATTTTAAGCTAGCCTATCATTTAATTTAGTCGTTATTAGTATTTACTGACGATGCATCTATCTAATAACAATAGCTAATTGACACCAATTGAAACCGAACGTGAAACAAAACATGTCACGTGATAGGAGGGATCTCCCTGGATGAATATTTATGAGATGCCCACTGAATACAATATAAACTAGATGGATAAGATCAGTAATGGCTGTAAAAAGGCGATATCTGATGATCACGGTAATGGTGGAATTACATCGTTTTATTGGCGGCATTGTGCAAATATGAACTTCTCTTGACATAGGGAGGAGATAATGTATATAGCCTAGAGACTGATTTGCAATAATGAAATACTGTTACAGAGCAGCTTTAAACAAAAAAGTTGTGAAATGACTCGTATTGCTTTAATTGAAGAAACTCTGAAAGAAACCTGAGACTATATCCCGTCCAAGCCCTTTTTCAACTTAGGCTGACATTTTTTTTCTCCAAATATTGTGCGGCCGCTCAAGACCCGTTAAAAATGTAATCGGTAGTTATTTCCCTAACACGATTGAAAATTTATTCGCTGAACTTTGTATGACTCCGATGATCGTTACACGCACTCAGAGGTGTTTAAAAGCTTGACTAGTTAATTTTAATCTGTCAGGGTAATAAATAACTGATTGTCCTGACCCTATACATAGACCCGTGTGCATTGTCTTGGCTAAAAGAGATGAGGTTCAGAAGTTTGACAATGATCAACCCGTTAGACTAATGGAGACGTCTTCCACAATTGTCCCTCTTTTCACACATTTACACAAAGGCGGCAACGATCAAAGGAAAAAAGGTGATAATGATGCAAATTAGTTGGTTGCTCTGACACGGCAACTACTTTTCACAGGCGACCAGCTTGAGACTCCTCTACTGACATGACCGTATTATTAGCAGAATACATGGTTATTGTATTTTTGATGGGAGAACATCGTCGTCATCAGAGTGGTGTCTGCAATTCACCTTTCCAGAGTATCCATCCATCATCTGACCTCATATGACGTCATAATCAGCTCAGCGTGTGTATGATGAGGTCACAATCATTACATCACAAAGGGTTCCATATAGACGTCATCAAATCTCAAAATCTTCGACAAGCTGTATGAATTGAATGTCTGTAATTCTTTGCTATTTAATAAACATGCTGTTGAATATTTTGGAACCAATTAATGCCTTAGGCAGATACAGCACCCAGTCAAATTAGTTTCAAAATATTACACAGTTTACCTGTGAAGCTTTTTGAAAATTGATAGTCAGGTGTAGAGCGGATCGACCGGACGGGTACTGACCATCCCAGGGAAGCTGGGTACCGAACGGTCACTCCGGATTCGATCCAAGCACGCCCCCCCCCCACCCCCATGGTAGGATAGTACGTGTACATAAGCCCTATGACAGAGGTTATCGTTAAAATCGGCGAAGTCCTATAAAACGCGTGGTGGGCATGCGCGTGCGTTAGAGCTTCCCTGACAACACGGAATTTGGAAGCGAGTGCATGCCTATAGTGTACTGAGTGAGTACTCGTAAAAACCTTTAATTTTTCCGTTCTCGTTGTTCTTGGTACCGATCAGGGCCAGAATAAAACGAGCTTCCTAGAACTGTTAACTATTTTAAGATCTGCGCAGAAATCGCTGAGTTATCCTCGAAAATTCCGTTAAATTATCTTCAAAATATTGCTTTGACGTCGTAATTGCGTGTATGCATAAATAGATCTAGAATGTTCTGTGCACGTGATAAATACGTCACTGATCTAGCTGCACGCTGATTGGCTAGTGCTCGGCCGCTGATTGGCTGACGCACCCAGTGCTGACATCCCGGAGAGTATAAAAGGGGTGAAAAATCGATAATCAGGAGCATCTCCGGTGTGGAAGCTGGCCAGCGCAGGACCTCTGGACCATCAGGAGGACGGATGTAACTGCTGACCTACAAGTGATTCTCACATCAACCGGTGTCTTACGGATCCCGGCACATCTGCGGTGGTAGGATGTCCTCGGCTTCCACCAGTGTTTGTACACCCCCGGACGGCCATCCGGGGATAATAAACTAAATTTAAAGTTATACCTTCCGCATCCAGACTTTCCTGAGGGAGCTTTTTCCGAGAGCGGGCGCCGTGCGAGGCCAGAATGTGATTCTATGGAATGTTGAGCTTACGGTGATTCTTAGTGGATGACTCGCCAGATCTGCAAAACACACTGAAAAGTGGACTTCTATCTCCGCACTGCATGTCATGTGTGTTTAATTAACTTTTTGACCACAGTCTGGTGGAACTTTGCTGGGTGCGCCACAAGAGCTATGCGATGCATCCTGCACCGTGTGCCAAGTTATGTAACTGCCTAATATTATATACAGCCCTTTCACTGTCCTGAGTGTGCACCGTGTCTACCCTGTCTGGAGGAGTCAGCTTGCAGAGACCAGCCTGCGGAAATCGCTCCAGCTTCAGAGAACGTGTCGATTCGCACTATGAATATGTTAGCACCTCAATTTCAGTAACATAGTAGCCTGTTCTGTCCCAATGACAATTAGGTACTCAAGTAGCTATACTATTGTATTTTTAATTATTATTTCCGTATATGGTACTGATGATTAATAGGTACCTTACCGGTCTTAAGACCGGAATTTATCATTTCATTTTTACTGTGAATATTATCCTTCTTTACTGTAGGTGCTTTCAACTAGCCGCACAGTTTAAGTTTATCAATCTGTGATATTTAGCTACCTCATTTAATTATAATGTATTTATTGCATTGGTTAGTTGTATATGGCAGTTAGCCCTCCAGTTAATATGTTTTGTTTAACTGTAGAAAGATGTGGACCGCAGTACGCTAGGAAGTACTATACAGCCACAGATATATCCGCATCACACTATTCCCGCCATCATCAATTTTACACTGAGGTTGCTGACCGTGCTCTAGTTGTTTGAGCCCGGCATGTTCCCGACTAACCTTAATATTCAGCTTGATAGAATAGGTTAAAGTTGTTAGGGACAATTTCTTCATTTAGAGACATATAGTGTATGCCTCTTTGTTGCGGTAATGTAGCCCCACACTCTGGCAAGGTTGTGTAAAGTTGGCCAATTACCTATAGGGCCTTAAATATATTAAGTTATAGTCTCTTTCCACGATCCACCAGCCGCATGGCTTACTAATTGTTTGGACTTCCCATCAGCATATTGATTGGATCCGACCCTGTGAAACTATCGGAGGTTTCCGAGCAGTGATGGTTAATGTGCTGATTTACATACATCGCCCCCATATCTTCGGATACTTGTTAGCTAGATAACCCTGCCAATGAAGGAAGCACTGCGAAAACATATAGTTATAAATGTGAATTAGTTTATTTACCGGCCCGCAGTTTATTTGGACATATTGGAACTTAATCCTGGTGACAGGTCAACTGTTAGATCCGCGGTGACGGATGAGATGCGGATCTCCATCAAATTCATTGCAGTGTCATAAAGACATGTCAGGAATAAAAAATTGCTTCTGTGAAATGTAGCCACTGTCTAGGTGATGTTTTATGTGGTTGCGGGACAAGGTAGCCATGTTTTCATCGAATTCGGATGCCTTGTGTCGTAACATGTACGTATGCTGTCCTTGGAGGTAGAGGCTAATTCAGGCGACCTATGGGAAGCGAGGCGTCTGCGCCCATCGGACAACTGTATTGAAAGTTAGGTAGGAATCCCTGCCACTTGCGGCCAAAACTAGTTTCTGTTTCTAACACCTATATGATTGGTTAGACGGTAGCAGAAGGCCCGCATAAATAAAGCGGCATCTACCAATACAGTATCTTTGGTACTACATAAGATGATAACTTGGGAATTCTTCGGAAATCGTTCATCCCATTTTCATGTAAACCAGTATGCATCACATTAATTATGGTTTCACTCGGATCTTCATTTTTCTGTTGAACAAAAGAGTGGCCATTTTTGCCAGCTCTTTTCCTCCGCTTCAGCGTTGAAGGCATTTTCCTGTGACGGAGGCCCACATGAGGCACTTACCTCTCACAACAACAATATTTCTTCGTGTGTGTGTTAAAGGTATATTAGTTTCTATTAAACTACTTAGTGACTTCGTTGCAGATGTTTCTCTTGCGGGGATACCTCTGCGGATTTAAGAACCTGTGTGGTACCTCCGGCGACACCACGTGGAAAGAACACCAGATAGCTCTATGTTGTGTATTATTGTGTGCTCATTTACTGTCAAACGATTCACCTTATTTGTATAGTATATAAACATTTCTACTGTTTAATTATAAATTGTTCCATATCTTTAAATGAGTATGGATAGACATACCGGTGACACTAATAGTTGGGACAACACCATGTGGTTCAATCTTGGCGGCAATGGTCACATGGTCCCACTGGAACATCAATGTTCCACCGGCTCTAGAACTTGGTCTTTGTATTTCTCAGAGAGACGTCATACGGGATCCGCAAACCCGAGATCTGCAGCTAACCAGCCACCCCATTCACCGTGCATTTGCGGTGCGATGGGCGGAAACATCATAGTGGACCAGTACGTACCCCCACGAGCTACATCAGGGTGTTCAGAGATCGATCGATCCCAACACGAGCGAGGTGTGGGTAGAGCTTAGCTAGAGATGGGCGGGGCATAGCTAAAACTGGAAAGGTCCATTCTGCATGCTTAGATCAGTTCTGAGAGAAGAAATCTAAAGGGTTTCTTGTTTGCTACTCATTTTCCTCGAGTCAGGTTGCGGAGTGGCTCGTTCTCTCTCATCACCTTTGCAATACGTTATCATTTTCTTAGTGGACAAGATGTTTGAGGCAGAGATAGACGAGGGACATGGTTTAAGGATTGGATGCCACAAAGAGTAAGGGGAAACGTGAAGAAATCTTGATGCTTTAGACAGAAACAAGATCATCCAGTGATTGACGAGACATTCCAGTCGGATTAACCACTCGTGAACATCACCAATGAGCGAATAAAATGAAATGAACTAAATCTGGACACTTCTCTTGCTATTGGTGAGAACATGTTAGCTAAATTCATGGCTCAACTTCCTGTTCTCATACTCCGATGAAGAGTTAAGTGGTGACAATGGAAGTACTGAAAAGGAAAGTTAAAGTTAGTTACTCAATTTGCGTGGAAATTACATGGAAAACCTAAATGCCCACTTCCTTGTCATTTCACAGAGCAGAGACATCCAAATTACCGAGATGTTCTAATTTGAACTCGCTTCTGTTCTTTCTCTAAAATGACGACTATGGAGATAAGCGGAAAGGGAACAATGCAATACTGGTACATAAGTATCTAACCCAATCTTTGATAATGTTTCACATGACACAGTAGATGTCGAGTTAGTCGATGGGAATGATGCAATTTCATTTGCCAGGAAACGTCATACCTACGTTTGATAGTTATGACACGCACTCAATAAAATCACACGAAGGGCTAAGACGTGTAAAGGGCACTGTGTATCGAGAGTGTATCATGAATGGAAACAGACACCTACCAGTGAAGGATGGCATGAAGTGACGAAAATAAAAGCACACTGATTGAGTATCTGTGTGATGTTGACACCAGCCACCATGGCTTCATAGTAGATAAATGTATTTATCACTATGAAATTGTTGACGTAACCTCTTATAAGTAAGACCGAAATTCCATCCTTCTAGAATTCTATTCAATTTGAATTACAGTCCAGACCGCAATTCAGATTGCATATTATTGCTAGAGCGCAGTTCGTTATTCAGTTTATAAGTAGGCCTGTATAATATTTATGTATACGCATGCGCACATTAGACTTGCCGCCTATGGCTTAATCTGCGGCATCTAATATTTACCCTATAATGCCTGCTCCTGTCCAATTTCGAACTACGGACTACGAATTTCGGTCTTACTTATAAGAGATGCTGAACCAAACACATTCAGCTGTTTCATGGAACTCATATCACAGAAGAGTAACATTCAAGGATAACTAACCTCGTCTCTTGATATCTATTCAGGTGGTCTAATATATCACTCATAAACTGTGCAGGTGGTTTTAAGCTTTTTGTCATGGCGCTAAAGAAAGATACTTATGCTTTAGTAGCGAAATGTTGGTACATTTTTACACCATATGATGGCACTCATGATTTACTTTTCAACCAATCAGAAAAAACCTAGTGTATTTGCCTCGGTGTATACATTTAGTCATAGAGGCGCCAGCTAGAGTTTGACAATGTGGTGTAAAAGCAATCATACAGCTAAGCTGTTGAATATTTTGAAACTAATTTGACTTGAAGTTGCTGCTGCCTTAGCTTCCAATCAAATTAGTTCCAAAATATTCAACAGGATGAGTATTACACAATAAAGAATTTAATGCATTGGTACATGGCATCACACACTATCGCTTGATCTCTGTTCAACATTTACGCGATATTACAAACTACATAATTGTGATACAGATAAGGCAATGTGACAGGATATGAATGATATCCTATCTACATACCATAATTTATCGGTGCAATACAGCATTGGAGATAAGATTAGCATCCCTGTCATATTCTTGCTAACGACACAGATATTTTTGTCCTTCTTGTGCTCTTCTTTTGGCTCTATAGACCACAGACATTCCATGAGGAAATATAATGGTGAAGTGATTCACATCGACGCAACTGCATTGAAGTTAGGGAACAAATGTATTGGCGTGTTGGCTGTTCACGCGCTATCAAGGTGTGAGATACCTAACCATTCGGTAGGTTAGATAAGTCATTTTACAGTAACTCATGGTCATGGTCAATCATTTAACACTGTATGCATTTAGGTTCATTATTATTCCTGTAACCAATGTACATGAAAGGGCATACAAATTTGACATGTTTAATAGTGCTTATATTCTTACCTCTATTTACCTCAGATGACCGTTCACGGCCTGAAATTAATGTTTATGCATGATTGTCCTTATTATAACCCAGATTTCCGCAATCTTTGTGCCATTGCTTTGAATTTGATACCAAACCTCATATGAATACATTGAAAACCATATTCGATATTCGCAAAAAGGGCGTGGCTAATGACGCCATTAAAAAGGGGCTCAAGGATGCCATTGGGGGGGCGGGTGGTATCACCCGTCAGATTCCTAGACTATACATCCCACCTAAAGCAATAAAACTGTAAATTGTACGCGACTTTACCCGTATGTCCAAGTTCTCCTGGACTATTACAAGTAACCTGGTAACATAAATTCGTATACCAAAAAATTGTAAAAGACAAATAGTTATATGAAGATATAAAAAATACATTCTCAATCTATTTTCTCGATATGTAATTAAAGGTGCATATTCACAGCAGAATGGTTGAAAATAAAAGGATTAAAATTGTGTACTTTTAGAGGCTTAAATCGTGTGCCTATATGTAATGAAACAAAATAAATCTTAACATATGATGATTTCATTATGCATAAATTAATATAATTTTATTAGTAGTAAAATTGAATTAGAGGCACGAGTCCCTAGGCCCTAATTCAGATTCACAACTAAAAATACGAAATTAATTTATACGGAATGAAATCATCATATTGAAGATTTTGATGCCGTGTATATCTTCAAGATTCACTATTAGTTATATGCTATTATCTTCACTCGTCGACTCGTAATTCTTTTCTGTTTTGGGTAAAGCTTGTATGAGTAGTTGCTGCGACAACTAACTTCACCGAGAACACAAAAGATGGATATCCGCTCGCCTCGTCACTAGTTGTATTTGAACGATATTTGTATTCGATATCCGGGCCTGATCTGACTGTATCTCAGAGATTGAAGGTACATTACGGTGGTCTTCCGTAATGTTCAGAGTAAAGATAACAAACTTGTGCCTTGAATTATCAAGGTGATGACTTTAATTCTACTGCTAACTGTACACAAGAATAGATGACTTGTACTGTCATAAAATAATAATACTCTTTTACATAAATGAAAGGTAACTATTTATTTAACTATCTAATTCTAACTCACGCTCCTAACCTATACCAATTTTACCGATCGAGCTTTTCTACCACAAGTTTCTGACCAAATTTTTCCGACCCAGTGTTTTCGACCTCTATCAAAACTCTAAGTCCTCCTTTTATACTCTACTAGCTCCCGTTACCGCGTTCAGAATCCCATCCGCCATCCCGTGATCATGACGTTCCCCTTGCCCCAAACCACTTCCGGAAACGACACCACACTGAACGTGGTCCATTCGGTTCGCGCCGGTTCTGACTGGATGCGATCTATCAGCTTCTATCAACAATTACTTGTTTCTGATAATTAGCTCGTCATAGCTCTCCGTCACGTGGTGTATATACGCATCCTTTTCTAACAGGATGTTATGTCATTAACCCTAGTCTGTTCAAGTCCTCTTCCTTGCTTTTAGGCCTATGCCTGTAATCTAGGAAGGTTAATAGCACTGGAGCTATATGAGCTCATCACCAGCTGGTGTTGTTGTGCTGCTATATCGAGTTTCGGGTCAGTCAGTTCGTCGTTATTCGCTCATTATACTTAACTCTTCCCATCGATTCCCATCGCGTTCTACTTGCTTATTATTTTGTAAACCTTTGTTCTAACCAACTGTTGAATACTACCAACTACTTGCCGATCCCATGGCAACCACTTTCATCCCTAATTCATCCTTTTACCGACAGATATCATCCAGCCAGCACCGCCGACCTTCCACCTACTTCATTACATTTCCAGTCTTAACACTATTCTAGTTTCCATACCAGTTTCGTATCTGCATCATCGCTGGTGACGTCATCCAGTCATCCAGTGCAAACACTACTACTACTCTACTCTCAGTTTCTATACTAGTTTCACATCGGCGCACTCAGTGCCCTCAGTCACTCAGTGACTACTACTACTCTGTACACTACCAATACCATGTTATCCCTTCTCAGCTCACCTGGTATTTTCAAAAGATAATAATTTCTACTAAGGTCTTACTTATAAATATAAGACGTCCATCGGGTCATGACTCCCACTAGACAATCCGATATCTACAGATGCCCACCAACCGAAGTTAATTAACCACCTCTTAAGGCCTTAAGGGTGTGTTAATTAACTCGTTGTATAACATCAACAACAAAACTACACCATACCAGCGGCTCCTCGAACGGATAACATCCAACACCCAAACGTACAATTCATACGAATACGATCGCCTATACATAAAGCATTGTAATTAGGAAATACGATCGCCTATACATAAAGCATTGTAACTAGGAAATACGATCGCCTATACATAAAGCATTGTAACTATGAAATCGGCTCTACACCAGGAATGGAGTATCATGCATGGACCACCCATTCCCAGCACGACTATACATACATACTTGTCCGGATACCCCGGAAACACATTAAAACCTCATTAAACCGTGGACGTAACCCGCCACACGCGTAGCTTAACAATAAAAGTGAATAATCAATACAGCAAATTCATTACAGGTCATATAATAAGTCCTACGCAAAGTTCATATATAGTTCAATTATACCGGATATATAGTACATCACCATACAGTGTTCCACACGCAGCAAATGAAGTTGGTCCCACAACGTCACATGGATATGTCCAATCGAGCCACACCCTCGTCAGGATCCACCACATCGTCATACCGTTCCATTTCCACCCAGTCGGCAGCCGTCGGGTCGATCTCAGTCCTCGGAATACCATTAGGCGACGACCCGGTTGCCAACCCCAGCGGCTCCGGCATCACTGCAGTTTTCCGGGGCCGCGGGGCCTGAATCGCTGGTGCAGTAATATGAATGGCGGTGTGTTTATCACTACTATGGGCCGCACGTGGCTTGCATTTTAACCAATTCCACATGCGCGAAAGTAATCCACATTTGTACAACACAATACAATGGTGCTAGCGGCACATACTTAGACTTCTGCAAATGATCCCATGGTTGCAGCTTCAAATGCTCCACTATCATGGATTTATCTAGAACGCCGGTCACATCCAAGTGGGGCATTTCAATGGCCAGGCTAACTCGAGTGTACGTCCGACTGTAAGATGCCACCGGCTCGAATTGCCAACCCTTCCCGCTATAACCACATTTTCCGGACATCAACGCATACACACCATTACCTACGTCACATCTGTCTGTCAGTTTTCCATCACAATGAATTTCCATAGTTTCACCGAAGGTTTGCAAAACTACCCCGATTTTCCTATTGGCAAATAATCTACTTGCGGTTACGTTGGATTCAGACAGTTGAATATTGCAATTTCTATCGGTTGTGTTCGTTAATATGCTTACTATGCAGGGCACGTGGGTCTTGTCGACCCTTAGCTGACCCTGACACACCCTAGGCCCTTTACCTCTACACCCAGATACCGTAAAATACCATCCAGACTTGGTGTCCAGGCCAATGCTGGTTCGACCCAGCTCTACCTTCATATAATAACCCTTTTCCGCCATCGGCTCGGCCCATGAATGTAGCCCATACTCTATGTACCTTCCTCCGTCTATCAATGGTAACGTCGCAACATAATGTAATTTAGAATCGTCTTTCCACAAGGGGTATACTATCACGTTCCTATAGTACCATTGGTATGGACGTATCAACCGATTACCCACACCGACCTGCTTAGAAACTGATCCCAGGTCAACGGGACTGAACAGTTCCTCAGTCAATCTCCCCAACTCTAGCGACGCAGTTTGTCTATGAAATTGTTCAGCCGATTTTTGGTAGTCATAAACCACATACTCAGCAGAGTCAATTATATGCCCCAGGCGTACCAGGGCGAACAATTCATTCTGTCGTGTTTCGTGTATACGTAATATCTTGCTCATATTCCCCGTTACCTCCGCTAGACTATCGCCCAATTCATTTATGTGGTCCTTATTCATATTAATATCATGGAATGCCAATTTCACATGGGATGATAATTTATTAGCAAAATGTACTACTCTATTAACATTACCCATTGCTGTCTTTACCACTTCACGTAGAGCATCCATGTCCCCCGAGGTAGCGGTCCCGAATAACGACGCTGCTATGTCCCCGACAAAATTAAACAATCCCCGTTTCTCCCTACGGTGTGTTCTCTTTACCATCGTCTGCTGTGTTTTTATGGCGATCTTTCGCACTCCTCTTATTCTATGCTGGAGGCCAAATATATCCGCGCTGCTTAAGAATGAAGTCTTTCGACTTATATCAGCCACTACACTAGCCATTTGGGCTAATCTTCCCATGAAATCACTCGGTAAATATGGATGGTCTATGGAAACTATCACCGTCCATTCCGCTCTTATTACTGATACTGATTCCGGTTTGGTTATCATAATACCGTTCGGCAATCGGTGTACACTGGAATCCTTACACATACCTAACACCATACTAAACACCACTACGGCTATGCTCAACTTAAATGCATACATGATGCCAGACTACCGCGACACTCTATCGATACTAAAATTTAAATTTTTATTGAATATGCGATGCTACACTAATACGATGCTTACTGGCATAGAGTATAAGTTAGAATGATCATTATCTGCGGCTATGTCGCAGTATGACTGCATCTATACGATCGATGAAGTCATCGTATAGAGCACGCCCAAAAGCACCGATCCTGAGTCGCTTGGTGTTATTTTCGACATCAGGCATATGACTGCGCTTGCGCAGAAAGTATGGATGTGCTGGCAGCGTTTCCATTGGCTCCGGCACACTTTCGGGTAACTCCTCCGATGTGTCCATCATCGCGTCAGGAGTAATCACGTGAGTTTCGGTTGGTGACTCACGGTTTCGATATCCACTTGTACCGGGTTGACCGATGTTATTATCAACCCTCCTACCCACCTTGCTCACCCTTGGTTCATCGTTAGAAGCGGGCCGCTTCCTACGATTCATCCCACTAGGGGTCGCACTCTTGCCAGCTACCGGCAAGGTTTCAGACTCTGGGGTCTGCATCACCCTCGGATGATGGCTAGCTTTCGTACCTTTTGTGGGGTTACGAACAGGGCGTGGTCGTACCTTGTCCCAGCACATCTCTGAGTCGACTACGCGTAACTTGGCTATATTAAGTACACGCACCTTCCCAGTTCTCTGATGTCGGACATGAGCCACTGGCCCGTTGATCTTAAAGATCTCATATTCGGGGTCACTGCGAGAGGTCAATTTCATCCTCTCCTCAGCTTTTACTACCACCGAATCCCCTACCTTGAATACGCCAGCGTTTGCACGCTTGTCAATTTGTTCTCGGTGAATCTCGCGAGACTGTGCCGTTTCACTACGAGCACGTAGCAATGCATTATTGAGACACGTCAGCCTCTCACTAAGATCCTGCGAAGCATCTACAGGAATCGCAAACGGAAGTCTTGCTCGTCGACCATACGTCAGATAGAATGGCGTATATCCGGTCGTGGAATGACGAGTACTGCGGTACGCTGTCAATGCGGCACCCAACTCGTCTTCCCATGTACGAGACGCGTTATTCACCCCTTTCTGGATTAACTCCTTAAGAGTTCGATTGAACCTCTCGGTACGTCCATTGGTCTGTGGATGGTATGGACTCGATCGCCTATGATCTATACCGTGTTCCTTAAATCGTTCCTCCAGAGATTTAGAACAAAATTCTTTTCCCTGATCAGTTACCACTATTTCAGGGACACCATGACGCGCGACGTACTCGTTGAAGAACTTGTCTTCAACATTCTGAGACGTCTTAGCCGGAATCGGATATGCTTCTGCCCACGCAGAACAGTGATCAACGATCGTCATGATATACACATTACCCTTACTCGATTCCAACAGTGGACCGATCAAATCCATGCCTATTATCTGACTCGGATAATTGGCCATGGGCATCTCACTGTACCTTGGTCGAGTAGTGACAGGTCGATTGACCTGGCACATCGTACACCTCTCAAGCATACGTACCACATCTTTCCTTAACGATGTCCAAACAAACGAATCCCTTACCATACCGATAGTCTTCTGCAGACCTTGGTGACCAGCTCGTTCATGAGCCATCCGGAGCACTTTCTCACGGAACAGGGTAGGTAAGACAATTCTGGGGTACTCAGTGTCTAACGCTGAGGGCGTAACTAAAGAATACAGAATACCATTCTTAACCATGTATTCCTCCGGGGTGTTCTTAAACAACTCCGTGTATTCTTTGGTTTGCTCGATACACAACTCGTCGTAGGGAATATCGAATGTCTCTAGAGGGGCATGCGGTAACGCCCCCTCATCCACATCCGGTATAACAAAATCGCCAGTATCTAAGGTGGCGACCTCCACTGGACGACGTAACCTGGACAACATGTCCGCTCGAATGTTCTTCGAGCCTTGGATGTATTCTATCTTACATCCGTATTCGGCAATCAGTACCGCCCAGCGCTGCACTTTCATGTTCTTAACTTCTCCCACAAACAAACTCTTTAGGGGTTTGTGGTCAGTATACACGGTAAACTGCATGCCAAATAGATAAGGTCGAAGCTTCTTTAACGCATAAATCACTGCGTATGCTTCCTTTTCTATTACAGGCCAATTCAACTGACTGTCTTTCAAAGTAGAGCTCACATACTGGATTACCCTCTCTACACCATTATCATCTACCTGTACCAATATCGCACCTATAGCATAGCTAGACGCATCGGTATACAATTTATACGGGGCATTCAAAATTGGATATGTGAGAACTGTCTCACTACACAGTAAGTTCTGTAATTTCTTAAACACTTGCTGTTCATCCGGCCCCCATTCAAAACGTTTATACTTCTTCGTTAATTCTATTAAAGGCTTAGCAATTTCGGCATAGCCTCGCACACAGGAGCGGTAATAACCGGTAGCCCCAAGGAAACTTCTTACTTCGCCCACATCGCGTGGGGGTGACATTTCCCTAATGACTTTGATCTTTTGAGCCTGAGGAGCTACTCCTTGTGCAGAAATGTGATACCCTAACAAATCAACTGATGGCTTAGCAAAATCGCACTTCTTTTTCTTAACCTGAAGATTATACTCTCTTATCCTACGCATGACCTTACGCAAGTGCTGTGCATGTTCCGTCGGATTTCGTGAATATACGACTATATCGTCGACGAAAACATGCAGATATTTTCCCACGAATTCTCGAAAAATATCATTCATTGCCCTCTGAAATACGGCACCTGAGTTCGCAAAACCAAACGGCATACGAATCCATTCGAAGAGACCTTCACTACAGACGAACGCTGTTTTCTCTATGTCTTGGCTGTCCATTGGTATCTTCCAATAACCAGACTTCAAGTCCATAGTAGAAAATATCGTTGCGCCCCCCCATAGAGTCAAAAACGTCCGATATATTCGGCAAAGGATAACTATCCTTACGACATACGGAATTCAATTTTCTGTAGTCTATACAAAACCTAGTGTCACCGTCCTTCTTAGGGACCAATGTAATGGGTGACGCCCATGGTGATGACGAAGGTCTTATGACGCCCGCCGCCAGCATCTCAGCCACTTGGTTTTTGACTATATACTGCTTGGCCAGCGGTAAACGGTAGGCTTTCTGCCTTATAGGAAACGCATCTCCTGTTAATACCGTACACTTCACTTTGGGAACCAATCCAAGTGTCTTTGGACGAGCCGTATCAAAGATATCCGCAAAGTCCCCCAAGACCTTGTCGATATCTTTATATCCGGTCGTTTCCTTACAACTCTCATAGACATAATTCGTCTGTTCTCTATAAGGATACTGAAATGGATATACCCGGCCAAACCATACTACTACTTTGGCCTGATAATCAATCTTTGCATTTCCCAAGTGCAAAGCATCCGCTCCAAGTAAACATTCATGCCTCAATCTTGCTACTACCGTACTAGGAATAGGCCGGGCGTTCTTGAATTTTACTTGGGTTTCTCCCAACAATTCTATGGGAGAACCATTAACAGCTAAGAGCGTTTTCGCTCTTTTTAATGGCCTAGCATTTAACATTCCACACCATACATCTTTACGAATCAAGGATGTGCTAGCACCAGTATCCACTAAGGCATGCAAGTACTCACCCTGATCCGTTAGACCGTTCGAATCTACTACTAGACGGATTAAAAACCGTTCGGTCGGTGCTTGCACCAACGGTTTTCTCCGTCCTAGTTTAACGGGCTCCTTCTCCCGCTCACTGCTTCCGCGTAGGAATCTCGCCTCGGTGATGTGTCGCGTCCACCGTAGCGACCGTATGCGTCAGTCCCAGGACCGGTTAGAACAAACCCGTCCCTATCCTCGTATTCACTGTCCTGCTGTCGCATATTATCAAAATCTCTCCTCACATTTCGAGAACATTCCCGCGGAGTAATACGTCGCTCCCGATCAACTTCATCGATGTCCCAGTCTTCGTTGGCAGGACGTTTTTCTGCTCGGCGCATTATTTTCCGTGGTTGTCCGTTAGGTCGTCCGGACGCCTGTTGTCGTGCTTCCGGTCCCTTTCTTGGACATTCTCGCGCCCAGTGGCCTGCATGACCACAAATGAAACATTGTCCTATTGACGGAGTACTGCCAAACATATTGTCCCCACAATCTCGGGCCATGTGGCCTTCTTTCCCATATCGAAAGCATGTCATTGGTGGCCTTTGGGGTCGCGGTCGCGTTACTATCTTACGTGTCGTGTTACGGGGTGGTTGTGCCTGCTGCTTACAATCACTCTTGTAATGCCCCGTTCTCCCGCAATTATAGCATGTAATATGACTTACATCCCTTGGTTGTGCGGTCCTCTTTACGACTGCCTGTCTTCTCGGTGGTTGTGGAACCACTTTCTTCGCGACTGCCCTTCTTGGCTCTATCGGTTTCGGGCTTGCATCCGCTGTTTGCAGGTCCCTCACCAGCCCACACAGCTGTTCGATCATTTTTGATTGCGCAGCTATTTGTTGTTTTAGTTTTTTAACAACACTCCATATCTCGCGCTCCTCAGCCTCCTCTAACATGTTCACCTCCATCTCCTCCTCCTGTCTACCTCCGATCTGCATTGCTTTTAGCAAATCATTACAGGTTTCCTCCTCCTCGGAGATCTCGATTGCTCGGGCCAGGGTGGTCGCTCGTTTTCTTACTATTCTCTTGCTCATCCCCCGGTCACTCAACGCCCTTAAGTATATACCAAGAATGGTATGTCGATTGTCGGCGTTCTCAACCGGGTAGGCCCTACTGCTGTCTTCCTTGTACCGCCGATTAAAAGTAATCACGGTCTCGTTCCGCCTCTGCTTGGTGTTCTCAAGATCGTACTTTATTCGTTCGGGCTCGTTCGTTGATACAAAGTTATTGGTTACGTATGCTGCTAATTCTTCGTACGTCACGTCCTCTCTCCTCTTTCCCACCATAAAACTGTCGACCGCTCTCGACAGCTGCCCTCTAGCCGCCCTTGTCACTACGTATGCGGCTATCCCATCCAATCTCCCCTCATGGGCCACACATGCCCTCCGGGTTTCATCTAGGAAGGTGCGTACCTCCTCCGGCACCACCCCATCACAAGGTTGTATACGGTAGATGTTGTCCCGTATCTCCCTCCTGTACACCCTAGCCGTCTCCCGCCTTTCGCTACTGTTGACGATTTCACCCGCCATGGCCGTCCCCATTTCCCGCATAGCAGCCACTGTTTCTGGCCTCAGTTCCACCGGGACTAATCTTTCTACCGGGGGTAGCGTTGGGTCGGGCACTATTCTTCCCGTCACCATTTTGTTTAACTATAATGGATGCTGATAACTACCCTCGCTACCCTTGGATGCTCTGGACAGCTGATGGCAGTGGTTATTTTGCAAATTGACGCTGTCCCGTATTCCTGATGCTGGGTCACCTGGCACCCCTCTGACCGTTGCGCTACTGTTAAGAAATCTGCCACCCAGTCCGCTACGTCCTTGACTACTATTGTTACTGGTCGTCTCCCCTGTTCCTGGGCCATCTATTCTTAAAGTACTCACTGTTTTTACTCTGGATCCTGGCAGTTGAAGCCACTGAAGATTTTGATGCCGTGTATATCTTCAAGATTCACTATTAGTTATATGCTATTATCTTCACTCGTCGACTCGTAATTCTTTTCTGTTTTGGGTAAAGCTTGTATGAGTAGTTGCTGCGACAACTAACTTCACCGAGAAGACAAAAGATGGATATCCGCTCGCCTCGTCACTAGTTGTATTTGAACGATATTTGTATTCGATATCCGGGCCTGATCTGACTGTATCTCAGAGATTGAAGGTACGTTACGGTGGTCTTCCGTAATGTTCAGAGTAAAGATAACAAACTTGTGCCTTGAATTATCAAGGTGATGACTTTAATTCTACTGCTAACTGTACACAAGAATAGATGACTTGTACTGTCATAAAATAATAATACTCTTTTACATAAATGAAAGGTAACTATTTATTTAACTATCTAATTCTAACTCACGCTCCTAACCTATACCAATTTTACCGATCGAGCTTTTCTACTACAAGTTTCTGACCAAATTTTTCCGACCCAGTGTTTTCGACCTCTATCAAAACTCTAAGTCCTCCTTTTATACTCTACTAGCTCCCATTACCGCGTTCAGAATCCCATCCGCCATCCCGTGATCATGACGTTCCCCTTGCCCCAAACCACTTCCGGAAACGACACTACACTGAACATGGTCCATTCGGTTCGCGCCGGTTCTGACTGGATGCAATCTATCAGCTTCTATCAACAATTACTTGTTTCTGATAATTAGCTCGTCATAGCTCTCCGTCACGTGGTGTATATACGCATCCTTTTCTAACAGGATGTTATGTCATTGACCCTAGTCTGTTGAAGTCCTCTTCCTTGCTTTTAGGCCTATGCCTGTAATCTAGGAAGGTTAATAGCACTGGAGCTATATGAGCTCATCACCAGCTGGTGTTGTTGTGCTGCTATATCGAGTTTCGGGTCAGTCAGTTCGTCGTTATTCGCTCATTATACTTAACTCTTCCCATCGATTCCCATCGCGTTCTACTTGCTTATTATTTTGTAAACCTTTGTTCTAACCAACTGTTGAATACTACCAACTACTTGCCGATCCCATGGCAACCACTTTCATCCCTAATTCATCCTTTTACCGACAGATATCATCCAGCCAGCACCGCCGACCTTCCACCTACTTCATTACATTTCCAGTCTTAACACTATTCTAGTTTCCATACCAGTTTCGTATCTGCATCATCGCTGGTAACGTCATCCAGTCATCCAGTGCAAACACTACTACTACTCTACTCTCAGTTTCTATACTAGTTTCACATCGGCGCACTCAGTGCCCTCAGTCACTCAGTGCAGACACACACTACTCTGTACACTACCAATACCATGTTATCCCTTCTCAGCTCACCTGGTATTTTCAAAAGATAATAATTTCTACTAATGTCTTACTTATAAATATAAGACGTCCATCGGGTCATGACTCCCACTAGACAATCCGATATCTACAATATGTTAAGATTTATTTCCTTGCATTCCCTCGATGGACACAATTTACGTCTCTATAAGTGTAAAATTTAAACAATTTTATTTTCAAATATTTTGACGTTAAATACAAATTTTAACATACCCGAATCCTAGCATTCTACAGACAACGGCAGCGGCGTCACTACGAAAATAGTTATCGCAGATGGTCCCCCATGTGCCATCCACAAGGACCTCAACACGGCCTTCATGCGGGATAGAACCATTCGTGACTAAGCGAATATCAGCCACATACTGCGTCGACCTCGCACCTGTAGAAATATGTATTTTCAGTATCTTACAGCTGTTGGAGTTGATATTTTCAAATTTTGCAATATCAGAAAAAATGGTGGCAGCTCCGTCATATACATTGAAAAGTCTGTCGTGTGTAGGAATTATATGTCTTTACTATTTAATAAACATTTTGTTGAAGTATTTGAAGCTAATTTGCCTGGGTGCTGTTGCTGCCTTGAACAGCACCCAGTCAAATTAGTTTCAAAATATCCACCAGTTTGCTTGTATATTTACCATAAAATTGAAACGAATTCAGGATTCAAAGTTATATAATTTGACGTACAACGTGGCGGAGGTACCGTTAGCTAGAAATGGGCGTGGCGTGGCTAGAAATGTGTTTCCCCTTTGAGGATATCATCTATATCAGTATATTAATTATACTGAAACATTAAAAGAAAGAAAACATGTAATATTATGCAAAACATCATAAAACCGTATCATTATAATCAATGGCTAGGCCTACCACCATTGGTAGCGATTTTTGAAACTCCCATAGCTCGCCAGCAAATTAGTTTAAGATGCGCAACAGAATATTTATTAAACTGTAAATTCATGAGATATACAATTCGTGCACTCGTGATGGACTTTTCGATTTTCATCACAGAGCTATATGTCATTTTGATAGTGACGTCAGCTAACATACGATGTATTTGATAATGCCATCAGATACTTGAGTGACAGGTCGGATCCCTCTATTGCTGCTTAAGCCTTTAATGGCTAAATTAGGTCAAGAAACTCAAAATGTTTGCATATTGAATGTCCATATGTAGACCAAGAGAAGACAACCTTTCGAAAATTTACCACTGGGATGACCGGCTTACCCTGCAAATCGACATTCCTCACGGAAATTGCAGTGGCTGGTTTCGGTCGTCTTCGACATGAAAATGTTTAAGCCGCCAAACAACTCCCACTACATAGGCCTATTATATAACCAGCCATTCCGGTTTCGATCCTTATATATAAACTCACCACAGGTAATAGCCACGTCCTCTATATGGTTACAGTTATGAGTTCCAATATCTCTGTGAGTACATTCATTCAATGCATACTCGGTGCCTAAACAGACGACGTCATCAAGGAGAATAGGCATGCCACGAGAAGGACGACAAAAAAATACAGCGGAAGGTACAATATGAACGATGTCGCTCCTATGAACACAGAAGAAATGTGAGAAATTGTGACCAGTCAATAAGTTTATCCTAAATATAGGCCTACCGGTCGGGCCCCGTAAAATGCTGCTGCCCTCAGAATACACGTTAGTAAACAATATTGTCTAGAGTAAAGGCAAAACCAATCAGGCATTTTCCATCATACTACCCAGATAGGCTATGTGTATAGGCAAGCTAAAATGTAAAATGCCTAGTTTATATGTGGAGGTTTCCAAGCTATTTGATGACAAAACATTTGTTCTGGAAATTTTAACCCCCGAATTTTCAATAGACACGAATGTATCTCGTCTGCAATTCAGTCAAAAGGGACAATTTCTATTGAAAATGTACATAGATATTGGATGGTAGTTAAAAAGAATGGCAGTTTGTATATTTGATCAAGGGGTAGTTTCTTGTTTGGAATACAGCATTATTAACCTCTGCAATTGGTCTCGATGCAATATTGCACACTTATCTGCTGTACTTTTTCATTTATATGTTGCTAAAGCATTCTATAATTGATACTTGAGCGATTGCAACGTACCATCCAATTAATTATCATGCTAAATGTTGGAGTCATTTTGAATTTATCTGAAAATAATACAAAGAACCCTCTTAAGACTTTTAAGACTTACCTGTAAAAGAAAATTAACCATTTTATTGTTTGTTGGTTCATTTGGCTCTTTTAATTTGGTTGCCAATGGGCTATGGAATGAGGCAACATCCATGATTTTGGTAAAGAAATGGTGTAGTGCCTTGATAATTGATATGTTATTGCAACAAAAAAAAACCTCAGGGGCAGTACACTTGCATTTTGGGAAAGATTTACAGAAACAGAATCATTTTTTATTTTAAATTGAATAGAGATTCAAAATATTGAACCATACTCAATTTTGAATTGATTGATTACGGTTCCTCAAGAGTATTAGCAAAATTGCCAACGAGCATTCTGAGGGGCAGGTAGATTTTCACATGTTACAATCAGCCTTCAAAGGAAATTTTAAAAAAACAACGTATTTTCATATTAACATCCTTATAAATTCTAAGTTAATAAACAACCTTTATCATAGTCCAGAAAGGTTGTTGCTAACATAACGCACATAAGAAATCATTCTTACTTACTGGACGCCAAGAGCGGCATACTACACGAGCCGCTTAGGGGACACCCAGCGAGCGGCATACTACATTTGCCGCAGTCATTTACTTGCCCAGAGAGCAGCATACTAGACATAGCCGCATTGAAACACAGGAAATGACATTCTACACGAGCCACATTGTTACTTACGGGAGAACCAGGAAGTAGCATTCTACATGAGCCACATTGTTACTTATGGGAAACCCTGAGAGCGGCAAAACAGTTACACTAGCCACATTGTTATTTACGGGACAAACAGAGGGCGGCATTCTACACAGCCACATTGTTACTTAGGGAGACCCAGAGAGCAGCATGCTACACCAATCACATTGTTGCTTATGGGAAATCCAGAGAGGAGCATACTACACCAGTCACATTGTTATTGTGGGCGGGTAACTGGAAGGATAAGCCAACCCGGGACCAGTAAATGCTGTCTATCCGGCTGTACTAGAATTACCCCCAATGGATGGCAATACGAACGCACAGGCGTAGGAGAACGTCTAAGACACGATTTGCTTCTGTGCATGTGCCGAGCCACTTGGAGTAGCCCCATAATAAACAGGTTTCTTCATAGAGCTGGACATGGCCACGTATCCGTGATGTCACTGACTGGGTAGACACTTTTTAGGATCTCCATACTATCTTTGCATGACCTCCTCCTCGAACAATGGTCTCTGATCACAATGCCACCAGTGATGTTCGGTACCGTTGGAAAGCCCTGGATTTCCGTTTTCTAAGGATAACATTCTTAAGACTGACTCTAAATGCAACCTACCCCTTCTAAAGAACCACAAACATAGCAACGCCATTAACTGGCTGCCTCTCTCGCTCAGATGCTGCTAGAGCTCGCATTCTGGGGTCGCTGACCTCTGATTGGCTGAGGGTGTTTCTAACACGCCGGCCATTCACCAAAGGTTAATGAGATGTAGAGCTGGCTAATATAAAAGGAGTTGATTCTGCCAGATAGCGCCTCTGTTTAGCCAACTGGAAACATAGGTAATCGCCTTCGCTCTTCATTACCGGTGTTTGCCCAGGAGTATAAATGGGTACCAGTGTAAAAGGCTGGGGAAGTTACCAATAATAGACTGAAATAAAACCAGCCTATGAATGGCGTGAATGGGACGTGGAATCAGGGACTAGATAGACGCCAACCAAACCAATAACATCTCATGAACAACACGACCTTCCGTCAGATTTAGCACTAAGTAACTGCAGCCAAATTAACATCCTAAATTACTGCGCCTTCTGCGAGGATATCTTGGTCACGAAACTTTGCACCTCCGCCAAGCTGGAAGAAAGGACTGAACCTGTGTGATCTTCGCATATGAACCTGCATACACCCGTATTCTGTGAACACTTGTGACCGGTTGTCGACACCGCTTCATCATCTGCCTCCCACAGAAGAAGAACGAACTCTGAATCCGGTACCTGCCTCTGACCGAGTTCCAGCCTTGTTCCCGCTCCGCGCCTCCACCTTGAAGAACTTTGTGACAGAGCATCCTGTGGAACTGCACTTCTACTGCTCGTGTCTTGCAGTCACAATTTTTCTAACATTCGCTCCTGCCTCTGCAACTCTCGATGATCAACCGCCTACAATCCACCCACGTCTGTTCTCTTACGAGGAACCTTTTTTGCACCAAAAGAATTTCCGTTATTGTCTCCATGGCATTGTGATCTCTGGCGGACGTCCTGCTAAATATCTAAAGGTGTCATCACTAATGACGCTAATGTATGTCTTCACGTCGCGCAAGATCGTCATCCAAATTTAACAGCAAAGAAATCTCTTCTAGCAGTCCCTGAATGGGAATAAACCACAGTAATAGCACAAAAATACTTAAGGCGGTAAAATCTGTATAAAATAGAAAGTTCTTTCTTAGTCCTAATAGAGGCGGTAAAAATAGTTCATCACAGTTTTCCTGTGAACGTGGGGGCTAGGTTTTGCTATTGCAAAGGAGTACCTCCCGTTCCCCACGGATAATCCGACCATTCCCCTATGAGAAATACCCACCGACCTGGGAGAACACTTTAACCATACAAGAAGCGCCAGCCAGCCACCACACTCACGAGAATAAACACCACCATCGTGACAATGGCAACTCCTGATCCCGATAACCTGATATTGGATGATGGCAAGGAAGAGACCGATGCACCCCCTAACGAGGGCAGCCCAGTGATCCGACATCAACATCTGCAAGCACCATGCCGTGTCAGGAATGCTCGAATGGATCCGTGCATCACCAAGGAGATGGCTGCCGCTCCAGCCAGCAAACGTTTGTGGGAGAGCCCTGAAGAAGCCCCCATGGGATGGTGTCACAAGCCCCGAGGAAGAGCTGCCAGGAAGGATTGCTGGCTGTGGAAGATCTCTGACTGACTGGCCAGGCTATGTCAGATCAATGCCCTGCCAACGACCTGGAGCTCGAGTACTACTACGACGAGGACACCTTTCACGACGATGACACCTTTCACGACGATGACACCACGCCTGGCCTCAACAGCCATAGGGATAGGCCCATTATTTATGGGAAATCCATGGAGTGGTATACTACACTAGTCACATTGTTACTTATGGAAACCCTGAGAGCAGCATAATACCTTAGTTGCACTGTTATTTTCGGGAAACCCAGAAAGCATCATACTACATTAGTCCCATTGATACTCATGGGAAATCCAAAGAACGGCATATTACTTGAGGTGCATTGTTACTTATGGGAAACTCAGAGAACGGCATTCTACCCTAGTCGCATAGTTATTTATGGGAAACGTAGAGAACGGCATTCTACACTAGCCACATTGTTGCAGGAAACCCAGAAAGAGGCATACTAGCTACACTAGGTGAACCGTTACATATGTCACACACAGAGACCGACATACTACACTAGTCCCATTGTTGCTTACGAGAGACCTAGTAAGCGGCATACTGCCCTAGTCGCATTGTTATTTACGGGAAGGCCATGGAGTGGCATATGACACTAGTCACATTGTTAATTACGTGAAACCCAGGTGCTGGTATACTGTACTAGTCAGATGGCTGCTTACGAGAGACCCATGGAATGACATACTACACTAACCGCATTATTACTTACAGGGAAGCACAGGCAGTGGTATACTGTACTAGTCACATTGTTACTCACGGGGAAACCCAGGGAGTGGCATACTACACTAGTCACATTATTGGTTACAGGGAAACCCATAGAGCAGCATGCCACACTAGTCACATTGTTACTTATGAGAGACCCAGGGAGCCGCATACTACACTAGCTGCATTATTGCTTACGGGAAACCCAGATAGCGGCATACTACACTAGTTACATGGTTACTTGCAGGAAACCCAGAGAGTGGCATACTACACTAGTCACATGGTTACTTACGGGAAACCCAAATAGCGGCATACTACACTAGTTACATGGTTACTTATGTGAAACCCAGAAAGTGGCATACTACACTAGTCACATGGTTACGTACTGGCAACCCGGAGAGTGGCATACTACACTAGTCACATGGTTACTTATAGGAAACCCAAAGAGTGGCATACTACACTAGTCACATGGTTACTTACAGGAAACCCAGAGAGTGGCATACTACACTAGTCACATGGTTACTTACAGGAAACCCAGAGAGCAGCATATTACACTAGTCACATGTTTACTTACAGGAAAGCCAGAGAGCGGCATACTACACTAGTCACATGGTTATTTATGAGAAACCCAAAGAGTGGTATACTACACTAGTTACTTACAGGAAAACCAGCGAGAGGCATACTAGTTATACTAGTCACAGTGTTACTTACGGGAAACCCAGTGAGCGGCATACTACACTAGTCACATGGTTACTTATAGGAAACCCAAAGAGTGGCATACTACACTAGTCACATGGTTACTTACAGGAAACCCAGAGAGCAGCATATTACACTAGTCACATGTTTACTTACAGGAAAGCCAGAGAGCGGCATACTACACTAGTCACATGGTTATTTATGAGAAACCCAAAAGAGTGGTATACTACACTAGTTACTTACAGGAAAACCAGCGAGCGGCATACTACACTAGTCACAGTGTTACTTACGGGAAACCCAGTGAGCGGCATACTACACTACTCACATTGTTGCTTATGGTAAACCCAGTGAGCAGCATACTACACTAACCGCATTGTTACTTACAGGAAACCCAGTGAGCGGCATACTACACTAACCGCATTGTTACTTACAGTAAACCCAGTGAGCGACATACTACACTAGCCGCATTGTTACTTACGGTAAACCCAGTGAGCGGCATACTACACTAGCCGCATTGTTGCTTATGGTAAACCCAGTGAGCGGCATACTACAATAACCGCATTGTTACTTACGGTAAACCTAGTGAGCGGCATACTACACTAGCCGCATTGTTATCAAACAAGTCATCACACACTGTCCCCCATTCACCCTGTGACAGAATCTCTAATCGGCCTTCTCGTTCATTTCCACCACTTGCGAGACGTATTGCCTCAACTTGTCTTGGTGCTAAAATGAAAAATAAAAGAAATCTGATCTGTCACTCGTATCTGCATGATGTCATAATCAAACACGTCGTGTGTTAGCTGACGTCACGAGTAAAATGGTGTCGCTCTGTCATGAAAATCGAGAACTCTGTCACTAAAATGTACGAATTGAATGCGCTTGGTGAATTTAGTATTTAATAAACATTAGCCATCAACAAGTCATGGTCAAATTAGTTTCACAAGTTAAATATCTAAGCTGGCGTGTCTGAAATTGGGTGGGATTCTGGGAATTCAGCGTTCCAAATATATAAATCGATTCCAACACGCGTACAAAGTTGGCGGAGCATAGCTAGAAATTGACGGGGCAGAGCTATAAATGGATCACTATATTGAATAAAACGATTTATCAAAAGTAAAGCAGAAAATAGTGTCTCTATTTACAGAATCACTCGAACAATGTATTAGAAAGAAAATTAACTTATTGTTTACGTAACCAAATTGATGAATCCTATTTCTCTCTCAATCATATGACATCATAATCAATTACGTCACATATAGGCTGCCTCATAATCAATTGCGTTATGAATGACGCAATATAGTCCGTCACAACTGCTTAATAGTCCGTCAAGTTGTAGGAATTGTATGCCTTTGCTATTTAATAAACATTCTGTTGAATATTAATTTTTAAAACTAATTTGACTATAAACTGTTGCTGCCATATGAATCAACAGCACCCAGTCAAATTAGATTCAAAATATTCAACAGCTTACCTCTATAGTTTTCTGGAAATTGAGATTCATGGAGTGTAGGGATCGATCGATCGCAACGTGGCAAAGCATGGGTGGAGCTTAGCTAGAGATGGACGACGCAAAGCTAAAGCCGGATTCTTCCATTGCTAACGACTGCTGGTTTTATATCGTTATGGAGTATTATTTCATAGAAGTATATTTGATATATAGGTACACATGTGTTAAATGGATACTAATCTCATCTCCCTAAGGCAGCAACAACTACCAGTCAAATTAGTTTCAAAATATTCAACAGCTTATCTGAATTGTTGCTTTTACTCTACATTGTCAAACTATAGATGGCACCTCTATGACAGTGTATATACCGAGTCAGACACACTAGGTTTTTCTGATTGGTTGAAAAGTAAATCATGACATCCGTCATAGGGTGTAAATATGTACCAACAATTAGCTACTAAAGCCTGAATATCTTTCTTTAGCTGCATGATAAAAAGCTTAAAATTACGTGCATAGTTTATAAGTGGCATATTAGATCACGTGATTAGCTTTCAAGAGATGGGGTTATTTATCCTTTAAAGCTGCCACGACATGGTAAAATAGTCAATGTTAATCCATATAGGTAACATTGTGATACTAATCAATTTCCATTTTCGGTTTATTGATGCTTTAGAGAAGGCCCGCGCAACAATTCAGACCCGCTATAAAAAGATTCTCTCAGTACAGCTTGTTGTCACTTATCTACGTCATAGGCATTCTCAACGTCAAGTAGTTAATTATGACGTCATATGATGGATGGATAAAGTGGAAAGGTCTGTTAACAACACGATATAACAAATGTTATGTTGGACGTAATAGGCCTTTTCATTGTATCCATCCATCATATGACGCCATAATCTTGAACCTGAATCTTCTTAGTAGATTCCTCCAAATATGGAGCACCTCCTTTCAGGAGTAGAAAGTTCACGTTGTAAGTGAATAGATAAATAAACAGTTAATCACGCAGGCACGTCAATATCCGAGACAGCGGAGACATGGTTAAATAGTAATCTCGCAAGCACATCGATAACCAAGGCAGCGGAGGTAAATTGTGTTCAGTTTGGTCACACACACACGCACGCACGCACGCACGCACGCACGCACGCACGCACGCACGCACGCACGCACGCACGCACGCACGCACGCACGCACGCACGCACGCACGCACGCACGCACGCACGCACGCACGCACGCACGCACAACTACATGATGCATAGAATGACATCACAATCAAGGACGTCATTATGTCACGAACGCATAGTTAAAGATGGACTATGCGTTGTTGTATGAATTATATGTCTTTACTATTTAATAAATGTTCTGTTGAATATTTTGACACTAATTTGACTGGACGCGGTTGCTGCTATAGGCAGCAACAGCGCCCAGTCAAATTAGCTACAGAATATTCAACAACTTAACCGTATAGTTTGCAGGAAATTGATAGTCAGGGCATTCGGGGATCGATCCATCCCAACACGGTGAAGTGTTGGTGGAGCTTTGCTAGAGGTGGGCGGGGCATAGCTGTCTTATTAGTTACAACGTAAATGTACAGCTTACTTTTATGGTGGCTTACAATTCGTCCTATAGGTATTCGTAGTGCTGTGTCTAATGAAACAAGATTTTGAAATGGTATGGGTCATTGGGCCCTAGTTTTATAGATCCGAGAAGGAAACTAGGTCGATAGAAACTTGGTAGTTACGCGTTCCTGATTTTTTCGGATTTTCCATTGTTATTTTCTGATTTCTATATTTTCTCGGATCACACTCATAGTTGCGGAATTCTAGTGTTTTGTTACAGCATGCCATGTGTTAAAATTCGGGTAATCGGGAACAGTAGTTTCCGAGATCGCCACAGATCCAGAATTTGAACCGATTCGGATCCGGGTTCTTGTATCCGGATATATGCAACATATGGAAATCCGTAAATCGGATCTGTAGTATTTTTTTTATATGTATCTTGGAATAAGCTGTTGTGACTAAGTGACTAAGTGACTAAGTGACTAAGGGGGCTGATGGTTTATTGAGCTGCTACCCTTATTAAGTAAACTAGAAACATTTTCCACTGGGCAAAACATTAATATTTGCCTCCAGAAATGTAGGAGATGCACTCTGAGAGCATCTGTATTTCAAAATCCTTCGGGGGTAGGATCCTCCACATCTGGATTGCATTACATGAGTGGTGGGGTCTTCAAATACATCTTGCTGGGTCCCTCGCCACCCTTGCAATGCCACTGCAAGCTAATTATCAGTTAGCCAACAGGTAAATACTGCAAGGCGACATGTAGTGTCAGAGATGAGTGCTCAGTGCATTGTCTACCACCGGCTAATTCATGAGTCCTCTGTACTGTGCAAATCATTTTATAGATCACCAGCACTGACATCGGTGAACTTTGTTTAACAGTTTCATGCTGAGGCCAGCCAAAACCGGCCTCGGCAGTGGTCTTTACGAATGTGAATTTGCAGGCCAACAGAAGACTATCTTTGAAAATTTATCACTGGAATGACTAGCTCAATATTAATTTATTTTCAAAAATAGTTTACTCTTGACCTGCAAATGGACATTCAATGCACAAATATGTTTAATTTTTGATTAATTTTAGTCATTAAAGGATTAAAATATCAATACCTGTACCAGTAATTGAGTTAAAGAAAGCAAAAATTTATTGATAGCACTATTGCTACTGGTCGTTAGCATTGGCTATTTTAACATGTCATGGCAGCTTTAAGGAAGATGAATATCATCACCAGTTTTACTGTAATACTATCTTTGTGGTAGCGTTATAAACATAGCCATCATATTAGGCCTAATAAATTGTAACTTATATGTTGTGGAGTTGACAAAGTTCGCAAAAATAGGGCAACATTGCTCATTGACCTCTTTCGCTCTCATACTGCCTTCTTACATGAACATTATATAAACTTTGTTAGTCAGTTAATGGACTTTTCCAGTTTTTGCTATGCCCCGCCCATCTCTAGATAAGCTCCACCCACAGCTCGGTTGTGTTGGGATCGATCGATCTCTGAAACTCCCTGACTATTGATTCCCAGAAAACTATACAGGTAAGATGTTGAATATTTTGAAAATAACGACTGGACGCTGTTGATGCCTATTAAATAGCAAAAACATACAATTCGTACAACTTGTCGGACTACAAAGCGTTTAAGACGGGCTATATTGAGTTATTCATGACGTCATGATTATGACACCATCCAACACGTCACGTAGTTGGTTATGACGTCATATGACGTCAGATGATCGATGGATAAAGTGGATTTCTTTGAGAATAATCAGCTAATGAAATTACAACAAACATGTTTTTAAAACGCTAACATACCGAATAGCAATACTAACGAGAGTTTACATGAGTAACTTCACAGAAGTAACGTTATAGCCGCGCATGAATGGTGACCTGATAAAGGATTTGACGATTGAGAAATAAAGGTGCTAACAAACTACCAAATTGGTAAAAGAAACCGACCAGAAATGGGCCTTTCCATTTTAGCTATGCCCCGCCCATCACTAGCTAAGCTCCACCCACATCTCGCCGTGTTGGGATTGATCGATCCCCGAATGCCCTAGCTATCAATTTCCTGAAAACTATACAGGGAAGCTGTTGAATATTTTGTAACTAATTTGACTGGGTGCTGTTGCTGCCTAAAGTATCAATTAACCCCTCGTGTGTCAACAGCGCATTAAAGCTCTCAAAATACTATGTATTTCAATTAACCTTTTAATTGTCATTTTTTTCAATGGAAATTTTGATCTTTGCAGCCAAAAAGAGTATTTTTGTAAATTTATAACGAAAACTTACAAAAAATAGATTTCTCTTATCCTTCAAATGGACATTCATCAAAAGTGTAATGGTCAAGAAAATTCAAATTTCTGCTTAGCCTTCCCAAGAAGAGTATTTGAAAAAATTTACCACTGAATGACTGGCTCGGTTACCGAGCCAGTCACTACAGTGTTCAATTCTTTTTTAAATATTTTTTCTCTTAGCATGCAAATGGACATTTGTCAAGATCACTGTAGATGTCGTTTTTTACCAGCTTGGCTATTAAATGGTTAAGTTAACGCCAGAGAGGTTAACCATTCGAGAGTAAAGGGGGCAAACTTAACTGGGCATTTAGCAGAGAAAGGTTTCGATGTGGCTGATCATTCGGCACTAATTGGCATACTTACTCATGCCATTAATTAGGATTATGTACTGTATCTTGCGGCTGTAGATTGTAGAGATATCCTACAGCATTAGGTCCATTCTTGATTTGAGTGCACTGAGTGCTGTGATCTTGAGGTCGCTTCGCAGCACACTTAACAGATTTATACAATGACATCCTATCCTGTTTTTATATTTGTTGGTTCCTAGTTGAATGAATTCCAAGACTCTCTGCGCTGGTGTCTCTTCTGGCATCCTTTGCACATGGCCACACTTGGGCCATCTTTGCTGGGATATTTCTACGTACCGTGGCGATGTGTTGCGCATACTGTGTAGTGCATCGTTGGAAATTATGCTGTCTGGCCATCGGTGCGCTGTGCTGATGTCGAGGTGTTTGCGGTGGCAGGCATCAGGTTTGTCTACAACTGCCTTTGGAGCTGCCCAGCTGTTACAGTTGTACACAATCAAGGATACGCAATTTAAGTTGCGTTGGATACAAACGAAGCCTTTTTGTCAAGGGTATCTTTGCTCTACGAATTCACAACTTACAGAAGGATGGAAAACGACGTTTCCCACGGCACAGTCCGCAGCAATGTCAGAATTACTGCAGAGTGGTGAGCCCAGGAGTTTGCTTTTCATTCATGGTTCGCCGCCATGAAGTGGGTCGTCGTTTTCTTTAGCATAGCGCGTTTTTGTTGATATGTATATGTTAGTGAACTCAGCTTTGGATTCATTCACAAAGAGATTCTCCTTTTTAGTTTGCTTGCAACTTTCAGGAGTAGGTAATTCGTCAGTAGATTTCTTTTCCTCGTCTGTGACGTCCACGTCGTCTGCATTTTCCATCTCTAGCAGCATTCGCAGTATGAACACATGGGGTGGGGGTGGGGTGTGATTGATCTTGTGGAATCTTCCCGCACAGATTTCAAGGCTGCAGCAAGGTAGCACAGCATAGAGGATAGACGTGCTGATTGATGTCTCAAAGTCTGCAGACGTTACTACCTTGACTCAAATGATTATGGCTACACTATATCAAATTTTTCAGGAGTGTTCCTTATAGCTATCGTAAACCGATAAGACAGGCAAATTAAACTAAGAAGAAAAAATATCAGAAATCTGGTGCTCATAACCGCTCTGCAATCTCTTAGCGATTTATCACGTCGAAATTCCCCTTATATAACTGACTAGGCAGGTAATAAATTTTAGTCGAACCTTGGTCATCGAATCGATAGTTCACAGTATAAGTCCAATGACAATAGCCTTCCGAACGGAAGCTTGGGAACCGAAGAATAATTCAATTTGTGTGTGAACGTACTTACGTTGTCGTGGCACTATGTCTTTTCCGACCACCTGAAATATGAAAGGTCATTAATGGCTTTAAACGTAGTTTAATTAATTGGTGGTTGAGAATGAATCATAGATATGCCACTCCAATGGCACAATTTGTAGGAAGATACTGAAAACAGTGGTGGGGGTATGTGTGGGGTGGGGCGTCGAGGGTGGTATGTGCGTGTGTGGAGGGTGTGGGCTTACTATATGTTCATCCTTCGTACTAAGAGGAAAAGAACCAGAATGCTGTTGAATCCATCTACCACATCTATGCCAGGAGCTTTTGAAATTGATCACTACTCACCCCATAGAGGGGTCCGATTTGTCACTCATGTATCTGGCATCATAATCAAACATATCACATGGTAGCTGTCGTCACAATCAAAATGACGTATCTTTCTGGCCAAAATCGAAGGTCTTTGATGAGTTTGCAATTTAATAAACATTATGTTGAATTTTTTGAACCAAATTTGATTGGGACTGTTGCTGCCTACGGTCCCAGTCAAATAAGTTCCAAAATATTCTACAGCTTGCTTCTATAGTTATCATGACAGTTAGAGTAAAGAATTCAGGTTTCAATGTTTTGAAACGATTCTACCAGTGGTAGAAAGTGGGCGAAGCTTATCTACAAATGGACGGGAAAGCTCTAAATTGGAGTGTAACTATACTCTTTCTTTGTGCCTGACAACCATTGTTCACTGGGCCGGGCCGGCGATAATATACCAATTGGCATCGCGGATATGCCAATATATGAATGGCTCACTCTGTCTCGCGCAATATAATTTAAATCAGCAGTTTCGGTAACAATTTTTAAAATTTGTGTAGTGATCTTTCCGCGGGCGGTCGCCCAGTTCGCCCGCCCCTAGGACCGGCCCTGCATAAGTTTACTCAACATTGCTCTAATATTTACATATGGATCATAGGAAACTCAGAATGCAGGAAGACGATTCGCAGAGCCTGCACCTTTCAATGGTTTTCTTGTATTTGTGTGGGTGGGTTGGTATCCCCGAACACCCATCCATGAGAGGGGGAAACACCATTTCAGATCTTTGTGCCCTGTTGTGGAACCTGCCCCTCCCCTCAAATTTGCTTCCGGCGCCCCTGATCACTCACTCACTCACTCACGCACGCGCGCGCGCACGCACGCACCCACCCACCCACCCACGCACGCACGCACGCACGCACGCACGCACGCACGCACGCACGCAGGCTCGCTCCCACCCACCCACCCCGCCCACTCACCCACTCATTCACCCAACCACCCACCCATCCAAACTCGCCTAGCGACCCACTCACTCACGCAGTGCTGTTAACCTTTAACATTTTAATTATGTGCACAGATTACTTCAGTTGAAACCACCTGGGTAAATCTAATTACTGCAGAGAACAAATATTGTACAGTTCAGTCTGTACTGATGCTTTCAAAACGATTGATCAAAACACCAAATTCTATCAGACGTAAAAATATTAATTTGGCAGTTGATTATTTCGAAATTAATCTGATTAGGAGCTGTATTTGACAGCAAAAGCGTCCAGTGAAATGGGCGTCAGACCTGATGACGCAGATTAGGGGTGGGGGGTGGGGGGGGGGAGGAGGTATTCGTCCATTATTAATCAGCAGGAGCTTAGTGCCCGCCTTCAAGGTGAGATACTTGAATTTTCTTGTCCATTTGGACCGTTATTCATTAATCTCAGCAAGCACCAAAATATAATGGACCTTTCCATCTTAGCCATGCCCCGCTTATCTCTAGCTAATCTCCGCCCACACCTCGATCGTGTTGGGATCGATCGATCTCTGAACTTCATGACTATCAATTTCCAGAAAACTATACAGGTAAGCTATGGCATCAATAGACAATAGAACCAAGTCAAATAAGGGTAAAAATATTCAATAGCATGTTTGTTAATAGTAGGCACACAATTCGTACAACGTGTCTGACTATTAAGAGTTAAAGACGTGTCATAGAGAAGCATTTATGACGTAATGATTATGACGTTTTCCTACACCCGATTAGCTGGTTATAATGTGATATGACGTAAGATCATCGACATCGTACTAACATACGACCAATCACGTCGCTTCGCAGTTCGAGAACTTATATCGGTTGAGGGCGAGACCGCGTGATAGGACAGTGGATTATAGATGGATACTTTGGAAAGGAAAATTATTACAGTCGCCGACAGGCTGCGATCAGTCATTATGTAAATAAATGTATGATTACTGTATTCTGGGTAGTAGAAACATCGTACAGCTGCAATCCGCCCTTCTTCGTTTTTCCAGCACTGTGTCTTGTTCTCAGCCAAAATCTTTAGGTTCATCAGGTCCATTCTGCCAAGTCCTGCTTTCTTCCTCGTCGCGCGCTTAACCCTTACCACTCTGATGTCAATATGCTATCTTTTACCATGTCAATAGCAAAGAAACTGGTGTTCATTTTTCAACAATGTTGGTAGACGATGTTGCTGTCTACGACAGCACCATCTTCCATCATTATTGTAGGGTTAAATAACCGATAAAGCCACAAGACCATATTCTAGGCCCAAAAGACGCGAATCTCTCGGGAATGTTTCCTGCAATCTATTAATGGATGAATCCAGTTAGCTATGCCCCGCCCATCTCTAGCTAAGCTCCGCCCTCGCTTTGTCCGAGTTTGAATTGATCGAACGCTGAACTCCATGAATAACAATTTCTAGAAAACCATACATATTAAACAGTAAATTCTTATAATTTGACGGACTATTACGCGTTTATGACGGACTTAGATACGTCATCAATTACGCAATTGATTGTGCATGGCGTCAACCTACACGCGACGTATTTCATATATCTGACTGACAACTTAGATTCCTCTATTACTTACCAATCCCAGAGAAAGGACCGCTAGGGCGACTGTTGTCAGCATGTTGAAGTAGGTGTACTTTCGTAGATATCACTAAGATTACCGGGCGTAACCGCAGTTTTTATCATGCTATATATGCTCCGAGCAGATGTTAAATTCTCTAGGTACCATTTTATCAATGACAAATGCGATATCTAGCTTAATAGTCACGAACATATCTATTTGTTTCATGACCAATTGTAGTCTCGCCTCTCCATTTATGTCCTTCGCTGCTTCAACATTGTAGTGTAGCCACGTGCTTGCGGTGCTGTGGTGGGTAGTCAGTCACACGGTCGGTTATCACCATGCCATGTCCCGCAGACCTATAATTCATCAATCCATTTCCTCAGCAATCAGATGACGTCAAAGGTAACTAAATGACGTGTATGATGACGTCATAATCATTACGTAATGATTGACTCGATTTAATCCGTGTTAACGCTTAATATCCCGACACCTTGCACAAATTGTATGTCTTTACCATTTAATAAACATTCCGTTGAATATTTTGAAATTATTTGAATGGGAGTTGTTGATAGGCAGCAACATCACCTAGTCAAGTTAGTTTCCAAATATTTAACAGCTTACCTGTATAGTTTTCTGGAAATTGATAGTCAGAATGTTCAGGAACGATGCCAACACGAGCGAGGTGTAGGTGGAGCTTAGCTAGAAATGGGCCGGGCATAATAACAGTGCTGATGTTTAACTGTCCAAATAGTGTCCGTTATCTACAGGTCTGGATATACGATACATAGCGTCTAATGGAAGAATCCTGTGTTAGCTATACCCCGCCCATTCCTACTCAAGCTCCGCACACGCTTTGTCCGTATTGGGATCGATCGAAACATGAACTCCCTGAACCTCAATTTCCAGAAAACTGTGGCCGTAGCTCGTAAGTCAAAAGTTGGTACCTAAAAATGGTGGACTCGTTACGCTATAAATTCTTTTTTGGTTCAAATTTGATTATATTTTGACGTATTGCATTAGGGGTGTCACAATATCGTGTATCGCGATACTAAAGTTTGACGACACATGTATCGTGTCGGCACTCGTGTGTCGCAATACAGAGGTACCCCGTGGTTAGCTATTAGATTTTTTAAATTAAATACTGACATGACTTAATAACATGCATTATTGCATTATAACTATCTTGGCAAATACATCGAGATTGAGATTTTCGCTTGCCAGTACTTTATTACACTGTTAAATACGCCAAGATATTGACAAAATGTTTTGTTTCACATTTTCCTTTGCTGAAAGTAATTACAGCCATATCTTTTACTATGCAAATATTTTGTATTTAATACAAGTCATCACCGTGTCATTTTTATCAGGACAGACAAGATGTAAGTCATCACTACTCGCTAGGTTGTGCCATTTTAGTGATTTGATGATCCGTATCGTAATACGTATTGTATGGGGATGGGTGTATCACGATACAGATTGTATGGCGAGGTCTCTGGCAATACACAGCCCTATATTGCATACATCTGGAAAATGATGTAAGGTATCATTACATTCCTTATTATCTTCCCCTTAACGTAAGACCATACTCAGGTCATTTGGCATGATAATAACAGAGCTGTGCTCAAATATGTGGATTATGTATCGGAGAAGACGGCAGTGGAGTAATTACTTAAACTTAGCTGGGCGTATTGGAGCACAACTCTCTTATCATGTCAAATGACATTGGAATGATCTTATCAGAAACGGAAGATAATAGCCAGTGTACTGATATCTTACTCCTTTTTCTAGGTACAAGACTTCAAAAAGATAATCATAGTTGAACCTAAAAATGTATGAAGTGTAATGAGTCTACCATTTTTTAGTTATCAACTTTTCACTTACGACCAAGTATCAGTTTTCTCACTCAAATATGAGCTTAAATAGATGCATTTCATTACAGTTGCAGAACACACTACCACGTGTAGCTTGATTTGCTATGTGAAGTGAACCTTTCCAGTGTTAGCTATGCCCCGCCCATCTCTATCTAAGCTCCACCCACACCTCGTCCGTGTTGGGATCGATCGATCTCTGAACACCCGGTTAATGAGCACGTAGGTATCACGTGTTCTATAGCTACGCTGTGGAGTCTTTTTGTACAGCAAATTCTCATTATCTAATTTCTGAGCTTTCGCATTATTGAAAAACTTTTTTTTATGGATATCTTCATTTAGCTATAAAAGTGTTTGAATAATTTGAGTATTTTGCTTTAAAGTTCTCTCCTTTTCACTTTTCCCATTCCCTTTATAGATAGGTGATTTATTTTGTGGATATCATTGAAATTAAGATCTTTTGTACATTTAAAAAAAAAAAGATTCAATTTGGATGGAAGGCAAAAAAAGTTATATATGTTTTATCACACAAAGGGTTTCATTAAGAAAACGACAAAAACGTTAGAGCCTTTCAATGTATAACCTGTGTAACGACACATGTTCACATGCACTTCTCTTCGCAACTATAATAGATGCACACATTTAGTTCGCAGGTTTTTTTAAAGGGATTCGTGTCTATATTTAGGACAAAAAAATAATAAGACTTTTTAGGATCTATTAACGACATGCACCCCTATACAGGTGAGCTGTTGACTATTTTAAAACTAATCTGACGGTGTAGCAATAGTACCCAGTCAAATTAGTTTAAAATATTCAAACAGAATGCTTTTTTAAATCGCAAGATATACAATTCGTACAACTTGACGGACTTTTGACGGACTTAGATATGCCATTCATGGCGTATTTGATAGTGAATCAGCCTAACCGTGACGTAATTGATTATGTGATCATATACTTGACTGAGATACTGGATTCCGCTATTCGGGGCCGAGCTACGTAGGTACATACTTTCGTTATTTGATCACCATTGAATTAAATGGTTTATTTGAATTAATTCTTTATATTTAACGTTACATAAATGTATGGATTCTGGGTAAAAATCATTGTCTAATCAAGAGTTGAAAACCCTCGTTTTAAAGCAGTGTCGCGTAAGGCAGTATTTCGCGAGAAAGAAATTGTTAGCAACAAATCGGTGCATACCACATGGAACAAATGGTTCGCTCACACCAGGTCTGCGGTCCCACAAGCCACTTGCGTGCAGTGTGTTTCTAACAGTTTGGATGAATATCGTCAACTACGCCATGGCTCTAATGTGAGTTCGCCATGCTGTAGCATTGTTGGTTCATTTTCGGCCGATAGAGATGACAACGAACTTGTGCTCTGGTTGCATAGTAGCCCTCGCACGTCATCCACTTGACCGGCCTCTTGATACCGGTGCTATACACTGGAGATGGGAGATGGCACACTGACTGATTCCAGGGGCTACCAACAGCTATACGCGTGCTGCCCATACCCCCTGCACACCAATATGCCGCGAGGAAGTTCCTGATCAGCCAGACGCTCGGCATTTTACTACCACAAGAATCAACAACATCCTTCAGATGCAATCAAGGGGAATTCTATAGTCTTCCATGGAAAAACATAGTTTTACTGGATATCAGTAGATAGCACTTTCCAGGCTCGATCCTGACATGCATGAGTAGGCCATTACATCTGACCATTGCCTGCTATGTCCATTTCCCCCTTACAATGACCATTTCACTGTGAGTTTCTTTAATCACATTAGGATTAGATTGGGAGGGTTGGGGGTGGGTGGGTGGGGCAAATCTTGTTGTTCTGGCATTTATGTATATTTATTCACGCAATCCTTAGCAATTCACCTTTCCAGTTTATTCACCCACCGTCTGGCGTCATATGGCGTCATAATTAACCCAGTGACGTGTAGGCCGATGTTATAATCAATTATGACATGAATGACTCGATTTAGTCTGTCTTTAACGCTTAATAGTCCGACACGATGTACGAATTGTATGTCTTTACCATTTAATACACATTTCCTTCCCGCTTTATAGTGTTTGAATGCTTTTTGACATCTTAGAGGACAACAGTAACCCATATTCGTGGGCCATCAAAACAGGCGACCGAAAGGGTTAATCGCTGGTATCCGGCGATTAACGAACTATAGTTAACTATTTAGCTTCCGACTAGGCATAGCAACTGCGCATGTTCAGTATACCAGCAAACTGACTATACTGATCCGATCCGTCACTCAAGCATCTGACGTAATAATCAATTACGTCACAAGTTAGATGACGTCGCAATCATAATGATGTATAGCTCACTTAAGAAAATTGAAAAGCCCGTCATTAGTGTTTAGACCTACAAACTATAATATCTTTGATGAATTTACAATTTTATTCTGTTCTATTGACTATTTTGAAACTAATTTGACTGAGATTTATTGCTGCCATAGGCAGCAAAAACCTCCAGTCAAATTAGTTTCATATAGAAGCAACCAGATATTTCAGACCATCGCCCTCCTATTTTTGGTCACATTGCAAACAGTTTTCGAATTCTTGAGACTTTACGGATTTGTCTCGCCCAACGTTGTCGAGTCGGACGTTTCAAGTGTCCAGTCACACCCTTTCTTATGTTCCAATTTGAGTCAAATTAGACAAGTAGTCTCCGAGATATCCATAGATCTGGAAATTCGTCAGATCCCTATCCGGTTTCTGTTATCCAGATCACGGGCAAAGCCAGGAAATCCTTTTACATGGCAGGTTCCTTCGTTGTGTTAAAATATAAGCTGAATCTGATCAGTATTGTTTTAGATACATCTCCGGACAGACAAACAGAGAGCTCGGCAGGCAGGCAGGCAGCCAGGCAGACAAGTGGGTGGCCGGGCGGGCAGGTGGGTGGTATGGGAGGTGGGTGAGGGGGGGGGGGGGGCTGGCAGGCTGACGGATGTGCGTATGTACAGTCGTATGCACGCACGTATGCACGCTCGCACGAACTAGTGCACGAACGGTCAGATGGACATACGGGCAGGCAGGCAGGCAGGCCAGTAGACAGGCAGGCATGCAGGCAGATATGTGTGTGTGTGTGTGTGTGTGTGTGTGTGTGTGTGTGTGTGTGTGTGTGTGTGTGTGTGTGTGTGTGTGTGTGTGTGTGTGTGTGTGTGTGTGTGTGTGTGTGTGTGTGTGTGTGTGTGTGTGTGTGTGTGTGTGTGTGTGTGTGTGTGTGTGTGTGTGTGTGTGTGTGTGTGTGTGTGTGTGTGTGTGTGTGTGTGTGTGTGTGTGTGTGTGTGTATATATATATATATATATATATACCCGGTTGCAATGCCAATTCCCCTTACAGAGCGATGGTAAATACTCTTGAACAGTTTACCTGTATACATTTTTTTCACTTGACGTCACAGATCCGCACGCTACGACTCTCCGCCATTTTGCCGGTCAAGCGTTGTATGTCAAATTAGTAAGGGATACATTGTATCTGATCTCTGTTGCTGAATGTGTTGACCTATGCATTAAAATACACATAAAAATAGTTTGAAAAAAATGTTATAAAATAGATCTTTATTGAGTAAGATCAAATGATGATGATGAATTGCTTTTCATAATAAACAACATCTTTAAGTTGGATGGATGGATGGATGGATGGATGCGTGGGTGGTTGGGCTGGTGGGTGGGTGGCTGTGATGGTGGGTGGGTCGTGGGTGGCCTTAGATGGATGAATGGATGGATGGATGGATGGATGGAGGGTTGGGTGGAAAGAAGGGAAGACAGGCAGACGAATGGATTGATAAACGGGTAAGTCATGTTGACAAATTTGCTAATAAAACAAGCAGGGTTATCAATGAATTTGGACGTGGTGAAAATCAATAGTTTCTTCCGTATACGTAATACGAGGGGCATGTTATCTACATCATTAAGGTAGGCGTGGGCTAAAAGTTAGCTAATACAGAAAATGTCTTTCCAGGTTAGAACATGAATGATTTTTAGTAGGCATGCTTAAATGGTTAAGAAAAGAAAAGAACCAACACTTTTATCACGTAAATATCGTAACTTTACATTATTTACGACGTGGTCATTTAGTTGCTGATTATTTTGATTCTAATTTGGTTTAAAGTTGCCGATTACAGTGAAAGCAAGAACTTATAGTCGAATTGAATCTAAAATATTTTACTTGTTACCCCATTTTGCGATACTGAGATATCAAGGTTGGCAATGGTTAGACGTTAGCCCAGATAATAGGCCTATTAATACACGCTTGCTCCCGCATGGCTAGCACTGGCGACAGAGGAAATCGCCCCAAACTGGAAAGGTGTGAAAATAGTGTATGCCATTACGGTACACTGGGTAGAGCTGGAATAGTTCATTGTTGTGATTGCATCATCAACACCATCATCATGTAGGTCTAATGTTGTAACATACAATGCGCGATATCAATCATAATCAATCAACATCATCAATTATCATCATCGATATATTATCATTACTCATCAACATAATCATCAATCAGCATCATATAACTGTGTAATGTCAATACATGTATACGTTACCTGTAGCACGAGATTGTGTGCGCTTGCGTGCTATAGCTTAACATATGTTTAGGTCGGCCCAGCTTTAAGGGTTAATTAGAATGGAGATTTTAATTGTATGTGCAATCCCTTCCAGCCTCATCAATATATTTCAAAGACTGGGTGGTTATACATAAAAATAAAAAATATGAATATTTAAATATGAATTTGACTGAAAGTCGTTATTTGCTTAGGTATCGTTGGCTTTCAGCAAACTCTCAAAATGCTCAGCAAACTAAGTCAGCAACAACTTCCAGTCAAATTAGTTTAAAAGAAATCAACGTGCTATTTCTTACATTGTATAAAGTATATAGTTCTTTAAATGCTAACATTTTTAGATTAAAATATTCTTAATCTATCTTTAAAAATTTCATATACATTTAATATGATGTAAGAAATATTATGCTGAATATTTAACACTATTTTGACTGGAAGTTGTTTCTGTTGCAGGCGGGAGCAGTTTCATGTCAAATTCCTGTCTAATTACTTAAAATATCCAACGGTTTTCTTGCGTTTCTTTTGAAATTTAGATTTCAGGGTATACTCCCGCCTACCCGTTTTCGGAAAAGACGATATATTATAGGAAATGCCAAATTGACAGATCTGAGATGACAAAATAACGTTTTAACACGCTGAAGTAGCAATACAAGTAGGCCTACTCGTGGTAGCAATGTATGATTTATTTCAATGGGTAGAACTGATAGACACCAAATATCGGGCAGCTTTGACAATATGGCGAGAAACAAAGGGTACCGCTGAAAGTGCGAAGATTCGCGTGTCTGTGTTGTTCACGGTCAAATGGTCAGCTATATGGAAAATGGCAGCGCCACTTAGATTTCTCAGTGAGATGGCGAAAATACGAACTAGAGGAAAATAACCTATATGGCAAATTTGCCCTCTCATTGTTGGGAATGTGTAGTAACATGGTCAGACCATGTTAGCACATTATACATGTTAGCCAGTGATACTGTGTTAACCTGATCGACCATGTTAGCGCATTAGCCATATTAGCCATCCCTACTGTACCAACGTGGCCAGAGCATGTTAGAAAGTTAGCCATATTAGGCAAGGTAACTGTGCTAACATGGTCAGACCATGTTAGCACGTTAGCCATATTAGCCAGTGTAACTGTGCTAACATGGTCAGACCATGCTAGCACGTTAGACATAATAGCCGGTGTTACCGCGCTACATGGTCAGGTCATGCTAGCACGTTAGCCATATTAGCCTAAACATGGTCAGAGTATGTTACCACGTTAGCCATATTAGCCAGTGTTACTGTGCCAGTGCTACTATGCTAACATGGTCAGACCATGTTAGCACGTTAGCATATTAGCCACACAAATGTGTGCTAATGTATCAATTATGCAATTGCGCGCCTTAATGGCCAACCAGCAGTTCCGCGCTGAGCATTGATTTGGGGGAATCCCAGCGTAATGACGTCAATGTGGGAAAGGTGTATTGTAGTTAGTATTTGGTTACCTCTTTCTGATATTTTGGCAAATAAAAGTCGACATTTCTGTCTAGATTTTCGTAGCGTTGTCCAGTGTATTATCCGAACCTTACACTCCCTGATCCACTATTTGTACCCTCCTATAGCCTATGCTTATACTGGTCGAGTGTCTGGTCTCACAGACCTCCACCAACATTGGCCCTATCCCAGCCTGCATGGTTGCTTCTCATTGCATGTGTCTCTTGCTTCACATCTACCATGATTAAAATCTGATTTCTGAAGATAAAGAAGTAAACATGCGCACATTTACATGTGTGTACGTAGACTGCGTACTTACTTACATACGTATGCACGTGTGTACGTGCATACGTGGATGCGTGCATACGTGCGTGTGCATGAGAGCTCAACATATTCTATGTATTACTGATTAGATACCGGTCACTGGATTACTCTTGCGGTATGTGTATCATGTCCCTAAATGCAATCTATTTCTAAAGTACAACTGGCCTGGTACTTAACTTAATCTACATGTACTCACTTCTTACCTGGCCTATCTAGTGGCATGGGAGTGGGGGTCATTGGCGTTGACATCTCACTTGTTTTATGCCATCAGTTCTGTTATATATATAGTACATATGTCTCAACGTAATTATTCTAAATGCGGTATGCCTATCGTTGTAGGGTTGTCCAGCGAAGAACAGAAGTTGATACTTGTCACGAAAATACATAATATGATCTGAGAAAAAAATAATCTGAGCGTTAGATTGCCGTATAACAGTGGCGTAGCGTGTGTCTGGCCTGGGGCGACTGCCCCACCATCCATTTGTATCTCGCGAGATCTCCTTCGATACGAGATCGAGAAAAGTATCTCGTATGTATTGAGTAGCCATTGGCGCAGTGATTTCCACCAGAATATGGTGGTAGAGAGAATTGAAACTTAAAAGGCCGCCAGCGCTACTCTCTTCATACCAGACAATATTAATTCACGTAAAACGAGATGATATAAAGCTTATAGTAGTCTGTTAACAGAAAAATAGTCCTGCATTCCTCGTAAAATTCAAATCTGTCACACATCTGTCGCACACAAAATGAGATCAAGAATTTGCTGACGTTGTGTGGATGCTGATATCACACGAACCACTACTGGGTGGATCGAGTCGATTTTAATGTCTGTATCAAGCTAGTGATACATAGGTAAAAATGGTACCAAAATCAACACGATCCACAGTGTTGCTTTTACTGACCGCTACAGAGATAGAATGGGTCCCGATCTGTCTGGGCACCAAAGTGGAGTCTCTGTTACAATCGAGTCGTTGTGATGACGTAATACGATGGCTGGTCAATACATTAGAGATGTATTCTCGAAGAGGCCACGCCTCTATTTTTATGTATTCTTGAAGAAGCCATGCCTCTATTTTTAGATTGCCCCATCGCCATCCTATCGCATGGTCTCACCCTTCCACTAATGCTCTCGTAGAGTCCCGTGCTTGCACGCTTTTGATGTATGCGCTAAGTTTGCGAAACTTCATAAATGATGTCAGTCAACTACCGCCTAATAAAATTGCTCGGTTATTATCATCCTACTAATATACTGTCAATCACATAGATTGACATTCGTGTCTCGCAAGCTCTCCATCGATATTGGCACGAAGCTACGCCTCTATTTTCAGATTGATAACGAGATTGAAGTAGGCAGAAATCTGATTGGCTGCCTGAAAACCGGCAGTCAACATAGCGTGAAACCGCAGGTGTGCAAGGACGGCCTCGAACAGAGAAGCGATGTGAGTGGGCGTATGTTAGTACGATGCTGCACCACCTCGTAGTAATTATATAAAGCAGTCGGAAATTTGAGATCATTTGTAAAACATGTGTTAACTTCCTATTAGTTTCTGTTCTGTTGAATTTCCGACTTTCTGACTACGAAAATTCCGACTGGCAAAGCGACGAGTAGCCAAATTTCAGCTATGTAGACTATGCCTACTTACCAAATCTCGAAGGTTTAACATAAAAAAGCACAATACATTTTTGTATTTACGAACTAATTATCAGCCAGATGATATGTAGATTTCTATGGTTGTAGGCCTAGTAGGCTATACCTAGGCTATATAGGAAAGATTTGGCAGAGACGATAGCTTGTTGCCATCTTTCATGTTTCTAAATTCAGGTTTACTCTGACAATACTGTAAAAGTTCAATCACGCTAATGAAAGTCCTGGCTGGACAAGCATTTACAGTAGATAGTCCTTGCCGCTGTCTGCTTTATGATTCATGTTTTGTTTACACGAGTGTGATGAGCAATCAGAGATTGCAGGCCCTCCAGTTTTATCACATTGTAAATGGTTTTCAGATTTTTCAGATTTCTAGCTCACCTGGCTTATGCCATGACGTCCGTCCCTCGTCTGTCCATCCGTCTGTCAAATTGCATATCCTCCTTTACGTGTTAACCGATTTCAACCAAATTTGGTTGGAAGCATCCTATGGGAGTAGGCCGAGGCTCCAGAAATTCTATTCTGAATTTTGATTGGTAAATTTTTCTTCCAGCCATTTTGGATTTTTAGAAGTTTTTTCGGAAATCATTTAAAATGCTACTCCTCCAATATAAATGACCCAATTTAAACACAACTTGGGTGAACTAATTTTATCCTAGTAGGCTCCAACTCTTATCACGAGAATTTCGATTGGTCAATTTTTCCGGCAGCCATATTCGATGTTCCTAAAATTTCTGGAAATTGGCTATAAGCTTACTCTTCATTAACCGATTGGCCAATTTCAAGCAAACAACTGGATGGACCCTAACGCAGTATCTTTCAGAACATGTATGGAGAATTTGGATCAGTCAATTTTTTCGGTGGCAATCTTGAATATTCCGAAAAATGGCGGGAAGCCGTTTACTCATTAAGTGCTTGGGCAAATTCAAACAGACTTGTCTGGAAGGATACTTGGGTGGTAGGTTTCAGAACTTGTAAACAGAATTTTGATTGGTTAATTTTTCCAGCGGCCATCTTGGATTTTCCACTTGTCTGATTTAAAGCAAACATGGCGGGAAGGTTACAAGGGTGGTAGGTTTTATAAACATGTATACAGAATTTTTATTGGTCAATTTTTTCAGCGGTCATCTTGGATTTTCCGAAAATTTTGGGAAATAAGTTAAAATGCTACTGCTTATTAACCGCTAGGCCGATTTAAGCCAAACTCAGCTGGAGGGACACTAGGCTGGTACGCTTCAGAATTGGTCGACAGAATTTTGACTGCTTGATTCCTGTTTTGGTCAATTGGTGGCCATCTTGGGTTTTCCGAAAAATGTCAGGAAATCGTTTAAAACGCTACTCCTCATTAACTGCTTGGGTGATTTTCATTGGTCAATGTTTGAATGTCATCTTTGATTTTCTGAAAACTTTCTGGAACCATTTAAAAACGATACTCGTCATTAATCAGTGGCCCAATTTAAACAATGGTGGGATGATCCAATGTCGGTAGGCGCGAAAATATAAGACGACAATTTTAACTGGTAATTTTTTGGTGGCATCTTGGATTTTATTTGGAATTATCCATCATATTTATTTAAATGCAAATGATTCAAATGATAATGATCCAGGTGAGCATCGCTTGGGTCTCTTGTTTCGGATTACACCCAAAACTTTGACATCCTAGTGTATGGTCACACCCTTTCCTGTTTTTAAATGTGAGCAAAATCTGAAATGTAATTTCCGAAATATTCACAGATCCATAAGTTGATCTAATGCGGATCATCCTGATCACGGCCAAGATTAAAAAATCGTCATGCAAGACAAATTCTTCATTGTGTTAGCATTGGAGCCAAATCAGATTAGTAGTTTTGTAGATACAGACAGACGGACGGACGGACGGGCGGGCAGGCAGGATAGCTGGCTCGCAGGCAGGCTGACTAGCTGGCTGACTGGCTGGCTGGCAGTATGGTAGTAATGGTGATGGTGGTGGTGGTGGTGGTGGTGGTGATGGTGGTGTGATTTACGTAGATATCATACACCAGTTCTTCTGTGCCAGATGAAAAGTAGGGACAAACCTCTGAACTCTCAGCTCTGGTCACCACTCGCCTACTGAATTAGGTAGGCGAAACCAAGAGCAGCAAGTTCAAAGGTTCCTAGTCTGTAATGTAGACCGTTTCAAGATAATAAAACAGATAACTTATATAGCCAACTGAAGATCCATATTCCCTTCTAGAAATTCGGTAGATACTCCATGGGACAATCTAAATATCAAAATCTTTCGGCGTGAGAGTACCCACCCCACCCAACCTCTTAAAGGGAGGGGAATACCCCTCATTCCCTAATCCTTCCCAAAGTCGGAAATTTACATCCAGTTCACCCCCACCTGGAAAAATATCACGCTAGGCCACTGGTGTGGTTAACCATGCTGATCTCCCTCCCTCCCTCTCTCTCTCCCTCACCCCCCCCCCCGCCCCTCCCTCCCCCACCCTCTCTCTCTCCCTCTCCCTCTCGCCCCTCTCTTTCTCTCCCTCTCGCCTCTCTCTCTCTCTCTCTCTCTCCCTCCCTCCCTCCCTCCCTCCCCCTCCCTCCCTTCCTCCCTCTCTCTCTCCTCCCTCCCTCCCTCCTATCTCTTCAACGATTTCCTTAGCTTATGCTCGCTCACAAAGATGTGAATACCTGTATACTTTCTAATATGTTTTCTGAAGCGAGTATTTCCATTTCTATTCGTTTCAAATCAGTTGTTTTCGTGCCGACAGTCTTTTTTAGAATCTTATTTGAATCTTTCTGAACATCTAATGATGCGTCAGTTATAATATCTGGGTGAATTGCTCAATATCTGGTGTGCATGCGGTGTCGACACTTAATCTGTTCTATTTGTCAATGACACGATTTGGGAAGAGATTATTCCTACTATGCCTATCTGTTCGGGAATGTGGATTAAAAATATGTGTCATGATCTTGTGTTGGATACTGAGGCCTGAAAAAAATCTCTGCCGAGTTTGTAATAGTTGTTCAGGATTTTGCAGGTGTCCCCCAAGGTCTGCCTTAGTTCTTCCTTCACTCAGGTTTTCAAACTCTGTTCCACACAATCGCGTACAATGGCGCTGAACTATCTAGCCTTGTGATCTCTTTCTGTAACCATGGATTCCAGTTATCATATAGCCCTCTGTATCACCACGGAATAGTCCCATAGGCTTGAATCTCCATACTTTTGATTATTTGTTTCTTTAACAAGAAGAATAGCAAAACACTGGATGACGGGAACTCACTTTCTTGAAGTGTACTGTATTGTATTATATTGTATTTCCCGCGTCTCAGTTCTCACACCTTCAGGCGGACCTCCAATGTTGGAGTGATCTGAGCAGGCTGCCAGCTATGCCCTCAGTGACGTCCAAGCTGGCTATGTGTAGGGGGTTCGAACACGGGCCAGACAGATCGTCATGAAGCAAGTTATAACACAACGAATCAGATTGAGCAAAACATGAATAGAGCTGATTGGTGTAGGTAGGTTTATTCTGACCAAACCTATCCTAACATGCGGTACAGTAAATCGTACAGACTGTATTAGAAAAGTAGGGTTACAGGCACTATACATCACAAAAATGAACATTTATTCGTATACATGTGAAACCATTACATCGTATCATGATCGATCAAATCAACTTGTGGAATAAATATATTCCTTAACACAATAATTAAACGTTGATATGTGGTTACTACATTAAAACAGTAAAATGTGTGCATCGTGCGCACGGTCGTGCGTGTATGCGTGCGTGCGTGCGTGCGTGAGTGAGTGTAGTGTGCAGGCGCGTGTGCGTGCGTGCGTGCGTGTGTGCGTGCGTGTCTGAGTGTTAATACTCGTGAGTCCATATTCAAAGGAAACAGTCAAGGGAATTAACTCCTATATCGCTCTTTTGTTGTAAATTCCAATGAGGACATGATTACAATGATATGGTTGATGCGTCATGAACATGATTATAATGATACATGTATGGTTGATGAATCATGACTATGATACTATGATGAGGCTGAATCAAGAACGATGATTAAATATACATTAACAGAACAACACCAAGAATACAATGTCAACATTACAGAGTTGTAGCACAAACACATGCAACAAGTTCCCGCAATAAGTGTCCATTCACACAATAACGCGGCCATAACTCAACCCCGTGCTGTGCCTAGCACAACATGAAGACGATCCATACCGCATGACAAAGCGTCAGCAATCACCTATGAATAAAAAGAGAGAAACATATATATCATATGTAGCACATCCTGCAGCTGGCGGGTCTGTAATGGATGGCAGTGCAGCAGCTCAATTAAATAATACAAATGCAATACAGTATATATATGGGAGCGAAAGGTGGCAAAGGTGAAGTCGTGGTCGAAAAAGGATTAACCAGACCAAAGAAAATTCTAAATAAGTTATCTCTAAATAAGTTAAATACTAAAGATGGAAAGGTGCAAAGAGGAAGAGGACTTGCTGAGCATAGTGATGCGACAAAACACCTGGGTAACCTGAATTCCTTATACACCAATGCTGATAGTATCATGCAAAAGTTAACAGACGTTTGCATATGGATGTGGAAGCAACAGACACACTGGGAATAACTGATCGAGGTCTATATATATACAGTACACATATGTAGAAAATGTTAAATGAAATGAACACATGTTTCTCGTTAACACTGCCCATCCGCATTCTCTGTATTACTACTAGGACACTATATATATAAGTGAGCCCACTTGGCATATATATAGTGTCCTATAACACATGTTTCTCGTTAATACAGAGAATGCGGATGGGCAGTGTTAACGAGAAACATGTGTTCATTTCATTTAACATTTTCTACATATGTGTACTGTATATATATAGACCTCGATCAGTTATTCCCAGTGTGTCTGTTGCTTCCACATCCATATGCAAACGTCTGTTAACTTTTGCATGATACTATCAGCATTGGTGTATAAGGAATTCAGGTTACCCAGGTGTTTTGTCGCATCACTATGCTCAGCAAGTCCTCTTCCTCTTTGCACCTTTCCATCTTTAGTATTTAACTTATTTAGAGATAACTTATTTAGAATTTTCTTTGGTCTGGTTAATCCTTTTTCGACCACGACTTCACCTTTGCCACCTTTCGCTCCCATGGTGGGTCCCGTACTATGAATTGGAAATCCCAGACTAATTTTTTTCACTAAGCCTCTTCATTTCCTCAATCCTCTCTTTGTTCTGTTTACTCTCTTTCAGTGTCATGTCATGTGCAATTCCTATTTCTGGAATGGCTCTTCTGCCTCTGTTATAGAGTAGTAGTGCCGGGGTCAAAATGATACCACCTACCTCAGAGCATGCTCGAAAATTTGCATTTAGACAAATGAAGAGGGACCACCTCCCTCAGAGCATGCTCGAAAATTTCCATTTAGACAAATGGAAACGGCTGAGGTCCGTGGGGACCAGATTGACATCTTCTTCCACCGGGAACACTTCATGCATAACAGGGCCTACCGGGCCACCTACGATGGACAGACGCCGTTCGGCGATCCGTGGCCCCCACCGCCCTCTCAATCCCTGGGGCACGGATTGCCAAATGGCTGCTGAACGCCCATTTAGAGAGAAGCCTCCACAGTGATATACACCACTGATCGCCATCAACCACAGGGCCGGCCTCTCTTTCTCTCTCTATTCTGTGTAGGCTCAGTCAAACACGTAGTCTCTGCCAGAGTCGCATCGGCATGATGGGACCCCCATAGGGGCTTCCATCTACCTTGACAACGCTTACATGGGAGGAGGCTAGTGATTAGCATTTGAACCACGGCGGACTCTGGCATGTTCACATGTTACGCAGAGAATCTGGTGCTGAGCAGGGGTCTCCAGCAGACAACCATGGCCTACCATCTCCACCCCATAGAAGTGGCAGACAGACTTGATCTCTTTACATGGGTGAAAGCGGTCATAAATGTTTCTCCGCAAGGGGTCAACCCAAGGATTGCACTGGGGGTCATCCCGGAAGTGAGCCCACTTGGCATCCAATATCATGGCAGTCTCAGCGCCCTGGGCCACTGCTGTAGACGCCAACATGAGCAGTATGATGAGAAACATGGCTATATATGAAGAGTTAAACCGAACGGAGTGAACCCCTCGAGAAATATCTGTGCCAGATCGAGCCCTGTTCCATCCAGATCGATAGTGATCTTCATCCCCTCAGTGGCAGGGGCTAGCTGCTTCACACTGCCACTGGCTAAGAAACGTAGCTCTAGGACTATATGAGTCGTTTGCGGACTAGTGAGTCCGACTTGCTGAAGCAGTTTAACAGCACCCTTGACTTTGGAGGTTAACAGCTTCTTATGGGCCATCGAATGGACGACACAACAGGAGCTTTCCACCTGTAACCCCGATCCGGTGACCCACCCTCGTCAGGGAGACACCTTCACCTATGTAGGTGAGGAAGGATGATCCCGATTTTAGAGCTTTCGAACTGTCCCATCCTTTTTCACAACAGTGGAGAGGGAAGTAACTAACCTCTATGTCAATGACTGTGGGAGGCCTATATAGGGGCAACCATGTGTGCCAGTCACCCCCAGGTCCAGCGTGGTACCACACTTCATTCTTGTCAAATATGAACTGCAGGTTTTTTGCCAGAGTCAATAGCAGGCCATCACGGGCCATCGGCGGGGCACCATTCGAATAGGGTTTGATCAGATGAAAGCTGAAGTCATTATTTAGGGTGTTGATGTCTGACACCTCTGTATCCGAGAGCTCAATCAACGGCTCGAGGATGTACTTCCCCTTCGGGAAATCATACCGAAACACGATCTTGTGACCATCTATGTTGCGACCCAGGCGCGCCTTTGTCACATCCTTGCATTCTCTGAGCAGCTCCACCCCATCACCACCAATTGGGTGGAGGGAGAATGCCTTTGAGCTTGCTTCATACTGTAGGGCGAATGACTTGCCATCGCTCTCTTCTACCATGGCAGCATTAACTGCGTACACATCTGCCAGGTCAGCAAGTCCAGTCGAGTGAGCAAATATGGGTTCCATAGCACGCTATAGGAGGGGTTTAAACAAGACATATAACCATGCCGATTGTCCGACTGCTCCGGTGGTGAGAACGTAATCTCACCCTCTCTAGAGGGGAGATGGGTGGTCCAGTACCATGCAGAATGGGTCCTCTTCAATGTGCCCCAGCGAGGCACAACATAAATACACGCCAATGTGCTACATCAACCTCTGGGCAGTGAACACAGGAGCTCACTGGTAGAAGTCGGCCGGGACATGATAGAGTATCTCCCAGGTGCCAACAGCAACCTATGGAAAGCTATCAGGCCTAGCCTGTTCACACCTGTAAATCACCTGCTTGACAGCCCCTCCATTAACATATATGCCAGAATGGATGGTATATCGGATGCCCATTTAGAGTTTACACTCTTATTATTCATTGACATGATGACAACATGATATCATACCAGCATTATCTGACCTTGGCCAAGATGATGAAGAAAGAGGTTCGCCCGTTCACGACCCCTGCACAGATAAAGGCCTTAACCGAACAGAGGCTCGCACTGCAACAAGAAGGCGAGCGACTACAGCGGGAAAACTGGTGTCAAAAGAACGGGAGCCTTGCAAGGAGGCAAAGGAACAGTGAAAATTTCTGATACTGGCAGGCCCTCCTGGAGGAGAGTAAGCAGGACACAGGAGTCTTGACAGACGACGATGAGCTAGATGTCTTCACAGACGAGGATGAGCCAAGTGACTTCTCAGACGAGGGTGAGCCAGATGTCATACAGTGGAAAGAGGAGATGGCGCAGAAGTGTAAGACCAAGAAAGCCATCCAGCGGCGGACCTACTCTCTTGGTGATACGGTGAAGTTCCAGATGTCATGTCTCAGAAAGCTACTAGACCCCGACATAGTGCTGGATGACCTCTGGCTAAGAGACGTCTGTCTCGAAAGCAGCAAGCTGGCACGGTTCACCAGGCTCTCCAAAATGTACCCTTCTAGGACTCGTGAGCAGATTCTGCAGGTGATGCAGGTTTAATCTCCGGGTATACTATGGTAAAATCAGAGTGGCGGAAGCAACCAGAAATATACCCCTCCCTGACGGCTGACGAGGGCGGTACCATCCACGGCTGGCGACTCCAGCAGATAGATACCATCAGACAGAATCTCGGCCATGAGGCAGAAAAGTGGAGAAGATTTCTGAAGCCATACCAGCCATCGCCTCAGGAGTAGGTACGTTCTTCGGAGTCGCAGGCCCTTGGCTACCATACGTTGCCATAGCGCTCACAGCCACCTGGGCCGCCGAGCATTTAAGCCATACTATATAAGGATGGCATCTCTGTACGACCTGGTCAAGTCTCTTAACTTCTGAGGGTTGGCCAATAAACTCCTGTTCCGTGAGACTCAGCAGAGATTAGACGCCAGTGTATGGCGGTGTTTGAGGAGGGCTTCAGTGATGGTCGAATGAATGATGGGCATCTGTTCATCTGTTTAGAGTTACCCAGGCTGTGCATGACAGGACAGGAGTGGACATCAGTGATGAAATCCAGGAGTTTATCAACTCTACTATCAGCCTGGTGGATATTACCATGAGCCTCCTCAACTACTCGAGGCTGCACGTCGCAAGGGCCACAACTTCACATTGGAGACAGTTAGCCAGTGGCTCAGCTGCCAGGCGATGTGGCAGATATACAGGCCTCGCCCATGGCACATCAGGCATGCCCATTTCGAGGAAACTGTCCTGAACAGAGTTCACCAGGCAGATGTTCTATTTCTTCCATGACTCGGTTGGGCGTAAGACCTACAAGTATGCCCTCACCATCGTCGATGTCGCCAGCAGGTACAAGGTGGCTGGACCGCTCACAGACAAGTCAGCTGGTCAGGTGGCCCAGGCATTCCAGGGTGTCTACGAGGCGTCGGAAAATCCCTTCCAGTGGCCGGAATTGTTGCAGGTGGATGAGGGTAAGGAGTTCAGAGGGGAGACTGCAGCCCTCATGCGGAAACATGGTGTGGCAGCTAGGCGAGGCGAGGTAGGGCATCATCGTGTCCAGGCTATCGTTGAGCAGTGGAATCGGACACTGGCAGAGAGACTGTTCCCATCCCAATACGACCAGGAAATGGCCGCGCCGAGTGAACGTTCTAGAGTATGGGTGAGAGGGCTGCCTGCTGTGGTGGAGAGATCCAATGGCGAGGTTACTAGGCTAATCGGGAAGAAGCCGGTAGAGGCTATCAGATACTCTGCTGACAGCTCTAGAGGAGCGAGCAAGGTAGAGGAGTGCCTACCCCCTGATGCTCTGGGTCGGTACCTGTATGAGCCTGGTGAGCTGGAAGGTGGTCGACGGCGTGCAACAGATCCTAACTGGTCGATAGATGTTCACAGGCTTGACAGGAATGTGGAAGCGGAGGGGCAGCCTACACTGTACTACCTGGCATGCAAGCACGGAGTGCCTAGGCGCCCATTTGTCATAGAAGACACACAGCTACCACCCCCTAGGGTGCTAACATGATACTCGATGGGCTCGGTATGGACCCCATCTGGCAGCACATGGCGCTTATCACAGTAAGCGGAGAGTCCGAGTTTTTCCTGCGCATATGTCACCATACCCTGGTTGCGCATGCGTAGGCCTCGATTGGTGGCTCTGTCCACTACACCATGGAGGGTGCTGTAGAACCTCTGCCAGGAGATGTTATTCTGCCGTTTAGACATTCCCTTGGTCGAGCATTTCACTTGCAAGTTTTTGCTGTTCCAGCAGTCTGTATTCGCCACGTAGTAGCACTTGGAGCAGAGAGCAATACCACGAGTGCCTTCGAACTCGAGCTTGAACAATCCCGGAGTACGGTTAGACCATTTGTGCCATGCCAACCAGTCCCGTTTGCAGGCCTCATACTCCGTTCGCATCTCTGGGTGTATCACCTCATCGAGGTTGGAGCCTGCTATGGCGATATAGGCAGAATCAGTGTCCATCTGCAGGTACTCGAAGCTGTCACGAGCTACGTAGCAGTCGAGGAAGTCATAGTAGAACTCCAGCATTCGCAGCTTCGCCAACTCGTATACTGCTATACCGACCTGGAAGGGGCAACGAATGGTGATTTTTAGCCTTATGGCTCTGCAATTCATAGCAATCACCGATCTCCTCTAGATCCTCGAACCATGCGCTATGCAAGGCTCTTTCTACTGCTCGTTCATCCTTAGTGAAGCTCATGTTGGTATGACGTTCTAATGCCTCGATCAGCTTCCCATATGCACTGTTGCCAAGGAGTTTGAAGAGATCAGCCAACAAGGCTTTACTTTTGTCCAACATCCCCTGTACGACATGCCTCAGTAACAGAGTCTACACACCATTCAAAAGGTTTCTGTGAGGTGTAGTCTCTAGTGCGATAGATAGCAGTAATCTCTAACCCGTGGGCAAGGTACCACTTGAGAGTTGGTGCATACAATATCCTCTTCTTACCAGAGAGTGCACCAACGAGCTTGCTAGTTGTAGACTTTTGTCGACCTGTTTTATCAAGGTATGCAAGCATCTCCGAAGGTATAGCCTCTTCTGGGATCTCATGATTATAGAAGATGGGAGACATCTCCTCGAACTTTGGCCATAACACTTTAGATACCTCAATGTCGACCTCAGCAAACCCAAACCAACGATCCACTAGCAGATCCTGCTTAAAACATTCAATATCACTGCTTACACGCCCACCCCACCGTTGTACAGTTTCTTTACCACAGGGCATTGCTTGGGCCATGGTTGACAAATACAGAGCATTTGCATCCTAACCAAGGGGACGTTGACATACTCGCTTACCTTGGCGAATTCGGGTAACCCCAGAATCGTGATATCCGGTGAACACAATGCTCGGCGACCCCCCCCCCCCCCTCCGCCCAACAACAGCACCCTTTAACATCTCGTAACATCCTTCAGAATGTCAATACCTCATTCTGTGTAGAATTCTCGCATCTTCTCTAAGGCTTCCATGAATGGGCTAACATCCAAGTTGTTGTAATATCGCAACCAGTCAGCAAACGTCTTCATCACCAGATCTCTGAAGGTCTGCTTACAAGCTTTCCACTGACAACTCAAGAAGGTAACCATCTTTGAGCTTGGACCACCATGCAGGATAATCGGGTAGTCCAGGATAGTCAAGCTTCTCAGGTGAGTTGAACCATTCATAAGGTAACCAGCTCTTCTGTTGCGTGCAACCATATGCTTTGATCCATTTCTCATAAGAAACCCCTGGGCCGAGGTAGTTGATTACATCGAGAAACCTCATTTCAGGCGTAATGAGGAACATTGTCTGGCTAGCCTTCTTGGCGACTTTCACCATTCCTTTGGACGAAGTAGTAAGTTCATCCACGAAGTACTCCTTGATTAGGTTCAGGTCATACTGTCCAGTGTTGAACCCGAGCACAGGTACCTGGTCACACCACTCATCGATAAGTCGCTGCTGTCATTTTGGTAACTTGTCCAAGTCTGCGGGTAGATACTGTGACCGAACCCTTGCACGGATCGTGGAGGCTCGTAGTTGGATCTCCTGCATGAACTCTGAGATCAGCACTTTGAAGTTAGCATTGCAGAGGTGAGTTGGCGAGCTCGTGCTACCATCTAAGGAGCAGCCGACTGACACCGAGATTGGTATGTGGACACTCTCGATCGTGAGACTCTCTGTAGGGTTGGTCTGGGTATGGTACTGTCCGCACAGGGGTGTGGACGCTTGGACAGCATTTTATACAGCACTCCCACTGTAACACAAGCGTGCACCCAGATGCTCTCAGTTTCTCATCTCTCGCGACCGTCTTGTGGTATCTTTGATCAGCATCCTCACCTCGCTGGTGTTGTGAACATCCATGCCAGTAACAGCCATGAAACTGGTATACTGTGTCGGTTCTAAGATCATAACCAACTACGGGAGCCCCCTCGATCCAACGTTCACCACCGTTACCACACTTTGCGTGGTGTATATGAATTCCATGGTTTCTCGACTCATATTCAATCCAACGAGTAGCCACGGAACTGGCCGGTTGGTATGGATAGAAGGCCTTCTCGTATGGTGACTGCGGTGCTACTACCTTCTCCCCAGGGCAATCAATGTACAGCGGTCAGCATGCCGATGGAGACTACATGCTTGGGTGAACTGCTGTTGACAGTGCCCACAGCTAAAAGTCTGGGCCAGCTTGGAGATGTCCTTAATGAAGAAGGCGTGGTGGTCATATACTCCAATGGTTATGACGCTCGGATAGAGAGCAGGTTTCTTGGTCCGATGCCAGATGCCCTCTTCAGTGGGCTCATAAACACGAATCCCTGTCTTCGCAAATAACTTTACATTGTCCAGCTGGTCTAGCGACATCTTTGGTGCGTCAGCCACAGGCCTGTTCAGGCCATAGAACTGTTTAACAAAGCTCTCGTGCAGGAGCTGTACTTCTATCAGCTCTTGCACCCTGCTGGACTGCTAGACATCTCCAGAGGCACATGTTATCTGTGTAGGTATCGAGTGCCACCATTCCCTTCCTCCATCGGTGTCAGATCAGGAGGGGGCCTGTCCCTAGCAGAGGCTGACGGTCGATGACAACCTTTACCTCAACGTTGATTGATCTGATGAAGGCCCATGCGGTATTGGGCCGATCGATATTGTCTGGGTCAAGGCGGGCTTGCTCTCTGCCCTCCACCCAAGTATGGGTCTCTCCTAGTGTATTCATCCAGTGACTTCCTGGAGCATTCTTGTGGAAGAGCATTACCCTACCATCCTCGATGTGGCGGATTCGATAGGTGTGGGTAGGCCGAAGGTAGAAGGCATTCTGAACAGTCCGCAGCTTCTCCATGATCCGACCTGTAATGTCTCCTTCTAGCCCTCTGATGCAATGTCCAGCATACTGTTCACCGTCCTCTCTCCTCCCTCTCACTGAGACGCTCATTGAGAATCTGCTGACCTTCTCGCCTCATACTCTGGGCTAGGGTTTCAGATCTCGGTCCACTCATTAATCGTCTTCTGATTCAGTGTAGAAGAGGTAGGCGTTCTTGTGGATGGCTTGCCATCCGAGTTGCTACAGCTTTGGCCTGTAAGCTGACATTCGTCTCCTCATACAACTGACGACTCTCACGGAGCAGCTGTGCTTTCTTGTGAGGATTCCATGGATCCTCAGAGGTGAGCGCCGGAAACCTCCCTGTCTGTTTTGCTTGGGAGAGTCGCTTTAGCCACTCCTCAGCAAGGGCGGGGAGTCGCTTTCACCACTCCTCGGCATTGGCGTGTGCAATCATCTGGAGCAGGTCGGCTTTGTGGGCCTTAGAATAGCCTCTAGGACCGAATTGCTTTGCCATCACTCGAAGCTGTGTTACAGTAACCATGATGCAAGGTTTATATATTAGATCTTAAACATTTCTGACCATCTTCGAGGGTGTTACAGTAACAAAGATGTAAGGTCTATAAATTAGACCTTAAACATTTCTGAACATCTTCGAGGGTATTACAGTAAGTGGCGATCAGTACCTGTGGGTGGTGTATATCCCTGTGGATGCATGTCTCTAAATGGGCGTTCAGACCCTATTATGTGTGGCGATCAGTACCTGTAGGTGGTGTATATCCCTGTGGATGCCTGTCTCTAAATGCGTGGCATGACGCGTTTAAGTTCTTCCATAACTAAACTGAACTTTCTCCTGGCACAGACCTTCTTGTAGTTCATTCTGTTGGAACGTGTACGCCCCCACCCCCGCATGCTTTACATAGTCCACAGTCTGTATACATACCTGCCCCGCATCCTCTGCTCGGCTTCGGCTCAACAGCCGCCTCTGAAACTGAGCATTGTGTGTCGCACAATATTCTCCAACACAGTTCCTTAAGCATCGAAAAGGCTTACCTCGCATAAGCCATTTGCATGTATTATAATGCATGTTTGATAAAGTCTATATCAAGATCTTAAACCTTGGGCTGATGGGTGTGGTTCAGTAGGGCCTGGGTATCTTGTATGTATTTGTGTGGCCCATGACCCTATGCCTCAGGAATTGAGGGGGCAGTGGGAGCTGTGGATCACGGAATGGTTGCCTGTGGAGGGAGGTGGTATTTTTCTACTACCGGCTATACTACTAAAGGATTTACAAGTACCTACTCTGTACACTAGAGTTATACATTCGCCTCTATTCTTGACACGCGTGCCATTAATGATGCACCCGAGCACGTGCATGTGCACCACGCATTCTAACGAACTTAGTTGTTTTCATGACGTAATGTCTCTCGTATAGGCGTATGCAGGCTTATTACTCTACTCAGGGGGTGCGCTTTTGGAAATGAATCCAGGATGGGCGGCCCGTGCCCAGCTTGGCTGGGGCGGCTGGTACCCATCCGGTCAATCCGCGCTACACCATGGAGTGGGTGGAAATATATTTAAATGATTAGAGGACTTCGTGAGAAATCGATAAATGAGAGTAAGTATGCGTAGTGCATATTCAAAATTGACAGATGTAGATAGTGGAGTCCCACACACGTCTCTCTTATGACCGCTTTTGTTTCTAATATATGTAAACGACGTAGCAGAGGTTGTCACATGCCTACTAAAATGTTTGCTGATGATACAAAACTGTGGAATGCAATTAACAATAGATCAGACAGTCTAAGACTATAAAAAGATCTAGACAATCTCAACATGTGGGCAGCCACATGGCTGCTAAAGTTCAATGCTAGTGCATCTCGGATATAATAATTTGCAATTTGAATACACTATGCAAGAGAACAACACAAATCGTATATTTGATCAAACTAATAGGGAAAGAGGTTTGGGGATCTGGATAACAGACAATTTAAAGACATCATCACAATGCCTAAAAGCAGCAAACAAAGCCATGTATGCCATGAGATCTTATACTATACAAGACATACGTGCATCTACATTTGGAATACTGTGTACAGGCTTGGTCACTTTACTACGTCAAAGATATAAACCATTTAGAACAAATACAAAAACGATGTACGAAATTAGTAAAAGGTTTACATAGTAAGAACTATGAAAATAGGTTAAAAGTACTAAACCTCACAACATTAAAACAACGAAGAATTAGGGGTGTCCTGATTGAAACCTACACATTAATTACAGGAAAAGAAAATAAAGACAGTAGCAAGTAGCCAGCCAGGCAGGATCATGAACAGAGATATTGTGGAGGCAATTAAGATCTCGCGTGAAAGCGACTGTCTCTGGAAAAATGCTGGACGACCTGGTAGTTCACATCATATAACTATAGAGTGCAAATCTGCCAATGAAAACCTACTCTGTATACAGTACAGAGCAGCAGCAGGATTTAGTATAAAATTATACTATTAGATCTCAACTGCAGCGTCCACCGATTCTCGTCTCTTCTATCACATTGTGACAAGACAGCATAGGCAAGCAGTACACCATCTGACTGAACTTGTGATTGATGGCGTCTATGCTACGAGAGAAGATGACATCTCAAAAGCCATGTATGCACATTTTTCTAAGCTAGCCAATCTCAAGAACAGTGACACATATGATCAGAACTACCATATTATTGTCACAGAAGATATCCAGTTATTAACAGAAGCAATGAAAAACCATCAGCCACCCATATTACCAACAACTGCAAATGAGGTTAAGCAATACATCTCCAAGATCATAAATGGGAACGCTTCAGATGAATTTGGTATTCTGCAGAACACTTCACGTACACCCTGAGCTCAGTTGCTCCACTTCTAGCTAAGATATTTAGTACTATGGTGAACTTTAGAGACAGCCCATTTCACTCAAATCAGGTCTCTTTACAGCAATAGACAAGAAACATAAACCAGCTCAGTGCCTAGACAATTATCGAGGCATAACCATCTCTCTGATCATCTCCAAAATCCTGGAGTACATGTTACTGGCTCACTCGAGAGATGCCATAGATGAGAACCAAGATGACCTGCAATTTGGTTTCAGTGAAGGAGTCTCCCCCACAATGGCATCATTGGTGGTCACCGAAGGTATCCTAGAAGCTAAGCATCAGCACTTGTCACTGTATGTCTCAACTATCGATACTCAGAAAGCTTTTGATGTTGTTAGTCATGCTTCTCTAATCAGAGACTACAACAACTATTTTGTGGCACCTGGATCCATATGAATACACTCTCATATCAAGACTTAACCACCAGAGCAAAATTCCACAATCAAATCAGCGATTACTTCGAAATCAAACAAGGTGTCAGGCAAGACGGTGTTACCAATGCCTATGACTACGAGGTGTACATACATGATCTGCCAATCAAACTTGGTCTCCTAAACTCAGGCTTCAAAATAGGCAGAATAGATCTGGACAGGGTCGCTTGTGCTGACAATATCGTTGTTCTGACAGACTCTCTTAGTGATATGCATCTCAATCTATCAACAGTCGAGAACTATGCAAACTATGAATAGTACAAACTCCATCCTAAGAAGACAACTATATCAATTTTTAACTCAACCATACCAACTGAAATCTGGAACAACATGCAGTGCTGGAAGACTGATAACGTACCAGTTCCAATATCTGATGAGTTTACACACATGGTGTCAGCAGAAGTATCAACATCACAGCACAAATTTCATCTCTTGCCCATGATAGAATCAGCAAAGGACGTCGTACCGTATATATGAAGATGGGAGCAGGACTCCATAGACTAAACAGCCTTCCTCCTCCACTGGTATATAAGTTATACACACCGTATGTCTCACCATGTTATGCACATGACTTAGAGGCAGTATGGATGAATCAGAATCAACGAATAGCCATGGAGATATTCCATGGAACGATGTTGCAATATATCCAGCTTCTCCAAAATCGTGTGAAAGTTCGACTGTATAGCTTCTTCTCGGTGCGAAACCCTTCGAGGGTGAGATTAATGCGTGGTGCCTTACACTGTTTGCAGCTATTGCCCATACTGAAGGGTCTACTATTGCAAACCTTGGACATAGACAGCTGATAGTCAATCGTTGAATAGAGAAGAGTTAGTTCTGCATGGCTGCAATGTCGTTCGAAAAGTATGATCTTTGTAGCCCATTACAGTTCCTGGAGAGTCCTATAGACAATATAGCTTAGACCACGAGAGTATGCTCAAGTATCAACTCCTTTTGGACCAAGAAATTCCAGGAAGAGGCTAAATTCTCTCTGAAACATTTGAATGTGGACAAATGTAAGAGTGGAGCAACACACAACATACATCCCATAAGAGCCAATGTACGAGATGTCCAACGGGCTACCATCAAATCGAAACGTCTCACTGGAACTTATACCCTCCAGAGTGCAAGAAAGAGATTGAGCAATGATCGCGAATCTGATATATTCCCTCTATCACTCAGAGGCAGAAAATATAGATCACTTCCTGTTTCGCTGCAAAAATTCTTATCCTAGTGCAACATGCTACAGCAAACATATAGAATACTTACTTGGATACTTGGGATAGCTGTCTGTACCAACGGGCACAGCTCTCAGTTTGTTTTCTTTTGAAGATGTCCAAAGTAGGTGCGCATACAACAGATTCTGGTAGATTATTCAAGTCCTCGACTACTCTGGATGGAAAGAAATTTTTAGCTAGATTTGTGTTGTATCGCTGTTTAAAAAGTTAAACCGAATGCCCTCATAGGCCTCTTAGAGGTTGCTGGATAAGTGTTGTTCCTTCCATGGAATAATAGCCATTAAGGTATTTGTAAGTCTCAATGAGATCTGTACGTCTTCTTCCATCCTCAAGCATAGTGGTAGGAATTTCCTTGCACAGTTTATAGGCACAGTTTCTGCACATTTTCTAATGGTTGTTTATCTTTGACCAGTTATGGATTCCAACTATAGATCCATATTCTAGTGAAGGTCTAACGATGGAGTTTAATAATGTTGTGATTATATTTGGTGATCTGTTGTTGAAGCATCTTTTGATCATTCTGAATTTGTGCTTGGCTTTGTTTGCCATGGTTGTAATATGTGATGATGGTTTCAGAGTGGTAGAAACTAAAACGCCCAAGTCTCTCTGTTCCCTTTCCTCTTTTATGTAATATCCGTTGAGTGAATACGAAAAATGTGTGGATGATCTGATTCTTAGGACGATACATTTTTCAGGGTTGAACCTCATTAGTCATCTTTCAGACCAAGCAACGAGTGAGTTTAGGCCATTTTGGAGGAGTTCGCAGTCGCTTTCATCATTGATTAAGCAGTAGAGCTTGGTGTCGTCTGCAAAGAGCTTCGCCATTAACTTTACAGAGTCTGGAAGGTCGTTAACAAATAGCAGGAAGAGAACAGGGCGTGGTATAGAACACTGTCATACACCGTTTGCAATGGGTTTCCAGTCTGAATGTCCATTTCTTAAAATGACTCGTTGCCGTCTATGAGATAGGAAAGATTTCGTCCATAGTAAATTGTGTCCCTTTATTCCTAGATTTTGCAGTTTATGTATGAGGCATGCGTGTGGTACTGTATCAAATGCTTTGCTGAAATCTAAATAAATTTCATCAGTTTGTTTGTTGCCATTGTATGCTGAGAACCAATCTGAAATGCACTCGATGAGTTGCGTGATACAAGAGCTTCTTTTCTGAAAACCATGCTGATGGCAAGATATTAGCTGATTATGGTTGATGCGTTGCCATAGTGTGTTGAGGACACGTCTTTCCATTAGCTTGAATATTTGGCTGGTTAAAGCAACAGGCCAATAGTTATTTGGTGAGAGCCGCGATCCCTTTTTGAATAGTTGAGTCACATTTGCATCCCTCCAGTCTTGTGGGATGGTGCCAGATCATAGAGATAAGTTGAAGATATTTATAAGTGGGACAGCAAATTCATGAACTTTGCGAAGTACATTCACATTAATGCCATCTGGGCCTACTGATTTTTTGTTTACTGAGCTTGTGCCTGACATGTTCTACTGTGATATTCATGTTGTGCACGCAGCTGCTGATATACTTAGATATTGTTGGGAGAGAACACGGTTCATCTGTCTCTTGGTTGATTTGCTTTTTTACTGTCGTCTGTGATATGATTGTCATTTGATTATAGTGTGTCTACTGTCACTGATGACATGTCTGCAGTAGTTGTAGTCAGCCTGTACCTTACGGGTTACTTCTTATACTCTGTGTGTTTTTTATCATGTAGAATGTAGTCTGCTGATAATCCTGAAATTGTTGTTTTGACCCAGGCTTTGTGCTTCCTTTTCTTTGCTCGTTTCACAGTGGTGTAGCGGGACCATGGAGATTTCTGTCTCTACCCGGCTTTTACTGTCTTTGTTGAGGTGAATTTGTCACATAAGTCTTGGTAGTATGATCTGAAGGTCTCCCATTGCTCATTGGCAGACTGTTTGTCTAAGACCGTATTCCAGTAAATGTCTTCAACAACTTTGTTTAAGGACTCGTAGTCACCTTATGAGTAGAGAAAGATTTTCCAATTAGCTAGACTGATTCATGTAACATGTAATTTAAGTGTTAGGTTGAGACACATATGGTAACTAGTGTTGAACGGTTCCTCAACTATGACAGACTCAATAATGTCAGGATTTCCGGTGATCACCAAGTCCAGTATGTTGCTCCCTCGTGTTGGTGAGGTGACAAGTTAACTTAGCAGGTTTTCTTCTAAGGTGTCTAAAGATTTGTTTGAAACTAAGGAAACAGCTTCATTTGTGAGCCAGTTGATGCCTGGGAAGTTGAAATCACCTACTAATATGACGTTCTCTGTATCGATTCTGTCCATGGAGTCGCAGATAATGTTGAGGTTAGGTTCTTTTCCTCGTTCTGGTCGGCATGCAACCCCTATGGTCAGTTTGGTTTTTGGATGCAGGTTAATTGTGATCCATAACATTCCAGTTTTAATGTCGTCTTTCAAAAGGCATGGGTTCAGCAATGACGTTATAATAAATAATACACCAGCTTTGCTTTCTTGCACAAAGGTGCCATCTGGGTAGTCATTTATGTTCCTATCTTTCCTGAATATTACATAATCATCATGAGAAAACTTGGTTCTGGATACACATTTATCTAACCGGATTTCAGATATAGCATAGATGTCACAGTTCGTTTCTGCAAAGTGATCTGATAGTTCAGTGAATTTGTGAGTTAGGCATTGCGCGTTGAAGTGAGAAATTGTGATTGGTCTTTACATTTTTTGGAGGTGCATCTGAATGACTTTTCCTTATTTGAATTAAACCTATTTATAGTATGCACATTCCCGGAACTTCTTCCTTGAGTTAGACTCTCGCCTGTTTCGGGACTGGTGTCCCTGACTCAGAGTCTTGGGGGCTGGATCGTCTTACTATGTGTCCCCTTCGTATGAACCGGTTTGGGTCTTCCTCCTTTTTTGCTGCTAATTCCTTTCTTATTTTTAGGTAATCTTTGCATTGAAGAACTGTTAAATCAGGGCCGACGAAAATTCTTTTTGGGTTGAAGTCTATTGAATATGGGTCAACTTTTCTGATTTCAGGCCCATTTTTTTAGAAGATTGAATTTTGAGTCAACGTCGCTGAACTGTAAGCGCAGGGGTCTCCCTCTCACGTTGTTGTCATCTTTTGGCTTACTTAATCTTTCTAATCATCTTGGTGTGTCTGTAAACTCTAGTGGTGATAGTATCTGATTTACTACTTCATCATCTGGGACATCATTTAATTTGGGAAGGCCTCTAATGATGATATTATTTTTCCTATCATTTATTTCTGTGTTCTTTTCTAATCAATTCCATTCATTTCGCTAAATTACTCAAATCATTAACTAATACAGTATGCTGCATTTCAACAGCTTTAACAGAAGCATCTAGATTATCAGTTGAAGCATTGTCAGCCTTTTTACTTATGGTTGCTTCAATCTTATCAATCCTTTCTGTGACTAGTTTCATATATGTGGCACAGCATTCTTCGATTTCCTGATCAGTTTTGGCAGCATGTAATGTCTTACCTTCGCAATTGTTGCAATACCAGTGGAGATCGGATCTGTCGCTTAAAACGTGATATTCAATGTTGGCCATTAATAAACATTTGGTACAATATCATAGGTTTCAACGTTCACATTGGGGACATTTGCTACCCACCTTCTCGAAAGCAAAAACAATGTTCACTTGCTCCGCAGCCTGACGCTCGATCCTAGCAAAGAAGATCTATCTATAACTAGAGTTCACAAATCTGTCCAATCCTTCTCTATTTGAAGCCATTGAATTTGCATCACGATAGCTGCGCTATAGATTAGAACACTTTAGAGCTAGAGACCTGAACTATCTTTTCATAGCAAGCAGGCAGAAAGGAAAAGGTGGACCAGTCTGAACCTGTCCACAAAGTTGTGTTACATGAACGCTGGCAAATTGTACATACTACCTTCTTAGTAAATGTACCTATATTTTTATTATTTAATTGGATATCAATCTTCTATTCTCATAACTATCACTGCGATGAATTGTGCATAACCTGAAAAATACTAATCGATGATGGTGTGGCTAACCAGTATAACATTAGTCTGAAAACAGTAACAGTTCTTAACTCTATCAAAAAACAACATCATTCGTGGACATAGTTTAAAAATTCACAAGCAAAGATTCAATACACAGATAAGACAACACTTTTTCAGCTGTTGCGTTGTGAACTTGTGGAACCAGTTGCCCAATAACGTAGTTTGTGCCAATATTACCAATGCCTTCAAGAGCGCATTAGATAATTGTTGGTGAAATCTGAACATTTGAATAAGTTAAATGCTTACCTACGTTCAGTATACATAAATCTAGCTCCTGTAGCGCCCGCTAAGTTTCTTGAAGATGGAGCTGCTGATAAGGAGTGATCTCTTTGGTGTGTTCTTCTGGTGTGTTGTCTGCTGACTGTTGTGGTGAGAACTTCTCCTTAGAGGTGACCTTGGTAGACTGTTGCCTGATACTTTGATGGTTGGATATATGTATGTATTATATGTTACAGTTTTTATATGTCTGTTGTTGTAATGGTGACTTAATTTCTTTGTAAATCTTTGTATAATCAGCAAACATATTAATTTCGGAGACATTTAAGAGAAACCTAGACAAATTCCTAATTAGTATGATGTACGACTTTGATTAACTGAATAAATGTTTACATCAAATAAGACAAAAGCCCAAGGCTCATTTATAAATTATGATAACTTAGCATAGATTAACGTACGTACCTTCTGACTGCGGGCCTAAGCCTCTATGGGCAGATCTTCATCATCATGATACAGTGCTCTGTCGCTTTCGGATTCCAATGGTGCAGTGTAATTATATATCAGTGGTTGGTCTTTCCAATATCTGCCTACGCGAGCTTTAAATATGTTGACCGATGGCACTTCTACAACATGTTCTGGCAGCTTATTCCAGACTTTTACAGCCCAAACTGCAAAACAAGTTCTCCTCAATTCTAACTTTGTCCTTAGTTGGAAAATTTTCCTATTATGCCCTCTATGCTCATCCCGTTCCACAACATCATTTCTTAGGGTGAAAATACCACCTGTTTCCATGTCATAGATACGATGTAGCATCTTCAATCATGTCCCCACGAACTCTTCGAAAAGCCAGTGTTGGGAGCTTACGTCTCCTAAGTCTTTCTTCATAACTTCATTCCCTTAAGCCTGGTATTTGCTTCGTAGCTCTTCTCTGGGCATTTTCTATTAGTGCTACCGGGTTCTTTTCTGAATGGGCTCCACACCGATGTTGCACAGTTCTGGTGGCTTCTAACCATTGACTTATACAGTGGTATAAACGTATTCTCATTTAGGTTAACACAAGCACGCCTGATTATTGCAAACATGTTGGTTGCTTTGTTGACCTTTTCGCTAATGTGCTTTTCAAAATTTAGCCCCTTGTCTATAATATTCACATATATACTTTTCTTGTTCTGATCTTATTATGGTATGTGTCTTTATATCATCAACAATATGATAACTGTGTTCTCTGCTTTCATCCGCCCAAAGCTCATGTTGACACATTTATCTGGCTGAATGCGCAGAAGCCAAGTGTTTGACCATTTAGCCAGCTCATCTAAGTCTGCTTGTAAACGTGCATGGTCATCCTATTTAATATTGCTCTAAAAATCCGTGTGTCATCTGCGAATAAGTATATATCTGACGTTGCAGGACTTCGCAAATCATTTATGTAGATGACAAAAAGTAGAGGGCCTAAGACACTGCCTTGGGGAATCCCACGTATTACATCCATCAAACTGGACTCTTCACCACCGATGGTCAGTTGCTGTTTTCGGTCGCTGAGAAATGATTTGATCAAACTATGAATTGGATTGCCTACTCTAATGCCAGCATTGTGTCCATGAGTCTCCTATATGGAATGGTATCAAAGGCTTTCTTGAAGTCTAAGTAAATGGCATCAACAGTATGCCACTCATCGATTGCCTTTGTCCATTTATCCAGGACATGCAGGAGCTGTATGGTTGTTGATCATCCGCTGATAAACCCAAACTATTTTTGATCAAAGGCTTTGTTTTCAATAGGTAATTCATTATGTGGTCTCTGATTATCACTTCTAGGACTTTGCACAGAATACTTGTGAGACTCACTGGCCTGCAGTTCCTGGCCTGCGTTTTGTCTCCCTTCTTGAATATTGCTGATATTCTTGCTTCCTTCCAGGCGCTAGGCACGGTCTTTGTTCGGAGTGATATTTCGTAAATCTATTCTGATGGGATGGCCAGGGTTTTTGCAAGCTCCTTTAGTATATGAGGATGAATATCGTCTGGACCAGGAGACTTATTTATGTTTAATTTACTCAAGGCCTTTTCCACCATCTCTTCTGTGAGGTGAAGGTGTGTCATTTGTGATGTCATATTAGGATTTGGAATCCTTGGTGTTACACCGGCTGGCTCAATGGTAGCTATGCTTGAAAAAAAGTTGCTAATACCTCAGCCTTCTCTTTGTTATTCTTCGTAAGTGGTGAGTTCTTATCAGATGGGATTGTGTATGAGTCTGATACACTTTCTTTCATGCTACATTTTGACTTAATATATTTCCAAATTACATTGGATTACTCTTAGATTTCTTTGCAAAGTCTTCCTCAAATGTCTTTCTCACATGCCTAGTTAATGCACTTGCCTTATTTCTTAGCTTACAATATTCTTGATGCTTCTCTCCACTTTTAGTTTCCATGTAACGCTTCGTGGCCATATGTGTTCACTTTATTGCGTTCAGTGCTGCTCTATCAAGTGATTGGTTTCCCTTCTTTCTTGTGGTTGGTGGAACGAGTCTAAGTTGTGTTTCATCAGTAAAGTACTTGGGCATCAACATGACCAATGACCTAAGCTGGAACAAACACACCACTGAGATCTGCAGCAAATCATATAGAACCTTAGGACTATTGCGGATAAATGTATCATTCTGTTCCCAAGAAATCATACTTCAAACATACAAGGGACTGATTAGACCAGTTCTGGAGTGTGCCAGTACAGTTTGGGACCCTCATCAGATAACTCTTCAGGGCAAACTTGAAAATATGCAAAAAACGAGCAGCTGAATTTATCACCTCAAACTATTGCTACGAACCAGGCAGTATGACAAATATAATGGAAACCCTAAAACTCCCACCGTTGTCAGACAGAAGGAAACAAAAGCACCTTATCTTGTTCTACAAAGGTCTACAGCAACAAGCAAAGATATCATTAGACCGTCTACAGACTCCAATTCAGAAAACCAAAAACATGCCCAACAGCCACTTTAACCAAATTTATTCAAGAACTTAAATTCAGCTTTATTACCAGTACAATTAGGGATTGGAACACACTATCACAGGATCTTCTAAGCAGTTCATAAAATTCTGCAAATCCTACAAATAGATTTACCAAATTAATCAGAGTAAAAAATCATGTCTAAACCAGCTACTTGCTGAATGCGCGGCGAAAATAATGTCCTTTGGATGTTTTGCCATAACTAATCAAGATCAAGATCAAGACCATCTTTCTTGGTATGTGTTTCACTTCTGTGTTTCGTAGTATGTATGTGAAGATCAACAATTTGTCTTCCACACAGTCCTCACACTCTTTAAACTTTTCTTTCCAATTTACATTCATTAATTCCGTTTTCATTTTAACAAAATAGGCTTTATCATAATATGTTCTTTCTTTAGTGATGTCCTTACATTCAGTGTACCAAGAAAAGTTGAATGATAAATCCAAATAAAAGTCATAGACCAGACAATATCCCGCCTAGAGTATTAAAAGAGGCGGCAACAGGACTTAGTAAACTGCTGTACACACTATACAATAAATAACTAGTGGAAGGAACTATCCCCTAAATTTGGAAGAAAGCCGATATTGCATGTATTTACAAAAAGGGAGCCAAACACGATCCTGGAAATTACAGACCCATCAGTCCTACATGTACTCTGTGTAAAGGTATGGAATCTTTCATGCTAGATGCAATTATGACCCACCTAGAATCACTCAATCTTTTCTCACAGTGCCAGCATGACTTTAGACCAACCCGATCATGCAAAACTCAATTGTTGGAATTCCTTGGCACCATAACATCAATGCTAGATACAAATTAACCTGTAGATGTAATCTACCTAGACTTTAAAAACGTGTTCGATAGCGTTCCGCATAGAAGATTACTTTCAAAACTTAAATGATATTGTATAGGCAAGAACATTATAAAATGGATTGAAAGCTTCTTAACTAATCGAACTCAGAGGGTCAAAATAAACAAAGCTAAATCAGACTGGCAATCTGTAGCCAGTGGAGTACCACAGGGTAATGTTCTTGGCCTTGTTCTGTTCCTGCTCTATATAAATGATCTACAAGATAACCTAACCAATGATTGTAAGATGTTTGCCGACGATAGGAAGGTGTTTGGCAATCCTTTATTATCAGATCTGCAAAAGAATCTTGACAACGCTTACAAGTGGGCAGAAGATTGGCAGCTTACTTTTAACACAAAAAAACTACACGTTCTACCATTAGACACACAGAAGTAGACATGACGTTAAAGGCTTGCTAAAGGCCTACAGTCAGTAGAATTTCATGTTTCATGTTTCATTAGGTACAAACAATCCAGATCGACGATGCAATACATTAGGAAATAACCTAAGCTTTCTAATTACGTCCACTGATTGTGAAAAGTATTTTTTTGGGGTGTGGGGGGTTTACATCGATAGCAAACTATCAATTGATACACATATAAATACTATAGTTAAAATGCAAATTCTCTTTTGGGTGTAATCAAACGAACTTAACACATATACAACCAGCCACGTTCAATTTACTATATAGATCACGTGTGAGACCTGTCTTGGAATATCGCAATGCTGTATTTCCCCGGCCCCCCCCCCACCAAATACAAAAGATAGTCCATAACTCTGGAAAATGTACAGCGAAGTGCTACGAAACTTATACCAAAACTAAGAAATCAAAGCTACGAAATGAGATTAAGATCACTAAACCTAATGTCATTAAAGTACCACATATTGCGTGGGGACCTAATTGAAGTCTTCAAGATCATTAAAAACAAATACAACATTAATAGTGCATTTTTTTCCCCCAAGAACCTTACACAGATGTAACACAAGGCCACATATACAAGTTAAGAGTAGACCGGTAGATGACGCCTTTTTACCAAACGAATAGTGAATCTGCGGAATTTTCTTTCCACCCATACCGTAGAAGCAAAAGACTGTGAGGTTTGCAAACAGAGGCTAGATAAAAACTTAGACAAAATGATGTACGATTTTGACTAGCACCAGAGCCAATATCACTTCCAATAAAACCACACCAGCAAAATACAAACATGCAATACAAAAGGACATAACAAGCCTAAGGCTTAAGTCCTGAAAACACAATGATGATGATGATGATGACTAGGTTCAGCACCAATTCGCACCCAGCTCTCCACCTCCACCACAACCCCCACCCCACCCCAACGATGCTGATAATTTCCGAAAGGGTCAACATTCCGGGTTACAACGGAGCCGTAATTTCACCACAGCCAAAGAATATCCTGGGAAATTCAATGAAAACTTTAACTTCTTTTTAATTAATGGCCTCGTTAGAAACTTAAAGTATGGGGTAAGTAACTATCAACCTGCTAATGTAATGTGATTAGGAAAACAGTAATGATTAGCCTATTTCCCTTTCATCGTGTTTTATTAGTGTAGAGACGTGCCTCAACATGAATTTTAATACCGGTTTTCGTATTTTTATTTGAAACATTCTCATCATACTCATGATGATGATTGTGAAGGCTCATTCGGTGTTCAGCCAACATCCCACAATGCATTGTGCCTACTGCTATTTAACGTTAACCGAACCTGTTCTAGGAACAGTGTTCTGGTTAACGTTAAACAGTAATAAGCGTAATGAATTGTAGGATGTTAGCTGAAGACCGAATTGGGGATGATTGGTGCATTGGCTCGGTTGACAAAACCATTGTGCCGCACATGCTTGGAATTCCAATCCAAAGAGCCGGTTTCGATCCCATGTTCATGCATGTGATCAAGGTGTAAAAACCTGCGCCATTCCATACTTCATTCAAATGACCCATCCCTCAGAGGGACGTAAAGCCGCCGGTCCTATCTCGTGTTGTGCCATGGGGGTGGACGAAAAAGAACTCACGCTGAGTGTCAGGCCCTGTACCGGGAATATGCTCTGATAGTGTAAATAGTAGATGTCAGCCCTGCCATAAGTATATCCAAGATGCCATAGTAGAAGCTGGTAAGATGCCTATCTAATGGGTGGGTTAGCAGACTGGACTTCACTGTGCGGCATAGTTGACAGCCTTAGCCCTGCTCTAACCAACCTACATCGCAGCTGTCAGCGACACTGTCAGTGGCTCCCTGGTTCATTGTCTAGACTGTCTGTAAATATGTTACAAATAATTGTAGAAACATCTCAATGGTATGTGGATTTGTGACCAGGAACGTCACTGAGTAGTGACGCTGTCAGTCTAGGCGGTGCTCCTATATAAAAGAGGGAATTACGAAATAGAATGCGAAGCAGGGTTCGAATGGGTCAGAAATCCTGGAAATGTATGGAATTTGAAAATCTAATTTCCAGGCCTGGAAACATCATAGAAATTCGTCATTTTGATCATAGTCATGGAAAAGTCATGGAAAATGATAATCTCCCTAAATAAAAATAAAATCTGATGGGATGCAAATGTAAAATGTGGAAATAAAGCTCAGAAATACCCAGTTCAAATTCTTTATCATGACGATCGCATGAGTTCATTCATGATCAAAGTCATTGTATTGTCATATGGCCGACCAACATAAAATGACCTAAAACAACTCAAAGTTGTTAATGCCCATAAATCAGATTCAACCACCACATTTAATTGTGAACACAATCCCCAAATCATCCTTAGTATTCTATTTGATCTAATTTTGATAAATAATGAGTTTACATGCCCGATGTTAGTCGCCTTGTTTGGCCTACAAATTGCAAAAAAAACCTGCCATGTTTCTGTCTGTTGTGCTAAACGTCAGTGTGACGCGTCAGTATTTGATTGGATAACAGCGGAATCTCCCTCTAGAGGAACTCATGCTTGAGAAATCCAATACAACTGATCAAGCGTATACAAATATGTCTGGGTGTCTTAATCATTTCACATCTCAGAACATTTGACAGATCACAAAGTTGTTATAACTAATATGCTGAATATTTTGAAATTAATTTGCGCATGCCTACTTGCCTAAAGCAGTAACGATTATAGCCAAAATATGTTTTTCCAGTTACTTATCAAAGTATCTAAATGGATGAAGGAATATATGGAAGATATTGTGATATCTTTTACATTTGAATGGTCATTTGATGGATTAGCGGCAGTGTCTGTGTATTGCTGTTTGAATAACGGTATCAATAAGCGCTATAAGCCGTCTTTTATTTAGCAATAGCGGCTGATTGATTGACTGATGGATTAGTGTTTATAATGTTTAACAATACTCGATCGTTAGATGTTCCCAATTTCTCAACTCAAAAGCTCATCTCAGCAACGATGTTCAACGATATCGTCATTTTTCCAAACAGCGTATAGCTCAAAGCTCCCTGATACAAGCGTGCTTATTGGATACACGCTAATGCGTTATCTATGCTTCAACCAATCAGCAATCGCGTTGTATAGTTACTCCCTATGAATTAGACATATCAGGTTGTTGGCTGAAATATTTTCACTAATTACGCATTTTAATCTAATTTAAATACAGATTATTTTTGATAAATTATTGTTTTGTCTGATCTTAGCCTATGTATTCCACTATATTTAATCATTCCAGTTACATTATAAAAAAATACGCGCGCATTATATCGAAGTAGGTTAAGTCGTCCTTGAGCAAACTCGCCACAGGTACTCGTAATTTCTCAATTCGTCCAAAGTCAAGTTATGGTTTTATAGAAAACCTAATGCAGTGGTCTTAGCTAATTACTAATGTAGTGGTCTTTGGAAATGTTAATCATACAAGGTTGTCAATGTAGGTTGGTTGGTTTATCAGACAACAAACAAGTACAGTGCTTATTGTTTATTGATATGCAGTTCAAATGTCATTAGTTAAATATACAATGACCATTTCAATATATCAATTTTATCCACGATTGTAGATCACAGAATACATATTTTTGAAAATTTACCACTGGAACGACTGGTACTGTTTAGAGCCAGTCATTCCAGTGTTAAACTTTAAAAAATAGGTATTTTGGTGATCTACAATAGTGGCCAAAAGTGTTAAGTGCTAAATGTTAATAAACTATGCATAGTTAATATTCTCTATAATTGTATATTAAGATATATAAAGTTATTACAAATATTATGCATGTTAACAGATTAAGATTACAGGTATGAAAATTCAGTTTTATGAAATGTGTAAGAGGTATGACATGTTGCTTATGCTCATTTAACCTTCAGTAATCTAAATCAGACAGTCCTCTCAGCATCCTATAACAAAAGACAGGCTTTGATGCTTTCTCTACTCCTAGTCTGTTCCGGATATTTGTATGTATTTAACTGAAATTGCTAAAGATTCTTTCAATGGATGCTGATGAGGCTGGCGCATGCATCAATTGAAGGGCCATGTCTATAAAATCTGCAGACACACCTAGAGGTATCAGACCTTTCCACCATGTCAGTGGAGGTACCTGGACAGCAGCATCAGAGAAATAAGATACAGGAAATGGCATGCTCTTGGCTTGGTAAGAGATTAATGTCGCTATGAAATTTGGATCTTTACTTATAACCCATTTGTTTACGATTTCAAGCTGATCTGGTGTGAGCAGCTCTCCTTGGTACTTTGGGTGTAGTGTGTATGCCACGAGGTGCTCTTGCAAGACTGCCTTGTGAAAACGAGCAGATACATGCTTTTTATGTGGTTCAAGCAAAGTGTTGTTCTTACGGTTAATCCAAACATTACATGCATCAGCCAGTGTTGCCGAGTCACCCTGACAAATATCAATCGCATGGGAAATAGGTCTTAGCTGCTCTGCTAAGTCTCTGGCATTCTTAAATAGGTTATAATCCATACTCTTTCTAATAATAGCACTCTCTAACTCTCCCTCGTGGTCCTGGACAATTTTCATGAAGTGTGGTCTGTTATGAATGAAAGAGTCTATACACATTAGTTGACTCTTCCACCTTGTGTCACAAGGAAGCTGCGGCTTCATACTGCCAGGGCAATTGGAGAGCCAGGATAATGGTTTGTGGTGATTCCTAAAATACTTCTGAATTTCAACTATATGTTTAATTAGTGAATCTGGTGTTATATCTTGTCCTAACAATTTCAACCAGTGTGCTGAACAGCCATATACAACTAAATCATTATCCTCTGCCTTTAAATTGTCACGCATCTTTTCCATGTTTTTCGCATTATCTGTAACTATCGTCCTGACTGTGCAGTTATATTTCTGCTTAGCATGCTTAATTGTCTCCTGGCATTTAACCGTACAGTTTTCAGCACTTTTAGTCATCGAACCAGTGTCATAACTTTGTAGAAAGAAACTCTTTCCTTCAACTTGCAAACACGATGCTATAATTGGCTCATTGTGCACATTGCTCCAACCATCCACTACTAAGGTTGCAGTCTTGCCATTCAAAATCGCCTTCATATCTTCTGTCACCTGATCGTGGACTGTATCCAACAGTGTGCCACCGATTTGCTTACGGGAAGGTGGTTTATATCCAGGGCGTAGTAATTGAACAACCTTTATAAACTGAGGATGCTCAACAAGTGAAAATGGGAGGTTGCATGCATAAAACAGCCTTGCAATTTCTACGTCGATTGCCGATTTCATCGAAGAGCTGGTGGAGATGCAGTGACGACTACGGTCTGGTTTAACTGAAACTGCTTGACACTTCATTGGTGGCGACAATGGCGAATCTTCTCTGGCACGCTTTGTGGGTGCTGCCGCAACTCGTTTCTTAAATAAGAAGTACATGTATATATTGTAAAGCAAAGTCAAATTCACTGCGCATGTGTGTTTATTTTTATATCCTATAATTACTGTATTTATCCTATAAAAGTGTGAATAAGAAATATTCTGTTGAATATTTTGAAATTAATTTGAGTGGAAGCTGTTGTTGCCAAAGGCAGCAAGAGCTTACAGTCAAATTATTTTCCAAATATTCAACATATTTCTTGCATGTTTGATTTGAAAGGAAAATAATGGGATTAATGGATGAAAGGGTTAAACTACCCTTCCCTCTGTTTAAACAGTGACTATAACTACTATATTTGTCCAAAAAAGTACACAAAGATATTCTGTTGAATATTTTGAAAATAATTTGACTGGAAGCTCAGGTTCAGGTTAACGTATTTTCAAAACATTCAACATATTTATGGGTCAGTCCATTTACATGTAGCGTAGAGTAATTTCAGCGGTGAAAGGGTTAGCTGTACTTGGATTAGTTAACTATAATAGCAATTAAAGGCTCATTCACTTGTAGGTGTTACAACATAACATCTACTGAAGTGACTGCTGATCATGCAGGTTATCTGAACTTAGATCTGATTCCCCACACAGAGCCTATTGTTAATACCTCCAGCCATCTTCCACACTCAAAGGCATAGACATCATAGTTGAATAATTACAGCCTGTAGTTAACTCTTTCAATAATAATGAATGACCAGAAATGGCAAATTCCTTACAAGTTAACAGATTTTCTGTTGAATATTTAGACAGTAATTTGCCTTGAAGCTGTTGCTGCCTGAGGCAGCAACAGCTTCTAGTCAAGTTATTTTCTAAATATTCAACAGTTTTCCTATTATACAATCTGACTGAAAGTAGTTGCTATCTTATTAAAGGATTTTACTGCAGTTACATGCTCTAAGATAGCAATTACTTTCAGTCAAATTGTTTTCAAACAAATCTTGTATATATGTTAAGTGATATAGAAGTTACCTCTTCACTGATGGTGGGTTCTGGAGTCGGTGTCTCATGCTTCTGATAGTGGGCTTTCATTCTTGCTACTTTATTTACAAGTTTGTAATCACATTCTCTACACTTAGCAAATGATTTTCCATTACTCTGAACTTCTAAGAAATGCTTCCAAATTGGATCCTTAGGCCTACCACCCTTAAAATACATCTTTGATCAAATATTACAAATAACATCAAAAGTTAATATTATACTGAGAGAACATCCAGACAGGAACTAAACAGATGAACTTAATTAAGAAGATTTACTTGATAACTGATTTCTAATAGAAAGTGGAGTAGAATTATATAGTGATGAACTAAGCTGATAATTGTATTAATTGTCAGACTAGAGGTTAGTCACTGTATGCTAGTTGTGTAAACATGTATCAGTGGAATATTGTAGTATAAACATAGTCATGATAGCTATCAAAAAGCAATGAGAAAACTTAACTAGCAGGGCTAAGTCAGCTAATAGTAGTAAAAACATCTTAACAGACTTAATGTCACATACATGTATGAGCTGTGATCTTATGATCAGTGTATATATGTGTTGGCAATTTTAAAGCAGGTAGACAGGCACTTAATGTTTAGACAAATACATGCACTATCAGTAGATTCAGTTGTATGTCTTCCAGGTTTTAATCCCTGTGTAGCAAGGCTAGTCTCCACCTATCTTAAAGCACCGAGGGATTAGCTTGGCGGCAATGGCTCTGCTACACTTCAGAAATTGCCAGGATGAGGTGGCAGGCGAAAATGGGTGAAGACACTTCAATAGTATCCAACAAGACGGTTCTTCAAATAATAAATGACTTCCAACTTTTAATAATTTTAAATTGACTCTATACACAAACTGATGTTGATACAAAATTTCTATACAAACTAAGAACGCTATATCTATCTACTATTCTGGCTTAAATCTCTGTCTACTATCTATCTATCTATCTATCTATCTATCTATCTATCTCTAGCTCTGACTCTCACTGTTTCTCTCACTCACTCTATCTGTCTCATATACAAATTCATTCACATTTTATAGCTAGTAGTCGTTAGAGTCAACAAAAAGGTAGTCAAGAGACATGTTCAAAATAAGTTCAAAACATGTCTAAAATCATTAATAATTTGTTTAGTATTTGTGAATACAGGATTTATGCAATTCTATAAAATAAATATAATTAACCACTTTCATTCTGTATGCCTTGACAGTATTTTACTCTGACAATATCTGAAAATCTGGATGACTATTTTGAAGACAATCAAAGCGAAAGTTGTACCCGGCATTGCATTGTTCATCCATTTCTGGTCTTTCAGCTTCCTCTTCCGGTAATTCTGTACATCCGGGTTGTAGGATTTTGATCAGTTTCCGGTAGTATACTTCCGGTTTATGCATTTCCGTTTCCTTTTTTCCACATCCGCTTTCCTAGAATCTAGTCATCTTCTTGCCTTATTTCCGTATTTGTTTAATATTGGGAATGTTTAATGGCTGAAAATATTCATACCAAGTCATTGCCAGTCTTGTAGTCTCTCTTGGAATTGTAGTCTATTCAGACATTTATTCGTTTATCAGTGACAATTTTCAACGTAATTAAAGACTTCTGACTGGTTACCGTATGGGATTTTGTTGCAGATTATTTTATATGCGCATTTCATCAGCCGATAAGTCAGTTTGTATTCTACGCATTATTTCGAGATACGATTTTTGCTTTCATCCAACTTTAGATGGTCTTCGGGCCTTTCAGCCTTTTTTCGCGCTCCTTTTACCTCTTATGTCGGCAGGTTGACATATTTTTTAACCAAAGGGAGTTTATTTGTGGATGGGATAACCCTGATTCTTACGTAAATCGTAGTATAATTTTGTCAGTCGCTGAAAAGAATTAGATTCAGTAAAGGTTTCATAGGATCATTATGAGTACAGGATTAATGTCTACAAGTACAATATTCGCTTAGAAAAGATAATCAATTGGATAAGGGGCAGGAAGGAGGAATATGAGTCGAATTCTTCTTCTGGGTTGACATAGTTTCGGTGAATTTGTTTTGTTTTCATTTTTTCCAGATTTTTGTTTGTTTTCCCTTTTATAGCGTAATTTTTGCTCTATTTTGACTGGATTGCTGCGGGCCTTCGGACGGTGGTTTCGGGGGGCGGGGCTCGGGATTTGCTGGGTATTTTGGGGGCAGTTTGGCTGAGGGTTGTTGGTGATGCCACCGGCAATTTTCGGTGGGATTATTCCCGGGCTATTCGGTGGGTCTTGGGTTTTTGCTCATTGAGGTTGTTGTCTGGGGGCTGGCGGTTGGCCGGTTGGAGTGGGGTGGGGTTGCGCTGGAGGGGGAACAGCGGCCGAGAATCTTTGGATTTAAGCATCCACCAACTATTTTCGGTCAAAATGTTTTCAAAATCTTTGCAAGTCCAGAGATATTACAGTTGTAATATGTCATCTGCAAAATTCAGTATTCAAACAGTTAATATCTAGTATCAGTGTTCAATCTTTCCTTTTATTGGGATTTCTAACACAATGTCATTTGTTATTACAAAGATGAAATTATTGATGCTAAGACTATAAATATAAGAATCAATAAATTTATTAAAATCTTTTAAGTTTTCTGCCTCTTGGCATAAATATCGAATTGTTTAGGATATCTAATTTATCAGCAAGCCCGAGCGGCTAGGCAACCGTTGATGTATTCAATACAATTTTTTATTAAATCTCCGCCATTATTATATGATTTTTAAATTAGATAGTCTAATGTTTGCCATAGTTCTCTTATCAGAACCTTGTCATGTATTATATTCAAATAATTGTGATGACGGTCATCACTAGTAACTTTCCCATAGTTCATGTAGATCTCAGGCACATGATTTGGTTATATCTTGACTCTAAGCACTCCCATAGACTTACTATGGGTTTTTGGTTTGCCACAATCTCTGGTTAAATCTCTATAAATAAATTTATCTATAATTTTTGCAGAGTCTTTAGCATTATTAGTAAGTTAGGCTATACTGATATGACCCTTTTTTGTCTCCATTCAGAGTAAGCGGTATTATTAAAATATCCATAATAAACGTGAGTTACCGCTTTAGTGAGGTATAAGCATTATGATATAGCCCAGGATTTTTGGTTGGAGCATCATGGCATATTAATCTATGTGTTTTCTATGAGCAGTCTTCTTTAGCATATATTAAGTTTGACACTTCTTTAAGGGCGGCCCTTATCAAAAGGGCTAGATATTCTTGGATCTAGAATCCTTCTCTGTAGTCTTTTCTTCCAAAATGGTCTTCTGTTCCTTCTTATTAGAAGCTATTAGCTTTAGAGGGGTTGTTGTTTTCTATGATTGTCAAGGAGTCTATAGAAGAGGCTATTCATTGGAAAGTAGATCCAGGCTTCTGTTCATTGGTTGGATTGTCTGTTAGGCTTCTAAATCTCGATTCGTTCAGTCATTGCCATGGGGTTTTCTTTCATTTTTAGAAGGCGGAATGAGGTTTAGTCTTATGGATCGTCCTCTAGTAGATCTGTTCGAGGCCTCTCTGAATGCTCAGATCTTCTCTTACATGTCTCCTTTTCCGGACAGTCAAGCCCTGGTGGTGGATGCTCTGTCTCAGTAGTGGACAGGAATGTTCGCCTATGCCTTCTCTTTAACGATTTTGATTCAGTTAGTCTTGAAGAGGGTCAAGGATCAGGTTTGCGAAATTCTTCTGATGGCTCCCTTTTGGCCAAAGAGGATTTGGTTTTTAGACCTAGATTTTCTGGTAGATTTCCCTCTTCTTCTTCCAGTATCCCAGGATCGTCTATCTCAAGTAAGAGGTCTTTGTGTGCATCCAAATCCAATAAATTTTAGTCTGTGTATCTGGAGAATCTCGAGTCTGAAGTCCTCGAGAATAAGGTTTCTTCTGATCTCCGGAAATTATTGACTGCCAGAAGGGATTCGACTTAAAATTTTTTGTGAATGATGTTCAGACCAAGGTTTCGTGCCCGATTCTGTTTCTATACCCAAAGTATTAGATTTTTTATCTTATCTGTTTGATTATTTTCATTTGTCAGTTATTACGGTCAGGGAGTATAGATTTTCTCTGGTGTCATCCCTTCCTTGTCTTCTGAATGCCGATGTCAAGGATACTAAGACTTAATAGCTTTATTAGAGGTCTAAATAATATTCGTCCTCCGATTGCTAAGCCTTTACCTTCCTGGAGTTTGGCTTTGGTTCTTCAAGTTTTGGCAGGTCGCCATTTTGAACCTATTTCTTCTACCAGTATTAAGTTTTGTTTTGTTTTTAATTGTCAAAGCTGTTTTTCTTGTTGCTACAGCCTCTGCTAGAAGGCGTTCAAGAGATTCATGATCTTTCTGCTGAAAAGGAGAGATTTATAGTTTCAGGAGATGGCTTGGTTTTATATCCCAGAAGGAATTTTTTATCTAAAACTCAAACTAACCGCTATCCTGCTAGTCCGATCATTTTTAAATCTTTTTCGTCTTTCGCCATCCGAAAAATTTTGGTTTCCTGTTAGGGCATTAGAAACATTCAATCAGTGATCAGATGTTATAAGAGTCGATCCATCTCATTTATGTTTTTCCTACGAGGAAAAGTTATCTACGCCGGTCTCAAATTCTTCGATTGTCAGATGGATTTTGAGAGAAGAATTAAGCTTTGTTATGAGATAGCCTCACCGGATCAAATTAATCTCTCCCTTATTAAAGCCGATGACGTTAGAGGTATGGCTACTTCTTTCGCTCTTTTTGAGGGTTCGTCTTTAGATGAGATCATGCAGGTGGCAGGAGGGAAATGTGAATACACCTTTACATCCTTTTATCTCAAGGACCAGAGTGCAGCAGCTTCCTTCTTTCGTAACATTTCCACTTTTAACTAAAAAAGCCGAAGATTATTTACCAAGCACTTCCCACCATTTTCGTTAGGACTCTGCATCTGTGAGAAATGGTGAGTGTCTTCTTTTGTTTTTTTAATTTTATTTCTGTAAGTTCAAGTTTCCTTATTTGCTAATCACGGTGTGATTGAGCTAAATGCACTATTATGTTATGTTATTAACATTTGGATAAGATTGGTTTAATTTTTATCCTTGTTTGTTGATTCTCAAATCTCCTCCCACCTAATGTTTAAATGGGGCACTGACCAATTCTCCTTCGATCAATACTCACCATTCTGTTACTTCTGATATACAGCTGGCCCTGACAGCGGCTCTAGGATTATAGACGTAGAAAGCTTTACCGACTCCTGGGAACCGGGTACCCGGCTCCCCACTGCCGAGTACCCGTTTACCATAGAGCTCATTCTTGTTTGCATAGCAACATGTGCAATACATGCTTTTCGCATTAAGGATTTTAGTGTTTTTTAAAAGAATCTAAGTCTTTAATCAGTGATAGTTTGTGTGTTCTGAAAGGATAACTAAGGACTATGGAGAATACCGCCCAAGACAACCAGGTTGTATTGTTCTTTATATCCATAGTTAAAAGACTTAGGTCTCTAAATTTCGTTGTGTAGCATGTTCCAATTTCTAACCCCATAGAATCTGGGACGTGTGCTAGCAACGATATATGCCAGACGATTGCCTTCTTTAAACCCCAACAGGCGATCGGCAGATATGAAAATAGGTGTTTGCTACGGTATTTCTAACACGAATATCGGCTGACGTCGTTCTCCGTAGAATCCGAGCGGGTGACATCACACCCGGTCGCTCGGATGTTTATGTGAAGAAAAATTTTTTTCATTAATTCGCGCATCTTGTTCTGGGTGCTGCGTACTAAAAAATGGTACCGGAAACTTTAGAATGATCAAGTTTACGTGCGATCACGATCGGTTTGCAATGATCGGTGGTTTCAAAATTCTTGAGTAGATGCGTGGTCTGCGGTTTTACCGTGTGAGACAGCAGTTGTTATACATTTTGTTGTTTTCTTCACATATCGTGCTGCGTTCGTTAGGAGTATAATTTATATTGATTAGTAAATATACCCTGAATGCTATGCGATATGATTCCTGGAGCCGTTACACATCCTGTAGGATCTATTATGGGTGTGTTGTGCCCGCCGCGTTCTTGTCGTCATAATCAATGCGATCGTTGTTGTAACGTGGCGGGGTGGGGTGCGGGAGGTTACGGTTAATTTATGAGTCAAAATATTTGAAAATTAATTGTCTGCCTTCCATCCGTGTCTCGTTCCGCTTGTTTATTGTAGGTTTGTGCTTATTTTATAGGCCAAGCCAGCCCCGCCATCATGTGACGACTGCCATAAGTTTGTCCGTGTAATGTTCAAGGACCATGTCTGTTTTAGGTGTGCCCTGTGTAATATAGATCATAGGTGTAATGTTTGTGCAGTGTGGTCCGTCGAAACGATGGTTAAGTTCCTTGCCCAGAAGGACTTGGCTGGGTCTGACACGGGGTCAGGCGGTCCGAGAGGAAATCGTGGAGCGCCCGGTTCGGCCGGTGGGGGTGCTCCACGTCCCCAGCTGGAGGTGGCGGAGATGGCACCGCCGGCGTGGTTTGGTCCGGCTATGCAGGGTTTTCTGCATAGCGTTCTGCCCACGCTGGTGTCGTCCCTGCTACCAAAGGTTGGGGGGCAGTTTCTCCCCATGCCTGGTACGGATCCTGTCTTCGGACAGGATTCTGGACTGGTTACCGAGGGGGCCGTCTCGTACGGCCCCCTGACGGGTTCTGTCTCTCTGCGGCCACCTCCGGGTGGTCCAGTAGCGGTGGCCGGTCCGTCAGGTGTGGGAGCCGTCCGCCAGGACGGCTCCACGGTTTATTCGTCTAGTGACGGCTCTTCGGAGTCTGAAGACGATGAGGCCGAGGAGGAGAGGTTGCTGTGGCCCGTGAAGCCGCAGGTGGAGAATATGGAGGTTGATTCCGTCCTGGACGGAACCGGCCTCCATTTGTCTGGTTTGGCGCAAGCCAGGTCAGCGGCTCCGCCTGCGGCTGAGGCCAATCCGTTACCGTGCACCGGTTCCGCGCGGCTTGGTTTGTCACCAGCCGTCAGGGGAACCGGTGTGCCGGGCCAGGCGTGGTACTCACCTATCTCGCCTGGTCCGGCAGCCGGACATGGGGTGCCGTTGGCGCCCGTGGCCGGCTATGGTTCCGCGACGGTTACGGGTCCGTACGGTTTTCTGTGCGGACCTACCCCATGGACCGGAGTGTTTCATGGGGTGGCGGCGGAACCATGTGGTAGCGGAGTGCCTGGCGTGTCAGCCGTGGCTCCTGGCCGGGAGGCCATGGCTGGCAGACCCGTAAGCATGTCAACGGGTGACGTGTTTGCGGGGGTATCTTCTTCGGAGTTAGACTGGTCTGATGCTCTGGTGTGGCTAGCCAGAGTTGACCCGTCTGTGGTTTCGGCCACGGCCGATGAAGATGCGCCCCGTCCGTCGGTTGCGTCGATTAGGACGGGGATTTTGCCCGCGGCCCGGATCCAGTCAGTGGGACTGGATCCACGGTTCATTGATTTGTTGGATGCTATTTATAGTAAACAACTAATGACCAAGGGTCAGCTCCCTGCGGCCTCCAGGGAGGTGCGGGCAAGGTGCCGTATTCCGCGGGGTGAATACGACAGGTATGGTGTAGTCCCGTCGGTCACGGAGGATGACCGATGGGTACTGGGCGTCCAGAGTGCCGGGTCGGGTGGTCCCGGTCCGGCACTAGTTGATAAGGCCCAGGTACACCAGGAAGAAGTCCTGGCCCTATGCGATGAGGGTGTGAGGGCAGCCATGAGCGCTGTCAATCACTCCTATCGTCTACTTCAGTCGGTGTGGGCTGAAGCGGGGGCAGGCCACCCTGTGCCACCTGTGGCGCTATCGTGCGTTAATGACGGCTTGGTGCTGTCAATGGACGCAGTGGCAAGGGTGCAAGCGCGTGTGACGAAGTCCAGGAGGCAAATGGTCATTGACCATATGCGTCCGGCTACGGCAGTCAGGGAGCGTCTTCTTGGGACGCCCCTGACAGGGCCTAGCATCTTTGGTGGCCAAGCGCGGGCCATCTTAGAGGACACCGCCAGTATTGCGCAGAATCGGTTAGCGGTAAATCTCCAGCTAGAGCTGGTGCGGCAAGCGCACGCACTAGGGGCTGTGGGCAAGCCGCTAACCGGACAGCCTTCAAAGAAACAGAAAAAGCATAAGGGCAAGGCGAAAGCCAGGCCTATTGCGACGTCTGTTTCGGCTGGGTTCTCGGAGCCGCCGCCGGCGAAGAAACCCAGGAAGGCTGTAGAGGCGCCTACCCTCCCCAATGTTGCTCCTGACCGCCCTAGAGGTGGTAAGGGGAAGGGTAAGGGTAAGGCCTCAAAGGGCGGACAGAAGGGGCCGAAGCGTACCTGAGGGTACGCAAGCTCCCTTCATATCCGCCTGGACCGCACCTGTGCGACGGGAACAGCGGTGCCAGTTATACCCGTCGTACCTAGAACGAAATGGTTCTCACTCTCTCTCGTTAAGAAAGGGGGGGGGGCGGACTGCGAGCCGGACAACCCCGTTAGACGTCGAGGCGTCTATGGTGGGTGGAAGGCTCATGCGTTTCGTCGAGGTTTGGCGAGGTGTGACGTCAGACAGTCTGGTCCTGGGATGGTTATCCCAGGGTTACATGCCGGAGTGGTGGGACTTTCCGCCACAAAATCTGTCTTTGGCACCAGTCTGGACACCCGTACCAAGGGAGCAAGACAAGTTAGAAGCCGTTCAAAAGGAAGTGTCGGGTTTGCTTCTGAAGGGAGCAATAAAACCAGCAAACCGGAACACTCCAGGCTTCTATTCAAACATGTTCCTTGTCCCCAAGAGCACGGGGGGATGGAGACCCATACTCAATCTCAGGCCATTAAATTGGTTTATCCATACGCCTCGGTTCCAGATGGAAACACCGAGGTCGGTAATGGCGGGATTGAGGAAAGGAATGTGGTGTGTATCGATCGATCTGAAAGATGCATATTTCCACATTCCGATCAATCGGAGTTGGCACAGGTTTCTGAGATTTGCGTTTCAGAATCAAGTATGGGAGTTTACAGTTCTCCCGTTTGGCCTGTCGACAGCTCCGAGGGTTTTCACAAGAGTGGTCCTTGCGGTGACAGCGTTTCTCAGAAAAGAGAACGTGGCGCTACACACCTACATAGACGACTGGCTGCTCAAGGCAGACTCGGCAGCCAGGTTGAACGTGGATACTGCTCTGACTCTGAAGTTACTTTCAGATCTAGGCTGGATAGTCAACGAGGAGAAATCCGAGTTGACACCCACTCAACATTTCGTTTATTTGGGGATGCGATTCGACCTCGAGGAGGGCAGGGTTTACCCGTCAGAGCCCAGAGTGGTGTCTCTGTTAGCCATCCTCGGGAGTTTTCGAGTGGGAAACCACATTCAGGCAAGGCGGTTCCTTCAGATGCTGGGCATGGAGCAGGTTATCCCGTACGCTGCTCTAATGCGAAGACCTATCCAGTTGTATCTGATGTCTCTGTGGAAACAGAGAACAGAACCCCTGTCAAAACTGGTGCCAGTTTTGGAGCCGATAATATCGCATCTTCTATGGTGGAAACAGCGTCAGAATCTCCTAATAGGGGTTTCGCTGCACCTACCCCACCCCCAGCTGTCCGTTTACATGGATGCATCGCTGGAAGGGTGGGGTGCCTGCCTGGGAGAACACCAGGTCTCGGGCACATGGACTCTCCCGGAGAGTCAGCTGCATATCAATCTGTTGGAAATGATGGCAGTGGAACTGGCGTTGGAAGAGTTCCTTCCGATGATCAGGAGCAAGGTGATATTGATACGGTCGGACAATTCGACAGTAGTATCATATATAAATCGCCAAGGAGGGACCAGGTCGCCCACCCTGTGCATCAGGGTGTGGCACTTGATTCAATGGTGCAGGAATTACTCGGTTGTTTTGAAAGCAGCTCATATTCCTGGCCGATTGAACATTCTGGCGGATGCTTTGTCTCGCAGACAGAGAATCCTGCCAACAGAATGGTCCCTCAACCCTCCAGTTCTACGACGGATCTTCGAGCATTGGGGCAAACCCAACGTGGACTTGTTCGCCACAAAGGAAAATGCTCAAATCATGACATATGTCTCGCCGATTCCAGATCCAAATGCCGTCGATACAGACGCTCTGGCGATAAGCTGGAGAGGGATGCACGCTTATGCGTATCCACCCACCATTCTTCTACCGAAGGTATTGGTGAAGGTCAGGGAGGAACCGTGTCTGGTCCTGCTAATAGCGCCGTATTGGCCGAGCAGGGCGTGGTTCACGGATCTTCTAGATCTGCTGGTGGAAAATCCTGTGCAGTTGCCCGAGATTCCGAACATAATCTCCCAGGCCAAGGGACGCTTCCTACACGAGCGTCCCGAAATGTTCAAATTGACTGCGTGGATGTTGTCAAACAACGTTCCACGTCGGAAGGCTTTTCTCGACAGGCTGCTGATTTCATCGCGGCTGCGAGAAGGAGGTCAACCTTCAAGTCATATAACAACAAGGTTAACAGATTTGCGGACTGGTGTGAAGAAAAGGGTATTGATACCTTTCAATCCACTATTCAGCAAATAGCAGACTTTCTCTGTGAGCTGTTCTTTACAGGACTAGCTCCCGTCACAATTGCTGGATACAAGTCAGCTTTGGCATCAGTTATCCCTTGTCTAGCCAACAGGGATAGTCCAGAGGTGGCCCAGTTAAACGTGATGTTGAAGGGAATGAGCAATCTCCGCCCGAGACAACCGGTAGTCATTCCAGCCTGGAGTCTATCTTTAGTGCTTAATGTACTGGCCAAGCACCCATTCGAACCGTTGCGTTCGGCTAGTCTAAAGCATTTGACTCTAAAGGCGGTCTTTCTATTGGCAGCTTCCTCAGCTAGAAGGCGCAGTGAGATCCATGCGCTTTCGGCAGAGAGGAACCGATTTATTGTTTCTGGAGAAGGTCTGCGTCTTCTGCCAAGAGCAGAATTTATGTCAAAGAACCAATCTTTGAGATATCCAGGCAAACCGATCATTATACCGAAGTTAACCAGGTTTGATCGTGATGCCAGTGTCTGGTGCCCGGTCCGTGCTTTGACTAAGTACAAGAAACGGACTGACTCGTTACGGTCGAACGATAGACATCTGTGGATCTGCCATAAAAAGCCTTATGGCGCCGCATCCATGGATACTATCTCTCGTTGGGTGGTCGAATGCATTCAGACTACTCATGAGATGGCGACTGGGCACCAGGTGCAGGGCGTAAGGGCACACGATGTTAGAGGAATAGCCGCCTCGACCGCCCTTTACAATGGTGTTCCGTTAGAGGACATCATGGCCGTTGCACAATGGCACTGTGAGTCCTCATTTACGGATTACTATATGAGGGATGTGTCAGACTCAGCCAATCCACTCGCTTTAGCTGTTTTGAAACGATAGTTAGTGACCACACTGCTTTTCCCCTTTTTTCACTTTGGTAAGAAAAGAACCTAAAGCAGGCATGGTCAAGCGAGAGGATGTCAACCAGATTGTGTCACTGATGGCCGAACCGGTGTATGGTTGTAGGCGGTACGTCTGAAGTCCTGTTATCATAAGGTAATTCAACAAGTGAGAGTTTTTTGTATTATGTATATGTATCATGTTCATTCATCTTATATATTCATGCTCATTCCCAGGCTAATACAAGCGATATGCAGGGAGTAGTTAACCCTCTTGGCATATTGGTGTTTCAGGCGAGATACATGTTCGTTAGTTCTCTCCCTTTTCTTAGGAGGAAAAAGGGGGGGGGGCTGTGACGCGAATGTGATTCGGTTCCGTGAACTTGACGGTCCTTTTAGGTCTCCGTTAGTCAAGTTTGAAGTCTAAAATCTTTCTCCAAGGGGCAAAATTAGCATGTATGGCTTGCCCCTTCCCACCAGGTTACTGATCAGATCTGGTGTATATCAGAAGTAACAGAATGGTGAGTATTGATCGAAGGAGAATGCAGGAAATGTCAATTTCCCTTTCTCCGAGATCTAACAATACTCACCATTCTGTTACGGACCCAGCCTCCCAGCCCCACGGAGGCAAGCCATAGTTTTCTCTTGTTTGGTGGCTATGCAAACAATATGAGCTCTATGGTAAACGGGTACTCGGCAGTGGGGAGCCGGGTACCCGGTTCCCAGGAGTCGGTAAAGCTTTCTAAGTCTATAATCCTAGAGCCGCTGTCATGGCCAGCTGTATATCAGAAGTAACAGAATGGTGAGTATTGTTAGATCTCGGAGAAAGGGAAATTGACATTTCCTGCAATCTACGGGTTTAGCAAGTAGTGATTGAACGGTAATGGATGTTTTTGTGGTGTAATAACAACCCCCCACAGACCCCCCTTGTTGGTTGGTCTGTTGTTTTATTAACCACTATAAAAACATTCCAGCCTGGAGTCTCTTTAGTGCTTAATGTACTGGCCAAAACCCTTTCGAACCCTTGGATTCGGCTAGTCTAAAGCATTTGACTCTAAAGGTGGTCTTTCTATTGGTCGCTTCCTCAGTGAGAAGGCGCAGTGAGATCCATGCGCTTTCAGCAGAGAGCGACCGATCTATTGGCTCCGGAGAGGGTCTGCGTCTACTGCCAAGAGCAGAGTTTATGTTAAAGAATCAATCTTTGAAATATCCCGGCAAACCTATCATTATACCGAAACTAACTAGGTTTGATCGTGATGCCAGTGTCTGGTGCCCAGTCCGTGCTTTGACTAAGTACAAAAAACGGACAGACTCGTTACGGTTGAATGATGGACATCTGTGGATCCGCCATAAGAAGCCATATGGTTAAATCATTAACTACTGGGCCGATTTCAATCAAACTTGGATGAAGGAATTCTAGCGTGGTATCCTTCAGAACTGGTACATGTGTATACAGAATTTTGATTGGTTCATTTTCCTGGCGGCCATCTTGAATTTTCCCAAAAATGGTGAGAAATTGTTTGAAACGCTACTCATTAACAGTTAATGAGTAGCGTTTCAAACGATTTCTCACCATTTTTGAGGGAATTCAAGATGGCCACCAGGAAAATGAACCAATCAATTAATAACTGCTTGAGCAATTTCAACCAGACTTGGCTGGAAGGACACTAGACTGGTAGATTTAGGAACTTGTATACAAAATTTTGATTGATCCATTTTTATCTCACCTGGCCACTAGCCAGAATGGCTAAGTGAGCTTATGGCATGGCGACTGTCCATCCGGCGTCCGTTGGATGGAAGGAGCCTATGGGGGTAGGCTTCAGAACTTGTATACAGAATTTTGATTGGTCCATTGTTCCGGAGGCTATCTTGGACTTGAAATTTTGGGAAATCAGTTAAAAGGCTACTCACGCTGGAAGGCCCCTAAAGTGCTATGCGTCAGAGCTTGTACTATATAGAATTTTGATTGGTCAATCTATTCGGTGGCCATCTTGAATTTTCCGAGGGAAAAATGGCTGGAAATTGTCTACTCATTAACTACTTTAGCGATTTCAACCAGACTGGCTGGAATGAGCCTAGGGCGGTAGGCTTTAGAAGTTGCATATAGAATTTTGATTGGTTAATTTTTCCAGTGGCCATTTTGAATTTTCTGAATATTTTGGGAAATCAGTTTAAAGGCTACTCCTCATTAACCCTTACTACTCTAATGTCAAAATTTTTAATTTTCAAATTAATGTGGTAAGTGATGAACTGGTGTTTATTTTTTAACAAATTTGGTGGAAGATGGTGCTGTTGTAAACAGCAACATAGTCCACCAAAATTGTTGAAAAATGTACACTAGTTTCTTTGCTATTGACACCGTACAAGATAGAATATTGATATCAGTGTGCTATGGGTTAACCGCTTGGCCGATTTCAACCAAACTCAGCTGGAAGAACCCTAGGCCAGTATGCTTCAGAACTTGTATACAGAATTTTGACGGCTTGATTTTGATGGTGGCCATCTTGGGTTTTCCGATAAATGGGAATTCATATATAATGCTACTCCTAAAAAGGATCCTATTGTCGTAGCCTCTAGAAAATATATTTGGAATTTCCATAGGTCAATCTCTGATTTTCTGAAAGTTTTCCGGAACCATTTAAAACGGTACTTGTTCCTTCAGTTAATAACCCGATTTCAACAAAACTTGGATCCTATGATGGTCGGCTTCAACATATTAAACGAGTCTTGATTGGGCAATTATTTGGTGGTCATCTTGAATTTTCTGAAAATCATCCCTCAATTTTGACCAATTTCAACCAAATTTGGCTGAAAGGACCCAATGGTCGTAGGCTCCAGAAAACCATTCAGAATTTTGATTTATCCATTTTTGGAGTGAAAAACTCAGATTTTATGAAAAATGTACCGGAAATTGTCAAATTGCTTCTTCTCCTTACCATTCTTAGCGATTTCAACCAACTTTGTCTGAAAGGATCCTGTGTTCATGGGCTCTAGAAATAACATTCAAAATATTGATTCGTCCATTTTTTGGGTGAAAGCATTAGATTTTATAAAAATTTACCGGAAATGGCCAAAATGCTACTCCTCCAAAGCTGCTTGACATACAATCTGAACCAAATTTGGTTAGGTGGTTTCTATGGTGATAGGCTCCAGAATTTCCATTCAGAATTTTGATTGAGCTATTTTTTGGGGTGAAAATATATTTTATGACAAATATACTGGAAATTGTCAAATTGCTTCTTCTACTTGCCAACTTAACTGGTTTCAAGCAAATATGACCAAAAGGACTCGTCCTGCTATCGCAATGTAATGGCACATCTGGCTTAAGTTCAAACTGGAGAGGATGTCAACTATACTTTTAAGCTGTTGAATATTTTGAAACTAATTTGACTGGGTGCTGTTGCTGCCATATACAACAGCGCCCCATCAAATTAGTTTCAAAATATTGAACAGCATGTTTATTAAATAGTAGAGACATACAATTCTTACAAAGTGTCAGACTTTTAAGAGTTAAAGACAGTCCGTATAGAATCATTTATGATGTCATTACTCTGGAAATGTCTATTAACAGTTCTCAGAGATAAGGTCACACCCTTTCTTATTACATGAGTCAAATCGGGCCATAAATTTCCGCTGTTTCCAGACTGGGCTTTAGATTTACCTCATTTGGGCACACCACCTATCTGGTCCTGGATCCATCAATGCTCCTAGAAGCTAGAGAATATTGAAACCTGAGACTTGGATTTTGAGTCAATTTAGTTTTAATAGCACCATAAGACCTCTGAATAGCCATAAAATGCCACAGCATCTGTCTCTGAGTATTTAATTCACTGTAAATTAGTTAATTAGTGTTCATAGCAGCCAGTATGATTTTAATTTGTGCTCACTAATATGGGCGGATTTCATTTGGGCATGACTTGTAAAGTCACAGCTAAGGGATAATTTAAAGACCTGCCAGAGGTCCTGAATTTGACCTGAGCCCAATCCAGATTCTTTTCTCTGTATTATGGGCAAATTGCACGGTATCGCGTTAAAATTTGAACCAAATCGAATCAGGTTTTTTATACGCCTACGTAAACGGGTTTGTATTATGTGATGGCACTTGCGACGCCATCCGTCTGTGCATCCATCCGTCTGATTTCTTGTCCGGAGCAGATCTTGAAGAGTTTTGATCCTACTCACAATTTTTTTTTAAGCAGATGTTTTAAGGATAGACGAAGTGCAGTGATTTCATTTCAGCAAAATCTGGCCATATTTGCCCGAGTTATCTCCCCTGAAAAGCTAAAATTTGTCAGAATTTTCTTGTCCTGAGCAGATCTCGAAGAGTTTTGAACCTACACTCACAATTTTTATTTCAGCAGATGTTTTAGGGATAGACGAAGTGCAGTGATTTCATTTCAGCAAAATCTGGCCATATTTGCCCGAGTTATCTCCCCAGAAAAGCTAAAATTTGTCAGAATTTTCTTGTCCTGAGCGGATCTCGAAGAGTTTTGAACCTACACTCACAATTTTTATTTCAGCAGATGTGTTAGGGATTGACGAAGTGCAGTGATTTCATTTCAGCAAAATCTGGCCATATTTGCCCGAGTTATCGCCACTGGAAAGCTAACATTTGTCAAAATTGTCTTGTCCGGAGCAGATTTCGAACAGTTTTGAACCTACCCTGACAATTTTTTTCCAGCAGATGTGTTAGGGATAGACGAAGTGTCATGATTTTGTTTTGAGTAAAATCCACCCATATTTTCCAGAGTTATCTCCCTTGAAATGCTAAAATTTGTCAAACTTCTTGTCTGAGCCATATCTCGAAGAGATTTGAACCTACGCTCACAATTTTTACTTCAGCAGATGTGTTAGGGATACATGAAGTTATGATTTTGTTTTGACAAAATCCACCCATATTCTCCAGAGTTATCTCCCTTGAAATGCTAAAATTCATCAAAATTTTGTTGTCCGGTCCAGATCTCAAAGAGTTTTGAACCTACACTCACAATTTTTTGTTCAGCAGGTGTTTTAGGGATAGATGAAATGTCATTTATCAAAGACAAACTGTTCACATTTAGAATTCCTCAAACAAGTATGTCTGCGGGCATATGTTGAATTTCACTAAAACTTTTGTTAGATACAGCTCTGGGTATGCACGCACACTTCTCCTTAGGGGCAGAGGGTAAACATCAATTTTCAAAAACTAATGATGATATATATTGATTGATCGTTTTAGAAATGCCTGCGTTAATGATATTTGTATACCACAGCTTTCATGGTAGTATTGTGTTATCGCCCAGCTCTATCACAAATTAATGCTGACTCATACATATAGTTATTTGCAAACGCTTTATCTTACAATGTGGCTTCATGCCCACAATGCCACTCACAAGCTGTTAGCCTCATTTGTAAATTTGTAAAATGACTCACTGGTCAGGATGCTCCTATATGAAAGGGCTTTAACCCTTACCACTCTGATGTCAAAACCTTAAATTTTCAAACTAAATTAAAAGATGAACTGGTTAACTGCAACATTTTTCACCAAAATTGTTGAAAATTGTTCGCTAGTTTCTTTGCCATTGACACAGTTAGTGTTGTTCCAATTATAATCGATTTGATCGATAATTGATTGGTTTGCATGTCCAACCAACAGATCGATCATGATTTCAGAAATCGATTTTGACTGTTTAAATTTGCGCTATTAAAACTGCAGATGATTCTTTTTTTGGCAATACATGTACCATTTTAATGTAATTTTTACAACTATATAACATAGTATTACTCCATATGAGTCCATAGTCTAAGACATTAACCTTCACAACACTGAAATAGTATGCTAATGTCAAAACCACCATACCAATAACCTGTTGCATATTTTGAAACTTATTTCACTGGAGGCTGTTGCTGCCTATGGCAGCGCCAGCTTCCAATCAAATTAGTGCAAAATATTCAACGGATTATTTCTTAAATTATTACGGTTAAATATCCATGAACATGCAATAATATTGCATTCAAAATTTCAGAATGGGTAAAAATTAGAAAATATGATCGATCATTAAAGGACAATTCCGGGATTGGTACTTTATTTGAGAGACTATTATATGACTAACATATTGAATCCTAAATAAAAACAATAGACAAATAATACAAGTAATTATACCTTCGTAAACATGGGATTATTTTATCTCCCGGGCGGCGCCATTTTCTTGCAACGAGAGCGAGATTTCACGAGATCCTGACATCATCTCCGCACCAATGCTATCTTTGCCGAGCACGAAGGCTGTACAGTAAATATGTATGTGCATGGAGGCCTAACATGTGCTAATTTGTAATCATTAGGACATTGTGCAGTTAAGCTAGTAAGTTTTTCAAGTAATTCTAGTATCCGCAGTCGGTGGGGAATCGTTACCCCTAGACCGCTGAAGCATAGATTCTATCGCTCCTCCAGTCATAGCAATAGCAGTGGTGCGGGGCTGACGTTGCTAGACGCGATAAAATGGCAGCGCCCAGATGTGCGAAAAATTGTCAATTTTACCGACTAACTAGTGATAGTTGGTTACGCTATATCTATCTGGTTATTATTCTGGGGCAATTTCATTAAACATGTAATAATCTTTCAAATAAAGCACACTTTTTATCATCCCGGAAGTGTCCTTTAATTGATCGTCGGTTAATATGTAAAACCAATCATCGATCACAAAAATAGTACCAATTCTCAACACTAGTCACTGTAAAAAATACAATATAGACATCAGAGTGGTACGGGTTAATGGCAATTGGGAAATATTATGACAAGTTAGCCCTAAAATATCCTCAAGGAAATTTTCACTTTCTCAAAAAAACCTCATTTGTGTACCAAGAGATTATTATTTTTGAACAGTGGTAAAAAATTTGTAACGGTCTTCTTGGCATACAAATGGACATCTCTCAAGATCACTGCGGAAGCCAACTTTTGCTGGTGTTTGTGTAAATAGTTAAACAAATGGCTCAATTATAGAATAAATTTTGTCATATATCAGATATGTACAGACATAACAGACAGCTTGTTTACCCAGCATAGCTGAGATTTGTACGCTCTGCCAGTTTTTTATTTGTTTCATTCTGGAACTGCCGTTAGACTCGCTGTCTGAAAATCATGCAGTTATTAATTGGCAAAGTTTGTACAAGTGTGAGTGCGCATACACAATGGGTGTTATTAATTTCCAAATCGGATTCTTCACCATATATATCATGAGTGTTTGATGATAAATGATCAGCTGTCACTGGAACATTTAGTCTGAATATATTAGTCAAATCGTAGAAGATTATTCTATTATCTTTGGCGATGAACTTGAAATTATAATACAGGGTATCTTGTATTCTGAAATCCCAGATATTATGATTTCCTTCTTAGCTCACCTGGTCAGCTTAATGCAGTGGTGTCCGCCCATCGTCTGTCTGTCCGTCAAATTTCCTTTGTACAACTTCTCAAGAACAACTCAAGATAATATTTCACAGGAAGCAATCCTTAGGGCATGGAGATCTAAGTTTGTTCAAATGAAGCCGATCGGCCAATTTGACTGGCAGCCATCTTGGATTTTGGCTGATCTTTTTTTTAGAAACATCTTTTAAAATCTCCATAGCTGCTGGGGGGATTGATTCAAAACTCATGAAATATCATCTAGGGCAAGAGATGAAGCAAGTCTGTTCAAGGGATCTTAATTGGCCAAATGGTTCAACGGCCATCTTGGATAACCTATTTTTTGTGAAAATGACCTCCAGATCTGCTGAATGGATTTTTTTCCAGCCAAGAACTCCCAGTGGGAAAATTAAGCTAGAACTCTTCTCCGACTTGGGTGATTGATTCTAAACTCGTGAAATATCATCGAGGTCAAGAGCTGAACCAAGTTTATTGAAAGGAACTTGATTGACCTAGTTTTTGTCCAAACGACTTCAACAAAACCGCTGACTGGATCCAGCAGAAATTTGGGAGATATGATTAGGGTCTAAGGGCCCTTAAAGTTTCTTTAAGCCTTTAAGGGACGTTGATACACTAAAAAAACATGGCTGCCATGGGCCAATCCAAATGTGTGGTTGGTGGCCATATTTGATTTTTAGAGCACATAGCCAAGTTAGCTTAACTCATGGCAGACATCCATCGTCCATATGATCGCATCTTTATGTTGTGACTTTCAACTAAATTTGGCTGGAAGGATCCTCTGGTGGTACATGTAGGCTCCATAACTTCTATTCAGAATTTTGATTGGTCAAATTTTTTGGTGGCCATGTTGGATTTTCCCAAATCCTTTAAAACGATTCCTCCAATATAAATGTCCTGATTTAAACGAACCTTGTACTAGTTCCAAGCTTGTAGGCTTCAACTAATGAGAATCTTGATAGGTCAATTTTTCCAGAGGTGGTCTTGAATTTTCCAGAAATTTCTGGAAATCAATTAATGCCTACTCGTTGTGACCGATTTCAACCAAAAACTGGATGGACACTAGAGCACGTAGAGTGGTAAGTTTCAGAACTTCTATGCAAAATTTTAATTGGTCAATTTTTTTCAGCAGTCATCTTAAATTTTCTGAAAAATGTTGGGAAATCGTTTAAAATGCTATTCCTCATTAATTGCTTGGGAAATTTCAACAAGATTTGGCTGGAAGGATAATAATAATAATAATAATAATAATAGGATATTTATAGTGCGCTATAATTCCACGCAAATATTGCGTGCTCTAAGCGCTTACAATAATAAAATAAAATGATCATACAGTTGGATATGCCTGACGGAACAAAAACGTTTTAAGATTTGATTTAAATATAGCTAGAGTGGATGAAGATTTAAGACTAGCTGGAAGATCATTCCATTCTGTAGAAGCAACAAAAGCAAATGTTCTGTGACCATAGGTTTTTGATTTAACTTTCAGGAATTTTAAGCAGGTTTAGATTTGCAGATCTAAGTGGCCTGCTTGGCGTGTACGTTTCTAGCAGTTCTGAAAGGTAGGTTGGTGCTGTAGATATGATACATTGATAGGTTAGGCAGAGGACTTTGAAGCGTATTCTCTGTTCTATTGGAAGCCAGTGAAGATCTTGGAGAATGGGACTGATATGAGCACTCTTACGCTTTAGGGAAACAACTCTAGCGGCTGCATTCTGAATTGCTTGGAGTTTGTGCATAGCATCTTTTGAGGCGCCTATAAACAGACTGTTACAATAGTCTAACCTTGAGATAATTAATGTTAGTACCAGCATAATAGCAGCTTCGCGATTTATGTATTTTCTGATGTTTGATATATTCCGCAGCTGCATAAAACACACCTTACGCAGATAACAGACATGATGTTCCATACTAAGTTCATTGTCTAACATGACACCCAAGTCCTTAACAGTGTCTACCAGGGGAATTTGAGCTGAGCCGATGGTAATCGCAGATAACTCTGTTTTGGCACGCCGAATTGCTGGCCCAATACTATGGTGGTAGGTTTCAGAACGTGTATACAGAATTTTGATTGGTCAATTTTTCTGGCAGCCATCTTGGATTTTACGAAGATTTCTGGAAATCAGTTAAAACCCTACTCCTCATTAACCATTTGGCCGATTTCAAGCAAACTCGGCTGGAAGGACCCTAGAGTTGTATGCATCAGAACATGTACGTACAGAATTTTGATTGGTCAATTTTTTGGGCAGCCATCTTGAATTTTCTGAAAAATGGCGGTAAATCGTTTAAAATGCTACTCCTCATTAACTGCATGGGCAATTTAAACCATCTATTTGAAGTATGGGTATAAAGAGTATGCATCTTTAAACAAGGGCTGTAACTCTGGTTCATAGCGTCTTAAACTATTGAACCCTGTGGTGAAAATCCATTGTTTTGCCAATTGTTGATGGATTAAAATCGCAGATATGTGTCTTCAGTCAAATATCTATTTGGTATATGACTATAAAGAGGCGGCACCTTTAAACAAGGGCCATAACTGTTGTTCTTTAAGACTTGAACCTATATCTAACCCTGTCATTAAAATACATTTGTTTTGTCAATTGTTGATGGATTAAAAAAACAACAATTTAGCAGATATGTTCCTGAAGTTAGGCCTGGCATGCGCGGGAAGCAGGCGACGACCGCAGTGAAGGGACGTATTAAATAATCTGTTCTTTAATGTTTTTAAAAAATCAAATTGTTTTTGTTTATTTTAGTTTTCAAAATATTATTTAGTTCTGTGACACGGAGCCTATAGATGAACTTCCGGTCATCCCCGAAACAACCACAAAAAAAAGAAAAAATGTTCCTTTAGGCAATATCTATTCGATCTATGAATATGAAGTAGCCACGACTTGAAATGAGGGCCATAACTCTGGCTCTTTAAAGCATTTGATCAAAGCATTGAACCCTATGTGGAAAATAAAATGTGTCACATTTCATAAATTGCTAATAGACTAAAACAAGGTTTGTCAGAAAATTAATGCTCCTTTAGTACACTTCAATCAAATGGCAATCGTGTCAGGGATGGCTGCCCATTGATTAATTGCACTCTTCCTGTTGATCAATCATGCCACTATTCTTGCATTTCCCCATCCAAATTTGTTACTGTGATCTCACCAATCCCCCTTTGGTAAATGTCAGTGTTGTGACAATTGAACTAGTGATCAATAGTGTGTGTGATGGCTGCCCCATTCATCAATGGTACTTTTCCTGTTGATAGATAATGTCAATGACACCAATATTCCTGCATTTCCTCATCCAATCCGTTTACTGTAACCATTGTCCCGTTGGTAAATGCCATCTGCTGGGTCAATAATGTCAGGGATGTCTGGCCCATTGATCAATGGTACCTTTCCCATTGTTCTATAATGTCAATGACATCAATATTCTTGCATTTCCTCATCCAATTTCTTTACTGTGACCATTGTCCCATTGGTAAGTGTCATCTGCTGGCTCAATAATGTCAAGGATGTCTGACCCATTGATCAATGGTACCTTTCCCATTGGTCTATAATGTCAATGACATCAATATTCTTGCATTTCCTCATGCAATTTTCTTACTGTGACCATTGTCCTGTTGGTAAATGTCATATGCTGTGTCAATCGTGTTGGGGATGGCTGCCCCATTGATCAATGGTACCTTTCCCATTGGTCTATAATATCAATGACATCAATATTCTTGCATTCCCTCATCCAATTTCTTTACTGTGACCATTGTCCCATTGGTAAGTGTCATCTGCAGGCTCAATAATGTCAAGGATGTCTGACCCATTGATCAATGGTACCTTTCCCATTGGTCTATAATGTCAATGACATCAATATTCTTGCCTTTCCTCATCCAATTTCTCTACTGTGACCATTGTCCAATTGGTAAGTGTCATCTGCTGGCTCAATAATGTCAAGGATGTCTGACCCATTGATCAATGGTACCTTTCACATTGGTCTATAATGTCAATGACATCAATATTCTTGCATTTCCTCATCCAATTTTCTTACTGTGACCATTGTCCTGTTGGTAAATGTCATCTGCTGTGTCAATCGTGTTGGGGATGGCTGCCCCATTGATCAATGGTACCTTTCCCATTGGTCTATAATGTCAATGACATCAATATTCTTGCATTCCCTCATCCAATTTCGTTACTGTAACCATTGTCCCATTGGTAAGTGTCATCTGCAGGCTCAATAATGTCAAGGATATCTGACCCATTGATCGATGGTACCTTTCCCATTGGTCTATAATGTCAATGACATCAATATTCTTGCATTTCCTCATCCAATTTTCTTACTGTGACCATTGTCCTGTTGGTAAATGTCATCTGCTGGGTCAATCATGTTGGGTATGGCTGCCCCCATTGATCAATAGTACCTTTCCTATTTGTCAATAATGTCAATGACACCAATATTTTGGTGGGATATTATATGATGGTGCTACTCGGACAGGCAATAGAGTGGTTTCCTGATGATAACTCTGTTACTGTTTGTCGGATCACTTTGAAACTTCATATGGTGTTTTGACTAAGTCTGCAGAAGTTTATCGAAGTCGACGATAATCCATGATAAAACACTCATGCTAACTTACTTGCACGTTAATGAGGTATCGCTTCCTCGGGTTGATCAGACGCTCGCTTGTTACCGAATGCTCACGTCTCTTCCGTGTCCATGCTCACAGAATTATGAGTATTGCCGAGTATTAACGAAACTATAGTCACATTTATACTGTATTGTACAAAATGTTCCTAACTTTAACTCAATGTTTAACACACCCCAATTTTTTATGTTTTTTAAAATATGGATAAAGTAACTCGAATTAGGTAAACCTATTTAAATAGCCTATGTACATATCTATATTTAATACAGTTACTGCAAGAAATACCCATTCCGGAGCATTTCTAACAGCCGCGCACAGGACGCTCCTCTTTTGGTCAAACAATCAGAAATTTGATGAGAAGCCGCAACCCATGCGACCTGGGAAATTTCATGTCTTTGCAACATTTGTTTAATTGCTGCAATGTCTATCCTTAACCGTTTTTCATGAACAACCTTGGTTGAATGTATGTTATCATATAGCGATTTGTTATCGATAAAACAGTCAATGGGAATTAGATTTTCTCTGGGTTTGTTATATAGGATTTCACTTAGGGTATGTCCTATCTAAAAGGCAGAATCCAAGGCATCAACCATAGCAAGAGTTTCTGCTGCTAAAGAATTTTTGGCAACTCTCCGGATTTTACTCGATTTCCATAAAAGAACACAACATTTTTCACCGTTACCAGTTAGGAAAATGATATGACCTCCTCCACTAGATACACCATCACTCAAATTAGCATATGAAGCGTCGCTATAAACTACTAGCTGTAAATTGTTCACATCACCAAGACGATCGAAAAGTATTTTACAGTTAGATGCCGACTAAATTTTTAATAGTCTTATTCGCTCTAATCATGTCCTCAACTTTGGGATTTTTAGTTGACATAGACAGTTCCAGAAACTCAAAACAAGCATCAGGTCTCGTCTGGCTAGTTATCCAATTAATCTGACCGATTGCACTACGCAACTGGGTAATCTCCTCTTTATTTAAGGGATTTAGTTTTTATGTAGATCTAGCTGTGCTTAGAGGAACCACTGATAGAGTCTTTCCATAAGATTGTTGATTCCTCTATCTACGTGGTGAATTTCTAAGCCAATGTATTTAAAATTACCATTTTCCAGCTTACCAACTTGAAACGTAGACCTAACTTTATCTATTACATTGCTTTCAAATCTTGGAGTTCCAGACCAAATATAATCATCACCGTGCATAAGAAAGAAGCCAATTAAAGAGTCATTGTCATGCCAGTAGAATAAAGCTGGCTCTATTTCAGAGTGTTTTGAATTGAGCTTTAATAACTCGTCATGAACACTAAAATACCCTGCATGTGAAACATCATTAAGACAATACACACATTTTTTTAGTTTCCATAGTGTGCCATCCGCATCAACTGCAATGGGGGGGGGGGGGGGTGGGGGGGGGGGGGGGGTGGGAGATAAATTTCTCTGTCTATTAGATTACCCTGCAAAAAGGCTGCTTTAATATCAATTGTTTTACATTCCCGAGTAAAAGTTGATGACAATGTTAACAAAATCCTAAGCATATCTTTACTTGCTGTGGGAGAATCACTTTGGACACTTTCATATTCTTCAAATCCTCTGGCGACCAATCTGGCCTTGACATGATTTTGACCATCAATTAGTTTATCGGTAATTATCCAACGGGTAGATAAAAACGGTTGACCTACATGTTTGTTTCTGACGTCCTCAAACACATGAAAATCTGTACAATTATTAAGCTGTTTATCTTTAGCTACTTCAATCTCACGTTCATTATGACAGTTACAAGCCTCACTAACTTCTTGATATATATATCAGCAGGTACGTGTAAATTAACATCTGAAACGTCGCTAAATTCTGGAATTACATGTAGTAGCCATTGTTTAACATCATTTTGAAAATCTAATTCCTTTATAGCATTATCTTTATCCTTAATATTAAAACAATGTCTATATTTGCCAGTGGCTTTGCCACCATGGCTAATTATCTCTCCTTCTATCCAGTTTTCGTTATCCAATCGTAGATATTTAATCTTTGTTTTGACTTTTGAACATTTACTTTCCGACACATTTTTAGCATTAATATTTTCAATTACATTGTTATCAGAAACACTAACATCATTTTCATCAGATAGACTGTCATCACATTCATTATTCAGATTTTTCCTGTTATCATTGTTCACTTTAACGACTGCATCATTATGTACATTATCCTGTTGACTAAAATTATTTCTATGTTTGAATTCTTCCCCCACTCTTAAAAGTCTACACGGATGAACTCTGACATAAATACTACCATGGCGAACAAACACTACCATCTTGGCCAAGTACTGTTCCTGGTCCTTTCTATTTACTGTTTACCTTGTAATAAACACTGTCGCCCATTTGATATATTGTTTCTGATGGCCTAATTTGATACCCAAGTGCTCGTCTAATTCTATTTGATGATTCAGCTTCAATAAAGGCTTTTCTACTGGCATGAATAGTGTTCAGATGTTTTGCAAATAAATCACTAAATGTAGTTCCAGTGAGTGCTGGTGGCGTGTCAATAAGTACAGAAGGAAGATTTATATTGCAGCTAAACACTAACTGAAATGGACTCCATCCATGAACCATTTGCAATGAATTCTTTGCATTAATAGCCCATAATAAAGCAGTTTCCAAACCTAAGTTGGGATCATCGTTAAGAAGTTTGTTTAGGCAATCATCTACAACAGCATGGTTTCTTTCACATTCACCATTTTGCCAAGGACTTAAAGCAGCAGAATTCCATACCTCTATATTTAGATTCTCAGCCATATCTCTATATTTGTCATTGGCAAAGCCACCACCATTATCCGCTAAAAATTTGGCAGGAGTGCCCATACCACTACCAATCCACAGTTTTAACACTTCATAATAACTTCAGGAGTTTTTTGCTTGGCAAGCATACAACTGGTTTAGCGGGAGACTTATTAAACTTTCTACAGACTTCGCAATTATCAGTTATATATTCCATTATTGATTTACTTTCTTCATCACATATTCCAGCATCTTGCAATAGCAACATAAAACGGCGATTAGTTGGATGAGCAAATTGCTTGATGAAGCTTTAGAAGAATAGTACGTTTCTCTTTGGAAGACTTGTCATCCATATTAAACAGTACTTGGAATGATTCATCAACTGGCATATTAGTCTCATCAAACGGAATACAATAATGGCCAGATGATGTGCATTGTAAGTCTATTTCTTGTCCAAATATGGAAGCTCTGTCATGTTCCAGATCTAATATCACTTTGGCTGCTTTCATTGATGGTTTTCCTAGCAATAACGGAATGTCACTAACTACAATATCTGTAGTTACAGTACATTTAACTCCTGAAATTTTGCATGGAAATGTTACTTTTTCTTTAGGTTTTTAAACGTTCCCCTCCTCCAAATCTAAAAACTGTGTCACTTTTTTGTCTAACTACACGAGCTAGTTTATCTGGACTAAGTGTCTCTAAATAGCGGTTCATCCATATTTGTCCAATAACTGTTGAACTACATGCACTATCTAGAACGGCGGAGTTCATGGCTTCACTAACTAACACTGTCATATCCTGAGGCATGTTTCCCGTGAATAAAACAGCCTCTTCATCTATAAGTTCGCTCTTAGATTTTTCAATATTTGCATATGAGTGTGGGCAATCTTTTGCAAAATGTAAAATAGATTCACATATAATACATTTCATTGTTCTACCATCAGCTCCTACCGGATTTAGAAGACGCTTACTATTTACTTCTAATTCAGATTGTTCTCTGTATTCTCTACCACTGAAACTTATTCTACTGCCTGAATACCAAGCATTGTTTCTAGTGAATCTGCTACGACTGCGTGAATTGTAGCGACCATAACCTTGTCTTGCAATGTAATACACTTCATTTTCCTTCGTTAAATAAGCTGGTTCTACTTTGATATTTAGTCCTGAATCTAAAGATCCAGTCAGCATTGATTGACTACCAAAGAATTTCTTTAATGATTGAATCATTTGTTTTAACAAAGTAGCAGTTTCGTTATAATCAACACCTGTCAATATGAGTTGTCTCTCTTTGTGGTCTAAACCTGATCCATCTAATAGTTTGAATGCTAAAACCGCTTCAGGCAAGGTCATATTGTGTTTCTTAGTTTTATTATAAAGTTTGTCAAATTCTGTCACATAATTTTCCATGGATATTTCACTTGTTTTCTTATATCTATCAAAAGTTGTGTAAGCTTTATATGCGGAGGATATTTCATCGTTTTTATAAATAGCATCCATAAACTTAATTTATGTTTCTACACCATTATCTTTATGGAGTTCGTCAACTGACAATTCACTGAATTCCTTATAGCGGATCGAATCAAGCTCAGTTAAGGACAATGCTAGTGCCGGTCCTTGTTTGTTCTTTGCTAAGTCATTTACAATTTGACATACTTTAATTCATCAAAGATCGGTGGCGATTTGTAACTTCCACTAGACGCCATTTTGTTTGTATTCACAACAGCAATCGCTAATAACGCTAATAACACTATCGCACTTCCGAGAAGCGCTAACTTTCGCTTTAGATTCATGAAATTTTCACTACTACACATTGCAAAATTACTTTAACTTTGAACCATGCTCTGCTACCATGATAAAACACTCATGGTAATTTACTTGCACGTAAATTAGGTATCGCTTCCTCCTGTTGAGCGGACGCTCGCTTGTTACCGAATGCTCACTTCTCTTCAGTGTCTAAACCATTACGTCATCCGTGCTCACAGAATTCCAAGCCACGGATATTACAGAGCATTGCCGAGTATTAACAAAACTATAGTCAAATTTCCGGTATAATGTTCCTAGCTATAACTCAATGTTTAACAATCCAAAATCCAAGATGGCTGCCAGCCAAAGGTGCCCATCTTGAAAATTGGTTTCCAGATGATAACTCCATTACCGTTTATCGGATTGCTTTGAAACTTGATAGGGTGTTTGGACTAGCTCTGGAGAATGAAACTATTGAAGTCGACGACAATCCTACATCCAAAGTGACCCCCAGCCACTGGTGGCCATCTTGAAAATGGATTTCGCCATTTCTGTGTAGCGGATCACGGCAAAACTTCATGGGCTGACAGGATTAGGTCCGAGGAAAAAACCTATTAAAATTGTCAATGATCCAAAATCCAATTTGGCCGCCAACCACCGGCATTCATCTTGAAAATTGATTTTCAGACAATAACTCCATGACTGTTTAGCGGATCATGTTGAAACTTCATAGGATGACTGGTCTACGTCTGATAGCTTTCATTCATTGATTTCTCATCATGTCATGGAATTATGCAGAGTTTGCGGAGCTCTTGTTGTATTAGTAGTAAGGATGATTGCCTCATTGGTCAGTAATGATACTTAAGGATTGATTTCTCATCATATCGTGGTGTTATGCACGGTTTGCAGAGCTCTGGTTCTATTAGTTGTAAGGGCGATTGCCGCATTGGTCAATAATGATACTTAAGGATTGATTTCTCATCATATCGTGGTGTTATGCACGGTTTGTGGAGCTCTGGTTCTATTAGTCGTATGGGTGATTGCCGCATTGGTTAACAATGATACTTAAGGATCAGCATCTGTCTAGGGCAACAGTTATGTTTACATTTCCTCATCAGCTAGGTGAGCACTATGGCCCTTGGGCCATTTATTTTATTGGCCAGGTTTCAACTTGGCTAACTGGCTAATGGGTAGATCTGTCCTTGATACTATCCCATGCCATAAGCCCATCCAACAATCAAAATCTCGCAGCACAGATCCGTGTAATACATGTAGGTACATGATCAGTGGCAATGCAAAAGGAGTTGATATGCAAGACACAAGAGACAGTGTTTCTAGTTGAAGATTTGCATGTTGGAAACACGCCAGTCATTCTAATGATAAGTTTTCAAATATAGTCATCACTTCCAAATGGACAAATGTTGTATATGAAAAAATAATTTAATTTGAGCATGAATGTATCACTCGCGAGCATATTCCATTGGGAAATCCTATTGCAGCTACAGTAGTAACATATCATTTAGCTAGACCACTTCCTCATATACCAGCAATACTGCTTATAACCCTTTACCCCTCGAATTTGTTCAAGAAAATTAAAATTTTCTCAAATGTCCATTTGCAGACCAAGAGAAGACTATTTTTGAAAATTTACCACTAGAATGACTGGCTCGGTTATCGAGCCAGTCATTCTAGTTGTACATTTTCAAAAATAGTCTTCTCTTGGTTTGCAAATGGGCATTTCTCAAGACGACTGCAGAGGCGGTTTTTGGATGATATAAGCGTTAAAGTGTTAAATAACTTTATACATTTCCATAGCTAAATAAAAATTAAATTAATTAATTTAATTAAATATTTTGAACATAGTTGGAATGGAATACACTTCTGCCTCACTTCTAATTCAATTGTTTTTAGCATACTCAACAGAACATTTCTTACTAACTACTGGTTTTGTTTGTTTTGTTTTGTTTTCGAAATGTTTTAAGTTATTGTTAAACTGTACTGTATCTAGATGTCTGTGTAGGATAAATGACTTCCTCATGAGGCAGGTCTATGCCATTACTCATATAATACTAAAGGCATAATAGCCGAGTCTTATAAAGCCCCGCTACAAACATCTTAGGTATAGAATGATGGCTGAGGGGAAATCTTCACTTCATTGAATCTCTCAATTATCTGCCTTCCTGCATGTGTCCATGATTTGACTGTTTATTGGTCAAGTCGCCCCAAAACAGCATCTGGAATTAAACTGAGAAAGGACCATTTGTAGGCATTGAGGTTATTATGGAAATTTAATTTGATTGATTCGAAAACCACTCGTTAACCGAGCCAGTCATTTCAGTGGTAAATTTTCAAATATAGTATTGTCTTTCACGCTTGCAAATGGACATTTACTATTTTATTTGTTCTGAACCAGTCTTGATACTTAACCCTTTCATGACCAAATTTGGTCGAGAAAATCTAAATATTTCCTTAAATATAGAATGTCCATTGGCAGGCCACGAGAAGACTATTTTTGAAAATTTACCACTGGACTGGCTGACTCGGTTACAAACCCGTCATTGCTGTGGAATATTTTCAACTCAAGACCAGGTTTCGACCGGCTTCATCATGAAGGAGTTAAAGGATTTGGGTGTAAATTTTCTAAATAGCTTATAACAAATAACATAAAGAAAAGATTTGCCAATATGAATTGTTATCACTGTTCTTCATAAATTGTTCTGATAGATCACTGTCAGGTATAAATGGAGGAATTCTGTTTTAGCTATCCCCCTCCCAACTCTAGCTAAGCTCCGGCGATGCTTTGCCCATGTTGGGATCGATCGATCCATGCGCTCGCTGAATCTAATTTCCAGAAAACTATACAGATAAGCTGTTGAATATTTTAAGTAATTTGACCGGGTGCTGTAACAACAGCATCCAGTCAAATTATTTTCAAAATATTCAACAGCATGATTATTAAATAGTAAAGACATACAATTCATACAACAATGCTTTAAGTCCGTCATCAATTAAGCGTTTATGACAAACTTATCTACATCATTCAGTTCATAACGTCATTGATTATGATGTCGTCATTGATTATGATATCATCCTACTAGGCTTACGCGATTATTGCCTCGAGTGATCGCGATCGATTATTTAAGAATAATCGCGATTACTCGATTAATCAGCTTGGGTACAAACTACCAAAACATACCAACAAAAGCATATCAATTATGAAAGCTGCAATGGTGTTTAAAAAAGTCTATTTGCTAGCCAAGAGAGGACTATTTTTGAAAATCTATCACAGGAATGCCTGGCCAGTCATTCCAGTGATACATTTTCAAAAATAGTCTTCTTTTGGCCTGTAAATGGACATACATTCACTGGAGGAAAACGTAAATTTTCGTGACCGATCTTATTAAAAAGTATTTAAAAGGTTGGAATTGAAATATTATTTGCAGTAGAAATTAGGTCATGATTATTCGATTATTTAATTTTTAATCATATAAATTCATGGTTTGAAAAATAACCGTGATTTTCGATTTAATCTCATAATCGTGCAAGCCTACATCCTACACATCACATAGTTGATTATGAAGTTATATGATTGATGGATAAATGGGAAGGGTCCATTGGAATGGTGTTTCTTAAGTGTGTATGCAGTAGAATTTTTCATCTATCATGATTTTACAGTCTTCTCTGCCGGCCATTGCTTTATTTATACGCCTCTTATGATAACTGGTCTCGATTTCTTAACCGTGTAACACTCACATTGGCCAAAAATGGCTTCAGCAGTGGTCTTGAGAAATGTCCATTTGCAGACCAATAGAAGACTCGTTTTGAAATTTTACCATTGGAATGACTGTCTTAATAACCGAGCCAGTCATTCCAGTGGTAAATTTAAAAAAATAGTCTTCTCTTGGTCTGCAAATGGACATTTTCTATGACAAAATTGAAATTGTCTTGAAGAAATTCGAGAGTTAAAGGGTTAAATATCAATATGGTTTCAAGCTGTTGCTGCATGTTGTCATAGACAACAAAGCGATTGAACAGCATTTGGTCTCAAAATATAGTGATACCTTTCATTTTTGGACTCCGGTTTCTATTTCTATGCAAATCTTCTCATTCATTTATGGGGTTGGATGAGTGCGTGCGTGCGTGCGTGCGTGCGTGCGTGCGTGCGTGCGTGCGTGCGTGCGTGCGTGGGTGGGTGGGTGTGTGTGTGCGTATGTGTGTGTGTGCGTATGTGTGATCGTGAGTTACAAATTCCATATAGCTGTTTATTGAGATGGAAATCATGAAGAACAGTCTGACATTATCTTTGCATCAAATTGAATAAACACACTATAGGAATGTCTATAGCAGGAATCGTCACTGGACATCGTTATTTCTTTACTATCGTACATTTTCTCACTACCATATAATTGACTAGTGTATTTGTGCGTTCACTGAGAATTTTGTTTCCGTGATGATAAAAGTGGTGCTAGCTCAATTGCTGTTGGGGGTAATCTTTGAAAAATGGATTTAGCTGTCATTGAAATCACATCACCGAGTAGCGGCTATGGAAACGAATTTACGAGAATAGATTGTCCGAAAGTTATCCGAGTATCCTACAGTACAGCTCCTCAGACAAAACTTAGAATGTTTTCAAAACAAAATAAAAATGTACTGTTGAAAATATTTTGAACATACAGTAACTGGGTTGGAAGGCAGCATTTTATGTCTTCCAATCAAAATATGTTCAAAATGTTCAATAGACCATTTCTTATATCGTGGTCAAAGTTGTTTTCTTTTTTAAGCATGTTAACTTATTTATGAGCTGTAGTGTATTTATTGACTGACTAGAGAGTGAAAGGAATATACATTGTAGAAAGGTTTTGAATTTATGTTATTTTATGAGCTGTAATGCATACTACGGTATAAATGAGTATTGACTGTCAAATCAGCTCAGTTTAGAAAGTCTAGCTTTGTAAATGGACCGGCTTGAAGAAGTTTTACTGTAGAGCTGTTCGGTTTTGATATTTTATGTTCGGTACCGATATCGTTATTCTTGGTCCAAATTACCTCGGTACCTGTACAGGATCGGTATCGCGTTGATACTTCTGCAAACTCTTTGTTGTTGTTACATTGCAAGTGCTCTTTCAAATTTATTGTATTTTCATGATTCGCCAATACATTCCGTTTTACTATCGATTCGTTTGAAATAACGTCCACCCACGCACTAGCCATTTTGAGTCTTATATAATAATTATGATGGGTAGCCCTCATGTGACGTGAATAATGAGGATTGCATGTGCAAATTTGATGGAATTTGAGGCAATTTTTTTTTCAGTATTGAAATTTTGATAATTTGAGATTTCTTCCATGCAGTATTTCGATATTGTTGTGGTTTTGTTATTGCACGGTATTTTCGGTATACCTAACAGCTCTATTTTACTGCATTTTGAATTTACATGTAGACAGTTGGGAAGGTTTGAGGTCAGTGAGAACCTATATTATACATGTTGTATTTGTAACAATTTCAGAAATGGAATTACACAGTTTATTCTTTCATCGATTAACCCCTGTTGTGTCACGGGCATCTCAAATAGCTCAATGTGCTACTTACAACCATTTAAAAAATATTTAATGATCAAAACTTTTCAAGAAATTTTTTGGTTTTTGCGCTTAATTTTACAAAAATAGCTTTTTGTTGTCCTGCAAATGGACACTGCTCAAGACCACAACAGATGGTGTTTTATGCCGACTTGATCATGAAAGGATTAATGGTCAAGAAAACTAGAATTTTTGGCTTAGTCAGTGGTTTTTAGACCAAGTGAAGACTAATTTTTGGAAATTTACCACTGCAATGACTGGCTCGGTTACCGAGCCAGTCATTCCAGTGGTAAAATTTCAAAAAAAGTAAATGGGCATTCCTCTGCCACCGCAGAAGCTGTTTTTGGCCGGCTTCAGATCTCTTATTCACGCATAGATGCAGGTAGGGGCAGTGGTGTTCCGCAATGTTGGAAAGTGAAATATGGAATTCATGGAATTGGTAATTTGAAATGGAAAAGTGATATTGAAATGGAAATCAACGGAAAATAACATTTATCTGCGAAGTCTTTGTAAATTGAAATGGAAACATGATATTCCAATGGAAATTAATGGAGAGAGGCCTTTTTATCGAGAAATGAGACATTCTCACGCAAAATGTTAAATTATTACCCAAGCCGATTTTCACCACCTGCTTTCTGAGTATAGTGATACTGCACTAAATTGACAGTTTCATTGCTTTTTCAAGTGTACATGAAATTCGGAGATGGAAACCACTGCCGCTATGGATGTCCGCATTAGGTGTCATATTGAATGAACATTGTAATTCTAAAGCTATGTGTATTCACGATCTACTAACATGACTAATCACTGAGCTACTCAATGGTTGATTTTGTCAGTGAATGAAGCATTCGTAGGCACGATTGACAATATTAGCTGTACTGAGGAAAACATGTTTGGCTTGTGCGGGACTACTTAATTTAATGAAGGAAGGATGCATTGACTAAAGAAACCATAGAATAGTGGTTATTATTAGCGTAAAACGTGCTGCGATATATTATTTGTCCTGTCAGCGGATTTACCGGCCCTTTGCAGATGTTACTTTCTTCTGTGCATTTAACCGTTATCACTCTGGTGTCAAAACTTTAAATTTTCAAATTAAATTAAAAGATGAACCGGTGTTAATTTTTCAACACATTTGCTGAGAGATGGTGCTGTCTACGATGGTGCTGTCAGAGACAGCAGCATTTTCCACCAAAATTGTTTTAAAATGTACACTAGTTTCTTTGATATTGACTCCGTAAAAGATTATAGAAGAATATTAACATCAGAGTGCTAGGGGTTAAGCTGGCAGCTTTTCTCTGCAATAGCATCGTTTGAATGTTAGAATATTTGCAATTTTAAAAATGATTATGTGTTACTGAGCTGTTGAGAAAATTTGGCATCTTACTAATCAATTCCTGCATTGGTTGGGAAGAATTAATTTTTTAAAATAAGTTACTATATCCCGGCAAGTAAAAGAATGTAATTGGATTAGTCCTTTAGCACTCATATCAGTCAAAAATGCCTTCTGAAGTGTTCCTGAGAAATGTCCATTTGCAGACCAAGAGAAGACTATTTTTGAAAGTTTACCACTGGAATGACTGACTCGATAACCAAGCCCTACCAGTGGTAAATTAAAAAAAATAGTCTTCTTGGTCTGCAAATGGACATTTTCTATGAGAAAGTAAAAAAAAAATATTTTGAACAAATTTCTGCAGTGGTCTTGAGAAATGTCCATTTTGACACAGAGATAATCTTTGTTAATTTACAACTGGAATTATTGGCTCCATATATACATTTTTGGTGCCAAAATTCAAATTTTTTGAACAATTTTTTTGTGAGATTTCCCGCCCAAAAGACACGAAATGGAGGTGGAGAAATTTTGTTTAATAATACACAATTTCAAGCTCGTGAAGTTTGAAGCTGTATTAATCCTTTTATCATATTAAGTGTCAAAAACATTTTCTCAGTGAGTGTCCATTTACAGGCCAAGAGACGACTATTTGTGAAAATTTCCCGCTGAAATGGCTGGCTTGTTATGGCTTCAGTCATTCCAGTGGTAAATTTTCACAAATAGTCTCTTGGTCTGCAAATAGACTTTTTCATTGAGAAAATTAGAATTTTCTTAAACAGACTTAAAGGGTTAAGTAAAGAGTTAACCAGTGGGCCAGAAACACACACATGCACGCACGCACGCACGCACGCACGCACACACGCACATGCACACACACACACCTAGCTTAGTTATAGAGTCCAGAATCATAGCGATAAATTTTCAAATATGATCTTAATTCTTGGCTTGCAAAATGACATTCTTCATGAGCACTGCAGAAAACCATTTTGCTTGGCTTGATTTCCCGTTCACACTTTAACCCTTTACTGGTCAAATTTGGTCAAGGAAATTAAAAAAAATGTTCTTGTTGAATGTCCATTTATATGCCAAGAGAATACAATTTTTGAAAATGTACCATAGGAATGACTGGCTCTGTAGCAGTGGCTGGTTTGGCCAGTATGACCATCAAAGGGTTAATGCCCATGATTGGCTTGCTTATTGAATGTCCATTTGCAGACCAAGACAAAACTATTTTTAGATTTTTGCCACTGGAATAAAATTTACAGGCTAAGAGAATGTAGTTTTTGAAAATTTACTACTGAAATGACAGGCTCGGTTATCAAGCCAGTCATTCCAGTTATAAATCCGTTAATCCTTTTTCATGGTCAAGCCGGCCAAAACTGGCCTCTTCTATCGTCATGAGAAGTGTCCACTTGCAGACCACAGTTTCCTGAGAAAATATATCAATACTCACTATGAAGACTTATTAGAACGAATGATAAAATTTGGAGTCAGCACATTTTGTATTATTTTGAGCTGTTTACATGTTGTTGAAATATGATGTTGAGATGCCATTTTAACCCGTTAACTCTCATATCAGCCAAAAATGGCTTCTGTAGTGGTCTTGAGAAATGTCCATTTGCATACCGATTACCAAGAGGAATTTTTTGAAAATTCACTACTGGAATGACTGGACTGGCTCGATAGCCGATCCAGTCATTCCAGTAGTAAGTTTTCAAAAACAGTCTTGTCTTGGTCTGCAAATTGACATTCAGGGCTCGATTTTAGCACTAACCCGTTAACCCGAGGAGAGTAGAATTTCATACGAATTAGTAAAATTACAAAACCTAAGGTAGCAAGTCTTTCTGGACAAATTAATTTCAAAATATTCAACAACTCTGTATGGGTGCCTGTGAAATGAGTTTTCTAGTGATCCATCAGTGAATGGGTTAAAGAAGTATCAGCTTTGAGCTTATAAACATTGTTAGTGAAATTTGCTGCGGGATAGTAAAATCAATGATGCACTATCCTGTCAGGGTTAGTAGGAAAACTCCTTAAAATCTACCCCTGCTGACATTTTCTATGAGAAAATGTAAATTTTCTTGAAAAAATTTGAGTGTTATAACTATATATATATATATCAAGAGATAAAGCGATAAGGCAGCTGAATATCAGCACCATTCAGCCTCTATCCTGTGACAATATAGACAGTCATTACTCGAAATAATACGTTTCCTTGCAACATTTACACCATGTTCTTCTGATAGAACTTTCTAGTGAAAATACCTGACTGTGAAATACAGCACGGTGCTTTGACGTATCTACTGTAAGTCTCCAGTCTTAAGTGACCACCTTATTGACAATGAATCCTGATTCTCATGGGGTCACAGCTGACTTGGTGTAGGAAAAAGGCTTCTGAAGCAAAGAAATGATGGGTCGGGAACCCTTTAATGGCCAAAGCAGCCATTGCAGCGGTCTTGAGGAATGTCCATTTGCAGGACAAGAGAATCAATACTATCTTTGAAAATGTATCACTAGTTTGATGGGATTTGGTTAGCAAATCAGCCATTCCACTTTTAAAAATAGTGATCTTTTGCTAATAGACATTCACTGAGCACAAATATACACTTTCCTGAAAAATCTTGACCATTAACCCTTTAATGGTCAAATTTGGTCAAGAAAATTTTAATATGGACCTATTGAATATCCATTTACGGGCCAAGAGAAGAAAGTTTTTGAAAATTTATCACTGGAATGACTGGCTTTGGTTATCGAGCTAGTCATTCCAGTGATAAGTTTTCAAAAATTGTATTATCTTGGCTTGTAGATGGACATTCCAAAGACCATGACAGAGGCCATTTTTTGCCAGCTTGACCATTAAAGGGTTAAAGTCTTACGCAGTTTTGACTGTACTATATAGTCGAAATCTGTGAACTTAGTCCGTGATTCGACTCCGTGTGATTGAAATGGACGAGGGTTTAAATGAAGACGAAGCTGGCTTGACAGCTATCTCATCAGGCGATGTCACATCAAATGAAGTTCATGTCCATGATCTGTTCTTCTCCGCTTGGTTGCGCTACATGATGAAGCAACAACATACCAGGCAAGATACGACGACGATGTATACCTGTACTGCATGTAAAGTATAGACATATTGCTACTCTTTAACCCGTTAATGGTCAAGCTGGACATAACTGACCTCTGTAATGGTCTTGTGGAATGTCCATTTACAGGCCAAGAGAAGACAATTTTTGAAAATGTACCACTGGAATGGCTGGCTCGATAACCGAGTCATGGATTCCACTGATAAATTTAAAAAAAATTGTGTTCTGGCCTGTAACTGAACATTCAATAGGCAGATATTTAAATTTTCCTGACCAAATTTGACCCTTAAAAGGTTGTGTTGTGTATATTAAGCATGTTTGTATGTATCTGAACCATGATTAATTATCATTAACTCTTATTACTCTTATGTAAAAATTTGTAATTTTCAAAGTGAATTAAAAGCTGGTCATTTTGGTCAAAGCTGGAAAAAGGTGGTCATTTTTCAACAAATTTGGTGGAAGATTTTGCTGTCTATGACATAAACATCATCCACCAAAATTGTTGAAAAATGTACACAAGTTTCTTTGCTACTGAAAAAAGTAAAAGAAAGAATATTGACATCAGAGTGGTAAGAGTTAACTCTCACTGATGAATTTCCCATATCTCATTTTCAACCCAACCATACCGGAAAACTCTAGTGAATATTTTGAAATTAATTTGACTGAAAGCTGTTAGGCAGCAACGTCTTCCAGTCAAAAAATTTGCTTTGTAATAGATTCTTCGGTGAAAGCATTAATTATAAATAATGAGTCAAGCCCATCAGAACCTGCAGTGGGCTTAGGAATGTTTATTTCACAGGTAAGGAGAAAACAATTTTTGAAAATTTACCGTTGGAATGCCTTGCTCAATAACCAAGCCAGTCATGCAAGTGATAAATTTACACAATTTTTTTTAAAGAAAAATTTAACCCTGGAATGACCAATGGCTCGATAATCGAGCCAGTCATGCCAGTTGTAAATTTTCAAAAATGGTCTTCACTTAGCCTGCAAAATGGATAGTTTCTAAGATTTGAAATTTGAAATTTTCTTGGCCAAATTTGACGAGTAAAAGGTTAATATCATAAAATTTATTTGATTAAAAACTATTATTCCCTAGATGGCAAGAAGAGCTTTCAGGAAGTACTCTTATTTCAAAATATCAAAAACAGTTTTAATGCTTTGATTTCCAGGATAAACGGTTAAATATAGCCTTGGATAATGTATTTCTCGGTGGGTTATATGTTAATGTTGATTTTTATTCATTTTAGTTCAGGTATATATGCATTTGAGATTACTACCAGCACTTAACCGTGACCACACTGATGTCAATATTCTATCTTTTACTGTGTCAATAGCAAAGAAACTGGTGTACAGTACATTTTTCAACAATTTTGGTGGACGATGTTGCCGTCTACGACGGCACCATCTTCCACCAAATTTGTTGAAAAGTGAACACCAGTTAATCTTTAAATTTAATTTGAAAATTAAAAATTTTTACATCAGAGTGGTAAGGATTAATTACTGTTGAGTAAAACAAATAGAGCAGTAGTGTTTCACATGACTGATCACTACATGTATGATGGCTACTTTGTCTATTAACAGATTAGTGGATTTTTGTATAACTGGTTAACGATAGTTATAATTGACATTTGACGTTTGTGTTTTATAATCACTAAGCTACCTGAGGTAATTTTGTTCATTGAAATCAATAAAGCTGTAATATTTTGCATAAATTAGCGATTTATAGATTATTTCAAATATGACTTTCATCCTAGATTTTTAGAAATCATAGGAGAATAGCGAACTTAAATGAAGGGAAATAACGGGATATGATCTGTCACTCAAGTATCTGATGTCATAATTGAATAATTCACTATAGTAATCATAATGACCTATAGAGCTTCTGTCACGAAATTTAAAAGTCAGTAACTAACTGTATGAATTGTATGTCCTTGATCAATTTACAATTTAATTTAAGCATTCTGTTGAATATTTTGAAGCTAATTTCACTGGCCCAGACTGGGAGTTGTTGCTGCCATAGGCCGAATATATAATTCACTAAACCAATTGAATCGATCATCACAAGTTTAAACAATTTCTGTTGAGAAATTGTTGCCAATAGTAGCGTGTGTCTTTTTCTGCGATTTGTTGTGCACTAAGGTTTATTGCAAATATACACGTTTGTTATACCTGCATATAAAATCCCATGATGTGATGTCAGCTATTAACCTTCAGCACTCTGATGCCAATATTCTATCTTTTACTGAGTCAATAGCAAAGAAACAGGTGTACATTTTTCAACAGTTTTGGTGGACGATGTTGCTGTCCCACTAATTTTGTTGGAAAATGTACACCAGTTCATCTTTTAATTTAAATCTAAAACTTAAAATCTTGACAGAATTGTAAGGGTTAAGGTGAAAACAAAGAGAGAAGGGTCAAATGAGGCCAAATGATGTTTTTCTATAATTTAGATAAAATAAAAAATATTTTAATATTTTCGAATTTCTGAGGTAAATGTCACCACCGAAAGTCATTTTCTTCCATTTCGCATGAGAATCATGGCGTGATGTGATCGCATGAATGACTGTTGTTGTATGAGTTTGACATCATCATGTGAATAATAGTTTGTTGTTGATCATTAATAGCGCACAACAGCTCATTCATATACTATCATATTAAACCATGTAACACTCCTTCCTATCAGCCAAAAAACGCTTCTGCAGTGGTCTTGAGAAATTTCCATTTGCAGACCAACAGAAAACTATTTTTGAAAATTTGCGGTTATCGAGCCAGTCATACCAGTGTTAAAGTTTCAAAAATAGTCTTCTCTTTATCTGCAAGTTGAGACGTTCTATGAGAAAATTTTAATTTTCTTGAACAAATTTGAGGTGAAAGGGAACATTGAGATGTAAGAGAAATACTAGTGTTTGATGCACTAGAGATAGAATCTGAGCTCATATCCAGCGTAGTAAGTGTATTCGACACAAATTTCAACTGTTATGAAAACACCTGTGGCGTAATCAGAATCCACATGCTTGACGATTCACACGATGACGTCATGCCGGGAATTTTATGACATGTCAACATATATGCTTTTCGCTGAAATTTTAAGTGATAGACTTTGTGAAAATGTGTTATTCTTTTTAATTCCTAAAATCTGAGTTTAGAAACTATTTTTGGCATTTTTATTGAAATCTAATTCTCGTAAAACTTGTGTGATCTCCTTTAAGACAGAGCTCATGTAGTCAAACTATTTTCAAAAATTTCAACATATGTGCTGCATTTTTGTCTGTCTTTAAGCTGAGACACATGAATTGAGTAATTCAGTTTCTCAGTGTAGGTTGACGTCATAATCAATTACGTCATGAATGACTCGATTTAGTCCGTCTTAAGCGCTTAATAGTCTGTCAGGTTGCATCAATTGTATGTCTTTACGATTTAATAAACATGCTATTGAATATTTTGAAACTAATTTGACTGGGTGCTGTTGCTACCATAGGCAGCAACAGCACCCAGTCAAATTAGTTTCAAAATATTCAGCGGCTTACCTGTAGAGTTTTCTGGAACTTAATAGTTAGGGAGTGCAGAAATCGATCGAGCCCAGCGCAATCAAAACATGGGTGGAGCTTAGTTAGAGATGGGCATGGCATAGTTAAAAGTGGACTCCTCCATTCAGGGAAGAAAGTGTTAATTATCTGTAATGATTATTATTTATAATTGCTTTTCATATTTCTTTATTTGCCAGAATTTACGCATTCAATTAATGGGTGAATTACTGAGAGCACATTATATAATTTGCCCTATATTCGAGAGCTAGTAAAAATAAGATACGGTTAAGCTAATCTTTCACTTGCATATCATGGTTAGATTAGCGGCACAAATATTTAAAATTGATATGTTTTGGTAGTACAAGATTGATCTATTTTGGCAACAGGTGATAATGTGAAATTCTCTAGCGCTAGGAGTTCTTATGAGGTGAAAATTGTGAGATATATATATATAAATATATATATATATATATAGATTCATGTATTTGACACTTAATTGTGTAGTTGTCTTGTCCTCAAGGATTTAACTCTAACACTCATATCAGCCAAAAACGGCTTCTGTAGTAGTCTTGAGAAATGTCCATTTGCAGAAAAAGAGAAGAGTATTTTTGAAGATTTAACACTGGAATGACTGGCTCGATAACCGAGCCAGTAATTTCAGTGGTAAATTTTCAAAAATAGTCTTCTTGGTCTGCAAATGAACATTTGCTATGAGAAATTTGAATTTTTCTTGAACGAATTCAAGGGTTAAATGGTTAATGTTTTTTGATTGAAAAAGAAAAGTCAGTTAAATATTTATAGATGATGACTGACATTTCCACATGTAACATGCAAGACTCAGTGATAACTCCACGGTTTGTATACATGCTGTATATAAAGTGTGTCTTTGGGATTCAACTAATGACAATGAAGTAGATTTCATTCTTTTGTGTTACAAAACTGTTGAACATCATTGCAAGGATGTACAATGCATGGAATAAAAAAATTCTATTTTAGTGCGCCATCAATCTTTAACAGGTAAGAAATGTGTGGTCGTTTAGATCTTTGAACCCTAAACTTCCAGAATATACCAATATGAAAACAACCATACAGATAGAATGTTGAATATATCTTGAAATTGATTTCAATATTTGACTGTATCATCTCCAAGGCAAAACAGAGTCAAAATATTTAATAAAATATTTTAAATTAAATTGTATTCGATCGTTCAGTTTCAAAGTGTTAATATAATGGAATACATGTACCTTAGGTTAACCCTTTCAATGATGATTCATGATAAAATAATATTCTTTATGAATAAAGTTCTGTTAAATATTTTGAGATTAATATAACTGAAAGTCATTGCTGCCTAAGTCCTAAGGCAGCAATGGCTTCTAGTCATATTGACCCTTTAATGGGCAAGTCGGCCAAAACTGGCCTCAGGTGTGGTCTTGAGGAATGTCCATTTGCAGGTCAAGAGAAGATTATTTATGAAAATTTATCATTGGAATGACTGGCTCGATAACAGAGCCAGTCATTTCAGTGGTAAATTTCCCAAAATAGTCTTCTCTTGACCTGCAAATGGACATTCAATAAACAAGTATATCGATTTTCTTGATCAAATTTGACCATTAAAGGGTTAATTTCAAGGTCTTCAAGAGCTTTCTTGTACGTTGTATCGATGAGCCTCATAATTGTGTTACAGTGATGGGGTTAAATTAGTACAGGTGGATATTCTATATCTTGTTTGATTTTTCTCTCACCTGCGAAGCAGGAAATGAGACTTAGGTGTCACTTGTCCGGTGACGCCGGCAGCGTCAAGTTAAGTTTTTGCGTTTAGCAAATGATTTACCTTTATATTTCAGAATTGCTTCATACTACCAGAACTAAACTTGGACCCATGCCATAAGCTAGAAGATGTTTGCTGATAGGTCAACGGTCAAGGTAATTCTGACATTGCTATTTTGACCTCTGATAGTTAACCCTATTGGAACAAAGATTGGATACCTGGTTAGCTATAATGTTAGGAAGCAGCGTGATAACAAGGACACCGTGACAAACAGGAGACAGGCGAGACATTTAATGCTGCATAATTCTTGTTAAACCGTTTCACACTGATATATACTTTTGGTCGAGCCCGACGCGAATCGGATAATGGCTTAACATAATAATAATAATAATAATAATAATAATAATAATAATAATAATAATCTTTATTTAATGAGGGTAAACAACGTCAGTAAAATCTGATCTTCCCGAGGCCCTCAGAAAGAATGCACACACATGCATACACACGCACGCACACAGACAAACTGACAGAGAAAAACACTGCAAGTACACTTACACACAAATCATACTTCTCCAAATTTGTATATTCTTAATTTTCTCAGTAAAATATCATGATTGACAAGATCGAATGCCTTCTTAAAGTCAATCATTACTGAGCCAACAAGATCTCCATTGTCTAATGAAGACCTCCATCGTTCTACTAGTCTTAGCAATGCCGTTTCGCAAGAATGCTTGGGTCTGAAGCCAGATTATGATTCTATTAATAAATCATACTTAGTTATAGACTTATAAATTTGATCATGTATATGTCGTTCAATAACCTTGGAGATAGTAGGTAATATAGAAATGGGTCTATAGTTGCTGATATTATTTTTGGAATCAGATTTATATAGTGGTTTTACTTTGGCACATTTCCACATTTTTGGGAATTCACCCCTAGCTATGCTTTGGTTTATTATACTTGTTATTGAAGGTGCGATGATTGAGGCTGCAGTTCTTAGAAAGTATGCATTTAATTCATCATATCCTGCCGACTTGTTTGTTTTTAAATTAATAACCTCGTTGTAAACATAATCTACAGATATGTATGGAATTTGAAATTCTACATCTTTTGGAACTCTACTCTCAACATGATCTGACAGTTTCTCAAAAGTTCCAGCCGTTTGCTTTGCCATGGATTGTGTCAGTCTGGATGCTACAGTACTAAAGTATTCATTAAACAGGTCAGATTGCCTTTGTGGATCTTGTACTACATTCCCATTATAATCATATAATATCGAGGGTAACGTATTTGTTTTAGGATTTATACTTTTTTAAATTGTCCGTATATTTGCAGGATTATGTTTTCCTTCGTTTAATTTGATGGCAAAATGGTTTCGCTTGGAAATTTCAATCAAAGACAGTATGTTTTAATGTCTTAAAATTTAACATATTTCCTATTTTTTTCTGATTATCTATTTCTTTCATTGTCTTTAAAATCTCACTGTTCATCCATCCTGGCTGGCAATACCGTTTGACTCGTTCAATGACAGGAGAATGTTTGTTTACAATGCTAGTGAATTTTTCACTCCATTGATCAAGTGCCTGATTTGGATTATTTAGGTGATAACTAAAACTCCAGTCACATTCTAAAAGATTTTGAAGGAACTTAGTTTCATCAAAGTTTTTCGTACTTCTGTATTTAATGAGCTGATCTTTACTTTGAGTTTTACATAGCCTACACATGCGTACTGCAAAAATTGGATAATGGTCACTTACTGCTAATGAGCCTACTTGTGTTGACTGAATTTTGTCCTTGTTTGTAACATAGATATGATCGATCAATGTAGATGTTTTTTTAGTAACTCTGGTTGGTGTACATATAATTTGTTGTAAATCAAAGAGCTCAATTACAGACTGCCACTTATTATTATCTGCTTTAATACTGTCAAAATTAAAATCACCTATAAGAATAATATCAGAATTAGAAGTATACTTTTTCTAAAATAGCTTCAAATTCATCAATCCAACTAGCGAGTGAATTAGGCGGCCTATAGACACAGCCTAATATAAATGGCTTAGTTTTATAGGGCCTAATTTCAAACATAAATGTAGCGATCCAAATATCATGCAACATCCGGAATGTACCAACAATTAGAAGAATGTTAATGTTTTTCAACGAACATTTAATTCATCAAGAGCTAATTCGATCTCGATAAAGCTTTGCAGATTTGTTGTATATCCAGTCTACATCATAATGATTACTTTCAAATTTTTTACACATTACAAACTTCTTGCTTTAGACTTATTGGGTTATCGAGCCAGTCATTACAATGGTAAATTAAAAAAAAATATTCTATTGCATGTAAATTGGCAATCCAGAAGACCTAGCATAGGCCGCGTTTAGTGTTTTTGCATTCATTTATTTTTTTAATGGTAAGTTTTGGTCAAAGAATGTCCAAGAAAAGAATATGTTAGACAATTTTCCACTGGAATGACTGCCTCAGTTATCCAGCCGGAGTCATTCCTTTCATTTGCAGTTAATGGACATTTTTCAGGAGCCTATTATCTAAGTAATGGTTGACTTAGTAATGCTCAAGAAGTACCAAAACATTTAAATTTATATTCAGTAAATGTCAATTTTCTGGCCTAGGGAATACTATTTTAAGATTTATCACTGGAATGATTGGCTCTTTATCAAGCTAATCTTTGTATGGTCAAATTTTCAAAAGTAGTCTGTCCTGCCATGCAAATGGACATTCCTCAAGACACTACATGTCCAAAGGCCAGGTTTGGTCAACTTGAGTATATTAGATGGTTAAATTTATTCAAAGCTTTCAGACTTGACTAATAATATACATAATGTTAGGGTATTTTTCTGAGTGATTATAAGAATTATTAAAACTGCTTACTGGTATTTCATAAGAGGTGTCAAGCCATTGATTCCTTGGATGCTGATATCCGTGGGTGTGAGTGAGTGTATGTACTAACTGAATGGAGCATGCCAGAGCATTAGATTTAGGTTACAAACTGGCCAAGGCTCTATAGGGAAGGTTATGTGTACTTTAAATACTTGAATATCTCTGATAATCTCCACCTTGCCCACTGACATGGTCTGCGGAGACACGCTCTGCGGAGATACACAGAGCGGAGACACGCGAGAGAATCACAGGAACACTCTGGTGCTTGAAACATGCATATTGCCCAACTCTATAAAAGGCCCAGGACCTGAGGACAATATGATGGGAAGTGGCGATTATTCACTGAACACTGAGCAACTATGACACTTTGAAAAGCTACGGTTCAAACATCTTTTTAAATAGCTGTATATAAAGTAAACTGCACTACCAAATAATGAGTTTAGTAAAGCATACAATTACTTTAGTTGGATTCTGCTGTTTTGTTTTTAAATGTTTGTGTTCTTTAAGTTAGACAAAGAACTTGACAATGTGTATTGTTCATAAGATCCATAATGTTCTGTAACATAGCTAGATTTAAACTCGTAAACTCAGTAATTAACATATTCTAAGAGCTAATTGACATAAGTTCTCTAAATAACTTTACTTCGTTATTTTTTATTTGACTTAGATTTAAATGTTGACTATTGTTGAGCTGATTGTATTTACAAAATGTTTTCCATTATTTGTCTACAGCATTGAATTGCTTTAACATTCATCATGTAGGACAAATAACATGCTTTGAAACAGTCAATGTAACCCTTTAATGACTAAATTTTATTTATAAAAATCTAAATATTTGCTTATTGAATGTCCATTTGCAGGCCAAGAGAAGACAATTTTAGAAATTGTACGACTAATAACTAGCTTGATTATCGAGCCAGTCATTCTAGTGGTAAATTTTCAAAAACAGTCTTCTTGGCCTGCAAAAGGACTCCTTAAAACCGCAACAGAGGCGGGTTGTGGCCATCTTTGGCACGAAAATGTTAAGAATAAAACTTGGTGAATAATATACTTTGCATGAAAGTTGTTGATACGTCGTGACAGCACTGAATTTCAGTCATGCTTGTTCTTGATTGACACCATAATGATTTTGGCTACATTTGAATTTCTAGCAGACAAAAGAATCATCAAATTTAGTTACATTTTCTCATAGAACATGTCAATTTGCAGACTAAGAGATTATTTTTTAAAATGTCCCACTAGAACGACTGCTTTGCTTATCAAGCCAGTCATTCCAGTGGTATATTTTCAAAAATAGTACTCTATTTGTATGCAAATGGACATTTATCAGGACCACTGCAGAAGGCATTTTTCAAGGATTAAACCTTATGGTCAACGTGGCCAAAAATCAGTCCGTATGTTACAGTTTGTGATACATGCCCATTTACTGAACAAGAGAAGCCTCGTCTTGAAAAATCATATTTGGAATGATCGGCTAGATTAGTCATTCCAGTGGTAAATTTTCAAATGTTTGGTATGCGAAAATTTACATTGGCTTGACCAAATTTAACACTTAAACTAGTTTATCAAGTGGTATTTGTCAAATGGGGGAGATGTTTGTTTATCCAAATCAATACACTCTGAACTCAAGTATGTGCTTGTATATACATAGGATTACGTTCTCCTCTACTACTACCCCCCCCCCCCCCCCCACCCTCCCCTATCACCACCACACCCCCACCCGAATTAACACGTTAAAACTAACATGAGAACATTTAACTCCTAGCACGCTGCTGTAAGCATGTTAGTTGTTGCAGTGTAGATAAAAGAAACGTTGCAGTATACTTTGGAAATAATGTTGAGCGATGATGCAACAGGCTCCAGCAATATTGTTTCCCGAATAAACACCAGGTATTGTGTGGAAGGAAATTGAATTTAGGAACGTTAAATTTTGGATGGCTATGTGTGTATGTCAACAGAAATGTGAAATGTAAATTACAGCAAATTCTCTCTCAGAGAATTTGCTGTAATTTACATTTCACATTTCTGACTTAACCTATGATGCACATGTATGCATGGTATTCTTTATACAATGGTGTATATGGTACTTAAACGAAGGCTGGTGTGAGTATTGGGGTTGGTGCTGTCTGTCTGTCTGTTTGTCCATCCGTCCATCTGTCATTAACCCTTTAATGGTCAAATTTTCTCAATAAAATCAAAATATTTGCTTATTGAATGCCCATTTGCAGGAGAAGAGAAGACTTTTCGGTTATCGGGCCAGGCATTCCAGTGTTAAATTTTCAAAAATTGTTTTTGCTTGTCCTGCAAATGGACATTCCTCAAGAACCGGTTTTTATCTGGGTTGACCATTAAAGAGTTGAGCCATCATACACATTTTTGGGCATAACTCAAGAATGCAAGAAGGTAGAATGGCCAAAACTTGCACATACATTCAAAGCGCTGGGCTAGAAGTAATTTCCATTTCTGTTCGAAGGCCACAAAGTGACTAAGTTCATTGGCAAAATAGTGCGTGAAGGCGTGAGTCAGTACCGCTTCCAAGTGTACTCTAGTTATATATTATTATAAACCTGCTGACGAATATTGTGAAGCAAAATGTACCAACAGTCACCAGTCGAATTAGTTTTAAAAACATTCAACAGCTTACGTAAGGTACATTAACCCTTAGCACTCTGATGTCCAAATTTTAAATTTTCAAATCAAATTAAAAGATGAACTAGTTTTCATTTTTCTACAAATTTGGTGGAAGATGGTGCCGTCGTAGACAGCAACATCGTCCACCAAAATTGTTGAAAAATGTACACCGGTTTCTCTTCTATTGACACATGAAGAGATAGAATATTGACATCAGTATGGTACGGGTTAAGATTTATATTCTGGGAATAAATGTTTCAAAGTTTCAAATCAATTCCACCAGTCATGTAAAAGTGGGCGGAGCTTAGTTAGCAATGACAGCGGCAGAGCTAAAAATAGGTCCCTCTATTATCGCGTGTGAATATTTGCTTAGGATGCCATGTGACCTGGGAAATTAACACAGCCTGGGATGTATGACCTGCCTCTTGACTACACCCAGTAAGAGAGCGTATAATTAAGCCATCGTTGTATTGTCTTATGTTAATTTGTTAAGTCAACTTATTTGCTTGTTTATTCATGGAGTTGACTTCCTAACTGTCACCTTTCTTTGCCAAGGCGACCTTCCACCGGACATGAACTATTTGTATACATGTGTATTTCCTTACTTTATGTTTTAGAAATAGTCGAGTACGTTAAATGTGTCTTGATAAATGTGTCTTGAGAACTGCCAGGCTATAGACAAAGAATATTTTAGAAAACTTACAACTAGAATGACTGGTTCAGTATCAGTCTATCAAAGACAGTCATTCCAGTGATGAGTTTTCAAAATTATTATTTCTAACAAATGGATGCCCATTAAACGTTTAATCCTTACAGACCATAAATGACACATTCTTTATGATGTAAGGAATACTTTCTTTAATGGATTTGAAACTAATTTGACTGGGAACTGTTGCTGACGCATAGGCAGCAAAAGTTTCCAGTCAAATTAATTTCAAAATAATCAACATCTTTCATGTAGGTACATGTACCTTGAAATTGAGACAATGAAATTTGAATTAAGGATTTGTTAATACGTCCTTGGCCAATTTTACACATTTAACAGTTTAAATTTGAATTTATTTTCAATTAAAGTGTGATTAATTGCATGTGTCTTGAACTTTACTATTCTATTGCTGTGTGTGATTAATGGTGTATTTACCTTTGGCTTACTGTAGGTAGTGTTTGTTTTTCTCAGTGTATACCTTCCTCCTCACCTTGATAAAGAGCTAGCTATGAAGTATTTATTTTTCAATCTTGGTACTAACCCTTTAACCCTTCATGAAAATTTCAATTCTCTCATAGAAAATGTCCATTTGCAGACCAAGAGAGGACTATTTTTGAAAATTTATGACTGAAATGACTGGCTCGGTTATCACGCCAGTCATTCCAGTGGTAAATTTTCAAAAAGTCTTCTGTTGGTCTGCAAATGGACGTTTCTCAAGACCACTGCAGAAGCCGTTTTTGCCTGATAAGTGTTAAAAGGTTAATAAGTTGGCCAAAAATGGCTTCTGTAGTGTCTTGAGAAATGTCCATTTATAAACCAGGAGAAAATAATTTCTGAAAATTTACAACTGGAATGACTGGCTCGATAATCGGGCCAGTCAATCCAGTGGAAAATTTTCCAAAATAATCTTCTTGGTCGTCAAATGAACATTTTCTATGAGAAAATTAAAATTTTTGAAACGAATTTGAGAGTTTAAAGGGTTAAGCCGCTGTACTTTGAACTCTGAGCACAACATGTGAGTGGCCTGTGAAGTCTGTGTTAAACTAGAGTGTACACCATTATCATCAACAACCCAGTGTACATTAGTATTTATATTATCATTCCCAAGCAGGCACAGCAGTACGCTTATTGTATTGATCTGTAACATACCTCTGCTCTGTTGATAACTATTTTAACCATTTAACACTCATATCAGCCAAAAATAGCTTCTGCAGTGGTCATGAGAATTGTCCATTTGCAGACCAAGAGAAGACTGTTTTTGAAAATTTACTACTGGAATGACTGGCTCGATAACCGAGCCAGTCATTCCAGTGGTAAACTTTCAAAAATAGTCTTCTTGATCTGCAAATGGATATTTTCTATTGAGAAATTTGAAATTTTCTTGGGCAAATTCGAGGATTAGTGTTAAATGAGGAAATGTTCATCTTCATCAATCACACATATCTTGTACACATGCTCAGCAGAGTTCATTTAATTAGAAATCTAAACTGATATCACTTGCGCTTCTTTTTGCACACTAAGTAGCTTACGCCTCGAGCAGAAATCATTACTGTCTCGAATGAAGGTAGTTTATTTAATAAGACGCAGCAGCGTTGTCCCTTGATTAGCGTAATAAGTTATGAACGTTAAGGGTCGTTGTCGGATTTGAGCTACCTACAGGACAACAGCTGTGTAATAATTGTCTTTAATAATTGGATTATATAATTGTTATACTATGGGCCTACAGAGGTATGTATTTTTCATTGATGGTATCAAATATTTATCTTGCCTACGTTGATTATTCGTGTGTTTTTTTAACATTCAGTTTCACATCAAGTAAATGTTACTAGGATGTGATATTAACCCTATATAACCCCTTAAATTTGTTCTCATAGAAAATGTCAATTTGCAGACCAAGAGAAGTTTATTTTTGAAAATTGGTTTCTCTTGGTCTGCCAATAGACATTTATCAAGACCACTGCAGAGGCTGTTTTTGGCTGATAAAAGTGTTAAACAGTTAAATACAGTACAGCTCAGAAATAACTTAGGTTATGTTCCAAAATGAAGTACAATGTAAGCTGTACTATTGAGTATTTTTAGCATAATTGAATTGGAAAACATTGCTGCCTCCCAATTATGTTCAAAATATTCACATACCCCCACCCCCACACACACCCCTCCGTTTCATTATTTCTGGCCATATTTCGATGTCAAAACATTCCTGTGGGGTAATTACCAGCATTGTGAATTTAAAACCACCCTTGAAAACTTTTATCAAATAAAGGTTTGAGTGAGAAATAGTGGCGTCATATTTAAAGCAATTAATGTTTACGTTGGGGACTAGCTTTTGCCATACACTCCAACCCCTATAAGAATTGGTTAGTCTGTTTCATGATAATAGATGTTATATAGATCAACGGTAAATTTTCCCATTAATTTCAATAGTAAATTATTGAGACAGCATATGTTGTCACCTTTCATGTACAGTAACCAGGCTTGGTATATAGATCCATTCTGGGCTAAAGATATGTCATGCATATATGACCTACCTGATTTAGCGTTCACTCGACATAGAAATTCCTTGACCACTCGGCAGCTATAGTTTCAAGTGTTTCGTATACAGTTTTCCAAATTTCGCGTGTAGATACATTTTAGGCGATGGACAACATAGACATTTTTTATCCAGCCTGGCATTTCAATCTTTCAAGACTTTCACATATAGTCACTGAACTTGGTGTCTGGGCGCATCATAGGCTAAAGGTGTGTCATGTATCAAAATACGTCATCGTGACCTCTTTTTCACGGGTCACTTAATATCATAGAAAATAATGGACCTTTCCAGTTTTAGCTATGACCCAGCCATCTCTATCTAAGCTTCACCCACACCATGCTCGTGTTGGGATCGATCGATCTCTGAACTCCCTGACTATCAATTTCCAGTATCCTATATAGGTAAGCTGTTGAATATTTTGAAACTAATTTGACTGGGTGATGTTGCTGCCTATGACAGCAACAGTGCCCAGTCAAATTAGTTTCAAAATATTCAACAGCATGTTTCTAAAATAGCAAAAACAGAAAGTAGGTCATTATGATCCACTGTTTATGATTCCCTGATTATCTTAGAAAATTCTTGTCTAGAATGTGGTTTCAAGAGGTTTTGTATGTACATGTAGTGATCAAAGTTGAACTAAAGGTGTGCCATTCCATGTATCCATAGTGGGTAACTGTGACCTACTTTTCACTTTTTAATGAATATCAAATACATTTTCCAGTCTATTCTAAAAACTTCTCCACCTATGGTCGCCAGCTTTGGATCATGTCATGCATATGTTGGCATGTTAGGCTAATCTGTAAGCTATATCAAAAGTGTTCATCCCAAAGAAATTTATTTCAGTGCGGTGCAGGGTGATTTTCTGTGATGTTACGTAAGTGCATCACTAACATTATAGTTTCCTTATTAGCTCACCTGGCCTGAAAGGCCAAGTGAGATTATGCCGTGGCGACCATCCATTGTCCGTCAACCTTTCCTTTAAACGACTTCTGAAGAACCGCTGGGGCGATTTCAATTATATTTGGCAGGAAGCATCCGTAGGGCATAGGGATCTAAGTTTGTTCAAACGAAGCCGATCGGCCAATTTGGCCGGTGGCCATCTTGGATTTAGGCCGATTTTATTAAATGTCTTTAAAAATCTTCGAAACCGCTTATGGGATTGATGCAAATCTCATGAAATATGATCTAGGGCAAGAGTTGAACCAAGTTCGTTCAAGGGAACTTGATTGGGCAATTGGTTTGGCGGCCATCTTGGTTGATCTAGTTGTAGCGAAAATGACTTCTCCAGAACCGCTAAAGGGATCGGGCCGAAATTTGGCAGGTATGATTAGGGACTATTAGCGCCATTAAACTTTGTTCAAGGGAAGTTGATCCATCAAAAAACCTGGGCACCATGGGCCAATCAAAATATAGCATGTTTGGCGTCCATATTGGATTTTTTTATTTGATGGCTTTTGAGGCCGAAATGGGTTTTATATGTGGTTTTGGGTAGTCTGATCTCAAATTTGCAATTTTTGAAACTGTTGGATAAACGGTTTGGTGGCCATCTTGTTGATAAAGAGCATTCTAGTTGAAATGCCTACAGTCCAGGTGAGCGATACAGGCCCCTTGGGCCTCTTGATAGAACCAGTAATAAATCGTTCAGCCAGTACAGTTTGAATTATTTTCAGCTATTTAGACCAAATACGTTAAAATTACTTTAGTAATTTGCGTACGTGCTGTGCATGAAAATAAAAATATTTGCTAATTGAATGTCCATTTTCAAGCCAAGAGAAGACTATTCTTAAAGATTTACCACTGGACTGACTGACACGCTCGGTTTTTGAGACACGCATTCCTGTGATAAATTTAAAAAATAGTGTTCTCTTGACCTGCAAATGGTCATTCCTCATGACCCCTACAGAGGTCACTTTTGGCTGACCATTAAAGGGTTAAGTGTGAGGCAGTCAGTGTCAAGGGCCTTGGGCCTCTTGTTTCAGCATAATACAAAAAAACCTAGAGATATTTGAAGATAAAGAATTGTACACTCATACAGAGAATTAAAGTATACATGTGTGTGCCAAAAAGATGTTCAGACAATATCAGATATATAAAGCTCAAGATTTTCCCAGTCCTCTGTCAATGTACCACAAATCTTCTGTTAGGTACTTAGTGAAAGTTTGCTCAGTATAACTCAATCCAGGAGTGATGGGCGTAGGGAATGTGACTGCGATAGTGATTGTTTGATGTGTGTCTGGTATTCATTCATTATGCATTATCATGTTCTACAGTATTGTCTCTGATCTTATTCTCACCATGTACATTAGTCATCGTTACGGTACCAGTCTCATACACCGCTCAATCCATAACCCTTTAACCCTTCAATCTTTTCAAGAAACCTTCAATTTCATCGAAGTTTATTTCCATTTGCACACCAAGGGAAGACTTTTTAAGTTTACCTCGGTTATCGAGCAAGTCACTCCAGCGGTAAATTCTCAAAAATAGTCTTCGTGTTCTACAAATGGACAAGTAAAAAGTATTTGTTTAATTATTTTAAAATTACATGTAATTCGACTGGAAGCTGTTGTTGCTCATAGTTTTCAATCTAATTAGTTGCGGTGATTTCATGAGTGAAGTGGTTTTGGCTGTTTCATTAATTCTTCTCAGAAGTCTTTAATGGTCAAGCTGGCCAAGACTAGCCTCTGCAGTGGTCTTGAAAAATATACATCTGCAGGCCAAGAGACAACTATTTTTGAAAATATACGACTAGAATGGCTGACTCGATACCAAGCCAGTCATTCTACCAGTAACTTGGCCTGCAAAACTGGACATACATTCACTAAGCAAATATTTAGATTTTCTTGAACAAATTTTGACCATTTACTGTCTCGCTGTTGCAAGCCACGAAACAATAATTTCTCTCACTTGCTGAATATTTTGAAAACTGTGACTGAAAGTTGTTTGTGGCTTAGCCACCAACAACTTTCAGTTAAATTGTTTTCAAAATATTGAGCATATCCAGAGATATAACCGCTGGAATATGTTGCCTGTAAAAATTCAGCAGTTAGACAGTTAAAAAATTTAATTTGTAAAAATATACATGTAACACATCTATCTAAAAGAAATAAAATGTTTTAATATCATGAAATTAATTTAATTAAAAACAATCAGATGCCCGGTCGATGACGCATCACCACAAATTCCCATGTTGATCTTTTGACCCACAGCCCACATCCTGGTGGAGAAGCCAAATTGCAATGTCCTTGCACACCGCAATCATATGGGTAACTCACATCCCAAATTTGGATGAATTCCGTATAATGGTTTCTGAGGAAATTGCATTACAAATAATTTCTTCCCATCTTCACCTCACCCAATGGGGTGGGACCAAATGATAGGTGGTGGGGGTGGCGGTTGTGTGGGGCATTGTAGAAGTGATTGTGGATGTTGCTTGGGGAGGTGATTATGACATCATTGATCCCTGTTGGCGATGACATCATGTGGGTGACGTCATGAATGGGCCACGGTGACAGCTCTTTTGTAATATGGCTAATAAAGGGGTCGAATGGAATAGTTAATCCCGCCTGGGAGTAGAACAGTTATAACTATGTTTTCAGTTGTCGGGTGTTATTGCCCGATGACTGAAGGAAAGAGCAGGTTTCACCCTGCTAGATTAATCCCAGATTGTTCCATGGTGTGGAGTTGGCGGATCCATGCCTCTGCAAAGACCCTTTTGTAAACGGTCGTCTTACAGTACAGCATGGCCAGTTTGTTCGCCATGTGTGATGCCAGAAGTTTGATCAGCCTTTTGCTGTAGTCATCGTGTAATACAGAATCCGATTCTTACGGTATGAATGGCAAGGTGTCTTCAGCATTTTCGGAAACGAGTTGGTTTTTATTGCATCATTCAATTTCTCATGCATTGAAGGCCTGTACTCCTTGCAGGAGATTTCGTCAAAGTTTATTGGCGGCTGGTAGAAGGAGGCGAGTCTGTACCCTTCTATTCTACTTCTTTTCCTGTCCCTGGCTGGTAATGGCGGCTGAGCCTCCACATGTGTGGGGCTGCTGGCCTTCTGTTTCTATTTCTGAAATTTACCACTGGAATGCTGGGCTCGATAAATCAGCCGATCATTTCAGTGGTAAATTTCCAAAAACATATTTCTCTTGGCCTGCAAATGGACATAAAATATGCAAATATTTTTATTTGGTTAAAGGCATGAGTTCTCAAGGGAGGTGTGAGTGAAGTTTACAAATAACACATACCGTTTTTATTCGAGGAAAGGACGCTAGCTTGTATTGGACACAGGCTAAATTTTGGCCCAAATCCTCACCAAAAATCCTTATACTCGTAGAAAGGATGCATAGAGAAATTGAAATCCATTCTCTAAAATGGTTAAAACTCATATAGAACCTACCATGAAAATTGAACGCACTTTTCATACGCATGCTTGCCGCCGTACCACTATGTTTAATGTACGCCTCAAAAATATCATCGTGGAAGTGAAATTATTAATGGGACAGCCTAAATATCGCGTATCTTCAATAAAGATCTTTTATTGCATCAAAATCAATGCTACTTTTGACATAAAATGTCGCCTAGAAAATATGGAAATCATGTGATATTAGGAATGCGGTAAGATCAGCAGTTGTGTTTACTAGAATTCTTCTAATATCTGCCATTCTCTATTTTCATTGGCTTGTACCGGAGAATTTGTCCAATCAGAACAGAAAAAATTCTCTTCAGAAAAAATTAATAATGGAACAGTGTTTACTCTCGTATTGCGCATTAATTTTGTAATGCCGACCAAAATTAAATGCTCCAAAACGGAATGAAAATTAAAATGAGATAAAGCACTTCTTATGTTGGCGAGCCGCTGGCTCTTTTGCGATTAGAGACGCCATGTTCCTGCGAGATCTTAGACGTTAACAGGAGTTTGTTATCAAACAGGTACGGATCAGACCTAAAGTACAATACTTAGTTCCTATCGTGCAATGATAATATATAGTATTCAGAGTTCAGAGTATTTTATCCGCGTACTCACTCTAATTAAAAACAATCTTGCGTTTGGAGGCGAATCACGTGATTTATATATTTTCACTTCGCCATTTTATGTCAAATTCCGGATTAATTTTGATGTAATAAATGATCTATATTAATGGATACGCAATATTTAGGCGCTCCAATTTAATAATTTCACTTCTGCGATGATGTTTTGAGGTATACATTAGACATAGTCTGAGAATTTGTACCATGTAAAAAGAGTGCAAGTTCCGTGGTATCATTTGGGTTTTTTACAAAACTTTACCACAAAAAAATGTGCTCAAACACTGTACTCGATTATAGGATGCACCCACCCTCCCCCTTCCTAGAACATGTAATATGACACATTTTAACGGTAACATCCTATAACTAACTGCATTACTGGTACTTGTATTTACATATACTTAAAGTTATCCTGAAGCATTAAACTTTTAGAGCCGCCATTTTACTTTGATATTTGCAGGCGTCATTATGATTCTATTGTTCTCGCTTTTGCCAAATGCTTGGTATAAAACCATTCCCGTAACGCTAATGCTAGCCATTGTACTAAATGCCTCCGAGGTGAGCGAATCTACATCTATAGCATCTAGTAAGCTTCTAGTATATGTAGTTCGATTCAAATTGTGTATTTTCTATGGTAGATGGGAAACGTGCTAGCCTAGATATTTTTGTCTCGCCCCATAGGGGCCTTAGGTGGCGTTGTCCTCGTCGTCGTCGTCATCCGCAGCGGTGTGTCACTTGTGACAAAGTTTTTAAATGTACATTTAATTCATCAAAGAGTTATCCGATCTTGACGAAATTATACAGATATGATCTATACCATCATGTCATCTAGGTTCCATCATCAGCAAAATGATTTTCAAATTTTTTCCCAATTTTTTCGGGGTTTGAACTTAGCCTATTTTCCAACAAAAATCAGGTAAATGTTAAAGTTTTTCAATCAACATATAAGTCATCAAAGACTTATCCAATCTTGATTAAACTTTACATATATGATCTATACCGTCATGGCATCTAGTTTCCATCATCAGCAAAATGATTTTCAAATTTTTTCCAACTTTGAACGTGTCTATTTTCCAACAAAAATCAGGTAAATGTTAAAGTTTGAGTCTCACCCCATAGGGAAAGCGAGACAATGGGGTTACCTTTGGTGTCATCGTCCGCAGTGGCGTGTCATTTGGGTTAAAGTTTTTCATCAACCGTATTATTAAAAAATGGTTCATCAGATTTCAATTAAACTTCACAGACTTATTCTATGCAAGGTAGAGATGCAATTGCTCATCATAGCTGAGATTTTTTTTAATTTCACCTGTTTTTAGCTCAACTGGCCTGAAAGGCCAAGTGAGCTTATGTTGTGGTGACCGTCCGTCGTCCATCGTCCGTCCGTCAACTTTTTAACGGTAATATCCTATAACTAACTGCATTACTGGTACTTGTATTTTGGGACGATTTCAATTATATTTGGCAGGATAGCATCCTTATTGCACAGGGATCCAAGTTTGTTCAAAAGAAGCCGATCGGCCAATTTGGCCGCTGGTCATCTTGGATTTTGGCTGATTTTTAGAAACATCTTTAAAAATCTCCGAAACTGCTTGAAGGATTGAAGGAAACCTCATGAAATATGATCCAGGGCAAGAGCTCAACCAAGTTAGTTCAGGTGAACTTGATTGGTCAAATGGTTTGGTGGCCATCTTGGTTGACCTAGTTTTAGCGAAAATGACTTCTCCAGAACCCCTGAAGGAATCAGGCAAAAATTTGGCAGATATGATTAGGGACTAAGGACCAGTAAAGTTTGTTCAAGAGAAATTAATCCGTCTAAAACATGGCTTCCGTGGACCAATCAAAATATAGCATGTTTGGTGGCCATATTGGATTTTTTTATTTGATGGACTTTGAGACTGAAATTGTTTTTGTATACGTTTTTGGGTATTCTGACTTGAAATTTGCAATTTTTGAAACTGTCAAATAAATGGGTTGGCGACCATCTTGGATCATTTTCCCGCCAAAAGCTCCCATGCTAAAGCAATGGGAAATTTTTAATGTCTTCTCGAGAAGTACTGGGTCGATTTCAATTATATTTGGCATTAAGCATCCTTAAGGCATAGAGATTCAAGTTTGTTCAAACGAACCCAATCGGCCAATCTTGCCGAAGGCCATCTTGGATTTCGGCCGATTTTTAGAAATGTCTTTAAAATTTTCTCCAAAACCGTTTGAGGGATCGATTCAGAACTCACGAAATATGATCTAGGGTAAGAGCTGAACCAAGTTTGTTCAAGGGAACTTGATTGACTAAATGTTTTAGCGATCCATCTTGGATGACCTCGTTTTCACAAAAATGACTTCTTCCCCAGAACCGCAGAAGCGATCAGGCCGAAATTTGTGATATATGCACTAAGGGCCATTAAAGTTTGTTCAAGAGAAGTTGATCCATCAAAAAAACGGGCCGCTTTAAAATGTCTTTAAAAATCTTCTCCAAAACCGCTTGGTGGATCGATTCAAAACTCATCTAGGGCAAGAGCTGCACCAAGTTTGTTTCAAGGGAACTTGATTTGCCAAATGGTTTGGTGGCCATCTTGGATAACCTAATTTTTGCCAAAATGACTCCAGAACTACTGAGCGGATTGGGCCGAAATTTGGGAGGTATGATTAGGCACTGAGTGCCATTCAAGTTTTTTCAAGGAAAGGCACTACATCAGAAACATGGCTGCAGTGGACCAATCAAAATATAGCATGTTTGGCGGCCATATTGGACTTGCAAAAATGTCCACAAACTCATTTAGAAGACTAATCCTAAACCACCCACCAACACTTGACAAAAATGCATAATGCTCCAGGTGAGCTACAGTCAGGCCACTTGCGGCTCTTGTTCTATGGTTTTCGTGGTTTTTGGACTTAGAATATTTTGGCAAATATTTGCGTTAAAGTTTTTCATCAGCCTGATTATTCAAAAATGGGTCATCAGATTTCAGTGAAACAAACGTATTCTATGCAAGGTAGAGATGGAATTGCTCATCACTGCTAAGGAAATTTCACATGTTTTTCATTTCTCCATCTGAGCTTATGCTATGGTGCGCATCCATCATTGCTCAATCTGGGCTTATGCTATGGTGCACATCCGTCATTTCTTCACTTGAGCTTATGCTATGGTGCACATCCGTCATTTCTCCACCTGACCTGCTTTGGTGCACATCCATCATTTCTCAATCTGAGCTGATGCTATGGTGCACATCCGTCATTTCTCAATCTGAGCTTATGCTATGGTGCACATCCGTCATTTCTCGATCTGAGCTTATGCTTTTTTGCACATCCATCATTTCTCCATCTGAGCTTATGCTATGGTGCACATCCGTCATTTCTCAATCTGAGCTTATGCTATGGTGCACATCCGTCATTTCTCAATCTGAGCTTATGCTATGGTGCACATCCGTCATTTCTCAATCTGAGCTTATGCTATGATGCACATCCATCATTTCTCGATCTGAGCTTATGCTATGGTGCACATCCATCGATTTTCCATTACTCTAATCTTTATGTATTCTAGCAAAAGTGTTCCGCTAAAAATATTTGCATAACCTTTGCGCGAATAAAAAAATGGGTTACGCAATTTCTGCAGGCCTAAAATATAAACATGAAATTCCCTTTTACTTTTCCAGATGGAGTCAACAATGTCAGATAATATTAAACTGTGTGAGCAGATAGGAAAGAACATTTCTGAGATTAAGGCTACAGAATGTGGGATATTAGGAACTTTGTATAAAACTAGAAACACTTGTACTGAGGAAACGCGAAAGTAGTTGGAAAGCGTGGCAATGAAAATTAAGGCAAATGCTTTATCAGCGAATTATAAGTGCACTGAGATAAAAAAAAACCATTTGTGCAAAAAAATCACAAACAAGTGAGTTAAAATTAAGGAACTGGAATCAAAATTTGAAAGACTAATGAAGGAGAATTCACATCTTTTGTCCCAGAATTCATTACTCAATATAGAGTTAGATAAAAGCACTGAAAAGCTGAATGCATTGCAAACCATATTAAAGGACAATTCCGGGATGATAAAAAGTGTGCTGTATTTGAAAGATTATTACATGTTTAATGAAATTGCACCAGAATAATAATCAGATAGAAATAGCATAACCAGTTATTGCTAGATAAAGCCATTTTATCCCGTCTAGCGATGTCAGCCCCGCACCACCGCTATTGCTATAACTGGAGGAGCGAGGCCAATAGATGCGGGTATATACTTTTAGGAAGTATACGTAAATGATAATAGCATACGAACCGCTGAAGCGATTCCAATGATACTAGGATCTCTAAATAGGTGTCGACCTCGGGATTAATATGATAGAATGGATGTTAATATCGGACAAGAGGTTCAAAAGGCTGGAATATATAAAAGATTATTCATCTAAGATATGATCTGAGAATATGTTATCCTTTTTTTGGTAAAATTCAGCATGAGATGGTTTTTGTCTCGCAGACTCTATCTTTGCGTATTGTCATTAAAATGGAGTGTGCTTGAAGCCGAAAGAAATGGCTATTTGCCTGACCAATTATAATTTGCTCACGTAAATATTGCCAGAGATATCACCAAATGAATTAACTGTGTGACATAAAATCTGGGGAATTTTCATCGCCGATCAATATTACCCGGCAAGCTGTAGTAATTTTAATAATTAAGATATTTTAATGGAATTCTTAGCATTATGTGATAACATTGTAAAGCTTTGGCACAGCAAATTCTGTCATTGTAGCTGTAATACGCATTCTGATATGGGATGATGAATAGAGAGCATTCTGAAATCTTTGTTTGAAATTTTGCTAGCTAAGTTTTTCCCGCAGAGTGTATCTTTTGAACCACTAGGCCGATTCTAACATCCCTAGCATTGGATAAAGCTTTGAATTTGCAGCTACACATAGGTATCATAATTATTACAATCGGTTCTGTGGTTCCGGCAATATTATCATAGCATATGTTTTCTTGGAATATATATTTACACTGCCTGCAACACACGCTATAACAGTATCTTGAGTCGGCTGAGTAATTTTACAATACGCACCTGTCAAGTGTGCCACTTCATTTAACCCTTATTGCATAGTAATATAATAGTCTTTCAAATAAAGTACACTTTTACCAATCCCGGAATTGTCCTTTAAGACGCTTTACTGATGAATTTTTGGATGCCAGTGAAGTACCACTTGACATCACTGAATCTGAACTACTTGTATCTACTCCTGTGGATGCTTCAAAAAGCCTTAAAGATGACCTTTCACAAGATATGTTTGGCCAAGATCAACATGAGGAAGAAAATCACAAAAGAGGGTTAAAAAGAAAAACAAACAATTAATGTATTTCCAAGGCACATTGACATTTTAAAATTATTTTTATATCCTGAATAAGGTTAGTATTCCATTTAGATGGTTTCACTGGCAGTAAAAAGTGGAATTGGATGCATTCATATATGCTGTCAATGGTGATGGTTATAACATGAAAGAAAATACTGGGATGAGATATATCACATAATCACTGTATTAGTTAACAAGAGCTCTTCGGATTTTGAAACCTTACTAACTGTTTCTATCTCATGTAGGGATGCAATATTTATCATTAAAAAGTTGATTTTGTGCAATGTCATCAGATAATATTTTTTCAATTATTAGTCAATAGGAACTTAAGTACCGGTATTAACTGGATCAATAATACTAAAAGCCATCCAGGGGCGAGACATATCACGCATTCGCGTTCTTGTATAACAAGCTGACTGATAATTGTTGCTGGCTTCCTTCAAATTTATTTGCGGAATAGTCAGCAGAAAATACTAGCTAACATTTTGAAAACAATTTGACTGAAAATCGTTGCTGCAACAGCTTTCAGACAAATTGTTCTCAAAATAATCAGCAGGATTTTCAATGTAGTAAAACATTCTGAAGATATTTCTAGCAATTCGATTAACAGTCATTGCTGACTAAGGCAGCAACACCGTTATCAAATTCTTCTCAGAATAATTAGTGTCGAGCTGCCAATATCGTCAGCTAATACAAGTTTGTACAATTACTAGATAGGCCTGTGTCATACGCATAATACCTTAGTGATGTTACTGATTAAGTCAGCAACACCTGTCAATCAAATTGCTGGAAATATCGTCAGAATGTGTTATTACATTGATAGTCCTACTGATTATTTTGAAAACAGTTTGGTTGGAAGTTTTGGCAGCAATGATTTTCAGCCAAATCATTTTCAAAACATTAGATCCTAGAACTTGCATTTTCTGGTTATTATTTTGCAAATAATTTGAGGGAAAGTTGTTTCTGCTATCGGAAGCAACAATTATCAGTCAAATTGCTCCAAAAAATATCTAGCTAATTTACTGGTACTTGTATTTACATGTTTCACATTTACAATAGGAAATACACATTTAAAATCGAACAACTATACGCTTAGTCGCTTACTACATACTATACAGGTAAATCCGCTCACCTCGGAGGCCAATAGTACAATGACTAGCATTAGCATTACGGGAATGGTTTTATACTTGACTAGGCGAGACAGCGAGAATAATAGAATCCCAAATAATGGCGGCTTCAAAAAGCAAAGTAAAATGGATGCTCAGAAGAAGATGATCGTCACTGAAATTTTCTAATATGTACCTAATATTATTGCTTCAGGATAACTTTAATGAACTGCATGATTAATATTCTGCTCGAGGGGATAACTTCAAATTTTACGCAATAAAATATAGATACATGTATAAACTAGCTTAGATAACTGTAACGTGTCATTCTATATATTAGCGATGTGTGTAAATATCAGTTTTAGCTCGTATTAACATTACAAACATTATTAATTATTTATAAATATAGAATTATACTTTTCAATTATGTAAATGAATGGTCAATTAGACTGATGGTGTATATGTGGAAAACCCTGAGTGGTTTTTGGAACTGTACATGTATAGTTCTTAGTGTGTGTATTAAAACAGCATTAGAATAATTGAATGACTTGGTAACTGCCACTAACTGAGCCATTCATTCCCAATGATAAAATTTCAAATATAACATTCCCTTGGTCTGCAAATGGGCATTTTCTATGAGAGAAATTTTAGTGCAAATATTTCAGGGCTAAAGTGTTAACAAACGTAATATATATACATATATCATCATCATTTTTTGTGAAAGTAATGCTTATAGAGGTGAATGTTTCATAGGGCACTAGTAGCTTATCAGAGCTTGAAATTGTCCTAGATGCCCCATATAACTACTTAACCATTAGCACTCATCAAAACTAATTTTTCAAATTAAATTAAAAGATAAACTGGTGTTAATTTTTCAACAAATTTTGTGGGAGATGCTGCTGTCGTAGACAGCAACATGTCCCACCAAAATTGTTGAAAAATGTACATCAGTTTCTTTCTTATTGACACAGTAAATGATAGAATATTGACATCTGTGTGGTAAAAGTTAATGTCTAAATTTGGTTAAGAAAATTTAAATACTAGCCTATTGAATACCCATTTGCAGGCTGAGAGAAGACTATTTTTGAAAACTTGCCGCTGGAATGACTGCATGGTACTTTCAACAGCTTCTAGTCAAATTAGTTTCAAAATTTAAATGATTTATTGTATGTGTTTTTTCGGGTTCCGAGCGTTAAAGTATTCACGAAGTTCTGCTAGCCCTAAATAGTAAATAATGGTGAACTACTAGGCTCTTACTTAGCATTTATATTACAGTACAGCTAACACATAAATTAACATGGTTCCATAACAAAATCCTAAACATGTTAGTTAGTACAATTTTGAATTGTATCCGATAAATATTTTGCACATAATTGGTTTGGATGTTTTCCAATCCAACTGTGTTCGAAATATTCAACAGTGTTTTATTTTGTTTTTGGAAAGATTTAAAGTTATTGCTGAACTGTGCTGTAGCTTCTTTTAACCCTTTAGCCCTCATATCAGCCAAAGAGGGCTTCTGCAGTGGTCTTGAGAAATGTCCATTTGCAGGCCAAGAGAAGACTATTTTTTGAAAATTTACCACTGGAATGACTGGCTCAGTTATTGAGCCAGTCATTCCAGTGGTAAATATTCAAAAATAGGCTTCTTGGTCTGCAAATGGACATTTTCTATGAGAAAATTGAAATTTTCTTGAATAAATTTAAGGTTTATAGGTTTAACGAACATGGCGGCTCAAACCAGCCTTTGCACTGGTCTTGAGAATTTGCATGCCAAGAGACGAGTTACTCTTGGAAATTTATCATCGCACCAGTCATTCCAGTGGTAAAATTTTAAAGATACTCTTCTTAGTCAGTCTGTAAATGGACATGCACAGAAAAAGATAGGCGTGCAAATGGACATCAACAGAAAAAAAATATAAATTTTCTTGATGCATCTTAATCACCATTAAATTAGAGTGAAATTACCAGACCCAGACCACAAAAACACAGACATCCACCGCAACCCCCTCCTCCCATCTGAAACCAAGAATTGCAACATCTGTAAAAAATTTGGCCAGGTCAAGATTTTTAACCAGTAAGCACACAGGCCTCTCCTACAGAGCCAAAGCCATAGGAAACTGCAGGACACGCAATGTAGTATACCTCCTGAGCTGTAATTATTGTGGCAAACAATATGTAGGAGAAACCCTGAGACCTTTCAAGATCAGGATCCAAGAGCGCCTAGTGGACGCTCCATCACAAACCTCTACAAACATGAAAGCTACGACACAACAGTATCACACCATTTCAATAGACCTGTGCATCACAGAAATGACATGCAGTACAGGATCATACAAGTCCTATCATCAGATCTGACAGATCCAAACTCAACGGTTTGGAGGAGGCAAAAGGAATGCCATTGTATCCACCAACTCCACCCAATGGAACCAACAGGAATCAACGTAGCGTGGTAGGAGCTCTTTTGTAATGTCCCAGGTACCCCCTTGATACATTCCACGTAGTTATTACCATAAATTAAAAAATGAACTGTTGTAAATTTATCAACAAATTTGGTGGAAAATGGTGCTGTTGAAGACAGCAACATCGCCCACCAAAATTGTTGAAAAATGTACAGCAGTTTCTTTACTATTAACACGGTAAAAGATAGACTATTGACATCAGAGTGGTACGGTTTAAGTGACAGATTTTATTCATCAGTTACATCATTATGTTGTAGCTCCGTCATGAAACTCAAAATGTCTGTTATGAAATTGTATGAATTAATGTCTAATGAATTTACAATTTGACAAACTAATTTGCCATAGGCAATAACAGCCCCAGTCATATTAGGTTCAAAATATTAAACTGCTTACATGTATAAATAACTTGAGCTGTAGATTCTGTCGATTTCAACACGCGCAATAAAGATGGCGTGGCATAGCTCGAAATGGACGTCTCTATTGCCTGGCTGATTTGTTGAAGAGTTCTAGGTATCAAATAGAGTATTTCTGTGAACTAATACTCCATATGGATGTATAGCGTCCATGTTATGTTCATGATTGGTATAAATCACTATTCGGTCTCCCACCAACTTCCCACAATTCATTGCGCTTACTACTGTTTAATGTTAACCAGGACCTATGTTAACCAGAGTCTGTAAGGTTTCTGGTTAATGTTAAACATTAGTACGCGAAATAAATTGTGGGAAGTTTGTGGGAGACCGTATTGGCACTCAATGAACTCTCTTAACAAAATGCTTAAAATGTCATGCATCATGGTGGAAGTAAGACTACAGGAGTTGTAACCTTTTCCTGTGGCAGTGACAGTGTTGTATCATTTCGGTTAACATTCTTCCTTGGCCTTTTGTTCATTCACAACGCCTTAAATAAAACTTTAGCCTTTAACAGCCAAAAACGGCTTCTGCAGTAGCTTTGAGAAATGTCCATTTGCAGCCCAAGAGAAGACTATTTTTGAAAATTTACAACTGGAATGCCTGGCTCAATAACCGAGCCAGTTATTCCGGTGGTAAAGTTTCAAAAATAGTTTTCTCTTGGTCTGCAAATGGGCATTTTTATGAGAAAATTAAAATTTTGTTGAACAAATTCAATGGTTAATTAAAGTTAATGGCGCTGTTCTCGACAACATATAGATGTAAGCTACATCTTTCGCAGGATTAATTTTGTGAATTTTTCGTTTTTTGCGGTTTTGGATATTTGTAACATTTTTGGGGGTTAAAATTTTGGTCCAAGTTTGTTAATGTCCTTAAATAAGTAATGATGAGTGTATTTGTTTGTACAACCCGCATAAACAGTGTATTTCTACTCCAACGCTGTGCTCGGAAAAATTCTTCATCTGTGGATCATATAAACTATGTGTGTAGCTAATGTTAGTAGCCAATTCAACTGGACCACTATGTACACAGATAGTTCTAGCAGGTGAGAAATGTCTACTAGTTTCTGGTTAGTGCTGCGATAGGTTTAATTTGAAGCCCTGGCAATGTGAAGTAATAGAAACATCATTCATCGAGTTGCGATGGTTCCTCGGAGCAAATATTCAACCAATTTTTGTTACATTGTAAATAATTTGACCACGTACCTGGTACAAGTTGTTTCGAAAGGATTAACCTTTTAACACTCATATTAGCCAAAAACGGCTTCTGCAGTTGTCCTGAGAAATGTCCATCTGCCCCCCCCCCCAAGAGAAGAAAATTTTTGAAAATTTACGACTGAAATAACTGGCTCGGTTATCGAGCCAGTCATTCCAGTGGTAAATTTTCAAACATTTTTTGAGAAAATTTACATTTTCTTGAACAATTTGAAGGTTAAACGATTATTACAAGTCATCAATGTTATAAGGACTTGTTTTTATGGGTGGGTGAGGAGAGGTTACAAATCTGAAGAATAAACCATCAATGGGGAAAACGGATCCCTCTGGAGACGTGTTTGTAGAGACATGTATCTATTTATAATTTTTTCATGTTTTAACTAATGGTGTATTTAATGTATTTGTCTGGTTTCAGGGAGAAGCCCATCTTCACAACAAAGGCACATATCTTCCAGATCGATCCCGACACAAAGAAGAACTGGGTGCAGACTAGCAAACATGCTATCAGCGTCTCATTCTACTATGACAGTCTCAGAAAGTCATATCGCATCATTAGTGTCGAGGGATCAAAGGTTCGTAGATATATATATAGATATTTATAACACTGGGTAAAATTGATTGACTCAAAGCCATTCCCCGCAGTCATCTTGAGAAATGGCCATTTGCACTTCACTTAGCCATTTAACCCTTTAGCCCCCGAATTTGTTCAAGAAAATTTATATTTTCTCATGGAAAATGCCTATTTGCAGAACAAGAGAAGACTATTTTTTTTAATTTACCACTGAAATGACTGGCTCAGTTATCGAGCCAGTCATTCCAGTGGTAAATTAAAAAAAAAATTGTCTTCTTGGTTTGCAAATTAAGATTTCTCAAGACCACTGCAGAAGCTGTTTTTGTCTGATATGAGTGTTAAAGGGTTAATGTATAAATTTGTTTAAGAATATCGAAATATTTCATTATTGAATGTCTGTCTGCAGGCCAAGAGACTATTTTTGAAAATTTACCACTGGAATGACTGGCTCTGTTACAAAGTATAATTTTGGTGGTAAATTTTCAAAAATATTCTTCTCTAATGGCCTGCAAATGGACATCTTAGACCACTACAGAAGTTGTTTTTGGTCGGCTTCATCGAGAAAGCGTTAAAGAAAACTATTTTGTAAGTTCATTAAATGGACATACACTTTTTAAAGCAGAAATTTCAATTTTCTTGACGCATCTTGACCATTAAAGTATTGTAAATTTCTACGTGTTTGAGTTGATTTTAAACAATAATAGTCGATTTCTTCCAATATAACAATCATTCACAATAAGAATGTTATACAAATGAAGATTAATTTTCTGAACAAAATCAATCTTTAACCCAAATATGATTCTGATGTTAATATTCTGTCTTTTGCTGCATCAATATTGAAGAATCTGGTGTACAATTTTAAACAATTTTTGTGGAAGATGTTGCTGTCTACGACAGCACCATCTTCCACCAAATTTGTTGAAGAATGAACACCAGTTCATCTTTTAATTTAATTTGAAAATTAAGAATTTTGACACTAGTGGTAAGGATTAAGATTATGTGATCAAAAGTAAGTCATGAATTGACCTGTGTTTTTCCGTAGCATCTTTAGCCTACAATGCCAATTTTGATTTAAATACTATATACAAAAAACTGTTCCATTACAGCCTGGACAAGGATTCTCTATGATAATCAGTGAACCATAAGTAGTACATCATACCGACTTAGTTTTGATACTAGGCATGTTTGAGGAGCACTTCAGAAATGAAGAACAATCAGAGATTGCACACCCTCGCACTCCAATTTTTGTTACATTGTAACTTTTTTTTCCTTCTGATTATCATGAATTCATGACCAAATTTATTGAATCCCACGCCCTTTCTTGTGTTAAAAATTTGATGCAAATCGGATCATAAGTTTTCAAGATATCTATATATCCAGAATTTGATGATGATCAGGTCCGGATACTGGTTTTTATGATCATGGGCAGTCTGGAAATCTTGCCAGGTACGATCCTTTGGCCACTGCATTAAAGTTTCAGCCAAATCTGATCAGTATTTCTTGAAATAAAATTTCGGACACACAAGCGCACAGACAGACACACTTGAATACAATACAGTCTTCTTATGGGACAAGGGTAATAGAGAGATTTATTTCTAGCTCTGCCATATGCCCATTTCTATCTAAGGCCCGCCGACGATATTTTTAAATCAATATTGACCCTTTGAAACCTGAATTACCCAAATTCCCGATTTCTAGGTAATTATACATGTATGCTCGTAAATATTGTGAGGGGAGGGGTTTGGGCGGGGTGTGGCAGTGGGGGTGGGTGTTGCCGTTATAGCAATAAATCCATCCTGTCAAATTAGTTTCAAAATAGTCAGCAGAATGTTATGCATATTTACATGTATTAAATTGTAAATTAATTATTAGCTCACCTGGCCTGAAAGGCCAAGTGAGCTTATGCCATGGCGACCATCCGTCGTCCGTCTGTCCATCAACTTTTCCTTTAAACGACATCTCAAGAACCACTGGGCCGATTTCAATTATATTTGGCGGGAATCATTCTTAGGGCATAGGGATCAAATTTTGTTCAAATGAGCCCGATCGGCCAATTTGGCTGGTGGCCATCTTGGATTTAGGCCGATTTTAGGAAACGTCTAAAAATTTTCTCCGAAACCGCTTAGGGGATTGATGCAAATCTCAGGAAATATGATCTAGGGCAAGAGCTGAACCAAGTTTCTTCAAGGGAACTTGATTGGTCAAATTGTTCGGCGGCCATCTTGGTTGACCTAGTTGTAGAGAAAATTACTTCTCCAGAACCGCTGAAGGGATCGGGCTGAAATTTGGCAGATATGATTAGGGCCTAAGGGTCATTAAAGTTTGTTCGAGAGAAGTTGATCCGTCAAAAAACATGGCCGCCATGGGCCAGTCAAAATATATCGTGTTTGGCGGGCATGTTGGATTTTTTTATTTGATGAATTTTGAGGCCGAAATTGGTTTTGTATGTGTTTTGCAGTATTCTGATCACAAATTTGCAATTTTCGAAACTGTTGGATAAACGGTTTGGTTGCCATCTTGGATCATTTTCCAACCAAAAGCTCCCATACTAAAGCAATGGGAAATTTTAATGTTTTCTTCACGAGAACTTCTGGGCCGATTACAATTATATTTCGCAGGAAGCATCCTTAGGGCATAGAGATTCAAGTCTGTTCAAACGAAGCCGATCGTCCAATTGGGCCGGCGGCCATCTTGGATTTTCAGAAACATCTAAAAATCTTCTCCGAAACCGCTTGTGGGATTGATGCAAACCTCATGAAATATGATTTAGGGCAAGTGCGGAACCAAGTTTGTTCAAGGGAAATTGATTGGTCAAATTGTTCGGTGGCCATCTTGGTTGACCTAGTTGTAGCGAAAATGACTTCTTCTCCAGAACCGCTAAAGAGATCGGGCTGAAATTTGGCAGATATTATTAGTGCCTAAGGGCCAGTAAGGTTTGTTCAAGAGAAGTTGATCCGTCAAAAAACATGGACGCCGTGGGCCAATCAAAATATAGCATGTTTGGCAGCCATATTGGATTTCTTTATTTGATGGATTTTGAGGCCGAAATTGGTTTTGTATGTGTTTTGGGGTATTCTGAGCTCAGATTTGAAATTGGCGAAACTGTCGGATAAACGGTTTGGTGGCCATCTTGGATCATTTTCCCGCCAAAAGCTCCCATACTAAAGCAATGGGAAATTTAAAATGTTTTCTTCTCGAGAACTACAGGCCAATTTCAATTATATTTGGCAGGAAGCATCCTTAGCGTGTAGCGATTCAAGTTTGTTCAAGCAAAGCCGATCGGCCAATTGGGCCAGTGGCCATCTTGGTTTTTGGCCGTTTTTTTAGAAACGTCTTTAAAAATCTCTGAAACCGCTTATAGGATTGATGCAAACCTGATGAAATATGATTTAGGGCAAGAGCTGAACCAAGTTTGTTCAAGGGAACTTGATTTATCAAATGGTTTGGTGGCCATCTTGGTTGACCTAGTTGTAGCGAAAACGACTTCTCCAGAACCGCTGAAAGGATCGGGCCGAAATTTGGCAGATATGATTAGGGACCAAAGGCCATTAAAGTTTGTTCAAGGGAAGTTGATCCGTCAAAAAACCTGAACACCATGGGTCAATCAAAATATAGCATGTTTGGCGTCCATATCAGATTTTTTTATTTGATGGATTTTGAGGCTGAAATTGGTTTTATATGTGTTTTTGGGTGTTCTGATCTCAAATTTGCAATTTTAGAAACTGTCGGATAAATGGTTTGATGACCATCTTGTTGATAAAGAGCATTCTAGTTTAAATGCCTATAGTCCATGTGAGCGATACAGGCCCCTTAGGCCTCTTGTATTTGGCAGGAAGCATCTTTAGGGCATAGAGATTCAAGTTTATTCAAACGAAGCCGATCGGCCAATATGGCTGGTGGCCATCTTGGATTTTGGCCGATTTTTAGAAATTTTAAAAATCTCCGAAACCATTTGAGGGATCGATTCAGCAGTCATGAAATATAAGCTAGGGCAAGCGCTGAACCAAATTTGTTCACTTGTGACCTTGATTAACCAAATCATTCGGCGGCCATCTTGGATGACCTAGTTTTAGAGAAAACGACTTCTCCAGAACTGCTGAAGTGATGGGGGCCGCAATTTGGGAGATGATATTGATGACTAAGTGCCATTAAAGTTTGTTCAAGAGAAGTTGATACATAAAGAAACATGGCCTCTGCTTTTTTGTTACAAGTATGCTCAACTCATTAGAGTTGGGCCTCTTGTTTAGGACGTATAATTAAGGCACTTAGGATGGACCATTAGCACTCGTGATGGAGCTGCGCCATTATGATTGTTTTATCCAGGAATTTGGTCAAGCGGCAACTTAATGGCCCTTTCCAGTTTATCCATCAATCATATGATGTCCTAATCAACTATGTGACTTGTAGGCTGATGTCATAATAAATTATGTCATGAATGATGTAGATAAGTTCCTTGTGAGTGCTTAATTGATGACGCATCATGATGGACTAAGCGCTGTTGTATGAATTGTATGTCTTAGCTTACCTGCATAGTTTTCTGGAAATTGATAGTTAGGCAGTTCATGGATGGATCGATCCCAACATGATGAATTGTGGGTGGAGCTTGGCTAAAGATGGGCGGGGTATAGCTAAAATGGATCCCTCCTTTGAATGTAGGTACAGTGCCTATATAACTTCCATTCAAATGGCAAAAAGTGTGTAAATCCTGAAAATTCATGATGGAGGGTGGGGGCATGTTAGCTCAATGGACAAACATGATGGATGAACAAATGCCCCCTTTACCCCTCTCCCCCACCCCACCGTGGATAAAACCGTGCAAGTGATGTATTTTATTATGACATTCATATATTTGCGTAGCAGATTGGAACTCTGCATTTCAATGCTAGCCCACTTCACTTTCATCCAATATGCTGCTGTTTGTTGTCCTGTATATATGCACATACTGAGTACAGCTCAATGAAGATGACATAACCAAAACGGTCAAGGTCACAAAAAATTGCCCCTAATATCTAAATATTGGATTTAATTTCACGTATTTAAACGCCACTCATTTCAATGGGCTACCTAAACCTGCCATTTCAGCTACTAAAGCTTGACAAATAACATTTTTGACAGATTAATCCATCCATTACGTTAGTTATGTCATGAAGAGTTTATGATAATAGAGTGTGTGCATTTAACCATCCTTGAGAAACCACCTGTCTACAGGACCAAAAGATGGTGGTTTTATAAGACTGGTGGTCACCTGTCTCAATAAACACTCATCTTGTAGCCACTAATTGCACCTCGGATGATGAGTGGCTCATGTCTACAGATACCAGTTACAGTCTGCGGTGGCCTAGTATTAGCGCTGCTTTGTCTAGTTTTATGATAGCGTTAGCCAAAACCCAGGCCTTTTCAGTTATCTTGATGAATGCCCATTTGCAGACCCAGAGAGACTGTTTTTGAAAATTTACAATTGGAATTACTGGCTCAATAACCGAGGCAGCCATTCCAGTGGCAAATTAAAAAGCAGTCTTCTTGGCCTGCAAATGAACATTCAGTAAGAAAGAATTCCGATGTTCTTGACCAAATTTTAGGCTTGGGCAGTAAAGAGTTAAGAGTTAATATTATATCATGCTATTATCCCAGGCTTCAGTTGCGGATGATTGATGCAGTGTGGCAGATCATCATTGTATGACAATATTAATATCATTCTTGATGCTGGTCATGCAGATGTAATATGCAGGGTGATAATAACTGCAATCCTAGAATGAAGGCTTAATGCAGGAAGCTGATGTGTCATCAGAGCTCTAGATAAGCAGGGTTTTTGTGTTTTCGCCTAAAAAAAACTGGCCACTCACTCAATTAATTTTTATCATCATGAGTACTGAAATAGCCAATTCCTCAATTAATTTCAGTTCTATTGCTAATAATGTATAACAAGTAGCTTAGAAAACCCAATTAAATTCTAAAATGCACAAAAACTACAAAAATTTCTAGGAGTGAATTTACTCAATTACTGAAAAGCTTATTTAGTACTACTCTCTCCGTCACTCAAGTATATGGTGCTATTATCAACGGAGGAATCCAGTTTATTGAGCAATCATATGACATCATAATCAACTACGTCATATGTAGGCTGACATCATAATCAATTATGTCATGAATTGGTCTATTTAGTCCACCATAAACTCTTAACCCTTACCACTCTGATGTCTATATTCTATCTCTTACTGTGTCAATAGCAAAGAAACTGGTGTACATTTTACAACAATTTTGGTGGACGATGTTGTTGTCTCCTCCACCAAATTTGTTGAAAAATAAATACCAAATCATCATTTAATTTAATTTGAGCATTTTTTATTTTGACATCAAATGGTAAGAGTTAATAGTCTGTCAAGTTGTACGAATTGTATGACTTCTATTTAATAAACATTCTGTTGAATATTTTGAAACTAATTTGACTGGTCGCTGCCATCATAATCATAATGAAGTATCAATCACTCTGTCAAGAAAATCAAAAAGTCAATCATGAAAGTAGTCAAATTGTACGTCTGATGAAGTTACAGATTAACCCTTTCACTCATATCAGCTAAAAACGGCTTCTGCAGTAGGCTTGAGAAATTTACATTTGCAGACCAAAAGAAGCTGATTTTGAAAATGTAACACTGGAATGACTGGCTTGATAACCAAGCCAGTCATTCCAGTGGGAAATTATCAAAAATAATCTTGGTCTGAAAATGGTAATTTTCTGTGAGAAAATTGAAATTTTCTTGAATAAATTTGAGGGTTAAAGGGTTAAAAAACATTCTCTTGAATATTTTGATACTAATTTCACTGGGAGCTGTTGCTGCCGTAGTCAGTTTCAAAATTCCTCCATCTGTCTGCCTGTCTGTCTGTCATTTGCTCAGAAACTTTAACACAAGAAAGTGTTCCTGTATTAACCCTTTAACCCTCAAATTTGTTAAAGAAAATTCAAATTTTTTCCATTTGTCGACCAAGAGAGAGAGATTATCAATCCAGTAATTCCTGCAGTAAATTTAAATAATAGTCTCGTCTGTAGAAGTCGTTTTGGCCAGACTGACCATTAACATGTTAACCTTTACTGGTCAAGCCGGCCAAAACCGGCTTCGGCAGTGGTCTTGTGGAATGCCCATTTTACAGGCGAAGATAAGACAGTTTTTTTAACTTTACCACTAGAATGACTGGGTCGATAATCGAGCCAGTCATTCCAGTGATAAATTTTCAAGAAATTGTCTTATCTTGGCCTGCAAATGGCCATGCACTGAAGAAAAATCAAAATTTGTGTGAAAAATCATTAACGGTAGGCTTGCTCGATTACGTGATTGAATAAAAAATCACAATTATGCTTTAAATCGTGAATTTATTTGATTAAAAATTAAATAATCGAATAATCGTGATTGTTTTCTATTGCATAAAATCTTAAAACTTACCTTATAATTACTCATTAATGCGATCAATGCTGTCATGAAAATTGACATTTTTCTTAGTCAACGTATATTTTTGCTTGGCGAGAGAAGACTATTTTTGATAATGTATCACTAGAATGACTGGCTCGAGAACCAGGCATTCCGGTGTATATTTTCAAAAATAGTATTCTCTTGGCCGACAAATGAACTTTTCTAAACAACTTTGCAGCATTCATCTTTGGTATTCATTTGTTGTTATGTCTTAGTAATTTGTACCCAAGCTGATTAATCGAGTAATCGCGATTAATTTAAAATAATCGATCATGATCACTCAACCTAATAATCGCACAAGCCTAATTAAAGGGTTAAAACAGGATTTTCCTACTTTGGCCAGGATAAAAAAGAAAAGTGCGAAGAAGAAAAGAATGTTTACAAATGATTTGTTTTCTATTTTGAGGCAACATTTACATTTTGAAAATAATTTGACTGAAATCTGTATCTTCCTGAGGTCGCTTCAATGGCCTTCAGTGAATTTATCAAAATAGTCGGCAGGATCATCCTAGTAGTGTGGCATAAATATCATGTATATGTAATTAAATACGAAAGCATGAACTGTATTTAAAGGATTATACCCACATTTACAAATTTAAAATTGATTTTCCAATTCACTGCCATGGGTTCATTAAATGTGCTGTGTTTAATTTCAAGGTATATTTAATAAAATAGAAACGCTACTGAGGTTTGAAATTGACCCAGATGAGGTACTTTGTACTAGCCATCAGGGCTTGTGATTACTAGAGTCTACTTAACCCTTTAACTCTCAAGTCGGTCAAAAAACAGCTTCTGCATTGGTCTTGAGTAATGTACATTTGCAGGCCAAGATAAGACTAATTTTGAAAATTTATCACTGGAATGGCTGGCTCGATATTCGAGCCAGTCATTCCAGTGATAAATTTTCAAAAATACTCTTAGCATAGTCTGTAAATGGACATTTTCTATGAATAAATTGAGATTTTCGTGAACAAATTAAGCCATACTGATTATGTATATGTACATGTACTAGCCATTACCGGGCAAATATGGTGATTATTTTTAACCCTTATGCTTAAGAATGTTGAGCTTATGTCATTGTGTGTTATTTAATTGTCTATTTTGTATGAAAACTAGTATAATTTAACCCTTTGACCCTCAAATTTGCTGTTGGGTCTCAGTGGAAGTGGTTTCAAAAGATTCAACCTGTAACTTTATACCTGCCAGTGTATAGTTACATAGAAATTTATATTCGGAGAATTTAGACTTAACTGCATCCAACGCGCGTAAGAGGTGTGTAGGGCTTAACTAGAAATGGGCGTGGCATAACAAAAAATAGGTGGGGCATAGCTAGATCTCTCCATTTTGTTGACCATTATCACATTTAACCAGTGATATTACTTGATATGCCACAATAGAGGAATCCAGTCTTAGCTTCTGCCGCGCCCCTTCCTAGCTAAGCTCCACCCACGCTTTGCCCGTATTCATCGTTCCATGCACTCCCTGAAGCTCAATTTCCAGAAAACTATACAAATTGTATCTCTCTACTATTTAATAATCATTCTGTTGAATATTTTGGAATTAATTTGACCGGGCAATGTCATCTCGCATCTGCAATCATATCCTAGATAATTCCCGTCAGATAGATTTGGTTGAATTCCACAATGGTTTCAGAGGAGACAGCGCTGGCAGGACTGACTGATGGATGCACGGACCTGATTGCAATTTTCCAGACATTTTTCCCCAAAAATGCATGGGGATAATGATGAGTATTTCTGGAATGCACCTGTGTAAATCACCCTTGACTCTTTCTCAGGCCATCATTAACAGCACAATCACGCCAAACATGACCTTCACAAAGACTTCACAGAAGTTTGGCCAGTGGTCAGATCCCAAAGCAAACACTGTGTATGGACTGGGATTCGGCACAGAAGCTGATCTAAACAAGGTATGCCAGGAAATACATGTACAACTCTTGAGCTTCCAATCTTGATTGGTATGTTTATTTTAACGCCTGTAAATAATTATTGTTTGGTCAGAAGACATGGGGAATATTGCTGTGTGTCTTATTAATAAAGGTGAAGCGTGCACACCCACACGTGCCCACCCGAGCGCATACACACATACGCACAAACATGCACGCACACCTTAAGCAACAACCTGTCTTTAAAGCTGAAGGGTTATTAAATCAAAAAGAATTTTTTTAATTTAAAAAATTTAAATAAATTATTCATGTTAGCAATTTATGTCATGTAACCATTGACCATCTTGTTTTATGCCAGCAATTTTCTTTTCCCAACATCTCCGATACTATAAATATCTTCCCAAATCTTTATCCTTCCTCATTCACATTTTGATATAGTACATGTAAGACGTGAGTATCCTCAATATCAAAGATTCCTCACATGAAATATATTAACATCACAAACTGAGGACATGCACAAGAATCACACAAATATGTTTTTAATTACATTCTATTGTACCCCTAAAATTTTGATTCAAAACTGGTAGAAAGCATGTAATTAGTCTCTCATTAACCCTTTAATACTCAAATTTGTTCAGAAAATGTCAATTTGCAGACCAAGAGAAGACTGGGTTTAAAAAAAAAATCTACCACTGGAATGACTGGCTCGGTTATCGAGCCAATCATTCCAGTGGTAAATTTGACAAAAGAGGTCTTCTCTTGCTCTGCAGATGGATAGTTCTCAAGACCATTGCTGAAGCATTTTTTGGCTGATGTGATGGGTTAAAGGGTTACACCAGTTATTTCGCCTTGAACAAAGTCCAAGACTCATCATCACCATAGGATTGTCTCAACATTAATCCTAATGAGAGAATTCAGCAAAATAATTGTTATAAAATACATATAATAAAATATGTATAAAAACAAACTGTGAGATTAGGCACCAGTAGACGGATTACTGATTTTACTGAGCCTTGTCTTTCTGTTTTCAGTTTATTGAAAAGTTCAAAGAGGTGAAGGAGTTGATTCGACAATCAGTATCACCGAGTATCGAAGTGAATGGGTCCGATGGTGAATCCTCTACAGGGAACCAGTCTATGGACAGCCACAATGCAGTGCTACATCAGAGAACTAATAGTCTCTCCTCTCTCTCTGTATGTTCTTAGTATTATTTTATTATTAAAGTTGTTTAATGCTCAGCCTTGATGTTAAGCCTTAGGAGCCTGATTGACCAGTATAGGTTACTGAATAACCTGCCAGCCATTACTGCCATGCTGACTCACTCCCTCCCTCCCTCCCCCTCTCGCTCTCTTTCCCTCTTCCTCCCCTTATCACTCTATATCCCTGTCCCATATTTCAATCCCATGGTTTCTACATATAATATTGAGAGAGTAAAATCAAATCTAGTGACTATCTTGAAAATAATTCTGATGAAAGTTTTTGATGCCTTGTGCTTTCACGTAAATTATTAAGTAATTGTATCTGCACTCCCATTCCCTCTTCAGACCCTATCTGCGCCATTAGGACTTATTTCGAGATACTCTTACGTATATATATATATATGCACTACGGGGACTGTTATTCTGGGATAGTCTTGCATATTCTTAACCGTCTTGTCCACTATAGTCACTGTGATTGCTTCTTTAATTGTTTTTTTAATGTCATATTTCAGAATGATGGTAGCGGGAGTCTTCGTGAGAGACGGAACTCCTTCACAGGCTCATCATCAAACCTGGCTATAGCTGGTCAGAGTCCAGAAATCCAGATGAAATATGAGAATGACCGTCTCAAGCTGGCACTTGCACAAAGGTATGACCAGATATACGTGTCCCTCTGTCTGTAACCACATAACACTCAAGCTGGCCAAAACAGCTTCTGCTCTGGTCTTCATAAATTTCCATTTGTAGACCAAGAGAAGACTATTTTTGAAAATTTATCACCGGAATGACTGGGTCGATAACCGAGCCAGTCATTCCAGTGATAAATCTTCACAAATGATTTTCTCTTCGTCTGCAAATGGACACTTTGTATGAGAAAAAAAAATTTCTTGATCAAATTCGTGGGTTAAAAACTATGATATTATGCTAATAGCACTTCACAGAGCTAGACATACATTCACTAAGCAAAATGTAAATTTTCATGACCGATCGCATTAAAAAGTAATTAAAAGTTACATGGTGTCTTGATTGCTTTCGGTATTAAATGACCATTTCATTCACATGCAATTTTGAGGCTTTGCGGTCCATACCATAGATGCTTGCTTAACTCTTCTTGTATCATCAGTGCGTCGAAGCGCTACTCATATCAATAGACCTTTCCAGTTTATCCATTCATCATAATGATGTCATAATCAACTATGTGATGTGTCGGATGACATCATAATCAATGCCGTCATGAATGACATAGATAAGTTCATCACAAATGCTTAATTAATGATAGAGACAAAGTGTTGTTGTACGAATTGTATGTCTTTTCTATTTAATAAAGATGCTGTTGAATATTTTGAAACTAATTGGAATGTGCGCTGTTGCTGTCTATGGCAACAACAGCACCCAGTAAAATTAGTTTCAAAATATTCAACAGCTTACCTGTAGTTTTGTGGAAATTGATAGTCAGGCAGTTCAGGGATCGATCGATCCCATCACGGGTGAAGTGTGGGTGGAGCTTAGCTAAAAGTGGGCGGGGCATAGCTAAAACTGGACTCCTCCTCTAATGCTTTAATGGTCAAGATTAGTCAAGAAAATTATAATCTTTCCAAGAGACGACTACTTTTGAAAAATTTGCTACTGAAATTTACAAGAAAAAAATTGGTCTCTGTTGAGCTACAAATGGACATTCCTTAAAACCACTGTAGCTCAGTTTGTAGCTCAACAGAGACCAATTTTTTTCTTGTAAATTTCAGTAGCAAATTTTTCAAAAGTGTTTTATGGTGTTTTATGTTCAGCTTGATCATGAATGCGCTAATGGTCAAGAAGAATTCATTTGCTTAGACATGTGTTCATTTGCAGGCCGAGAGAAGACTAGGTTTGAAAGTTTAATACTGGAATATCGAGCCAATCATTCCAGTGGTAATATATAAAGAATAGTCATCTTGCCCTGCAAATGGACGCTGTCAAGACGAATCCAGAGGAAGTGTTGGTCAGCTTGACCATGATTTTCTCCATTCTGCAAGCCACCAGAGAATAATTTCTATGAGCAAAAATTCTTGACTTGGTGAATATTTTGAATACAATTTGGCTGAAAGTTATTGGTGGCTTAGCCACCAACAATTTTCAGTCAAATTGTTCTCAAAATATTTAGGAGGCCCAGAGATATAATCCACGGAATATGTCATCTGCAAAAACTTAGCAGCCAGACGGTTAAAGATTAAGTTGACACAAATATGGTTAAGCCAGGTTTTACTATGAAATATATGACATTTATATGTTTAAAATATACTTCCTATTTACTCTAGTTCTTCTAATGCGAAGAAGTGGGAGGTGGAGCTTCAGACATTGAAGAATAATAACGCACGTCTGACGACCGCCCTTCAGGACAGCACAACAAACGTGGAAGAATGGAAGAAACAATTAGCTGCGTACAAGGATGAGAGTGCGAGACTAAAGAAAAAGGTACAGAATGGAGCAACAAATTGCAAGAGACTCCTTATGTGAAAAATTTGGGTGAAAAGCTGGTTTAAAATAGTGGTGTTCTATTTTCTAGCTAACCTTTTTGTTGGAACCAACTTGTTTGTGTGTGCGTAAAAGTGAGTGAGTGAGCGAGCGAGCGTGCGTGCATGCGTGAAATGTTGCTTATGGTCTGGTCTACTTGTCTGCCTAAAAACTAAAATAATTTGAATGAAGATGGTGCTGCCTTCATGAAGTTATTAGTGATTATTTAGGCGATAGAGGAATCCAGTTTATTGATCAATCATATGATGTCATAATCAACGTCACATGTAGGCTGACATCATAATCAATTATGTTATGAATGACATGATTTAGTCCATCATAAATGCTTAATAGTCTGTGAAGTTGTACAAATTGTATGTCTACTATTTAATAAACATGCCTTTGAGTGTTCTGAAACTAATTTGACAGGGAGCTGTTGCTTATTTTCAAAATATTCAATACCTTACCTAAGTATATAGTTTGATGGAAATTGAGGTACAGAGAATGGAGGGATCGATTTATCCCAACAGAGGCAAAACATGCTTAGTTAGAGATTGGCGGGGCACAGCTGAAACTGGATTCCTCCATTATGGAATGTCAGACAGATCTGTTGTTCAATAATAATAGTGTGTTTGGGGCCATTTCTTGACCCAAAACATTTGAGTGCTCTTCAAGGCCTCATAATGATCATAACTGAAATAGGAAAATGTATATGAAAAAAGGTAATTTATACTAGGATCTAAAGTTAGAAAGCTGAGACTACAGTCTTCTTTAAGCAGTCTATGGTATTAACCTATAAAAAATGTAATGCGCAGTCAATGGTGCACTTATATCATAATCATCAAAGAATACTGCTATGATTTGTACAGTATTATCGTCCATCTTTGACCAATATATTATATATATATACTCGATCTATGATTGTCCGTTTTCATGTGAATTTGAGGAACTGACTGTCCATCACTAGTGTTACATCTGCTTCATACTTCGGTCTTCTATAAGACATATAAGAAGTATTTGAGAAGTATTTCAAATACTGACCATAAGTATTTATATTTATTATACTTTACAAAAAACAAGTAGTTTTATTTGAAGAATTCCAAAGTTATTGTGTTTGTATTTAAACCTCTAACACTCTTATCAGCTAAAAATGGCTTCTGCAGTGGGCTTGAGAAATGTCCATTTGCAGACCAAGAGAAGACTATCTTTGAAAATTGACCACTAGAATGACTGGCTCGATTACCGAGCCAGTCATTTTAGTGCAAAATTTTCAAAAATCGTCTCTTGGTCTCCGATTGGACATTTTCTAAATTTTCTTGAACAAATTCGAGGGTAAGTGTTAAATACATTTGAAAGTATTTGATGCCAGCCCTGATATACACCTGTGCAAAAGTTAAGCACCAGCAAAAACAATAGAACGTAGAAACATGATGGTACAACTAGGCTGCCATACTTTTTGTCCCCGCGTTAGCTGACATAATTCCAAGTACGAAATGCACATGCATGCATGCATGACTTCACGCCGCTTGATGTCCGTGCGTGGCGGGAAACAGCACACGTGTTCAGTTATGTAAAAGTCCAGTTTGAGGTGTAGAACATTACATACAGATTTAGGCGACAAGATTAGGAATTTTGTGTTCATGACCGTGGTTTATTTGTACAGAGAGAATTAGCTCTTGATTGTGAACCGCTATGGCAAGACGAAGGTTAAGTGATCGTGTGAAATGGCAAATCATAGGCATGCATACCACTGGTATGTCATGCAGAGAGATTGGCAGACAGCTGAACATTAACCATACTGTAATCAGTCGTTTGATTGCAAAACATGGGCAAACTAACGAGGTGAAGGACAGGCCTAGATCTGGAAGACCGAAGAAGACTACCGCCCGTGATGATCGAGCCCTAGTACGCCTTGTTAGGAGATCTCCATTCACCAACAGCAGAGTGCTCAGCCAGCAATTGGAAACGCGCAATAGAGTGTCAATGTCTACCGTCATAAGGAGACTATGCTGCTGGCATGAAAGCTAGGAGACGTGTCAGACGTCCTCTCCTCACTGCACACCACAAAGAGGAGCGTCTGAGGTGGTGCAACGAAAGAAGACAGTGGAACATGAGATCCTGGAGACGGGTACACTGGTCCGATGAAAGTCGGTTCCTGCTTCATGCCACAGATGGTCGAACTCGTGTATGGAGGTCCAGACGCACGGCGTACGACCAACGTAACATCATGGAAGAAGTTCCATTTGGTGGAGGTTCCGTTATGATATGGGGGTGCATCTCATTTGATTGTAAGCTGGATCTGTTGACTGTACCTGGAACACTAAATGGACAAAGATATCAAGATTCCGTACTGGATAGAGTTGTGGTCCCTCATTTTGTAAATCATGCACCTGGAACCCACCCTATATTCATGGATGACAACGCCCGACCACATCGTGCTAGAGCTGTGCATGAATACCTCCGCCAGAATGCCATCGAAACCCTACCATGGCCAGCAAGGAGCCCTGACATGAACCCTATTGAGCATATCTGGGACATTCTGGGAAACATGGTGAGAAGGAGGGATCCTCCTGTGCAGAACCTACAGGAATTAACAGACGCACTCCATCTTGAATGGCAACGAATACCACAATGGCGTATCAGTCGGTTGGTGACCAGCATGAGACGTCGTGTCCAGGCCGTCATCCAGGCACAAGGTGGATATACCCGGTATTAATAATCTCAAACTCGTGCACAGATGTTAAACTTCGTTTTCAGACACCATTAATGACAATCTAGCCACGTGTGTCAACTGTAGGGCAATAGTTGTCAGTTGTGTCAACGTAACCATATTCAGGCCTCGTTTTCAAGTTCAAACAAAAACATACAGTGTTTCCCCACCATCATAATCAGCATTCCTCTAGTTGCATTATTACCTCCTGCACTAAGATGGATGGGTACATAAATGTTTATGCTATTGCTTTCTTCATAGCACATGAATATACCCTCGCATGTGCGTAAAAATAGGGTGGTGCTTAACTTTTGCACAGGTGTAGATATAGTTTGACTATTTCTTGATGGATTAAAACCAATTTACCCAAATAGAAATCTTTTTTCATAGATAACATTTTCTATGTCACTGTTATGATCATTATGAGGCATGGAAGTCTTTAACCCTTGAATTTTTTAAATTTCAATTTTTTCATAGAAAATGACCATTTGCAGACCAAGAAAAAACTATTTATGTAAATTTACCACTGGAATGACTGGCTTGGTTATCGAGCCTGTCATTCCAATGGTAAATTTGGAAAAATAGTCTTCTTGATCTGCAAATGGATATTTCTCGAGACCACTGCAGAAGCCGTTTTTAGCGGATATGCGTGTTAAAGGGTTAAATGTTTTGGGTCGGTCTGACTGAAACAATAAGTCACCTTGAATTCATGATCACCTGTAAGGCGTCATCAATCGTCTCTCCAGAACTAGAATCTAGTTATCAAAAAACCCACTAAATCTGCAAGTATTTGCACAGGTCCGAAAATACCTGGATAGATGAACAGATCGACAGACACCCTGCCCATGAGAAACGATTATCCCTAGCCTGATAACGAATGTAACTGTAATATGTTTCAAGTAGAACTTAGATTATCAAGGAGAAAGCTACTCCGAGGGGATACAAGATTGAGAGACTGAGCATCTAAAGTCCTCATATATTTTAGTACCAGTGCATTATAGATAGTGTTAAGCACTAATGTATATGTGTGTCTGTTGATTAATAAGGTTTTAGAAATGGAGAAACGCCAGAACAGTCCAGAACACACAGCTGAGCTTCAGAAAGTCACTGACAGACTAGACTTAAGTCAACAACAAAACAAGGTTAAACAGGAGGTTAGTTCCCATGAAATATTCGCCAACATACACATGCCAAACACGCACGCACACACATACACATGCCAAACACACACACATACACATGCCAAACACACACGTTCGACTGCACACGCACGCACATACATACACATGCCAAACACGCATGCGTGACTGCACACGCACGCACGCACCTGGGCCATTTCTAGCTATGCCCCACCCATTTCTAACTATTCCCTGGCCATTTCTAGCCAAACTCCACCACCCCTTTTCCCATGTTGGGATAGAACAGACCCTCAATTCCAGATTTCCAAATGTCACGGTAACTATGCAAGTGAGCTGTTGAATATTTTGAAATTAATTTGACTGGATGCTGTTGCTGCCTATGGCCCAGTCCAATTCATTTTAAAATATTTGACAGAATGTTTATTAAATAATAATAATAAAGACATACAATTCATACACATGACGTCTATTCAGTGTTCCTAATGTACCTAGATACATCATTCATTTTACACATTTTGATTGTGGGATCAGCCTACATGTGATCTAATTTATTATGATGGAATATACTTGAGCGACAGATCAGATTTATTCATTGCATGAGCTTTAAAACATTTTGATGACTGCGCAGTTCCTGAGGCCAATCATGTATTGTTGGTCTTGCGGCCAATTGTGTATTGCTTTTCTTCGGAGTATCTGGATAATGGAGTCTTGTCACTCTATCATAGGCAGGAAAAGAGATATTTCCCACTTTTGTATGACCAGATTTATAGAAATTTTTGTTCAATGGGAATCGGACAATTTCACTGAAGATGGTATTCTGAATACATTTAACCCTTTAATGGTCAAGTGGTTAAGAAAATTTCACACTATACTCTAAAATTTATCACTGGAATGACTAGCTCACCTTTCGAGCCAGGCATTCCAGTATTAATTTTTCAAAAATAGTTTTCTCTTTGCCTGCAAATAGACATTCCTAAAGACCACTGCAGGGACTGGTTTAAGCCGGCTTAATCATATACGGTTAACATTTCACCTGTCCTTTACCTTTTCACTGATGAGTTCCCCACTATCGAGTCAACCATACAGGAAAGCTGTTGAATATTTTGAAATTAATTTGATTGGAAGATGCTGGCAGCAACGGTTTCTAGTCAAATTAATTTCAAAATTTTCAACAGGATAGGTTTTGTAGCGTAAAGAATTTGCTCTTTCAGGAATTTGAAGGTGAAATGGTTAATGAGGGCATGCCACTCCATAAGGTGGTCACTTAAGACAGGTTCTACTTATCTAATTATGAACATTACCTCAATGGAGCAATCTGATCTGTCACTCAAGTATCTGACATTATAATCATTTATGTCACATGTCATGCATGTAGGCTGACGTCATCATCACCTATAGTTCTGTCATCAAAATCGAAAAGTCTCACAAAGTGTATGAATTTCATGTCTTTGATGAATTCACGATTTCATAAACGTTCTGTTTAATAATTTGAAACTAATTTGGCTGTTGCTGTCATAGGCAGTTTCAAAATATTCATCAGCTAATTTAACTGGGCGCTGTTGCTGCCAATATTCAACGGCTTCCCTGTATAGTTTTCAGGAAATTGATAGCTAGGGCATTTGGGGATCGATCAATCCCAACACGGTGATGTGGGGGTGGAGCTTAGCTAGTGATGGGCGGGGCATAGCTAAAACCGGAAAGGTCCATTGACAGAAATGCTCCGTCATGAACCTGGAATAGTCCATCAATTGTATTGAATTGAATTATATGTCTTTACAAAATAATAAATATTCTGTTGAATATTTTGAAACCAATTTGACATGGCACTGTTGCCATAGACAGCAACATCCTCCAGTCAAATTAGTTTCAAGATATTCAATAGCTGTATAGTTACCATGAAATTAGGATTCTGCGAATTCAGGATTCAATGTATGTTAATCGATCCCAACACTCGTGAAGCGTGGGCAGTCGGAGCTTAGCTAGAGATGGGCGGGGCATAGCTAAAAGTTGATTCATCCATTTCATGATGTTGATTGGTGTTCTCGTTTTCACTTGTAGGAGATTGACAGATTGAATAAGCGTTTGAGTGAAATGATGACTAAAGAAGCACTTACTGCCTCATTACAAGCTAAAGTACAGGTATCAACAAGATTGTGTACTACTACTACAGTATCACCTGTTTCTGTTCCTCCTTGCCCCACACCATCCAATGATACTGTCCCCTCCTGCACACCACCACCCATTTATGTGTCGCTTATGCCTTGCGTTTCCCACAATGTTAACGCTTTTCTTGTTGATTATAAAATGTTATGTGTGAATCGATGAGTCAATAGAAAAAATTCTGATGGACACTCCTTTAAGTTGTTAGTCTCTCACACTAATGTCGTATAGGCTCTGCTTCATACACTACCTGTTGTGTACTTGTAAATGCACTTTCTATATTAAAATAAAGAAACTTGAACTTAATGGATCTATGGTGCAGAAGGATCAAACGATTTTAATTTTAACAATGGTCAAGATTGGCTAAGCTACCAACAACTTTCAGTCAAATTGTTTTCAAAATATTCAGCAGGTCCAAAGTTATTGCCCATTGCAATTAATGTCTGGTGGCAGCCTCGCAGTTAATATTGTTTCTCCAATTTAATTTTTCAGAACCTGGATAAAGAAAATACTTCCTTGTCATTAAAGCTGCGTGAAATAGAACGTAACTTCCAGGAGAGTCACTCGATGAAGGTACGCGAGACCAGCACCCTCGTACAGCTACAGACACAACTCGGATCCAGAATGACAGAAATGTACGAATTACATGAACAGATATTAGCCACATTAAAAGGAGAATCTAACAGCTAGCTAAGACATTAGATGGCGTCTCTCTGAATGTTGGTCACTTTCTGTTCATGTGGTGAGGCCTTTGCCTTATACAGCTGATTAACCAGAATACCAATACATCATTATTCACCTCATTTAATTCTAATGTAGGTATCCATTTCTAGCTAGGCCACGCCCATTTCTAGATAAGCTCCGCCAACTTTTTGTATGTGTTGGAATCGATTTGAAACTTAAACACTGAATTACTAGAATCTAAATTCAAAGGTAAGTCATTGAATATTTTGAAATTAAGGTGTCTGAATGCTGCCAAATGTTGCTGCCTAGGGTAGCAACAGCTCTCAGTCAGATTACTTTCAAAATATTCAACATAATTTTCATAACAGAACTAGGCGTCATTATAATTGTGACGTCAGCTAACGTCCCCCAGTCAAATTAGTTTCAAAATATTCAGCAACTTATTGAAATTTTGATTCTGGGAATTCAGGTTTCAAGGTTTCAAATGGATCCCCAACATGATAAAATATGGGCGGAGCTTATTTATAAATGGCGAGCCATAGCAAGAAATGGATTCCTCTGTTGTCACTGACTGGTCTAGGATTATTGCAATAATCTTTCAATCTGATGTCAAAATTTTCAATTTTCAAATTAAATTGAAAGATGAACTGGTGTTTATTTTTCAATAAATTTGTTTGAAGATGTTCCTGTCATAGATAGCAACATCCTCCACCAAAATTGTTGGAAAATGTACACTAGTTTCTTTGTTATTGCCATGTGGTAAAAGATAGAATATTAACATCAGAGTGGTCAGGGTTAATTGTTACAGTCAGCAGGACTTGTACTTATTTTTGAAACAAGTTTGCTGAAATCTGTTTATTGTTATAAACAAGACCAGCGACGGTGTTTTTAAAATTACAACCAATTATCATATGAAATAGAAAAAGACTTCAAGAATGTAAAAGTTGTATGGTGATGAAGATTAACTTTAATGGTCAACCCAGCCTAAACCAGCCTCTGCAGTGGTCTCGGGGAATGTCCATTTGCAGGTCAAGAGAAGACTGTTTTTGAAAATTTACCACTGGAATGTCTGGCTCGATAACCGAGCCAGTCATTCCAAGGGTAAAATTTTCAAAAATAGTCCTCTTGGCCTGCAAATGTGCATTCAATAAACAAACATTTTGATTTTCTTGACCAAATTTGACCATCATTAAATTGTTAAAGAAAACCAGTAGACTGTGAACCAATCATTAACTAGAAAGCTGTCACATGACAGATACACTACGGGTATATATAATGTCATTCATGCATCACAACGTGGACAGGGAGTGACGAGATTTAGCGGGTATAGCCTGATGTTCAATTTCAATATCCAAGATATTGGTATTTGTGATAACTGTACATAAATTAATAATAATAATAATAATAATAATATTAACAATAATAAATGAATGTCACCCATACATTATATAAGGAATGATGGAAATGGCTTTTAATAATAAGCTATTTTCCCTTTTTCTTTTATAATGTATGGAATACGTTCATTTAATAATCTATATAATAATTAATTAATTAATTAATTAATTAGTATTAACACTTTAATGGTCAAGCTGGCCAAAATCGGACTGCATTCTTGGGAAATGGCTAGTTGTAGGTGAAGAAAAAGACAATTTTTGGAAATTTTACACTTGATTAACTGGCTCGGGTACCGAGCCAGTTATTCAAGTGTTAAATATTCAAAAATCGTCTTCTGGATCAATCTTGACCATTTAACGGTTAATAAAGCAGATTTTGTGCCGTTTTTCTCTGGTGCTCCCCTGTATATAATATATTATCATTATAGCATATAATATGCAAATAATGAGCTGGTTTGGGGTTTTCACACCTGTGAATGGAAATAACTCGGACAGGGAACAGAAAATAAGCATCTGTGTTACAGGAAAGGAAAAATATGTCTTGGAAAAATTTCCAATGATATAGCTGGCTAATTTGGAGCTGTTTCGTTCTCATGGTCAGGTTGAACAAACTCGACTTCTGCAATAGTTTGAGAAATGTCTAATTGCAGATCAAGCGTTGTCAAGAGCAGAATTTTTTACATTCGGCAACCATGTCAGTCACTCCAGTAGTAAATTTTTAAAAATATACTCTCCAAATGCAGACTCTATGATAAAAATGTCTACATACGTGCCAACTCTTGACCACTAAAGGGTTGTGAGTCAGTCTTATCAGGGGTAAATTCTCAAATATATATTTTCCTGTCCTGTCCCATGTTAACTCGTTATTTATAAATCAGAGGCGTTAAATAGCTGTTGACAGAATTGAACTGTAACCCTTTAAAACTCATATCAGCCAAAAATAGCTTTTGCAGTGGTCTTGAGAAATGTCCATTCGCAGACCAATAGAAGACTACCTTTGAACATTTACCACTAAAATGGCTGGCTCGATAACCGAGCCAGTCATTCCAGTGGTAAATTTTCAAAAATAGTCTTCTATTGGTCTGCAAATGGATATGTTCTATGGGAAAATGTTAATTTTCTTGAACACCTTCAAGGTTTAATGGGTACATAATGTTTAATGATAAACTATTGATAGTTAGATTACAAATTTTAGAATTTAACATGATTAGGTTTCATCTCATAGAATTTTACACGATTAGGAAACATGGTGTAGAATTTTACACAATTAGATGGTAAGTTGTTGAATTTTTTCGTGATTCGGTGTTGAGCTGTAGATTGTACATGAATAAGGAATAATAATGCTGAAGTTCATGTGGTTAGGCTATAAGATTTAACCCCTAGGGACCCTAAATTAAAATTAAAAATTTTCAAATTAAATTAAAAGATGAACTGGTGTTCATTTTTCATCATATTTGATGGAAGATGGAGCTGTCATAAACAGCAACAACGTCCACCAAAATTGCTGAAAAATGTGCACCAGTTTCTTTGCAATTGACACAGTAAAAGATAGAATGTTGACATCAGTGTGGTAAGGGTTAAATGATATGATATGTTGTAGATTCTTTAGACAGTTAGATGATAAATTGTAGTGTTTTAGAGGATTGTTTTATGTATTTTATTTATAAGTCGACGACAAATATTGTACATTATTTTTGCCGTCAACATAGCTCTGCATAATAGTAGTAAATTTTAACCCATATAATTGAAACGATTAGGCATTGATAGATTATTATCATCATCATTGTAGTTTTTTAGTATGTCTGTGGTGATATACAAACACCAGACTATTGTTATTGTTGTTTTTACATGGTGCAAAAATAATCTTTTTTTATATAAAAATTATATGTTCCTGATGTACATAAAAATAAAAAATACAATAATAATAATAATAATAATAATGTACAATGAATTTCATATTTTCAGATAATTTGCCATGTTAAAGCAATATTTTAACTAAGTAATTGGCATTCCATGCTGTTCCTGTTTATAGTTTGCAACCCACCAGATGATAATTTCAATGGGCAATAACTGTGGATATGCTGAATATTTTGAAAACTATTTGACTGAAAGTTGTTGGTGGTTTAGCCACCAACTACTTTCAGTCAAACTGTTTTCAAAATATTCAGCATATACACATTTAAACCCCATGGAAAGTGTAGTTTGCTGAAATTCAGCAGGCAGACAGTTAAACCTATCTCTAACAGACATCTGCTTTGCTGGCTGAACAATGTTGGTTCTTTAGCACAATGGTGGTCAAATTTGGTCAACAATACCAAAATATTTCCTTACTGAATGGACTGCAGGCCAAAAGATGACTATTTTTTTTTAATTTACCATTGTACTGACTGGCTCAATTATGGAGTCATTTTAGCGGTAAATTTTCAAAAATCCTCTTGGTATGCAAATGGACATTCCTCAAGGTCACTGCAGGGGCCGGTTTGGCTAGCTTCTCCGGTGAAGTGTTAGGACCTGTGGCCTTTCGACTACTCATATTACGGAACTACCATTCGGCGCGAAAGCTATATATTATCACACTCTATGAGTTGTAGTGAGTGACCGTATAGCTTTAGCAAACACTTACTGATAGCGGTGTCTGAATGTCCGCTATAGCCACATTTGACTCTATTACTCTGTGGGCGGTTAGTAAAATAAAACATTCCAAATATAATTACCCTTCTCCCGAATGAGAAGGCGGATGAGACTATTGCATTTGGATATCTCTGTATGTCTGTCGACAACTGGTTTTTAGAAACTACTGATCTGATTTGCCTTAAATCTTAGCATAAGAAGGGTTGGTCTCCTAAACTTTGGCCGTAACAACGTCCAGTCAGATTAGTTTTAAAATATACATCAGGATCTTTCTTAAATCTGAATTAATGAATGATTCACGCACCCTGTGATTTATCCATTCCACAACTGGACAGACAGACAGACGCAGAGATAGACAGGCAGGCAGACAGGCACACTTATACTAGTTTCGAGTCGCAATTAAAAATCTGAAATTAATTGTTAATGTGGTGTGTATGTAATGTGTGACTGTCTGTGTTTAAGTAGCACTGTTCTAGGTGTGTCCGTGGTAATGGTAGGTTATATGCTTCATCTCTAAAAAGGACACTGTTTCATTGCTGGATGCATTTAAGCTTATTTTGTTATCTACATAATACATGTACTTGTTGAATTATTATGGCAAGATGGAAACAATGGAAGTTAGTTATGTTGTTTTGTTATATTTAATAAAAAATGTATTATAGGCTTAGAACAATATTATCATGTCCTTCACATAACCTTTTAATGGTCAATCCGGACATAACTGACCTTTGCAGTGGTCTTGAGAAATGTCCATTTGCAGGCAATGAGAAGACTAGTTTCGAAATTTGACCACTGGAATGATTGGCTCGTTAACCGAGTTATTTATTTCAATGTACTTTTTTTTTTTAATAGTCTTCTCTTGGTCTGCTAATTGTTATTCACGAAGCAGTCATTCCGGTTTTCTTTACCAATCTTGACTATTAAAGGGTTAAATAATTTACGGTCAAACCTGTTTGAGAGACCACCTGTGTTTAGAGCCACAAGAAACCAGGTGTTCTTAAAACCACATATTCTAACACATTAATGGTCAAGCTGGACGAAACCCGTCTTTAGGGATGTCCATCTGCGAGCCAAAAGAAAATAATTTCTGAAAATTTACTATGGGAATGACTGGCTTGATAACCGTGCCAGTCATTCCAGTGGTAAATTTTCAAAAATTGTTTTCTCTTAGCCTGCAGATGGACATTAACTAAGTAAAGCTCTCTATTTTCTTGAGCAATCTTGACAATGAAGGCGTTATGTTATGAGCATCTTGTGGCTCTAAAAGTCATATGATATATAGTGAGTGACTTGCATTAAGAGGGCACCTGTATTTGGTAACCACTAATCAGTGCCCATAGAGGTGGTTGCTTATGACATGTTTGGCTGGTTAATAGCTCTTATACAGGTCTCATATTACGATGTTTCTATGTTTTTATTAGTTTTCATTCCTTAACCCCTCTTGTGTCAACAACACATTAAAGCGCTCAAAATAATATTTATTTCAATTAACTATTTAATTCCTTTCTAATGAAATTTTGATTTTTGCAGCCAAAAAGAATATTTTTGTAAATTTATAACGAAAATTTACCAAAAAACAATAGATTTCTGTTTTCCTTCAAATGAACATTCATCAAATGTGTAACGGTCAAGAAAATTCAAATTTCTTCTTAGCCACTGTCCAATTGCAGACCAAGAAGAGTATTTTTGAAAATTTACCACTGGAATGACTGTCTCGATAACCGAGCCAGTCATTCCAGTCATCAATTTTCAAAAATAGTCTTCTCTTGTTCTGCAAATAGATGTTTACCAAGCCAGTCATTTCAGTGGTAAATTTTCAAAAATATTCTCTTAGCCTGCAAATGGGCATATCTCAAGATCACTGCAGAGCTCATTTTTTTACCAACTTGACCGTTAAAGGGTTAAGTTGACACAAAAGGGGTTAAATAGTCATGTAGATATACTTTTCATGACTATTGAGTTGCTGCATATGTAAGAATCAATGTTCAAATGCTAGTATTGAAACACCAGGGTCAAATTGCACTGGTTAACTATAGTCAGTTTGCTGGTTTACTGAACATATGCACTTGTTATATCCAGCCGAACGCTGGATAGTTAACTATAGTTCATTGGTAACCATTGAATTATTATTGCAAAAAAATTGGAGCCAGGTACCAGTCTTGATTAACTCTTTCTGGGGTCTGTATTGATAGGTTACGAAAATGGGTTATCTTTGTCTGCTAAAACATCAAAAAGCTTCCATTTGAGAAAGTCGGACAGAAATAGGCTTTGGGAACATTGACATACAAGAGAAATGTATAATTTTATCAAAACTAAGTTATTTAGCCAAATATTTATCCGTTTATATGTATTTATTCGTGACAAGCGAGGGGTGTCCGCTAGAGCTGGGCGGTCTAACGGTAGTACTGTGAGGACCACGGTATACCGTGAACCCATACCGTGACCGTTGACATTTCCAAATACCGTGAATACCGTCCATAATGTTTGCGCAATATTTGTGAAATATATTCATAAAATCTGACTTGACCAAGGGTAAATAGGTGCTAATAGTGCCAAAAATACAGGCATCCCTAACTATTAGCCGAGTTGAGGTGAAAGGGTCGTTGTAAAAACAAACATCAAGACGTCAATTACAAAATAATGACAGGCAGAATTGTATGTCAAACGTACGTCTTGAAAGTCTCACGGTAAAATTGCTTTATTTAAAACATCTAAACTCATTCTCTGGCCGTCCGCCGGTAGTAATTACACTATAATATATTCCCTATTCCTGTTTATATTATTTGTAATTTATTACTCCAAGCATTTTGTCACCGAACAAACACGCTCGAATAACAAAATAACATACAAACTGCTTGCTATTCAAACACAACAGCGATCTCGCAAAGACGTATCTGATTGGTTGTTCATGAACTAGACCGTGGGAAAATACATTACTATGCTGAATTTATCAAGGAAAATTTACTAAAACGTAGTATTTGTTCGTGCCGTTTTGATCATGTGCTAATTTATTAACAACGAGCAGCGTTGAAGTCGTTATTTTTTATTTTTCTGGTTTGTTTTAAGAAATTTCTTTAAGGATTAAATCCAGTTTAAGTAATGACACCTAAAAATTATGGTGTTTTAGTTTTTGTAATTCATTTTTCAACTGGCTACACATCGGAAGTTCGCGGAAATAGCTTTTTACACGCATTGTTCACGTGAAGCATGTCGAGTAACGAGTCTGTACATCGGGTACTCGGTAATTATCAGAAGCTTTGGAATCAGCTATATTCAATGTTGTGTTATATGTATGTGTATAGGCCTGTTTTCGCGAGTAACAGAATATATGACTCCAACAGAAATAAAAGAGTACAACACTTGCCCCATTTAAATACTCACGGATTTTGTCTGGACTCTGTTTATCAAAGCGCTCGACTGCCAAAATAAAATTTACCGTTTGCTGGTCGCACACATTAATAGCAAGAACAATCCTGATTGAAAATAGTGCACCCCAATGTCTCAAACAGCGGGTTATAGTTAGCGAGTCGACCACACTCTGACCGATATTCCCGTGAATGATATTACGTCAATAAAAATAGTGACCTAATAAAATCGTGAAACTAAACATGTTTTTCTTCTCTAAATCAGGAAGCCGATTTATTTATTTTACCTATATTTACCATTGATTGGAGATGGAAGTGAAAAGGAAATGGAAAAAATTGTTCTAATTTCGTGGCATGCCTCAAGCTCAGATGACGGTATACCGCGGTATTTTTTCATGGTACCAATACCGTCATGTAAATATCAATACCGCCCAGCTCTAGTGTCCGCCATTTTTTACAGCGATTTCGTACTAACCATTTGCGACCGATCTCGGGTTCTCAGTTGACTATCATTAACATTTGCGATGTAGCTAGTTAACTATTTCTCAAGTTCAACTGGGATCTACCTAGCTATAGTCAATTAGTCAAACTTGACCTTAGCCACTAGAAGCATTTTATTCACATAATGATAATTCCATATATATCAATCTTATAGATCAATCAGCTAATATCTCTTTAAATTTTGTTCTGAGAATCTTAACCTCCAATGGTCGATTTTTTATGAAAATTTTAATATTTGCTCAGTAAATGGCCATTTGCAGGACAGATTTTTTTCAAATTTACCACGGGTGACTGGCTCAATTATGGAGGCAGTCATTCCATTGATAAATTTTCAAAAATAATCTATCCTGGCCTACTATTTATGGACATTACTCATAATAAATTGTAGAGGCCGTGTTAAATCTCCAAGTAAGCATGCTTGTTATCAGAGGCTCTTGCCAAAACCAATATCTGTGAGCATTTAGCACTATAATAGTCAAACTGGACAAAACCGGCGTCTGCAAGGCTTTTCATGAAGCCCCATTTGTAGCCCAAGAGAAGACTTATGTTTGAAAATGTATTAGTGGAATGGCTGGCTCAAACCAATCATTCCAGTGGTATATTTTCAAAACAATAATCTCGTAACCTGTACATGAACAGTGACTAAGCACAAATTTGTCTTCTTGACCATCAAGACTTCAATTGTCAAAGACGGCCACGACCGCCTCTGCAAGATGAAAACAGAAAGGTATTTTTGTAAATTTCGCTGACAAAAGTTTTCTTGACTGGCAAATGGACATTCACTCAACAAAAATTGTAATTTTCGTAAAGAAATTTGACGATTAACGGTTTAATTGATATAAGTATGACTGTGCACTTTGTGGTGCTGTTGAGACAAGCAGGGTTAAAGGTCAGGGCATCAGAAACTGAATGCAGGTTCCTATCAGAATATGTCTTGCTGCCTAACCCTTTAACAGCCAAGGTGGCCAAAAATGGCTTAATGCACTGTTCTTGGGAAATGTCCATTTACAAGACTATTTTTGAAAATTATCCACTGGAATGACTGGGGAGAAAACTGAGGCATAATTTCAGTGATAAATTAAAAAAAAATAATCTGTAGGGTTTAAGGTTATGTAGTTTACATGTATGATTTAGAATTCAGTGTCGCTCACCCCACAAGACTGGCTCCGTGTACTAGCCCCACCAGGCTGTTTCTGTACTTTACTAGCCTCGAGGTGCCCTTAATTTCAAGCCATACATATGCACTAGATTTCTAATTGTGTTAGGGTAACACCCACGCTAGTCTATTATACCGATACTATAATATATACTCAGTCTCTACTACCTGTTTGTCTAGTTTTATTTAACACCTCTGTCATTATTATATACACTCTGTGATCATCGTTAATATTATTATTATTATTTACATACACTGTTATATATACACATAACCTGTGCATTTATCTGCTGAGAAGATTTCTGTCTGCACCGCCTTTAGTCATGTGTTAGTTACACCATTCCTTCATGGCTAATTTTGACAATTATTAGTCGATGTGATCATATGATCGGTTGTGAAATAGACATCTGCGATATCTCTTAATATTATTATTTATGTTGTTGCCGTTTAACACTAACACTCATATCAGTCAAAAACGGCTTTTGTGGTGGAGAGACTATGCCAGAGAAGACTGTTTTAAAATATTGATGGCTCGAATGATTGGCTCAATAACCAAGCCAGTCATTCCAGTGGTAAATTTTCAAAAATAGTCTACAATTGGATATTTTCTTTGAGAAAATTGAAATTTTTAAAACAAAATCGAGGTTTAAAGGGTTAAATTCACCAATAGTGGCTTCTGTAGTGGTCTGGAGAAATGTCCATTTGCAGGCTAAGAGAAGAATATTTTAGGAAAATTGCTCCCAAGCTAGTCATTCTGACTGAATCTTACCAGGCCAGTCATTCCAGTGGTAAGTTATCTAAAATATATTTCCAAAAAAGTTGATCCTGATCCCAGGATGATTCATAATAAAGAAATGTTAGTTACGTCTCCAGCATGTAGAAATAGTTTGAGTGTAGGTTCTATAATTTCTACATGCCGGAGAGGTAACTAATATTTCTTTATTAGCTAAGATTCTCTTCTTGTCTTAGCCCAGTAACACTCATATCAGCCAAAAATGGCTTCTGCAGTGGTCATGAGAAATGTCGATTTGCACACCAAGAGAAGACTATTTTTGAAAACTTACCACTGGAATGCCTGGCTCGATAACTGAGCCAGTCATTTCCAGTGGTACATTTTCAAAAATAGTCTTCTCTTGGTCTGCAAATAGGCATTTTCTATGAGAAAATTAAAAAAAAAATTGTCAACAATTTCAAGGATTAAAGGGTTAAGGAATGTCCATTCACAGTTCAAGAGAAGACCAATTTTTAGCTCCACTTTACGAGTTATTGTGATATCCTGCTCACGGTTCAGCAGTGCCCAATTTGCCTTTAGCCTCTATGAGAAAATGCTTCCTTATAATGACTCAGCATCACACAATGTGTGACCTTGGGTCAAAATGTCAATGTCACTGTGACCTAGGTAATAACTTAGTTTTTTCAACATTAACATTTTCTGTTTGGCTTGGACATTTCTCGAGACCACTATAGATACTAGTCTTCATCATTGCAAAATTTGGTCAAGAATATCAGAATATTTTGAAAGTCCCTTTACCGGGCAAAAGAAGACTATTTTTGAAAAGGTACCGCTGGAATGAGCTCAGTTGCTCAGTTATCAAATCAGTCATTCTAGTATTAAATTTTCAAAAATAATCTGCTCTTGACATGCAGTTGGAATGGATATTCCTCGAGACCATTGCAGAGGCCAGGTTTGGCTGGCTTCATTTAACCCTTTCATCGCTAAATCCTGGAAAAAGTATATCCTGTACTATATAAGATTTAATCTGCTGAATACTTAGAAATTAATTTGACTGGAAACCATTGCTGCCTGAGGCAGCAACGGCTTCCATTAAAATTTATTTCAAAATATTCTACAATTTTCCTGTATGGTTGCCTTGAAGAAGAGATATGGAGAATTCATTGGTGAAAAGGTTAAAACCTCATTATATAAGTTCGTGTTGGAAGCCCTTCTATGAACCTATAAAACTCTACTCATCTTATTCAATTGTTATAATCACTAGTCTTATACACATTTTAAATCTGTTAGTTTTAACTGTATGGTTGAACCATGTTTTGTCTTCCTATTATAATATAATACTCTTATATATTGTAGGCATCTTCCCTCCATTCTTCTATGTGTCATGTTGCCGCCCAGTCATTCCCCCCCCCCACCACCCCCACCCCATGTTACATGTCCATTTCTTGTGTATTTGCTTGTAACTACATATATCAACTGGTTCAACAAATGGCACATCATAGAAGCTAAATAGAAAAACTGCTGTTTATTTTGAAAAAAAATTTGTTTTGAATATTGTTGCTGATAATACAGTACCTTTTCCGCATAGTGTGTTTAAGGTTATCATGATTTTGACTAATATCATGTAGTAATTAACCTGTCAGATTTCACATCAAGAGTATACTTACCACCCTGATACTCTCTGAGATTTCCCAAATATCGACCTAGCTTCAATAATACTCAATTCGGATCACTCTGGACATGTCTGTTCCTAGTGCACATCTTGTACTCTTGAGTCAACCTGCTACTATTCTAACACGATATGACAATTAAAATGAAGCCTCAAGTCCACCCCCCCACCCCCCCCCCCACCAAAAATAAAAGTTGACAGGGGAGGCTTGATGTGGGCCGTAATGCAAGGAGGTAGGTATATGTAATTAGTAAAACATAAGACCAGACCCTCCGGGTCGTCTGGTTGTTATTACTACATTACAACCTACCTCCTTGCATTACTATTGCTCAAATACAGATTTCAACATTGCACAAAGGCCGGAGGGAGGCAAATTTTTGCGCAAAATTGATGCAAAAAATAGAAAGAATGACTACAAAGTTAGTAAAAACGAGTAGAGTAATATACGACAAATGACATTAATTCCTCAGAATTACTCTCATAAATAACCCTAACAGAAAGGGTACAGAAGCAAGGAGAGCAGAAAGGAGGACATTAAACGACCCCAAGAATACAAGTGAGAAGAGATGATCATGCACAAATGAAATGAATAAAAAAAAATAAAGTGTGATGAAAGAGATGGTATGAAGGAGGTGAAATAACCACGTGGGAAAGAAGTAATGAACTCACACTCATCCATAAAAAGGGCACAAGAGGTGGCAAGGCCCCTAACATCATGGGCCTTAACACCAACTAATGAATTGTCCCTGGGAGAAGCTAATTCATGGCAAATTTTAATAGTATCAACGAACCAACGTGAAATAGTGATTAAAGAGGCAGAACTATCAACGCCTACCGCAAACGTAACCCAAATATGTGCATCATCGGATCGTTTGCAAGTTGAACAGAATTTGTAAATATAGAGGGCCCTAACGGGGATCCAGACAGAGTCATCTGGAGATAAAGCAGAAAGCCTATGAAATATGATGTGTTTATCTAAAAACTCAACTGAGTTTGGACAGAAATTCTGACGTAGGACAGGCCTGGAAATAACTTTTTCAACAGTATCCAACACTTTACCAGGCACCAGCTACTTAGTACCGGACATCCAGAATTTACTGACTGTCAACACTATTCAAAAGGCATCTAAACATGTGTCATAATGATCATGATACACCTAAGGTAGATGCATATTTTATGGCTTTGTCAACCTTTTTTCTTTTTTTTATGCAGAATCTTGTTGTACACTGCCACTACTGGGGCTGATTAAATCTGAACCTGACAAAATGTCAGATATAGGCCAGACTGTGCCTGACAATTGATAATTTGGTGCCTGACAATGTCGTTGACAGGCACCTTACTGTATTTCCAGGCTTGCTAGGATAGAGAATAATGCTAATACTTGTAACTTGAAAACTATCCCAATCAGCAGATAATGCATGAATTTCCGAAAGATGGCTAACTGAAGCTATCGCTAATAACAAGGATGCTCTGAGAGTAAGATGTTTAAACAACCAGCCCCAAAAGGATTAAAGAGATTACCAGCTAGGACCTGAAGAACAACGGATAGGTTCCAACATGGAAGGGGTTGCTGAAGGGAGGATGAGAATTTCCCAAAACCCTAAAGAGCGTGAAATGTTACTGATCTTGAACCGAAGGACTATGTAGACATGTGACAAGAGTTACGGCAAAAACGATAGGACCTGACAGGGATAACGTACAGATTCTTTTGAAGGGAAGAAAGTTTATGAATTATAATGGGATAAACCAAGAAATGGCTGACTGAGATTGACAGAAATTCTGCCCTGGGATAAAGAATAATGCTAATACCCGTAATTTGAAAACTATCCAATTCAGCAGAAAGGCATGAATTTCAGAGTGACCTGAGTCACATAGCGCTCAGAGGGATAGAGCGTACTGAACCCCATTTGTTGAATACCTAAAATAGAGCCTAATAAATGTTATGAGTGAAAGTTCTGAGTGGTATCTCCAAAAGTTCCTGAAACTGACTGAAGCGATTGACGAAGTAAGGGCAACTCGACAACGTCCAGACTGAGAGAGATTTCTGGATTCTGATGGAGAATCCAGCCTCTGATCTGGGACAATAGATTGTGGGAGACAGGAAGTAACAGAGGGAGATCTACAAGATGGACCAGGAGACCCGGAAATCAGAATTATGTCGGCCAAAACTGAGCTATTAACAGGATCACACAAAGCAGTTGCCTGAACTTTCAAAGTACCAGATGAATGAGAATCGAAGGGGAAAAAACATAAGCAAACATGTTGCCCAAAGACTGAGCTAGAGCGTCTACTCAAAGAGCCATGACTTCCGGAAAGGGAGATATGAATGTGGATATCCTTCTGGTCTTGCCAGAAGCAAACCGGTCTATGAGGGGAAGCCCTAGCTTGAGAAAAAATGACTGGGCTACAGACTATCAACTCGGGCCGCAGCCAGGGCGGGAAGCCAGGAAATGACCAGAGAGGAAAGGACCAAAAATCTGGGTCCGGCCCCAAGAATGAAATCGGTAACCTAAGCCGGTCAACGTTCAGACCCGGGGCCAGAAGTCTAGCCAGAGTAACAGCAGATACAAAATAAGTAGATATAACCAGCTTTGTAGAGGACAGAGGATGTGCAATGACCTAGACCACTCTGGTCGGAAAATCCTTCGGCCAAGCCAGTGAAGATGTAGTAGTGACAGACCGGACCGACTTATAACCTGATTAGGCCCGAGACCTTCATCGGTCTGCAAGGGCGCAGGCTGCGGAATGTAGACTGAAGATGAAGAAGAATCCTGGAGCGATATGACTGGCTTCTGAATGAGCGGTGAACGAGGCGAAGACCGAGCCTTTATACTTTTGTTCTTTCCATTCTTTGTGGTACCCTGAAACATGCAAATTAGTGAGCTGTAATTTGTTAGACTTAGTAGAATAGGCGCTTCCTTGGAACAGCCAGCTCTAATGCTTCACCATCAATTATGTCTGGAGATGAAGTATTGGAGACTGACTGGTCCAGGATAATTTTATTAATCCTGCTGTCAATAGACGAATCTATATTACTGACTTGTTTCTGGAGACATTCCATTGACAAAACAATATTAGCCTTCTGCAATTGTTTTTTTGGTTCATCATAACTAAAAACTAAAAACTAATTGTTTCCGTTTGTGTCGTTTCAGAGGGTTATTGAAAACAAATGCACTTCCTGCCACCGTTTTGTGAAGGCCCGCTATTTCTCTCATGATTGCACTAGGTGCAGTACGTGCAGGCCCCTTAGTAAATTGCCATGTGTGTGAGTCGTGGCGGGTGGTGGTTTTCACTAATTTTATAAATCAGCAGGTAAAGGACCGGGTGGCAGATGAAAAAAGGTGACTTGACAGAGTCTTGTGGTAAGAAGAGGAAGGCATCCATGCCAGACATGGAGGCCTTCCGTCTTGAGATGATGGGAGAAATGAAGAAGACAATCACAGATCTTGTCCCAGAGTTGCTTCGCAGCTTGCTTCCTGGTTCAAGTTCGTCATTGTCTGCCTCATTTGCTCGGGGACAGAGTGTTCCCGTCTCTGGGTCTGGTTCTCTTAGGAAGCCAGTTTTCGTTATAGACCCAGAGACAGCTCCTGTTGGTCTGGCGCTGAGGCTTGCCTCGCCCATGGAGCAGGGAGCGAAAGCCATGGCCTCGGACATTCGCTTATCGTTCTAGAGCAGCCTAAGGTTAAGGGTATCAGTGCCTCATGCGATGCCCCTCCTGCCCAGGTTGAGTTTGATCCCTTTTCAAATTTGGCGTCTAATCTTTCTGGGCAGGAAGAAGAGGACACTGATCCATCCCCCCCCACCCCCAAGGGGGGCACATGGATGACTATTTCGATGGAACTACTTCTTCGGGAGTAGGTTTCATGGCTCAATGGCTAGGCCGGCTATGAGCCGATGGCCGTCTATACTGTATCCCTCGCCTTGCCGATAGTTACCATGAGGAAGGCCTGGACTATGACGTCATGCATTTTGCCCCCCCCCCCCCATGACGTTGTAGAATCAGCTCCTGGAATAGCCATGGCTCAAGCCATGCCGGCCCTTGCGGGTCAGTATGGCTTCCCTGACTGTCCAGGAGTATCTCCAGCTCCAGCTGTTACCCCACCAGTGAATGTGGTTGAGGACGACGAAGGCCCTAGTCTCGTCGAACATTCACAGGTGGCCACCATGGACTGGTTGGATGCTTGCCAATGGCTGGTGAACATCAAGCTGCAACTCCAGGTGGATCCACCGGCTTCCCAGCTGGACCAGCGGCCGTGGTTGGGAGGGAAACTGGTGACTAGCACCATGCCATCTCTTGCGTATGACTAGCACCATGCCGTCTCTCGCGTATGCAGAGCATACCACGGATATGTTCGCTGCGGCAGAGCCATCCATTCAGCTGAATGGACGCCTTGCGAAGGCCCCTCGCGAGGTGGCACAGCGCTGCCGAGAGTTACCATGAGGAAGGCCCGGACTATGACGTCATGCATTTCTTCCCCCCCCCCCCCCCTCTTGACGCAGTGGATCTAGCTCCTGGAATAGCCACGGCGCAAGCCATGCCGGTCATTGTGGGTCTGTATGGTGTCCCTGGCTTTCCAGGAGTATCTCCAGCTCCAGCTGTTACCCCACCAGTGAATGTGGTTGAGGACGACGAAGGCCTTAGTCTCGTCGAACATTCACAGGTGGCCACCGAGGAGGACTGGCTGGATGCTTGCCAATGGCTGGTGAACATCAAGCCAGAACTCCAGGTGGATCCACCGACTTCCCAGCTGGACCAGCAGCCGTGGTTGGGAGGGAAACTGGTGACTAGCACCATGCCATCTCTCGCGTATGCAGAGCATACCACGGATATGTTCGCTGCGGCAGAGCCATCCATTCAGCTGAATGGACGCCTTGCAAAGGCCCCTCGCGAGGTGGCACAGTGCTGCCGTATCAGTTCTGATCTGTATCAGAAATACGGCGGCAGCCCAAAGCCTTGCACGGATGACTGTACGGCTTTGGGCAAAGACACAGCCTGGGTCCTGGTCTGACACAGGACCCTTGTGCGCTAGCGCCCTGCGCAATGCAAATTCCGCGCTGCGGGACATGGAGGAAAGTACTAGAGGAGCCATCTCGGCCCTCGCACGATTCCCAGCTGCTACAGGTGTTAATAGCAGCATCCGTGGCCGGCTAAGCTTCTCTTATAGTCCAGAGAGCCATCCAGGATGTCATTAACCTGGCTCTGGACTGCATGACGAGATCCGTAACCAGGAGTTTACAGGTGAGGCGCACATTTGCCCTTGACAATTTGTGCCCCTCGCAGGATCTGTACACTCGGCTTCTTTGGATGCCGATGGCAGGTCCAGGGTTGTTTGGAGGTGAAGGATGCCTGCACCTCCAACGAACCGTAAACCTGGTGAATAACCAGAGGGCGCTGCGAGAGCAGTTTGAAGTGCTCCACAGGGAGCGTGTTCGAGCAGCGCCCCCTGCCTTCCACCCTCAGCAGGCTACAGGTGGTGGTGGCCCTGTCAGACGCCAACCACCTATGCAGCGTCAGCCACAGCAACGCCAGCGTAAGCCAGCTAGGGGGAGCACAGGCTCCTCCAGCGCAACCCGCCAACCAGTCCGTGTACCGAGGTGCACGTGGCGCTGGCAGAGGAGCGCAGGATTCTGGTCGTGGGGACCGAGCCTGATGGGCCGGCACCCACAAGTGATGCTAGGACAGCCACCAGAGACGGGGCAACTCTTGCACTTCTCGGGTCCACCTCAATCCTTAGGTGCACCCATGAGAGGCCATCTGGCCTGCCACATACAGGAGTGGGAACAAGTTACTCAGGACCGCTCAGTCTTTCGATGGCTTTCAGTCGGTTACCATCCTGACTGGATATCAAGCCAGCCATCGCGCCTGTCTCTGGTTCCGATCTGGACTCAAAATCCACGAGATCCAGATCAGCGGTTGTGTATAGAGGAAGAAATTCAATCCGTCGTACAAAACATGCAATTCAACCCGTACAGAAATGTCCAGGTTATTATTCAACCGTGTTCCTAGTGACAAAAAGCACTGGAGGGTGGAGACCAATTCTCAACCTCAAACCTCTCAACAGGTGTATCCTCACACAAATTTCAAAATGGAAACTGTAAGAACAGTGTTAGCAGGATTGAGGAAGGGAATGTGGACAGCATCAGTAGATCTATAAGATGCTTATTTTTACATTCCCATTGTGAGGAGCTTTCGTCGATTCCTGAGATTTGCATTTCAGGACCGCCAATGGGAATTCAGGGTTCTCTCATATGGTATATTGACGGCTTTTCGGGTCTTCACTCGAGTGGTCCAAGCTATGATGTCATACCTCCGCAGGAGAGACATAGCTGGCTGTTAAAAGCACACAATCAGGAAAGTGTATCAGCAAATCTGGAGATCGTTTTGAAAACTTACAGATCTAGGCTGAATAATCAACTTTCAAAAATCCGAGCTGACACCATACCAGAAGTTTGTTTACCTGGGCATGTTCTTCGATCTAGAGATGGGGTATGTTTACCCATCTCAGGAGAGAGTACAAGTACTCATCTCAGTCATACAGTCAGTGTGCAACAGTTGTCATTCCCTGGCATGGGTCTGCTTGCGAATGCTGGGGTTGATGGTTTCTTTAGAACCAGTCATTCCACAGGCAGCCTTACGCTGGTGACCTATCCCGTTATTTCTCATGACACAGTGGACCAAGAGTACGGAATTCCTGGACTCAAAGGTGTCAGTGTTGGAACCCTTTATCTCCACCTTCAATGGTGGATGAAAAGAGAGTATCGCCTGGCGGACACAAATGCATCAATGGAGGGATGGGGAGCTTTCCTGGAAAAAGACAAAGTATCAGGGCTTTGGAATCTGGATCAGTCAAAAGAACATATCAATCTGCTAGAAATGTGAGCAGTAGTCTTAGCCATGGAACACTTCCTAGAGAAGGTCAAGGGCAAGATTGTTCTGGTTCGATCAGACAATACAACAGTAGTGACTTACATAAACCGCCAGGATGGAATGAAATCGCCCAGTTTCTGTATCATGACATGGAAACTGCTTAGCTGGTGCCTGGATCATGGGATTTCCCTGAAAGCAGGTCATATTCCGGGAAGGCTAAATCTATATGCAGACTCATTGAGCCGAAGAATGAGCATTCTTCCCATGGAATGGCAACTAAATCAATGTGTGGTGGATTGTCTGTTCAACCACTAGGGCAAGCCCAACATAGATTTATTCGCAACGAACAAGAATGCGAAGATGACGACGTGCGTCTCTCCGATTCCAGATCCGAGCGCTATCACAATAGATGCGTTAGCTATCAGCTGAGAGGGAATGTATGCTTACGCATTCCCGCAAGCAATCCTGATTCCAAAAGTTCTCCAGAAAATCAGGCAGCAGGAATGTCAAGTGCTTCTGATCGCCCCAAATTGGCCACGCCGATCATGGTATACGGATCTGCTGGACCTTCTGGTCTGCAATCCTGTTCCTCTACATCTGATGGACAACATAGTCTTCCAGGGCAAGGCCTTGCACAACAACCCGTTAATTGACTGCATGGATGTTTTCAAGGAATCAGCCGTTAAGGAGGGCTTTTCTGAACAAGCAGCCTTGTTTATAGCAAATGCCAGAAGGGGGTCAACCTCCAGAGCATATTATCCCTTGCTTGGCTAATAGGGGAAGTGATGAAGTATGTAATCTAAATACTTTAATCAAAGGCATAGGCAATCTAAGACCAAGGAATCCTTCAATGATTCCATCTTGGCGTTTAGGGTTAGTACTTCAAGTATTAGCGAATAAACCCTTTGAACCACTAAGCTCCATTTCCATGAAAATGTTGATGCTTAAAACAGTTTCTGAGTCCTGCAGCTTCAGCCAGACGAAGAAGTGAAATACATGCTTTGTCAGCAGAGCCAGACCGTTTTGTGGTTACAGGGGAAGGCCTTAGGCTTCTACCTAGAGTTAACTTTATGGCCAAAAAACAGTCTTTAAAATATCCTGGACAGCCTATAGTTTTACCCGCTTTGACTAGGTTTCACCCTAATTCAAAGGCTTGGTGTCCTGTCCATGCATTAACACATTATAAACAACGTACACAGGAATGGCGGACGGACCCTAGTGCTTTATGGCTATCTTACATTGAACCCCATGGGAGAGCTTCTAAAGTTACCATTTCTAGGTGGATTGTGGAATGCATCCAGCATTGACACAAAGCCACCACGGGAAAACAAGTTGACATGGCCAAGGCTCACTGTCCGTGGCATAGTGACATCCACGGCTCTGTTTAATGGAGTGCCGGTGGATGACATTATGTCAGTAGCACAATGGCACTGTGAGTCTAGTTTTACAGATCATTACCTCCATGACACGTCAAATCTGCTTGCTTTATCGATTTTACATAAACGTTAAATCTGTATATATTTATAAATATTGTATATAAGGCCGTTGACTCACACACAGTGCAATTTAGTTGGGGAATCCCCACTTTTCCTTACTGTACCTATCATCGCCAGAGGTGATAAAAGGGAATCTCGTCAAAATAGGTTAGTCCTATATTTGGTGATGGTTATTTTTTGTCGCATTTTTTATTACTTACTAAAATGGTGATGAGTTGTGTTCTTTGTTGTTCCATCAGAGAGTATACGAAATGAAGCTTTCGTCCAATGTCTTATAGTACTTTAGCACGAGTACAATGAGAGCGTATAGGGCATTGAAGTCATCGCTCCCTCTTTAAAAGAGGGGGGGGGGTGGTGTGTCGAATGTTAAACGGTCATTACTCTCAACATCGGTTGTGTTATCCGATGTCCAAGTCATTTCCTGATTGTGTTTACATACACAATTTCAGATGTGTTTTGTGCTCCGGAAGCAAAAGAGCTTGCTTTTCCAGGGATGAGCCGGTCTTCTGACCTTTGCCTCCCTCCCGCCGAATTCTCATGAATTCTGGCTATATCATAGTGTCATGGTGATAAGTATACTCTTGATGTGAAATAAACAAAATCACGGATTTCTTTTTTCACGGGAGAATTGATACTTACCACCCTAATACGATCCCGGCCTCTCCGCCCCACAGAGGCTCGGTCTATCGGCGTTTTATGTTGCAATTATGTCAGTCAATAATTTGTAATAGAAAGAGTTTGGGCTGCACATCCGCTGGACTGTCATTTGAGTAACCTGCCCAGTGGGGGTTGGTTTCTTTTTAATCTCATTGAAGCTAGGTCGATATTTGGGAAATATCAGAGTATCAGGGTGGTAAGTATCAACTCTCTCGTGAAAACAGAAATCCGTGATATCATTTAGTCTTCACTTTAATGCTTTAACCCTCAGATTTGTTCAAGAGAAGATTATTTTTGAAACTTTACCAGTGGAATGACTGGCTCGGTTATTGAGCCAGTCATTCCATTGGTAAATTTTCAAAAATACTCTTCTGTTTGTTCTGAAAGTGGACATTTGTCGATAACACCGTAGAAGGCCGTTTTGTTTGTCCTGGGTGTTAAAGAGTTAATGCATACAAGAGAGTTCTAAAACCATCAATATCTTGATAATAAATTTATTTGCTGATTAGAATTCCGTATAATTATATGGTGAACATTCCAGAATGATATAGATTTTGTAAGCATATGTTTCAAAATACAACCTCAGTCACCCGCGAGCATACCTCAATATTGTTAAATCGTCTATTAAAATGTGAACAATCACAGTAGTTAGTAGTGGTATTGTGAAAAACCTATTAACCCCTTAACACTCAAGTTGGCCAAGAACGGATTCTGCGGTGGTTCTTAGAAATGTCCATTTGCAGATCAAGAGAAGACAGTTTTGAAAATTTTCCACTGGAATGACTGGCTCGATAAACGAGCCAGTCATTCCAGTGTTAAATTTTTTTTTAAATAATCTTTTTTTGGTCGGAAAATGGATATTTTTTATGAGAAAATTTAAATATTCTTGAGCGAATTATTATTCTTGAGCGAATTATTGTTTATATGATAAGTTATAATATATGCAGAGAATGTAATGTTTTCCTGTTATAGCACAGTGATAATCTTGTTACTCCATGTAATATAGAGATATTTTTATACCCCCTGAATGTGTAACTTTTTATAACATGAATATCCCTTGATTATACATTATAGAATTTGTATATGTAGATGTATACAGTGGATTTAAATAAATATTGTTGTTACGTAGCACTATGCAGTCACCTGGGGTGCGTACTGACGATAACTTATATACTTAAATGGCAGGATCCGATATGTCATGTATCACGGTCACTGTGACATTTTGCAAAGCTGTTGTTCAACATTAAGTTTTGCATTTAACTAAACTTATCAGCTTATATTTCAAGATTGGTTAAGCCTATTAGAACTAAACTTGGATACATGGTTGCATATGATGTTAAGAATCCGTGTGATGACATTAAGGTCACAGGGTCAAGTGTCAAGGTCACTGACATCTGATGTTTATCAGCAATAAGGACAGGTGAAACATTTAATTCCGTTGAATTTATGTTTATTTAGCCATGTCTTCAAACGCAAAAAATTGCTGAATCGTACATTAAGACATGAATATTTGAAATTTAGAGTGATTCTTAGTTAGCCTAAAGCAATACTGAGTAAGACTAGGAAATATTTAGAAACATCCAATAATGGTCATCTTCGAAGGTTCCATTTTAGTTTGCTATTTGGAGCCACAACTATTTGGGATTTTATTGTTCTCGCTGTTGCGCAGAATTCTATATAAAACCATAAGTAGGCCCAGATTTCTAGTTCATATTTCGTGATTTCGATTGACCATGGTAACAGTCGTAATGGACCTTTCCAGTTTACCCATCAATCATGATGTCATAATCAATTACGTGATGTATAGGATGATCAAGGACGTCATGAATGATATAGATAAGTTTGTCACAAACGCATAATTGATGATGGACTAAAGGATGTTGTATGGCTTTATTATTTATAAACATGCTGTTGAATATTGTATGCCATAGGCAGCAACAGCACCCAGTCAAATTAGTTTCAAAATATTCAACAACTTACCTGTATAGTTTTCTGGAAATTGATAATCAGGGAGTTCAAGAGTCGATCGATTCCAACATGAGGCATAGCTAAAACTGGATTCCTCCATTTTGTTTAGTAAGGAACTAGAAACAACTGTGATTATAAAATTAAATATTTAACCCATAAAACACTGATGTTAGATTTTTAGATTTTCAAATACATCAACAAATTTGGTGGAAGATGGTGCTGACAAAGACAGCAACATCGTCCACCAAAATTGTTGGACATTGTACACCAGATTCTTTGCTGTTAACGCAGTAAGAGATAGACTATTGACATCAGAGTGGTAAGGGTTAACACTGAAGTTGGAGAAAACAGCTCGAGTGTTAAATGGTTTAATGTTAAAACAGCTTTGGCAATGGTCTTGAGAAATCTCCATTTTGTACACCAACAGATTATTTGAATGTCTTGGTTCGATACAGAGCCAGTCTTTCTAGTAGTAAATTTTTGAAAATAATCTTCACCTGTTGCGCAAGTCATCATTGGCTAGAAAATTTAATTTTCTTTAACGAATTTCACCGTTAATAATTCTTAATTAGTGTACAAATGCAACATTCTAATTTTTACTATTCTACAACTTAGTAAATTGAGCTCAGTTTGTTTATGTTTAGAATCATTTGTTCTTAGCTTGTCTGGTCATGCGACTGGTCATGTGACAGTTTCATAGCTCGTCATATTCTGTGCTGATTTATTGTTTGGGTATTAGCTGAAGCAATTCATTCAATTTTTATGAGGGTTTTAAGAATATAAATAAAAGTACATTTTGAATAAATGATATGTTGTTCTCTTGTCCTAAACATGCTTCTTTTGTCCTAAACACACTGAACAGGTGTATATTGTCATAACAAGGCCAACTAGGTGAATATTGTCCTAAACATGCTGACCAGGGGCCTAGTGAACCGTTGAGAGGTTAGTTGGTCGGTCGTTGAAAAAAGAGCCACGTCCGTCGTAAGACCGCAACGTCTGTTGCACAGTCTGGCGTAGAAGCTGCGTCACGCCTCTCTAACGCCTCAAATCTCTTATTATCTGACTGACTGGCAGTGACTGCTATGAGAGTGTGAGACATCGGGGAGAAGGTTAACACATATTTAGGTTCTTCCCTCCCATATTATCCACATGTTGAATATTTTGAAAACAATTTGACTGAAAGTTGTTGATGTCATAGCAGGCAAATTCGTTTCAAAATATCGAACAGTTTCATAGTTATACCTTGAAACTTGTCGCTTGTAAAAACTTAAGTCGCATAGAGGGCTTTTGAGGGTTTTGCATAGGTTTTGCACGACCAAGTTCACTGTCTTTTCACTCATGCCCTTCACACATTGCACACATTGTACAGTTAACAAGTGCTTTAATAATGGCTGGTATCGTCCACAATTTAGATATAGATTTACAATACCGAAGACATTTAAGAAGGGATAAGCTTATTCGTGACAGGCATAACCCACTAGAAATTTATGATGATGTAGAACTTTATGAGAGATATCGCTTCTCTCGTGATGGTATCACTGAGATAGTTGATGATATACATCTCGACTTAGAGCATGCAACTGACTGGAATGCGGCCCTGTCACCATGGCAACAGGTGCTGATAGCACTCAGATTCTATGCTACTGGGTGCTACCAAACTGTAGCCGGTGACCGTCTAAATGTGCACCGGTCGACAGCGTGTAGGGCCATACGTGATGTATCCATGGCATTGGAAAGACGACTGGGTCAGCACGTATTTTTACCACAAGATGGTGAATATGTTGCTAATATGACCGCAAAATTTCAGGTAATTACCCTCGCCACATAAAGGTAAGATGGTATTGTAATCGCGTGTGTGTGTGTGTGTGTGTGTGTGTGTGTGTGTGTGTGTGTGTGTGTGTGTGTGTGTGTGTGTGTGGGACGATTGGAATGCATTCAAAGTAGAAACTTGAAACTATGGGGATGATTACCGCTGTGGGCAAGGATGCGCATGATACTTTTGGAATTTTGATATCACCCCCGGGGGCTGTGCCATGGGGTTGGGTGGGGGGGCAAAAATATTTGTCACCAAATGTCATCATGTCCCATATCATTTTGAAGTACATGATTAGTAGACTACATTAATTTAATTATTTTGCTCTTGGATCAAAGTGCCTGGGGGTTAGATGGGCAAATGTGAATGCGTGGAGATTTGCAATGGCGTGCCATCGACTGCGCATTATTATTATTATTATTATTATTGTGTTTCATACACAGGAATGTGTGGGATTTCCAAATGTCATAGGTTTTGTTGATGGTACGCGTGTTAGAATAGCGAAGCCACCAAACCATGAATGGGAGATCATTAACAGAAAAGGCTTCCATTCAATTAATTTACAGCTGATATGTGATGCAGACCTGCAAATCATCAACTGCGTGATAAAATGGCCGGGCAGCACGCATAATACGCGAATGTTAACGGAGAGCAAAATTTTCGATCATTTTGACCAGACAGACAATGAATTTGTCGTGCTGGGTGACAGCGCATATCCCTAAAAACTGTGGTTGATGACACCATTCATGCGACCTGCAAATGATGCTCGAGAAGCCTACAACAACGCCCACAAGATTACACGCAGTGTAATAGAGAGGTGCAATGGAGTACTCAAAGCACGGTTCGCGTGTATTCTAGGGAAACTACACATGGCGCCAATGAAGGCTTGTTCGGTAATAGCTGCGGTCATAGCATTACATAATATATGCATCAACAACAGTCTGCCATTACCAGCGAATGCGCAATTGCCAGAGGTGCCCAACGATGAGGTAGACGCCATCGATATCGGTGTGCCACAGCGAGATTGTATCCGTGGGGTAGCATTAAGGTTGCAAATTGTGCAACATTATTTCACACGCTGACAAATTTTATGTGATATTATATATAGACCTATATTATTAATATTAATGATAGCACACCGACATAATTACCCTCGCCCCGAAGGGAAAGAGGGTATTGTAATCGTGTCTGTCTGTCTGTCTGCCCGCTGCATATCTTCGGACCATTGCCTGCTTTTCTCCTCCCTTTCAAGCTTTCTGATTTCAAGTTCGAGTTTTGTCTTTTGTGATCTCAAGCAACAAAACCCGATGCAATGCCTTACGCGAGAGGTCCTTCTCTTCTTTTTGCTCCGTAACATTCTTTCGTTTCCGAGTTGGCTGTTCACTGGAGGTAGAAGGAGATGGAGGCGGGGCATCTGCAGTTGGCGCTGTAAAAAGAAACATTTAAAATGAACAACATTGGGTTTGTTATAACATTTCCCACACATCTGCTCACCCCCATTTATAATTCTACTTGTTGAGAACTAACCTCCATATTAATGCGATCAAATCTGCTACTGCTACTGCTACTACTACTACTACTACTACTACTACTACTACTACTGCTGCTGCATTGATGGTGATGATGATTTTGTTATTGTTGCTGCTGGTACTCGTGATGATGGTGATGATGACAACGACGGCGTGGACCAAGACGACGAGGATAAGTATCTTGATCATGATGATAATATTGAGTAGGAGGCGGAGGAGAAAGTAGGAAAATGATGATGGGGTGTGTGACGGGAAGGCAGATAGGTTCTGTATGCATACCCTGTACATATTCCTCTGTGTCAGTCAGTGTATCAGCTGCAGAGGTGGGTGCACACACATCAGCTTGTACTACACCAGTTTCAACACCACCTCCTGGAATGCCAGCCACGGAAGGAGCATCGAGGCCGATGATATCTAATACAATGTCCGTGTTCTTTTGGCGGCTTCCCTCCACCTGTCTTAGGGTTCTTTCTCGCTGACAAGTCCTTTTTGGCCTGGGCCTTTAGGTCCTTCCACTTATGAGAAATCTCACTAACAGTGCGGTTTTTACGCCCAATTTTATTAACTTCCACAAAGATATGCTGCCAAGCATCTTGTTTCTTCTTATTTGTTACAGCAGATTTAAAGCTGGATAATAACAATTCTTTACTCTCCTTATATAATTCTATCATCCGCAGTATCTCTCCTTCAGAGTGTGTCGGCTTTTTACTCATTTTGACAACTAGGCTATGATATACCTTTCGATTAATATGACTTAATAGAGTGAATATTTTACAGGATAAGTAAAATGTCATCTTAACCCTGAACAGTCAGTCGGGCATATACCGCGCATGCGGTCGCTGTATATAGCTTATGCTTGACTGTTGGAGACATAATAGGGAAGTTATTTAAAAACGATTATCTTAAGAGCGCATGAACTCCATTCTTTTAGTTTCAAAATCGATCAGACATAAGAAACGAGTGGTATTAAATGACTACTCATCTTCTATGACCACTTTTTGAAGAGCCATGTGAGGGTTGTTATAAGACAGGTTTGAATGTATTTCATGAAATCTACATTGAGCCGACAGCGAAACATACTTGATTTCTCGCAGGAATCAGGTAATGCAGTATTTATGCGGGACCTTAAGGCAAAGTTCCAGCGTGGCGGGGTCGGAGTTACGCCGTTTAACTGAGACGGGCGTGTGTGGGTCGGTCGGATCTACGACGGACGTGGACTAACGTCTGACGTTATTTAATGCCTCAACGGTGCACTAGGCCTCTGGTCTGTGTGTTTATGACAATATACACCTTGTCGGTCTTTTGACGACAATATTCACCTGGTCAGCATGTTTAGAACAACAGACACCGGGTTAGTATGTTTACAACAGTGTATATTGTCCTAAACACACTGACCAGGTGAATATTCTCCTAACAAGACTGACCGGGTATATATTATCCAAACAAGACTGACCAGGTGAATATTGTCCTAACGAGACAAACCAGGTGAATATTGTCCTAAACACGCTGAGGCTGTGTTCACGGCGGTAGTTGGTGTTCAAATGTTTGTATTCAAAGGCAGTTTGTTTACTGTTGAGAAGTGATGACGCATTCATGCCAGTCTCATCCACAAGTACCAACTTATTTGGAAAATTAGCGTCATCAAGGTTTGCGGCGAGCTCTCAAACACATTCAGAGGCAACTCAGAATGTTGAACAATTTCTTTGGAGACCATTAGACATAATCATAGTAGTCGCAATCTGCAGAATTTTGTAATCATAACATGGAATGTATGTGGTCTGACCGCTGCATCTAAGCAACAAATAGACTGTAAACACTCACATAGGCATTGTGTGCATTCAAGAAACCAAAGTATCCACTCATTCAGAGCAGCAACTTCAGACGGGTCACAAGGCGATCATCAGGCATCAGAAACAGGCCACATATCATGGCCTGGGCTTTGTTATCAGACAGGCTCTTGGATCACATCCTATGTTTAGACTACGTCAGCAATTGTGTTGAATTCATTGACCTGGCCATGCCACTGCGAAATGGTACCACCACCAAGTGCCGCATTATTAATGTATATGACATAACTGACAAAATACGAAGGAAGATCCTTCCCTGATCGAGTCTTTCTATTCCAAACTGAGTTCTATCATCACTATTCCACTCAGATAAGAATTGTTTGTGTGATGACTTTAATTCCAGGTTAGGCAAACTCATCATATGCATGGGGTTATATGCTATGGGCAAACCTAACAGCAATGAAGATGCTCTGGCCTCAATCATTAGTGGTCACAACCTCATTGCCATAAACACTCATGCCGACATCGAATAACATGGACAATACACATCACATGCCATAGAGAACAAATAGGATCCAAAACCACAACAGCTGTCTTCAACCAAATTGATTTATGTGATGTTTACAATCAGTGCAAAGCCACTACTTCAGGACTCCCGTTCATATGGAGGCACTTACCTAACCTCTGACTACAAGCCAGTGGTCACACACACCCCTTTAAATGAAGCACATTTGCCTGCTGCACCATGCCAACCAACGTGGCAGTCAACTTTGGTCAATGACACCACCACCCAACTTTCATACAAGAGGACACTCAAGGAACAGATAGCAACCATTGACATAAACTCAAATCCAAATGAGGTTGTTCAGAGTACTCAAATGCATTGGAAGATCAGCGATCAATGTAATAGTTGTCAAGAATAACAACTGAGCTGGACACTACGCTTCAGACTCGGGCGTTGTCTGAACAACAGAAGGCACTACGGCTAGGCTTGCACGATTACGTGATTAAATCGAAAATTGTGATTATGTTTTAAATAGTGAAATTATATGATTAAAAATTAGATAATCGAATAATCGTGAATATTTTCTATTGCATTAAATATTTCAAAACATAACCTAATTACTTTTTAATGCGATCGGTCATGAAAAATTACATTTTGCTTAGTGAATATAAGAGAAGACTATTTTTGAAAATGTATTACTGGAATGCCTGGTTCGAGAATCGAGCCAAGCATTCCAGTGATACATTTTCAAAAATAGTCTCTTGCCCTGCAAATGTATTTTTTAAAACCATTGCAATTTTCATCATTGACATTCTTTTGTTGTTATGTCTTGGTAATTTGTATCCAAGCTGATTAATCAAGTAATTATGATTATTCTTTAATAATCGATCGCGATCACTCAACACAGTGATCACACAAGCCTAACTACGGCTCCACATCTGTCAAAGTGGTAATACCATAGACTGCACAAAACAACGCTGAGAACACAATGCCATACTTTCGACAAATCACTGAATGACTGAAAGAACTTTCTACTTCGAATAATACTTACCAGATGTACTATTATGATAATGTCTATTATCTAGTCTAGCTCTAAATAAGTAATTAAAACTCTGCACTCTATGGTACTAACCATACTGTGTCCGGGAATTACCATAAGCCTCCAGGTACCGAGTCAATTCCCAACTACAGTCAGATTTGTCTATTTTGCTTGACTATACAGTCACGTTTTTTCAATGGTCTAATTAGCTTGAATTTTTGTGGTTTGAGTACCTTGCTCAAGATTTGATAGCTGGCTTAATGGAAGGAAAAGGGAAATCGTCGCAGGGGCAGGTTGTATCAATCTAGAATTTATACATTCGTGCTGTAATTACTGTTTGAATTTTCCTTAAATTGGCACATTGTTAATGGTAGCTGTTACCTGTTAACTTTTTAATCTTATTCGAGTACTCAGTTAATTTCTCTTGTGACTCGGTTCCTTCCAAGATGGATGCGCCCGTAGCCAATATGGCAGCGCCCATGATTAACGTTTTGTTTTGGCTTGGCGTGTCTATGCTCTCAGTTTTAAGCCGATCATTAGCTCTCGCTTCATTGTCGAGGGTGTTTGTAACGATCAGTCTTAATTTCTTGGTTATTTTAATGTCAGTTAATTTCCAAGTTGTGTTTATAAATTTTTTCACTCTAAAGATTTTCAAATGTTTCCTGCCTAAAACTTGATTAACATTAATCTAAGAGAAAGTTAATGTTTTAAAGTAATTTAATGATTGCAATCAAGTCATTGTGCGTGTTGCTCATCTCCATCTTACCATGTGCAGCAGAAAGTGAAGGGTCAGGGCAAAGCCCCGCCAGATACCCTCTGTTCTCGCTCTAATCGCTTCATGAAGAGGAAGTTTGCAGGGCATCACTGTGTCCCCTGTGCTAAGTGTAAGATCAGAAGTCCTTGCGATGTATGTCTAAAGTGGTCGTCGGACTTAGTGGCTGAGTTTGATCATGATCGACGTGGGCGAGCTGAGAGGATCGCGAAGGACAAGGCGGCCAAGGTGGATCAGGCGCCCGTTAAAGGAATGGAGGAGCACCTGAATGAGCGGATGGACTTGGCCTTGGGTGTTTGGGCGGCCCAATTTAAGGCGATCTTCGAGTCGCTCCAGTCCACAGTCCTGTCGATGCAGTCTTGGTGGTCTGGCCAGTTCTGCGGAGACATGCATTTGACCTTTGTCTCGCGCCGGCTCAAGAGCCGACGGCGGAGGAAGAGGATATTCTTCTGATGGAAGACTCTGACATGCCAGAGCTTTCTCAGATGACGGATTCCAGACTTTCCTGCAGGTCACCCCCGGGTTTTGTTCGGATCTGTCAGCTGGGTGGAGATATTGACGTTCCATCGGGCATTTTCCACCCTGATTTCGCTCTATCCGGAGTGCCGTCAGAGCCGTCTTATGGGTCGCGGATGCGGGTATGCCGGCTCCTCTTGGAGTCACATGCCCTGCCATTTTAGCGGACGTAGTCCCGGCTCCTGTGCTGAAGCCGATGGATTGCAGTGATTCCGTGTCTGGCGATTCGCTAGGCACTGGAGCCGCGAGTAGTTGAGCCACGGACCCACTTCGAATTGGAAGTTTGGTCCGTAGATCGTCGGTGACTCATCCAAGGGTGAGGAGGATGAAAACAGTAGTCCTATAATGGACAAATCATTATTCTGCACCGAGGCTGAATGGGTGCAGGTTCTTGGCTGGATGTCTGACCGTCTTGGGTTCGCGTCTGACCAAGGATCTCAGCGCAATCCGGCGAATGAACAGATGTCAGAGCATGCGACTAGCGCTCTGTCGAGTGGATCTTCAGGCATTCCTACCCTCCCATTGGATACTCGGTCTTCTGACATGTTGGAAGTCGCGGCGTACCGTTTGGTTCAGCTGGAGTACACACTACCAAAGGCCCCTAAAGGGATAAGGAGTAGGGTCCGTTTTCTGGAGCAGGCCTACCATCAGTATGCCCATGTTCCTCGGCTTTCGCAAACTAACAAGGATGCGTTCAATGAGCTAACGCTTATTGAAGATACGTCGAGAGGCCAGACTCATCTGTCAATCGTTAGTTCCGTTAACGTCGACTCCCATATGGAGTAAGGGAATCCAATCGTCTAGATGTCATTTGCTCAGAAATCAAAGATCTTCAGCGAAAGAATGCAATTCAATTAGTCCGCAATCAGTCCTCCCTGGGCTTCTATTTCTCGTTCCGAAATGCACCGGAGGTTGGCGACTGCTGTGGCACCAAGAGAGGAATGTTATTCTTCAGGCAGCACACATTCCAGGAAGATTGAACATGCTAGCGGATGCTCTCAGTCGAAGGACGGTTTGTCATCCGATGGAATGGCAGCTCAACAAGTCAGTAGCTGAGGTTCTATTCAAACATTGCGGCAAGCCAAATGTGGATCTATTTGCGATGAAAGGAAATGCAAAGATGGTCACATACATGTCACCGATCCCGGACCCACTAGCTCTAGCAGTAGACACACTGGCGATAAGTTGGAAGGGAATGTACGCGTATGCGTATCCTCCATCAGTTCTCATCCCAAAAGTTCTGGCAAAGATAAGAGAGGGCATATGCCAAGTACTACTGATCACCCCTCATTGGCACACAAAGGACGATCATGGTTTACGGATCTGCTGGACTTTCCAATTTCTCTTCCAGACTGAAGGGATCCGATTTTTCAGAACAAGGGTCTGTATCACCACGACAGATCAGAGATGTTCCAATTGACTGCATGGATGTTATCAAGCAGCGAGCAAATGAGTGTGGCTTTTCTGAGCAAGCAGCGAAATTTGTCACTTCAGCCAAGAGAGTCAACTACCAGAACATATAATTATAGAATCAACAAATTTGCAGAATGGTGCAAGAGAAGAGATATTAATCCCTTTTCTGCATCCGTTCAACACGTAGCAGATTTTATCTGTCATTTATACGAGGTTGACAAACTTGTACCTTCAACCCTAGCAGCATATAGGTCTGCATTAGCTGCGGTCGTTCCCAGTCTGGCCTTCGTAGGAGTGGAGAATGACACCTTGAATGAAGTTATTAAAGGAATGAGCAACCTGCGACCTAGACAGCCAATTCCTATCCCAGCATGGAATCTATATCTTGTTCTACAGGTTTTAGGGCATGCTCCATTTGAACCAATTAGATCCATAGATATTAAACTGTTGACTATTAAGTCAGTTTTCTTAGTTGCAGCAGCGTCGGCGAGGAGAAGCGAAATTCATGCGCTTTCTGCCGAACAAGACCGTTTTGTTGTTACGGGTGAAAGTTTAAGACGATTACCACGTCTTTGTTTCCTGGCAAAGAAGCAGTCACTTAAATATCCAGGACAGCTGATCAATTTGCCAAGTTTAATTAGACATGACTGAAGTCCTTCTGCTTGGTGTCCTGTCAGATGTCTGAAGATGTATAAGAAATGTACTGAGGAGTGGAGAGATGACTCAAAATCTCTATGGTTATGTCTCAAAGCTCCACATCTTCGCGCCTCAAAAGACACTGTTTCTCATTGGATAGCCGATGCTATTCAGATGTCGCATAAAATCGCAACAGGAAAGCAGATTGATCATGCGAACGACAATCAAGTCCGAGCACTAGCAGCAGCATCAACCCTTTATAAGGGTGTCTCTTTAGAGGTGATGTCTGTAGCACAATGGCATGGCGAGTTGTTATTTACTGCTTTTTACCTTCGCGATATCTCCAGCGCACTTAATCCGGTAGCCGTCGCCAATTTATCGAATCTCAGTTAAAGCTGCGTCCGACAACTCTTAACACATACATTGTAGGGTCTTCCACAGGCACTGACACTGGTGATGCATATGGACTGTGAATGACCAGGGATTGGGCGAAGCTCCTGCGATGATCAAGAAAGACCGAGCACTCAGAATGGTGAGTGTTGTCTTAGTTTAAATGACTAATATTATTTTACTTACAGGTGAATTCCCAGACTGATTAAGTGAAGTCTGGTTTAAGAGTATCTTATTCATTGCAATAGACAATACTCATTCAAATTTGAAAATCTAATCAAAATACTGATAGTTTTTTTCAAAGACCATGGAAGTTTAGCCCTCTATGAGTCAGATGGCAGCACCCAAGCATATGCTGGGGTTCCCAGTCTCTTCACAACCTTCTCTCTCAGATGGTAGATGAGAGCTGTTTCGAGCCTCACCTCCCACCGGAGTTTCTTGGCTGTCGAAATCCGGAGTTTATCCTAATAGTACATCTGGTAAGTATTATTAGAAGTAGCATAAAAAAAGCATCCACTTTTGTTTCTATGTGAATTGATAATACTTATCAGATGTACTATGACCAGCCTCAGCTGCCCCGCTGAGGTGAGGCTGAGCTGCTTTCGCTGTGTGTCAAGACAAATATAAGACGAATCTGACACTAGTTGGGAATTGACTTGGTACCTGGAAGCTTATGGTAATTTTCGGACACAGTATGGGGAATGGAGTATGGAGGTTTAGTTGTTTATTTTGAGCTAGACTAGGTAATAGACATTATCATAATAGTACATCTGGTAAGTATTATCAATTCTCGTAGAAACATAAGCAGATGCTTTTTTGATGCAGCCTCTTTGGCAGCTGACATCATAGCCACAGATGATTGTCGTAAAATGATTCGGGTGGCACAGGCTTTGAGAGTTGCTGGTACACCACCATTGTTTTCCGTGCATAACGCTGAAGGCAACTTCACAGGGAAAAGCAGGTGCGCTCAGAGAATGGTTTAAGAATCAGTTCATAGGGTCAGACAATGAGCCATTACTAATACACCCATTTGTAGGTGATGCTAGGTCACTACAAACACCAATTGAGACAGGGTATATACAAGTTTGTTAAAATGAAATAAAATTCACACACTTCAAGGACCATGTCTATCAATTTCAAGGACTATTTTCGCCTCCGAGACCACAAAATGTCAGGTGAACACACAATTTGGAGTTCACAGTACAGCTCACAAATAACTTAACATGTGTCCAAAGCTTATTTCTGAGCTGTACTGTTTATTTGTTCTCGCTGAGCAAGTCTGTTTTATGTTCTGTTGGCATATGGCTACTATATAAGAATACAGCTGGGTGAGTGGTTCTCAGGCGAATGATATCTGCCCATGGCAGCTCCATGTAAGTCTACAATTTAACAACTACAAACATTATCTTTATTTCAGCGCCTTGTCATCATTTCACGCTGGTCACCATAAGAGGATGTATCGTTTTGTCGAGTTCAAGCACTTCAAGGGATTGTATGGGTTTTGAAGCACGTTTCAAGGTGTCCACAATTTTCAAGCACTTCAAGGCAATGGGTGGAATTCAAGCACTTGCCATTTTTGTGCCAACCCCCGAGACAACTGAACTTGAGCAACGGCATAAGCAATGAACTCTATACAGTGTGTTACCATCTCCAATAATAAACTGCCTTCTTGCAATACCTCCCTATCGGCACTGTTGGACAACGGACCCTTATTGTGCTGTCCAAACACAAGAAGACTCCTGGACCACCAGCAAACCTGCTGCCTATAGTGCTCCTCAATAGCATCCAGCAGATCTTGTCCAATGTGACACTGTGCCGCATCCGAGAAAGTATTGAGCTTTATTGGAGCCTAAATGAGGATGCAGCTGCGCAGATATTGTATGGGTGCAGCGAATTCTACGTCAGTAGTCATGCCCAAGCACTGGGACTTTCATTAGATGGACATTGACATGGCATGGGGCTTTGACACCATTAAAGGATAAAAAATACTGGAGGTACTACATCAAGCTGCCTATAATGACGATGAGCTGCAACTAGTCTGACTGCTATTGGTGTTCCATAGGGCGATGACCTCTTCACTACTCTTTACATGCTACCTTCCCGCAGCCCTCTCATCTGTGCGAGAATACTCCGCGAGACCAAAATTACCTGTACCTACACTGGGTTTCCCATTAGAGATGGAGTATGCAGACTACATAGATGAGGAAAAGATGCCACTCGATAGCCTACCTATAGCTGTCAAAGAACAAGAATATGAATCTCTGCATGAATGAAACCGAGTTTACCCATGTACACTTATCAGTGACAAATGAAGTCATTGACAAAGGCATCCTGCTGCATGGTGGGGAGGAATAACACAATCCTTGGTTCACCAATGTGCAGCTACTCTGACATCACTGCAGTGCATCACAGGAAACATTGCCTTCATTTGGAAACTGGATTCCTCTGGCAAAAAACTATGTCTGTATGACGTGACAGTGTATCACCGATCCTGGCAAAAAAATGTTTGTATGACGTGACAGTGTATCACTGCAATTTTCGTCATTGACATTCTTTTGTTGTCTTGGTAATTTGTATCCACGCTGATTAATCGAGTAATCATGAATACTTTTTTAATAATCGATCGCATCACTCAACACATTGCACAAGCCTAAGCCGGATTGGATAGACTGATGACCAAGAGGAACCGGAGGGAGATAAGGACTCGCTGAGGACAAGAATCAATGGTCAAAGAAGGACTGATTGCAGCTGCAGAATGTCTTCAAACTACTGCACCCGCAGAACTCCGTATATCAACAATTTGTTTATATTTCGATTCGTACATCACTGAGTGAATACTGCATAGATGTTTGACATTAACCCTTTAATGGTCAAAATTTCTCTAGATTAGAATTCATGCTCTGTGAATGTCAATTTGCAAGCCACTATAAGATAATTTTTGAAAATTTAACACTGGAATGACTGGTAAAAAATATTTGAAAATTTCAGTGACGATCGTCTTTTTGTGAGCCGCCATTTTACATTGCTATTTCTAACGACTCAATCGAATTGCTCAAAACATCTTCAGAATGTGTTACTACATTGAAAGTTCTGCTGACAATTTGGTTGAAAGTTGTTGCAGGAATGATTTTCAGTCAAATTTTCAAAACATTATATAGTAAGTAGCACTACATTTTCTGCTGATTATTTCGCAAATGCCAGCAACAATTATCATTCAAATTGTTATAAAAATATCTACGTATCGGCTATCACAATTTACATCTACCATAGGTATTACACAATCAGAATCGAACTACTATACGCTTACTAAAGTAAAATGGCGTCTGAGAAGACAATCGTCACTAAAATTTTCAAATAATTTCCTAATCTTATTGCTTCAGAATAACTTAATGAGATAGCTATGTAAAGATCAATTGACCGTTCTGGTTTTAGCTATGCCCTGCCCATCTCTAGCTAAGCTCCAACCACATCTCGCTCGTGTTGGGATAAATCGATCTCTGAACACCCTGACCATCAATTTCCAATAAACTACACAGGTAAGCTGTTAAATATTTTGAAACTAATTTGACTGGGTGCTGTTGCTGCCTAAGGCAGCAACAGCGCCCAGTAAAATTCGTTTCAAAATATTCAACAGTATAATAAGGAAAAATTAGTTACCTCTCCGGGATGTAGAAATAGTTTGAGTGTAGCTTTCGTGACCATCTCGGCCACTTCTTCAGCACTAACTGACGGTCGCTGACAACGTCACTGGTCAATTCTTGTGGAGTCACGTGACAGCATGGACTGGTAGACTGCTGGTATATGGTAGCCCTCATCGCGCTTCACGGTTGGTGTATGCTTGTAGATTTCCATGGTCACGAAAGCAACACTCAAACAATTTCTACATCCCGGAGAGGTAACTAATTTTTCCGTATTATGAATCATCCTGGAATCGCGACCAACTTTTTCGGAAATATTCAAACATATGTTTATTAAATAGCAAAGAATTACAAAGACATACAATGTGTCGGACTACGAGATTTCATGACGGTCTATATGGAACCGTTTGTGATGTAATGATTGTGACGCCATCATGCACACGCTAAGCAGATTATGATGTCATATGAGGTCAGATGATGGATGGATACTCTGGAAAGGAGACTTGAAAAGGATGTCCACATTGTCTGCAGTGTCTCAGAATCAAGACGACATCAGTCAGTGTGACAAGTTACGTGGACTAGTGATCAATGATCAACTATAAGTTTGACATCAGAAACAAGAGCAATGCAGCCAGATGTGTATGAACGAAACACATCATGAATGTCCATCACACACCCTGGCTAAGTATTGGCAGGGGTCGGGTTGTAAACATGATACCACGATTAGGAAATATAGCTTAAATATTTAATTTTTTTTCTGAGACTCCATTGAAAACACAACAGAGTATTTTACACTGTACACTGACCACGGCAATGAGTACTGATAATAATTTCATCATCAACATCTTTAATATTATTAATATAATATTTAATACAGCAATTCAACATCTGATAAACTATAGATCTGTGCATACACAGATTACTACATGGTCATAACCATCAGACTGCTGTGAGACACCGGACAATAATTTCAATGGGAACTAACTCTGGACCTGCTGAGTACTTTGAAAACAATTTGATTGAAAGTTGTTGGTGTCTTAGCCACCAACTTTCAGGCAAATTGTTTTCAAAATATGCAGCATCTCCAGAGTTAAAACCAATGGAAAATGTAGTCTGCAGAAATTCCGCAGGCAGACGGTTAAACCATGTATTCTACCATACAATGCAACAAGCTCCTGCTATATTTCACATGTACGCATCTCTCTAGCAAGTTTCTGAATCTGCCACTGAGCAGTCTAATTATATCTAAGCTAAGACTACAATGACTGTCACAACGGTTCCCTTACATTAATGTGCTTAATCAGCTGAAGAACCTTTTTAATGGCTTCCATCAAGACAAAGCACATCAGTAAACTGATGGATGCTCCCCGAACGCATACTGTGTAGGGAAAGGCTTGAAACTACGGCCTGGAAAACTTGTAGACTGTAATATTCAGTGAACCATCAAAAGTATGTCAAAAGCAGGTCACGCTGACCTCTTTTTCATACCCTGCGCATATTCTCTGTGAGATGAATCCACAAACCAAGTTTCATGATCATACATTCATATAACAGGTATTATGGCCAGGACAAACTTACATCGTAATGTTCAGTGAACCGTGAAAACTAGGTTCGGCTGAACTACAGATTTTGCTTGGCACCATATGTTAACAGTATGCAATAAATCATGAAATTATGGCTCGGACAAGCATGCAGAGGGCAAATGGACAGACATCGCTGACCTACTTATTCAAATACATCTCCAGCGTATAACGCATCCATACACAAAGGTTTTGTTTCCGTATACCAAAAACTCTACAGCCTGGACAAAAGGTTTGTGTATTGTTCCATGAAGCATGACAAGTAGGTAAAAAGTAGGTCACGCTGACCTAGTTTTATAGGCTGCAAATCTGAACAATCAGACAGTACCACTGCTGAATATTTGTTAGTAATTTTGACAGGAACCGCAGTTAAATTAATTTCAAAATAATCACACAATATCTCTTAAGATTGTAAATGATCTCTGTCTTTGGGGTTCCAATGAGTAATTTAAACATAATTGTTGTTCATTCGACAGCATCATCTTTCAGAGCCTACCTGTGAAAACATTCTGTGCAAATAACACATGAACGACTGTATTAATAAAAGAATCCATTCCTAGCTATGCCCCGCCCATTCATAGCTAAGCTACGACCACCTTTTTATCGAGCCAGTGATCCATGTGATAAAATTTCAAAAATAATCTCTCGGCCTCCAAATGTACATTCCTCAAGATCACTGTAGCCAGGTTTTGGCCCGCATCGCCATGACGAGGTTAAACTGTAAATTCATTATACATCGAATTCTTACAATTTTATTACACGTAGATTTTCATAATAGCGCTTATGATTATGACATCAGCAAACATGTGACGTATTTGATTATGATTTCTCATTGAGTAACAGATTGGACCTCTCCATTATAGATTGTACATTAATATGGATAAATCTGATGTGGAACGAGGCAGAATTTCTCATGAATATACACAGTATATATACCGAGGACTTTCCCTCATGCTCTGATAGACATGATAATGCTAAGCACACACACACACAATATCCAAGAGGTAATATTACAGATTATTATTATTATAATAAAAACCCTTCATACATGTAAACAATTTCAATACATAATATTATATAAAGTAGGACATCTTTATCAGCACCCAGGATAGCTTAACTCTTTGACACTCATATCAGCCAAAAACAGCTTCTGTAGTTGTCTCTTTAAATGTCTAAATTTGGTCAAGAAAATTAAAGTATTTGTTTACTGAATGTCCCTATGCAGACCAAGACGAGACTATTTTTGGAAATTTACCACTAGAATGACTGGCTCGATAACTGAGCCAGTCATTCCAGTGGTAAATTTTCAAAAAACATACTCTTCTCTTGGTCTGCAAATGGACATTTTCTATGAGAAGATTGAAACTTTCTTTAACAAATTTGAGAATTAAAGGGTTGCAGTCTGTTTTTGGTTTTAGCTGCGAGTAGCATCGCAATAAAGTGTCATGTCCATCAGTTAGTAAGTTAGTTCATCAGTCAATCACAAAAGCTTATTCTGGGTTGTTCCTTCATTAATGTAATCAACCTTGGTGTATTCATGGCATTGTATGGGTAAGATATGTATCATAGGCAAAGTAGGTCAGTATGACCTAAAATTCTCATTCACCCGCAGCCACTGAGATTCTATTGACCGTTATATATATTGCTTACTGCTCATGAGGCTATTATTACTCCCAATGGATGCTACTGCCTCGAGTTATTAATCAGCACTGAGCACTTGTGTGCCAACATTGAGACAAAAAATAAATCTTAATTTTGAATTTGATAATGCATTTCTATATCACTTCATAAAGCCATAATATTGACCAAGATGCCAGGTTTTCGATTACTAGACCACAGTAATTTCATATGCTTAACATCAAGAACTTAATTTTCATATCATGACTGCTGTTCACTTTGGTAATGTTGCTGAAAGCTGTTGCAGCTGTCTACGATAACGCCTTTCATGAACTCGCCAAATCTACATCAGATTTAATTCTGCTGATTTTGCAATAATTAGCCATTTGATGTCATCTAAGCTGGTTGATGAGTTGCAAAGCCACTTGTGATAGCCAACCAAAAATGACCTCTCAAAACTTTTTGGAATTTACGACAAAGCCATCATTCGAGTGATACATTGTCACGAATAGGCTTCTCTTCATCTCTGCCTGCCCGCTGAGTTTTTTCAGACGATATACTCTAAGGGTTCTATCTCTGAGCCTGCTAAATAGTTTTAAAACAATTTGACAGAAAGTTGTTGCTGGCTAAGCCACTTTCAGTCAAATTCTTTTCCAAATATCGAGTTTTTGCTCATTGAACTTATTGTCTGGTTGGTTGCCACAGTGACAGCAACCCTTTAACGGCTAAATTTGGTCAAGAATATTTAAATATTGAATGCCCTAGAGTAGACAACTTTTGAAAATTTAACACTAGAGTGACTGGCTCAGTTGTCTAAGTGCAGTTCCTAAATAAGCTAAATTATCTTGACCAATCTTGACCATTAAAATGGTAATAATTTTATGTGTAAAGCCCAGAGCCAGTATTCACGGAGCTTACACCCTAGAAGCATAACTAGGGCTTATGCCTCCGTAGTGTCGTAAATACGGCATTCTGCTTTGTCCGTTATCTACTTTATGACAGGGCATAAGCTCCACCCTCTTCGTGAATACCGGTCCAGGTGTAATCACTGTGTGACATACAGATGTTATTAAATTTCGAGATACTTATGAACGCCATTACACTTTACATTTCATTGTCCAGCAGATATTATTTTTGTACTCGGAGGTACCATAAAAATAGCAAACAAAATAAGCACAGAAGTCAATAATTTCTGAAAACAAAAAGCAAGCGAAGAATACAGATAAACGGACTTATACTTGTTGCAAGTCGCAATTAAAATATATGATGTCGAGTCAATAACATGCGTTTGGTTTTTTTGCAGCCAATTAATTATTATTAACAAAAACTAATATATTTAAAATGATAAAGATAAGTCTTCAAATGTGAAAAAGCAGTCGCTCATTCTAGAAGTTATCAACCCTTTCACCGACAAATCCCTGAAATGGAAATTCTTTACTATATAAAACTTATTCTGTTGAAGATTTTCAAATTACTTTGACTGGAAGCCGTCAAATTAATTTCGAAATATTCAACAGTTTTCCTGTATCATTGCCTTGAAAATGAGATTTGAGGAATTCATCGGAGGAAGGGCTAACAACCTCTATCCTCAATTTCAAGAATACCATTTCCATGAGACCAAAATCAAACATGTGCTGAATATAATAGTTTGACAGGCAGATGCTAAGTCGAGTTCAACTGTTCAAGAATGGAGATATCTGATATGTCACTCAAATATCTGATGTTATCAATTATGTTACTAGTTAGCGTGTCCGCCCATTGTTCGCGAGTTGGCCCAGGGAAATGGGTGGCCCTTAACATGCTAGATTAATGCCTATTGGCTCCATGGTGTGGAGCTGGTGTATCCAGTGACATTCTTTTTGTCGCCTCCATTTTGTGGAAGTTTCATCTTCAGGGTCTGATGACAAGACCTGCATAATTCTGAAGTTCATGTCATTCCTAGAATGCCTAGGTCTGTTGAAATGTCTGGATACTGGGGTATCGTATCTCTCGTTTTTGTAGAGATTCGTGATAGAACGTAAGTGTTCTTGGATGCGGACTTTGAAAGAGCGTAGTCTCTCTCCCACGTAGTGTTTGGTGCATCTGTCACAGGTTAGAAGGTATACTATGTTTCTAGTTTGACAGTTGCCTATTATCTTGGACCTGTAGGATAGCTTTGTGTGGGAGCTTGAGAAAAATCTGTTCTTCCGCATTTTGAGGCATATGTTACTAGTTAGTCGAGATCACAATCATCATGTTGTAAGCGTCAACATACAAATTGTTGAATATAAGCAGCGACACTCCCAGTTCAAGTTAGTTTCAAAACATTAACAAAACGGCTTCTGCAATGGTCTCGAGAAATGTCCATTTGCAGATCAAGACTGTTTGAAAATATCCTACAGGAAAGACAGGCTCCATAAACGGAGCCAGTAATTCCAGTGATAAGTTTTCAAAAATAAGCTCTTAATCTGCAAATGGACAATTTGTATGAGAAAATTAATATATTCCTGAACAAATTTGAGGTTTAAAGGTAGGCTGTAAGCTGCTGATGCGTAAATTCATGTATATAGGATGTGTCAGTATCGGCCGTGTAGAACAAACTAATGCATAATTATAAACAAAGTAATGCAGGCTCAGCATGCAAGCAAAAGCAAATACATGTACCCTTACCACTCTGATGTTAATATTCTAGCTTATACTATGACAATAGCACAAACAAAAATTGGTCTACATTTTTCAACAATTTTGGTGGATGATGTTGCTGCTGTGACAGCAACATCTTCCACCAAATTTGTTAAAAAAATGAACACCATTTCATGTTAATTTAATTTTTATTTTTTTATTTTGACATCAGAGTGGTAAGGGTTAAGAAAACATCTGACAAAATGCCTCCCATTGGCTGAACAAACAGCTCCTGCTGTATGAATACACACGCTTTGCCCATGGTGGGATCAATCAATCCCTGCACTCTCTGAACATCAATTTCCAGAAAATTCTACAGGTAAACTGTTGAATATTTTGAAACTAATTTAACCGAGTGTCATAATCAGATATTTGTCTATTCATCCACAGGCAGCAACAGAGCCCCGTCAATTTAGTTTCAAAATATTCAACAGAATGGTTATTAAATAGTAGACATACAATGTGACGTAGTTGAGTATGACATGATGATTGACTGAGAAACTGGATTCATCAATTGGACTTGCAACTGGTAGGATCAGTGTTTGCTAGATTGTATGATTTTTTTTGCATTGTTAGATTTTTTAATTATTAGATAATACATGTAGCTGTCCAATTAGAAACTTTGTCACTCATATTACAGAAAATATCAATGATAATGAAATTCCAGCATCATTTCAAATCACTAACAAGAGGCATGCATCGCTCCCACTAGTTCATTGGCATTTCAAATAGAAAATACATACATATAGTAAATTAGCACATTCAATTATTATATAAGATAACAATGTTTGCATGTCTGTCTGCCTGCATGCGATTGTAAACCAATAGCGGGTTAGTCGCTGTTTTTGAGACATTGACACTATAATCCAAGATGGCTGACCCTCAAAACTTGGAAGCGTACCGCCACAGGAGCCGCCACTCAAGTTTCACTGAAATCAGGCCACTGATTAACCCTTTAACCCGCGAATTTGTTCCAATTTTCTTATAGAAAATGTCCATTGGCAAATCAGATTATTTTTGAAAATTTTCCACTGGAATGGCTGGCTCGGTTATTGAGCCAGCAATTCCAGTGGTAAATTTAAAAAAACCTCTTCTCATGGTCTGCAAATGGACATTTCTCAAGACCACTGCAGAAGCCATTTTTGGCCCATATGAGTGTTAAGGCAAGCAGTAGTTGATGTTTTAACAATAAATTTATGAAGTCTTTCCAGCAAGATTTGATTAAAATTTGCCACGGGTTTTATAAGACACATTTTAAACCAAGTTGTCGGATGACGGACAGACGGTTTTCATGTTAACACGTGAGCTAATAGTAATTCATACGCAGACAGATCAGACATGTTACGCCTACCCATTCACCTGCATTATCTTCACTCTTATTCTATATGATCAGTGCTGCCATTGATCAGCGTGATAGGGAATAACAATGAGTAACTTGAGATGTAGTAGTATTGTTAGTAAAGCACAAGCTCACATTAGTACCGTGATATTACGCAAAGCTGAATATCGACATTTAACACACATTACTGACGGAATTTGGTTCTTTATTAACCCTTTAAGCATTTAATTTTTTCAAGAAACTTAATTTTCTCAAAGAAAATGGCAATTTACAGACGAAGAAGACTATTTTTGCAAATTTACCACTGGAATGACTGTCTCGGTTATCGAGCCAGTCATTACAGTGGTAGATTTTCAAAAATAGTCTTCTCTTGGTCTGCAAATGGACATTTCTAAAGACGACTGCAGAAGCCATTTTTGGTTGATATGTCTGTTAAAGGGTTAAATCAAAATTTGCAGCACAATTCTGAAAATTTATCACTGGAATGGCTGGCTCTATTACCGAGCCAGTCCTTCCAGTGTTAAATTTGAAAAATAGTCTTCTCTTGGCCTGTAACTAGACATTTCTCAAGACCACTGCAGAGGCTGGTCTTGACCAGCTTTGTCAGGGTTAACCCTTTAACACTCATATTGGGAAAAAATGCCTTCTGCAGTGCTCTTGAGAAATGTCCATTTGCAGACCAAGAGAAGACTATCTATGAAAGATTTAACACTAAAATAACGGGCTCAATAACCGACTGACCGAGCCAGTAATTCCAGTGGTAAATTTTCAGAAATAGTCTTCTCTTGGTCTGCAAATGGAGATTTCCTATGAGAAATTTCAAATTTTCTTGAAAAGGCATAAAGGGGTAATGCATCAATATTTATCCACATGTCATCCGTTATCATACATGAACAAAACATTCATTAACACTTATCCTTTGTATCTGACTGTTATATACACAAGTGCTACACTCAAAGCCATTCAATTATGTGCAATAAATTAATACATCTTTTTAAAAATAATTTTAGCACTTTTTTGTGAAGTAGTCAGTGACTTGGAATGGCTGGAATGTATTAAGATTCGAGCCACACAGCCGACGAGCCACACAGCCGACGAGCCACACAGCCGACGAGCCACACAGCCGAATCCCTCCAAACAAGCACTTACATGTACTGAGACGAGTGTGCGAGATGCTACACCTTACTGTGTCACAGTCATAATGACTACATTTTCACATAAAATACGCGAATGCAGGTGTGCGGATGCATGAATGCATTTAGAAACGTGCATGTGTGTGCATGTAATGCGTACATGTGTGTACATTTGCTGTAATAGCATACACTTCCAGGAAACATTCGCATGAATGTCAGAGGAAAACAATCCATGATACACATACCAGAAGCCAATCACCTGTATCATAGCAATGCAGCAGCGGCAATGGAAGAATCCAGTTTTAGCTATGCCCCGCCTACCTCTAGCTACCCTCCACCACCACTTTGCCAGTGTTGGGGTCAATTGATCCTTGCAGATTGATCCCTGCACTCTGAATCTCAATTTCCAGAAAACTATACATGAAAGCTGTTGAATATTTTGAAACTAATTTGACTGGGCGCTGTTTCCAACAGCCCCAGTCAAATTAGTTTCAAAATATTCAACAGAATGATCACTAAATAGTATATACATGCATTTCATACAACTTGACAGACTATTAAGCATTTAACACGGACTTAATCACATCATTCGTGATGTAACTGATTATGACATCAGCCTACATGTGACAGTTGATCATGATGTCATATGATTGACTGCGAAACCAGATTCCTCAATGCTTTCATGTTCAACTCTACAGTCTTTCATAGACTAAGTAAACAAAGCAAGCCTGTATAGATATCTCTCGAGTCATGTATATCTCTCGTGAGCTCAGTTTTCAAGTCCATGTCCATTGTGTGTAATGTTGAGTGAATCTGGCAGCTTTATCTCTCTGCGTACATAGAACAGGATGTAAGCCTTACAGCGAGTCACTGTCTCCTCTTCACACGCCATCACAGAGCTGTCATTGAAGTGGTACCAGCGACCTGCGGGGACACAAGGAGCAAACACGTAATCATTACATTAAATGCAATGTTTGAACTAAATGCAAATTATAAAATGTAATAATAGTTAATCTCGGCTAAAAATGTTCAAACATGTAACTTTTTCATACACGCACGCATACACACATACATGTATGCACACACATGCACATGCTCATGCACACCAACCATGCATTCACCAATTTTGATACTAGAGCTGTTCAGTATTGATATTTTATGTTCGGTAACGATATCGGTGTTTTTGGTCCCAATTACCTCGGTAACGGTTGATGCTTCTGAAAACTCTTTTTTGTGGTTATGTTGAAAGTACAATTTTCAAATTTGTTGTATTATATTCCTTTTGCAAAGTGTTCAAGAGCATGTTTTACTATCGATTCATTTGCAATGACCTAATGTCCATGCACAAGACATTTTGCGACTTCTGTAATAACTGTCAGACGGTACAACATTATGATGACTAGCCCTCTTGTGATGTGAAATAATGAGGATTGCCTGTGCAAACTTGATGGAATTATCTCTTTTGCGCAATTTAAGGCAATTTATTTAGTATTGAAATTTCGGTAATTTGAGATTTGCTCGGTATGGTATTTAGATATTGTTGCGATACTGATATCATGCGGTAATTTCGATATACCTAATAGCTCTAGTTGATACAAAGCAAATATATGTTATATGTTCATGCACATACCCCTTCCTTCACAAACACTCATACATGCTCACAAATGTATGCACTCTCTCAATCGCCCCAGGGGATGGGGGAGTGGAGTAGCAGAGCGTAGGGTTGTTGTTGAAAGCACAGGGGATTCATGATGATTCACCATCAACCATGTCAACTGAGTTCTAGTGAACATTCTAAACAGGCAGTTGCTTCTAATTCTGACTGGTAAAACGTGATAAGACGCATCGCTGAAGTATACCTGATGCTCGTCTTCGGTTGGAGGATGAAAGTCCGCCAAACGAAGACAAGCGCCAGGTATAAATCAGCAACGTGGCTTATCACATTTTACCAGTTTAAATTAATCAGCAAAATATGGTAGGAGCCAATACAGACAATCTCCAACGAGATATTCCTGCGCTCCATTTCAAAGCTAATTCTTCTCACAAAAGTAGCATGAGAAGGGGGTGGTGATAGGTACCTCCCCTCCTCCTTATGCAGGGGAAACAAGACTCTTCAAACTGAGGATTCAAGAGCAATACAGCACCACCTAACCTTAGGATGGAGCATGCTTCTTACAGCATTATCCAGGTTCTAAGAGAGGACCCATGTGCAAACATAAACACTCCAATCAGGAGATGAAAAAGGAAGCATACAGGATATATAATACCCACAGCATGGAGTTTCTAGGCACCAGCCATATGATTAAAGAGCCCTTAGCCAGTAGGATTGCGGGCTGACATCCGCATACAGAGGCAACTCTGATTATGTCTACCCTTCTTCAAACAAGAAACTGTGCTCAACATCCTCGGATGACGCAATCTTCCCAGGAGCTTACCATATCTAGATGGAATGTACGTGGTCTAAGTGCAACATCAGAGGCAAACCTTAGGTGCAGACTGTGAACAATATAACATCGATATTGCATGCATTCATGAGACTAAAGTAGCTAAACACACACAGCAACTACAGACAGGCCATAAGCTAGTGCTCATGGAGCAAAAACAGGCCACATACCGGGGCTTAGGCTTCGTAATCGGACCAAGGGTCTTGGATTAGGTCATTAGTTCTGGATACGTCAGTGATCGCATTGCATTCATCGACCTGGCTATACCTACACGAAAACACACCACCACTAAGTGTCGAATTGTCAACGCATACGGCTCAGCTACCGAAAAAGCCAAAGAGTATCCAGCAATATTAGATTCCTTCTATGCAGAACTGAGCTCCGCCATTACAATCCCACCTAGATGGCAACTGTTCGTGTGTGGAGATTTCAACTCCAAGCTGGGTAAACTCGGAATTGCGGATTGGCTTATGCATGGGATCCAATGGAGAGGGCACACGCAATAGCAATGGAGATGCACTGGTGGCATTCCTTAGTTCCAATAGCCTAGTTGTCACAAATACGGCTTTCAAACACCCATGCCATCACCGGACAACATGGACCGGACACATTATTGATCGCAAAGCCCAAAAAGGTACTAAGGCTAAAACAGCTGTCTTCAACCAAATAGACTTCATACTATGCAAGACAGAAGCAAAACCCTTACTCCGGAACGCTCGTTCGTATGGAGGCACAGACCTCAATTCTGACCATAAGCTAGTCACTACACGCCTTCAGATGAACGATCTGTACCTAATATATAAACACCATACCAGGCAAGAGAGTAGTCACCTACAACCCACCCAAGCTCATCAGCGACACTGACACTCAAATGTCATACAGAAAAGCCCTCGGGGAGCAGATAGCTAACATCGATGTCAGCTCCGATCCAAACGAAGGCCTAACAAAAATACTGAAATCTATGGAATCATCCGCTACCAGCACCATAGGTGTTCTTAAAAACAACCAAAGTAGGTATACTGACGACCCTCTAGTAGTAAAACTGTCAACAGAGCAGAAAGCATTACGGTTACGCATCTATCAAAGTAGCCAAAGTGAAGACCGCACCAAACCATGCCAGGAGCACAATATTATTCGGCGCCACATTAGCGAACGCTTAAAAGATCTTGCCACGGATGGCCGTCACAAAATGTTTCGGACAGCCCGAGCCCTGAGAGTTACTGACTACACACCACGACTCACTGTACACACTGAAGGACACTTTATCGGGACTGACCAGGGAAAAGCAGAGGCGATCCGAGAATGGTTCAAGGAACAGTTCACTGACAATGATGATGAGCCTTTGCACCTGTTCTCAGGAGACCCCAGGCCATTACTAACACCAATTAAAACACCACAAGTTAAGAAGGCACTTAAAGCCCTGAAAAATGGCCATGCATCTGCACCTGATGGCATGAGCAATGAACTATTCAAATATGCAAGTAACATTATCTCAAAACCGATCATGCACCTAATCTATTCAACTTTTATGCACCACCTTCCCATCAACGCTGTAGGCCAAGCACCCTTATCACACTACCCAAGTCCAAGAAGCCACCTGGGCCAAACTGCGGCCCATTGTGCTCCTCAACAGCATACGGAAAATCCTATCCAATGTTACTCTATGCCACATCCGAGACAAGATCAATTACTTCACCGGATCATGTCAAAGTGGCTTCAAACGTGGACGCAGCTGCGCAGACATTGTATGGGCTCAATGCGTGCTTGTGTCGGTAGTCATGTCCAAAACTGGGACTTCCACAAAATGGGCATAGACATGTCATGAGCCTTCGACACAATTAAATGCTCAAAGATCCTAGATGTACTACGCCAGGCCAGTTGTAATGAAGATGAGCTACGACTACTACTTGCAGACACCAAGCTGAGAGTACAAGTCAAGTCAGTGAAGTCTGTAGAGTTTGAGACATCAATCGGCTCCCCACAGGGAGATGGTCTATCTCAGAGTTCACCCACATATACAGTACAGATCTTAATTAGCTTTACTGTTTGACGAAGCAAAAACGAAACAAAATGCGTCTTTTTCGCTCAAAACCTCGTAGAGTTTCCAGGCATGGCCAAACACCAAATGCATTTAATTTATTTTATAGGCGCGTCTAACAGAGTCTACCCCGTCCTACAATATGTTAAACGCATCATGAAATATTTTAAACCTGTCACGGAAAAAGTCAAACGCGCAATCAAATGTATTCAGTAACGCTACAAAGATTCTTACTACACGTCATTAAACATAGTGGCATCGGTCTATAGTCTGTCAAGGACCCGTACATGTAAATTTAAATTGCAATTGGAGCCGTATCGCCTTTAGCTTTTTTTGTGGCTGTAAATGATAATTGTCGAAATGTCATCATCGTAATCATCTGTGAACTCCGCACCTGGCTACTCTTTACTGTGTATGAAGCTAGTGTGATGACTGTGCGTATATTTTAATAAATTTTCAATCCACAATTTCTTTTGAAATCTGGATGAATACACCAAGATATTCTCTGAAATGGGTTTATTACAATATAGTCTAATTTGAGCCGACGTAATAGGCATAACTTTTTAGAACAATATATGCACCAGTTGCAGCTAGTGTTATGCCAAATTTGTCTTGTAACGGAAATGGAAGCGATTTACAAAATCTGCAAACCTGACATTCGGTTGTTTTCGATTTCGCTATTTCATACATAATATGTAACCGAAAAACTCCGCTTTTACATAGACATGCACATGCGTACATACAGTACAGATCTTAGTTAGCTTTACTGTTTGACGAAGTAAAAACGAAACGAAAATACGTCTTTAACGCGTCAAAACCTCGTAGCGTTTCCAGGCGTGGCCAAACACCAAACGCATTTTATTTATTTTATAGGCGCGTCTAACGGAAAGTCTAACCCGTCCTACAATATGTTAAACGTATCATGAAATATTTTAAACCCGTCACGGAAACAGTCAATCGCGCAATCAAATGTATTCATTAACGCTACAAAGATTCTTACTACGCATCATTAAACATAAAGTGGAATCAGTCTATAGTCTGTCAAGGACCCGTACATGTAAATTTAAATTGCAATTGGAGCCATATATGTGTTAAGTACATGCACCGCCTTTAGCTTTTTTGTGGCTGTAAATGATAATTGTCGAAATGTCATCATAGTAATCAATCCTAATTTTGTATAAAATGGACGTGTGTGAACTCCGCACCTGGGTATTCTTTACTGAGTATGAAGCTAGTGTGATGACTATGCATATATTTTAATAAATTTTCAATCCACAATTTCTTTTGAAATCTGGATGAATAAACCAAGATATTCTCTGAGATGGGTTTATTACAATATAGTCTAATTTGAGCCGACATAATAGGCATAACTTTTTAGAACAATATATGCACCAGTTGCAGCTAGTGTTATGCCAAATTTGTCTTGTAATGGAAAGGGAAGCGATTTACAAAATCTGCAAACCTGACATTCGGTTGTTTTCGATTTCGCTATTTCATACATAATAACCGAAAATCTCCGCTTTTACATAGACATGCACATGCGTACATAGTTGTTTTACCCGTGCCTGGGGTGCATTCAGGACCGCGAAAAACGTTTTCCATTTTATACTGAACACCGCGTAGAACGCAAACGTTCGCCGAACATTCGCCTTCCTGAACTCACTCCAGGAGTATCCGAGTACATAACATTATTACACGCATATTTAATCAGATCTAGCAAAGATGGCGTCAACTGTTTAGAAAATAACATTTTTGTGTGTGCAATTCATCAATCTACGCACATTTCGTGTATGCCAGACTAAATAGTAGACAGATAACACGGAATAACGAAACTGCCAATCAGAAAGTGTGATGCCTATATATCTGACCGCTTCGGCATCTTAACTCAGGCTTATTACTGACAGTGCTTCAAGTTAGTTATCTCGAAAACTGTAATTGATGATCGAGTTTATCGGATTGTTTATCTTCAACATTGTTTTTTCGCGACCTGGACGAAATGGATATTATATATATATATATATTTTGTGTCTGCGGCTCTCTTGCGACAATCAATAACTTTCTCATTATCGGTGACATCACATTTACTAAAACAAGAATGATAATGCAGGTTACTGGGCCAATATTGGCCTCGTAACCTGCATTATCAGGGAAGTAGGCCCCAAATCTAAACCAATGAATTATCACATTTTACTCATTTGAACCTGAAATCCCAGAATTCCACTTTTACAGTCATTATATAAGTATGTTGTTGAATATTTTGAAAGCAATTGGACTGGAAGCTGGCTTTCAGTCAAATTAGTTTCAAAATATTCACCAGAATTTTGATACATTCGTAACAAATTTATTATTTTCTCTTGTCGTTTGAAATTGTTAATGCAATAGTAGAAGTACTCCCTTGTTGGAGGCGATATTCCCACCCTGTATTATATTCATAGAATCACAATGACGTCATCACAATCAAATTTCCCATAATACCCTGGGAGATACATCATTTTCAGAGGGGCTAATTTAACATTACGAGCAATGGGCCATTAAACCGTAATTACATTTTCTTTAATATATTGCGAAATTCACTCATGATTTCATGTTTTCTGATACCTGACAGGGTTATTACAGATTCCCAGACACAGGATTTAATGGTTTGAACATCAAGGAAAATGTAAACAATGAGTTTGTATGGGCAGTCCTCTTTAGCATGTAGTAAGTTTTCCCCAACTTTAATGGCGGCCGAATTCAAGATGCCCGGATGTGCGAAACTATGAATAATGTGTTTGATTTCTGCGCTAAAGTCTGAGCGGTGTATGACCATAACAGCCGCTGTCAGGTCATAGGGCCTAACAGTACATGTATATAGTATATTACTGGCTATATATTGTGCCATATATTTTAAACCAAATATCACTGATCGTGGCGTTGTAAACGTGGAATCAGACACTGATAGTAATGGTGAGACAGCTAATGTGTGGGACAGTGAATCTTCTGATGATGACATGTTTGACGATGAGGAAGCCACCACTACAGGAAAGACTTGAATCTGAACTTGAAGCTGGTACACTACAGATTGAGTGAACTTCTCCAATCAGTGACAAAGAGTTTGCCCTGAAGTTTGGGCTATTTTGGTGCATTCATCATGATCATTTGTGCCGGTTGAATTTAATTAACTGTTAAAGTTTGTTATATTGAATTAGCTCTAACTAACATGATTAGATATACCAATAACATACCAAGAGTTAGTAGTTAGTCACTGTTATAAGAATTGTACATTTTAGCAATTGACCCTTTAACACTCCAGCTGGTGAAAACATGTTCTGTGGTGGCCTTGAGAAATGTCCATATGCAGAACAAGAATTATTTTTTACCGTGACTCAGTGAGTGGTCAAAACCGTCCTCTGAAATCAAATTGTCTGAGAAATGACCATTTGCAGGCCAAGAGAAGACTACTTTAGGATTTTACCACTGGAAGAACAGGCTTGATAACCAAGCTAATCATTACAGTTCTAAATGTTAAAAAATTGCCTTGGCTTGCAAATGGGCATTTATTAACCCTTTAATGGTCAAATCAGTCATAACCAGCCTCTGCAGCGTTCCTGAGAAATGCCCTTTTGCTGACTAAGAGAATACTATTTTTGAAGATTTATCACTGGAATGACTGGCTCCCAGAATACTTTTGATCAGCAAATTGACATTTTATGCGACAATTGGAACTTTCTCGACCAAATTTACCCATTAAAGGGTTCAGCAGAAATCTACATTTTCTTGACAAATATTGGCCAGTAAAGGGTTGTAAAGCTGGAGCTTTACTTACCTTTAACTACCTTGTTCCGCTGTTCACAATGGGGACAAATTCTCAATCCTTGTTCCACTGAAGATCAAAGAAATGATGAAAACACCATACAACCTTTACTTACATACAGTAAATAAGTCAAACCAGGTCATTTTGGATTTGATTAAATTGTTTATTCATTCACTTAAAAGTTTAATGTTATTGTTATTGAATGCTGCCAGATTGATATAATGCAGAGTTTGCTCAAACAATCACCAACACAGACATACCACCACTGATTACCAGCATGAGCAATATTATATAGGAACGAGATTAAGTTTACTTTACTGTTGATTTTGAGGTTTGTATTGTTACTGATGATCAATAACAATACAAGTCCAGTCTCTAGAACAAGAGTAAACTATCTTGGTCCTATATAATATTGCTAATGCTGGCGATCAGCGGTGTTTTATGGTTATGCTACTGTCTGTGCTGATGAATGATGTTGCTGGTCACAGGTCATATATTACTGATAGCATAGTGGTCTTTCAAATTTTTGTCCTACTGTTCCAGATTTTGTACGCTTATTTTTGCAACATTTGTTTGTGGTCTGGCTATGTTTCAACTGTAGCTGAAACAGAAAGTGAAACAAATATGATTACACATGGAGTTATAAGCATTACATAATGGACCTTTCCATTTTATCCATCAATCATGATGTCATAATCAACTACATGATGCATAAGGATGACAACATAATCAATGACATAGTGAATGACGTAGATAACTTCGTCAATCTTCACAGACACTTAATTGATGACGGAGTATATGTATTCTATTTAACCCTTTAATGGACAAATTCGGTGAAGAAAATTTTAATATCCACTTATTGAATGTCCAATTAGAGGCCAAGAGAATGCAATTTTTGAAAATTTATGACAAATTACTGGCTCGGTCATTGAGCCAGTCATTTGCGGTGAATTTTCAAAAATTCTATTCTCTTGGCCTGTAAATGGACATTCCACAAAGCCATAACAGAGGGCAGTTTTGGTCAGCATGAGCATTAAAGGGTTAATAAAAATGATGTCGAATATTTTAAAACTAATTTGACTGGGAGTTGTTGCTGTCATATCAACAGCTTACATGTATAGTTTTCAGGAATTTGAGATTCAGAGTGCAGAGATCGATCCCAAGCAGGTAAAGCTTTGGTGGAGCTTAGCTAGAGATGGGCGGGGCATAGCTAAAACTGGATTCCTCCATTGGGAAAAACTATAAGTAAGCCTGAGCGGTGTTAGTGAACACATGACCTAGCACTGCAACAGTAGCGTGACAAAATAGCATTCTATCTGTGTTGGTACAAGTACAATATGTAATAAATTATTAAAAAGTGTACCAACACAAACACTGATAGAATGCTACATGTATTTTGACATGATACTGGTGCACTGCCCGGTCAAGTGTTTACTACCAACACTCGGTCTCACGCCACAATAATAAATTAGCTACTATAATCTCACTCTGTCTGAGTACAGCGTACATTGCTCATAGTGATATTCGCTATACCACCCCGTACCTCACCGATAATATTTGTTAGAATAAACCAGCATGATTATAATCATGCCAGTTTATTCATTCATTTTGTTGGGTGACATGCATTGTGGTACAGTGGTACCTGATAAGCATGCTGGATTATTCATTAATTTTTCTGGGTGGCATGCATGGTGGTTACAACTCAGGTGATGTGAAGTTTGAAAGAAAAAATTCTATGGAAACTTTAAAAAATATTTAAATTTCATAGACAGCAAAACAGCCCATAAGCCTATTTATACCTGGAAACGCCTCAGCTGCTCTCAGAGAGTATCTAGACTTCAAAGTTTTCCGGTGGAGAGTTGGTGTTTCCAGGTGAGTGACCGCTGAGGACAGTGAATCGCGCATGTCAGGAGAGTGAAAGACTGATTCAAGTCAGACCACCCATGACCGATAGGAAAATATCTATTTGCAGAACAAGAGAAGACTATTTTTGAAAATTGATGACTGGAATGACTGGCTCGGTTATCGAGACAGTCATTCCAGTGATAAATTTTCAAAAATAGCCTTTTCTTGGTCTGCAAATAAATATTTCTCAACACCACTGCAGAAACCCGTTTTGGATGATATGAGCCGGGTTCTGCCGATCCGGTTGCTTAGTGGGGTGAACTGTCCCACTTCCTCAAGAAATCATGGGTCATTTTGACAAATGTTGGATTAAGTACATACATGGAAGATATTTATGTCCTAAAATCCATTAGGCCAATGAACCATGTGTGAAGGTAATGATTGGATGGTGTGAATTTTAGAGCACTAAATTGTGCAAGGGCCCTGCCTCCGCAAAACCCTGCATGAGTGTTAAAGTATATGATGTCATAATGAATTACATCATATGTAGGCTGACGTAGCTAAATCTGTTAAACTTTTAAGAGTCGGTTGTACGAATTGTATGTCTTTACTATTTATTAAACATTCTGTTGAATATTTAACAACAGACCCCAGTCAAATTACTTGAAATTAGTTTCAAAATATTCAACAGGTTAGCTGTATCTATAGCTACCATGAAATTCGGAATTCAGGATTCAAAGTACATACTGATCCCAACACACAGTCGCAAAGCATCGATGGAGCCTACCTAGAGATGGCCGGGGCATAGCTAAAAGTGGATCCATCCATTAGAAAATCTAAATTTCTGTTTTATCCTCATGCCAATTCCGGCTTTTGCTATATTTAACCCTTTCACCGACAGGTCCTGAAAACAATGTGGCATGTTAAATGATGGTGCTAATTTCTCAATCCGAAAGAAAATTTCATTTTAGTATGATGACGTTGAATTAATTACCTACCTACCTTTAAAATCTCGAGTCCTTTCTTTATCTCCATGTTTTGAAAAATTTGGATACATTTGTCTCCATCCATTCTACATGCTATCTCCTCCCAAACATTTGGGTGGAATTCAACCAAATTTGGTATGTGGGTTATCCATATGATTGTGGATTGGCTGACAACATTTATTTTATGTAGTCAGAGATTGGGGTCTTCCAGATTTATCTAGATTTCCCATAGTCCTGCCCACACTCTCGCACATCATTTGACACCCTCTCAATAGTTTTAAATTAAGCCAGATGAGCCACTACATTTAGATAGGACTAGTGATTACTAGTTTCTACCATAGCCCTTCAAATCTTTGCAGAAGGGAAGACTATTTTTTTAATTTTACCACTGAAATGACTGGCTCAATTATCAAGCCAGTCATTCTACTGGTAAATTTCCAAAAATAGTGGTCTTGCTCTGCTCACACCAGAGGAATTTTTTGACCACCTTGCCCATTAAAGGGTTGACAGGTCAGTTACAAGTTGTACTAGCCCTGGTCAATTTCTGCTAACCTCGTGCTCATGTTAATTTTAACCCTTGCTCTCACACACCATTTCCCCTTATGACATCCAGATTTTTCACAGCGATTTACGGCAGTCTCTGTGTAATGCAACTCCTCCGAAAGCGGTGGATGGAATTCAAACAAATGTTGTAGGTTACTATGGAGTGCAAGAGGCCATTTTTATCTCAACTACGAAATAAAATGAGCTATTGTGATACCATGCACGTCGCCCGCCGTCGTCTAATTTGCGTTTAGCTCAACTTTTCTGTTTATATCTCATGCTTGGTTGATCATACTGGTCCTAAACTTGGACACATGCCTCCTTATAATGACACGGCATCACACAATGATGTTCTGGCCAAAAGGTCAAAATCACTGATACGCATGGCAACCATTTGCTTTCCGCCATCCATCCGTCAACTTATGTTTAAAAACATAAGTTGACGGATGGACGGCGGACAGCAGATGGTTGCCATGCGTATCAGTGATTTTGACCTTTTGGCCAGAACATTATTGTGTGATGCCGTGTCTCATACATACACTAACAGCTTGGCGGATTTCAAACTAATTTGGCTGGAAGGACCCTAATGCTTTCGGCTTCCAAACATGCATACAGAATTTTGAATGGTCAATTTTTGTGTGAAAATCTTTGACTTTATGAAAGATTTAGCAGAAATTGTCAAAACACTACTCCTCATTAACCGCTTGAAAGATTGCAACCCTAGTTGGCTGGACATAAATTGCCAAAATGCATATTCTCCATGACCGCTTGGTGGATTATATCCAAATTTGGCGGAAGGATTCTGTAGTAGTTGGCTCTAGAACTTCTATTAAGAATTTTTTTTTATAATTCTGTGCTTAGCAACAACTGTCATCAGATGAGATATATTGACAGTTCACCTCTATGTCCGCCTCACCTGAAAAGAAAAATAGGAAGTGGAAATTAGATAAGGGTATACAGGCAACCTGCTGAATATTTTGAAAAGTTTTGATAGATAGATAGATAAATAGATAGATAGATAGATACTGATAGGTATGTACATACTCAGTATATTTCATAGGCAGCCTTTTTTGACATAGTAGCGGCCTTCTCTGCTGGCAGTCCTTATTGCCTTACACCGTCCAGGATACCGTTACAGGCCCTTGGCCCCCTTGTTGATAAGCCTTCTAAATTTATTTTATGTTTGAAGTCAATCTTCATAGTTCATTGCTGTCATGAAGTCGAGATTCATGGTTGCATTGCAGCCACATTTCTGGTATTACATTTGGCTCCTCCCCTGGGGTGGGGTAGGCTAAAGAGGTCAAAGTAGTGAACGTGGTCGATTGCTATGACACAGCATCAACCAAACAATCTAGTTATCACTTACTTTCCATCGTAAGATAGATCCAAGTTATCAGAGATTGTAACCCACAGCCTATAATTTTTCTTTTGATCACTTCCAGGGTTGTTAAATCTTATGTATGATCACACAACCTCCTTTATTAAAATTTGTGCAAAATCTGACCAGTTTTTTTCCGATATATCCATAGATTAAAATTTGTACCCAATCTGGATCCAACTTGGTTTTTGTCCAGATCACAGCCAAAGTCTGGAAATCCTTGTTTAGGTTATGTTGCTTTTTTACTGTCGTCTAATAGTACACAACTGTCAAAGTGTCATGAGATTAGTTCAACCAATCAGATTTGCCATTGATGGCTTTTCCAACAATATCTCTGCCAATCAAAGATAACGAGGTTAAATGTATACACGATGACATCATCAGAATGGAATGGTGTTCCAGTTCAAGACGATTGTCCATTCGGCATTAGATATATCGAGATTTTCACTATAAAAACGCAGAAATTAGACGAATCCCGCGAAGAAACACTAAATTAAATACATTTCTGATAAATCCAGCCACAAATCGACATAAATAAGTTCAAATCTGCTGTATGAATCGCTCAAAGTTTGCAAAGCACGCGAGATACATGTATGAACCGCGGTTGGAAGTGATGGCGCGTTTAATTTTCAAACGCTACCAAACGCGTAGGGCAAAAAGTTAAACCCATCATTCAAAATGTCAAACCCGTAGTGTCAAAATTTCAAACCGTTAAGATAAAATTCAAGATGTATCTTGAGATTTTACCAAACGCGCTACATCTAAGTAAATCACTACGAGAAAATGACGCCATATAGACGCGTTTTAAACGAGCTTTAGGATGCGTTTAAGTAAAGTTAACTAAGATCTGTACTGTACCTATCGACAAAGCATGAAACTATAGAAAATGACGACCCACTTCATGGCGGCGAACCATGGAGGAAAAGTAAAATCCTGGGCTCACTGCTTTGCTGTACTGCTGACATTTCTGCACACTGCGTCATGGGGAACATAGCTTTCCACTCCTTCTGGAAGCTATGGATTCATAGATCAAAGATGCCCTTGATGAAGAGGCTACATTTATACAATGCAACCTGCGTATCCTTGATGCTGTATAACTGTAACAGCTGGGCAGCTCCAAAGGCAGCTCTCGATGCATGCCACCGCAAACACCTATGCACCATCACTGAACACTGATGGCCAGACAGCATAATGTCCACCGATGCACTATACAAGATGTGTAATACATCGCCGCTGTCTGTAAAAGTCGCCCAGCAAAGATCGTCCATGTTTGGCCATGTGCTAAGGATGCCAGAAGGGACACCAGCACAGAGTGTCTTGGAATTCGCCCTACTCCAAGCCAGAAAATACAAAGCCAGAAGAGGACGTCATTGCATAAATCTGCTAAGCCTGCTACGAGGTGACCTCAAGAAAGCAGGACTTGGTACACTCAAGTCAAGAATGGAACTGAGGAAGTTAAGGATTTCGGCTGAGGTCAAGACACAGTGGGCAAAAGCGAAGGACTGATTGCAGCTTTAGGATGTTTCTACTACTACAGCGGCAAAATACAGTAATGATACATAGCCAGTAGCCTGTCCCCCTACCCTCTGTTCCCCCATCTGACGTTATAAATGCTTCCCTAATTCTGGTTAACTAAGAAATATAAAAATATAAATAAATCCATTTTACATTTTTCCAGAATGTTCATTATACGCAAATAATTTTATTTAACAGTTAAATTTGGTCAAGAAAATCCAAATATTTCCTTATTGACTAGAGCCAGTCATTCCAGTGGTAAATTTTCAAAAATAGTCTTCCCTTGGCCTGCAAATGGACATTCAATAAGAAAAATATTAGATTTTCTTCACCAAATTTAACCATAATGGTAAAGAAACTAAAAATCATTACTTAGTGAATGTCAATTTGCAGGAGAAAACCTTTTGACAATTTACTACTGGAATGACTGTTTTTTTTATCAAGCATCATTCCAATGAGTGTCAAAAATAGCTTTCTCTTGGTCTGCAAAGAAAAATTTTTCAAGAACATTGCAGAGGTCGAGTATAAATATGTGGAGAATTGTGATATCTGAACAGCGTAATACAAGCTGCATTCCCAAAGCCATGAAGAACAAACATTCACCGACATTTTTTAGGAAACTGATGAGATTTAGAGACTGAACACAAACAAGATCAGGGCCCTCACGCTGCCAGGAGTAACAACACAAGACATCAAGAGTAAACCCGTAACCCGTACCACTTTGATGTCAATATTCAACATTTTACCGTCAATAGCAAAGAAACTGGTGCACATTTTTCAACAATTTTGGTGGACGATGTTGCTGTCATTATGACAGCAACATCTTCCACCAAATTTGTTGAAAAATGAACACCAGTTCACCGTTTAAATTAATTTGAAATTTTTTAATTTTGACAGAGTGTTACGGGTTAATATGTTTCCACAACAAAATAAAATGTACTGGTGAATATTTTGAACATAATTGGATTGGAAGACATTGCTGCCTTAGTCTAAGGCAGCAATGTCTTCCAATCCAATTATGTTCAAAATATTCAACAGTACATTTCTTACAGCGTGTTCAAAATTGTACTACTATGCTTTACGAACACGTTAACTATTTCTGAGCTGCATTGTACTATAACAAATCCTCACTCGCACTATTTCAAAGATTCACCATGACAGATGTCTCTTTACTTACATTCTAATGCTACACACTTCAATGCATTTACTCATAGCTTTTTTATAGCAGTATTCCTTTTGATATTCTATGTTGTTGTGGCAAATTGGCTCATTCAAGATGAGCATACATGTAATGACTGAATAATGCACTGCTACGTACTTACCTTCATTGGTAGCATACGCCGTATAGTGTCCGGAACCAGCTCTAGAAATTAGATAAAATAATAACAATTTAGTGGCACAGAAAAGAGAGCAAAAAACGTAACAAAGCAATAAGAAGCTAGAGGCAAGATATAGGTAGAGAATTTCAAATGAGCTGCAATTCAATATACGAGTTCTATGCCTCGCCTTTGCGCATAAGTATCAAAGTTCAGTGACCATAAACATTTAACCATCAAAATTGTTCATGAAAATAACAATTTTCTTATATAAAATGTCCATTTGTAGACCAAGCATGCCACATGAAGACTATTTTTGACAATTTATCACTGGAACGACTGGCTCGGTTATCGAGCCAGACATTCCAATACTAAATTCTCACAAATAATCTCTTGGACTGCAAATGGCCATTTCACCTGATCACTAGAGAAGCCATTTTTGGCCCGACTTTACTCACTTGCGTGTTGTCGAGCTTTGAGCATATGACCGCAATGCTGTCACGCCGATTCCTATCAGCATAGCCAATGATGTATGCAAACCTAGTTCCCGTAAGGTCAACTAATACTGGAACAAGCCTCAGAGCTGTAGTCTAAGACACATCAATACCGCAAGTTTGGTGACCATAGGTGGAAGAGTTTTGACAATACAGTCTGGACAACAATTTTCTATGTTCATCGAACTGTGAAAAGTAGGTCACATTGACCTACATATGAGATGTGACACACCTTTAGGCTATGATGAATTCATACACTCAAGTTTGGTGACTATATGTGAGATTTTTGAAACGATGATCAGGATAAAGAAAATTCTATGTTCATTGAACCATGAAAAGTAGGTCACATTGACCTAATTTTGATATAGGACAAATAATAAGCCTCCAATGAATCCATACACCAAATTTGCTTACCGTATACGAAAGGCTCTTGAAACTATCACCTGCCCAAGGATTTTCTGCCCTATTGGCATCTTCCAGCCTGTCCATGCCATCCTTGTCGCATGGAGTAAACCGTTAATTGTCCATCCTTGGACACCATATCTCCAGGATGTAAGTTGTCTACCTGGTTTGCATTTCTATCACACCCATCATGATGATTTCAAGTCACCGTTTTCAGTGATGGTATTTGGCTAACTTCCTGCGTCTTAGTGCAGTAACTATGAAATTTAAGACTAATTAACCACACCTTGTAAAGTTCTCAAATGCAAACCAAATGTCTAATAACCAGGGGCAGACCTGACGTCCACAAATTACTAGCCAATAGATTAGCCAACTACTCTTTTTTGTTAGCCAATGTTTTGCAACGTCATTAATTCATCACCATCCGGTAACCATTTCAACCGAACACTACATACAATTAATACAAGATTATGTTGAATATTTTGCAACTAATTTGCCTGGAAGCTGTTGCTGCCTAAGGCAGCAACAACTTCCAGTCAAATTAGTTTCAAAGTATTCAACAGATGACCTATATGGATGCTTTTAATCCAAGGCATTAGGATTTCAGTCTTTGTTTGGTACAATAAAACATAATATAAGTACTACGTATTTCTTCACAATTAATTTTAAGGGTTCCGTAGCTAGAAACTATGTATAATAATATATTAATCATTAACCAACTGTTTAGCCCATCCTGCTGTTCATTAGCCAGATCTCTATTAGCATTTGGCTAATTGGTGAATGGGTAGGTCGGTCCCTGAATAACCATGTACTGATTGTTACATGGTTTTTTCAACAGGCATCATGCCAAGACATTGACCAGTGTCCCTATGGGCCGCTTATATAACATATCTTATGATTATTGATGCACACTTACCCTGAGCCATGATGGACTATTACAGCTGCTAAATCATATACATTACAGGCTGACCAGTTGCCACGGGTTTCATGCTGCAATCACCAAAAGATATTTTAGTTGGCTAGTTTCTGATTTTTAACCGCACGTGCTATAAACAGAATAGCTTTCAATGACATAGTAATCATATGTTCATTTAACATAACCATTTAAACTAAATATTTTCACAGAAAATATCAATCTTCTCAAAGAAAATGTGAATTTGCAGACAAAAGAAGACTTTTAGAAAATTTACCACTGAAATGAGTGGCTCGGTTATCGAGCCAGTCATTCGTTGTCAATTTTCAAAAATTGTCTTCTCTTGGTCTGCAAATTGACATTTCTCAAGACCACTGCAGAAGCCATTTTTGGCTGATATGAGCGTTAAAGGGAATGACTGGCCTGCTAATTAAGCCATTCATTCATGGTAAATTTCCAAAAATAGTCTTGGTTTTTGAGAGGCTAATCAACCCATTCAGCGAGGAACAGTGTTTCATTAAGATAATTAACAGATTTTGTAGTTTTAAAATCATGTCAATCAGAATACAAAATGTTTAAAGACTAGTGGCACTGATAAAATTGAGTTTTAACTATTAATTCTTGTAACTCACCAAATCATTGAGCAGATATTTACTCATGTCTAAGCCTTTAACAGGGAATTCTATGTAAGTTTCTAGCTTCACTCGGAAATAACTGTACCATCGGAACCGCTTTATATGTAAAGATAATACCTGAAAAAGAAATGAAATGATAGACGAGAATTTTTACAAATATTTAATTTTTTTATTCAGTTTATGTGGGCTAATGGCCGGGATGGGTGGTGTTGCCGTCATTATTATTAAACAAATCTGTCATTTTTTTTTCAGATTTGGAACAACAATACAGTAGTAACAAGAGAATTAATGACAATTAACCATTTAGTGGTCAAGCCAGCCATAGCCGACCACTGCACTGGTACTGAGGAATGCCCATTTGCAGGGTAAAATAAGATGATTTTTTAAAATTTACTGCTGGGATGACTGGCTCGATAATCGAGCCAGTCATTCGTGGTAAATTTTTTTAAATAGTCTTATTTTGGCCTGCAAAATGGACATTCACTGAGCAGAAACAACAATTCTCTTAAAAAATGTTGACCATTAAAGGGGTAATATAAGCCAGCAAAATGAACACATTGTATGAATGGAAAATGTGAACAAGTGTGTCCGAATTTTAAGCTTTCTTAGGGGAGATAACTCTGAGTGTATTTTGCTAAAACAATGCAGGGACAATGCATCGCCCCTAATACCGAACATATCCACTAAATAAGAATTGTATGAGTGCGTTCCAGACCCCCATAATGCGGGGACAAAGACAGGTGAAACAAGTTTTAAGTTTTAGTGGCGATATCTCTGCTAAATAAAGATACATTGTGATTAGGCCTGACAAGAATTCACCTTTCCAGAGTATCCATCCATCATCTGACCTCGTATGACGTCATAATCAGCCCAGCGCGTGTATGACATCGTCACAACAATTACATCACAAAGGGTTCCATATAGACTATCACCAAATCTCAAATACTCCGACACGTTGTATGAATTGTATGTCTTTGTAATTCTTTGCTATTTAATAAACATGTTGTTCAATGTTTTTGAAACTAATTTGACTGGACGCCAGAGGCAACAGCGCCCATAAGGCAGCAACAGCACCCAGTCAAATTGGTTTCAACATATTCAACAGCTTAAATGTGTAGTTTTTTGGAAATTGATAGTCGGGGCGTTCAGAGATTGATCGATCACAACACGAGCATAATGTGGGTGGAGCTTAGCTAGAGATGGGCGCGGCATAGCTAAAACTGGAACGGTCAATTGATCTTTACATAGTTTCTATATATATATTGCTGTCTTCTCACATTGTATGTGTGTATTGTAAACAATGTAGAGCTTCAATATATTGACGGAACTAACTTGTTAAGATGAACAGTCTGTCAAGTTGTACAAATTGTTTGTCTTTACTATCCAATAAACATTCTGTTGAATTTTTTGAAACTAATTTGACTGGGAGCTGTTGCTGCATATGCACCAACAGCACCCAGTCAAATTAGTTTCAAAATATTCGAAAGCTTACAGTATAGCTTTCCGGAAATTTTGATCCATGGAGTGCGGGGATGGATCGATCCTAACACGGAAAAAATGTGGGTGAAGCCTCTAGAGATGGGCAAGTCATAGCTAAAACTGGATTCCTCCATTTTCAATGAATTTTAAGATAGAGGAGATTAATCGTGGCAAATAACTGTATTGCCTTCTGCACAAGTCTTATCAATAGGACCTGCATTTGATAGCACATGTATTTCTTTCTTAGTACCAGCTATACAGTAGGGTTGCTAGAACTTACATTTGGTAATCGTCGTATCCAGAATTTTTTGGTTGAGTGTTGTTTTTTTTTACAGTTGTTACACATGTACAGTTCTGATTCCTCAAGTTCTTCTATATCTGTAAAACTGCTGAGACAATCTGGTAAATACATAGAGGCAAAACAAAATTATATTAGTAGATTATTTTACAGTGGACCTTTCCAATTTTAGCCATGCCCCACCCATCTCTAACCAAGCTTCCTGACAATTAATTTCCAGAAAACTATACAGGTAAGCTGTAGAATAATTTGAAACTAATTTGACTGGGTGCTGTTGCTGCCTATGGCAGCAACAGCACTCAGTCAAATTAATTTCAAATTATTCAACAGCATGTTTATGAAATAGCAAAATCATACAATATGTCCGACTATTAAGCGTTTAAGACGGGCTATATCGAGCCATCCGACGTCACTTAGTTGATTATGATGTCATATGACATACGATCGATGGATAAACTTGGAAAAAACTATGAGTCCAAAATTGATTTTTATTGAACAAGTCCACTTTATGTTTAAAATCAATATAAGGAGTTCACAGATGCTAGCACAATCAAAATGACTTTTCTAAAAGCTTGATGCATTGCTTCTGGTTTGTCCCGACGCGAACTGAAGTGTCAGTTGAGTCTGGATGCCGATATGCTGTTTGCACGCTCCTTTTATACCCTTTGGCTGCACCAAATGTACCCGTTTGGTTGTGTACTTATACCGGTTTGTACCCATTTGGATGTGTACTTGTACCCATTTGTTGGGGTAGTTTTTTAATTGTTCTTGTCATTGTATACCCGTTTGATTGTGTGGGTATGCTTCCTATATACCCGGTTGGCTATTTTTTGTATACTCAAAGGTGTGAATATGTGTATATTATTAGTTGCATATACCCGGTTGGTTGTATACATAACTGGTGAGTTGGTTTTATACACTTGCTGTTTGTATACTTGTCCAGTCAGTTTTTGCGCAAGGAAGAATGGGGGATGAATGATTTTTTGTAGCTCTGCTAGGTTTTTTGTGGTAAAAAGGACGTATTAAGGAACATTTTAGGGATATTAAGAATAAGAAAGACACACCTGTCGCAATCATTTTAATCTCACCAATCACTGTTCCTTAAACTATAGGATCACAGAAGTACTCCATCACGACCCTGATAGCATAGGAGCAACGGCTCCCTGCAAGGATCGTGAGAAATTCTGGATCCACCAACTTCACTGTATGGATCCCATCGGTATTAATCATGCGGATTGGTAACCCTTTAAACTACTGAGGTAGTAAAACTTAATTAGTAATTCAATCAAAATGCATTATACTGGACTTGAAAATGTAAGACGAGTTAAATTACCTATTTATTATACATTTAAATTATTTAAAAAATAAGAAAATAAACCATTCAAATATAAAATTGCGTTCATTGCCATTACTAATTACTGAGAATAAACAGAATGTTAAGCAAAACCATACAGTTTATTGAATATCAACACTGACACGTGAACAATACAGATATAGAGTCAAAACCTAAATTTGAACATAATTCGATTCATTTTACCATTTGGTAATGAATCTTTTTAACTTGACTGAGCAGTTTTAACTCCTTCACTGATGAATTCTACATATCAAATTTTCAAGACAGCCATACAGGAGACTACTGAATATCTTACAATTAATTTGACTGGTAGACATTGCCGAGGCACCAATGGCTTCCAGTCAAATTAATTTCAAAATATTCATCAGACTAACTTTTATATCTTACAGTATATACTTTTTTCAGGGATTTATATTTGAAAGGGTTAAGAGCTTGTAAATATGTAAATAAATACAAACATATATGTATTGTGTATGAATGGTCCATATGACTTACTTCAGTAAAACAATTATAAGATTATTATGCCTATGGCAGCAACAGTTACCAGTTAAATTAGTTTCAAAATACTCAACACAATGTTTATCAAATTGAAAATTCATCAACCTGATCAAACCTAAAATTGGACACTAACCCTTACCACACTGATGTCGATATTCTATCTTTTACCCTGTCAATGGCAAAGAAACTGGTGTACATTTTTCAACAATTTTGGTGGACGATGTTGCTGTCTACAACAAAACCTCCCAACAAATCTGTTGAAAAATGTCCACCAGTTCATCTTTTAATTCAATTTGAAAAATTAAAATTCTGACAGTGCTAAGGACTAAGTGACAATCGTCAATTTTCATGACGGAGATATAGGTTATTATGATTCCGACGTCAGCTAACTAGTGACATCATTGACTATAACGTGGGATAGTTGAGTGAGAGATCAGATTCTTCAATTGGATAGGGTAATGACGACGGAATGGAGAGATATACAATAGCATTATTACCCACCTACTAAATGACATGGAGATTCTGGCGATTCCTTGGACTTTGAATTTCTTGTAGCAAATTGCTCTGGGATGTCTAATGACAAGTCTGTAATACACAATAGTGTTCATAATTACCCTTTAAAGCTCAAGTATGTTCAAGAAAATTAAAATTTTGTCATAGAAAATGTCCAGTCTTCATGCAACGAGATTATTTCTGAAAATTCGCCACTGGAATGACTAGCTCAGTGATCTAGCCAGTCATTCAATATTAGAATTTAGAACAAACATGTCTTCATTTTTATCATCAATCACAATAATGTCTACTGAAGCAACAATTATAGTCATGATAATGGACACAATAAACATGAATGGTCAGAAAACGATAGCATAATGACTGTGGCTAATGTTAGATTTAAAGTAAAAGCAATTGCTGACAGAAACTATATGCAAACATGATTGACAATGCCGGTTAACCACATCACATCTTGATGATTGTGATTGACGGAGCCCATCCAGCATTGCATTCAAACAGCAAAACAAAGGAAAATTATATTAAATATGGACAAATCTTAATCAAATATCTGCATATAAATGTTTCTTTCAATGGAGGAATCCAGTTTTAGCTATGCCCCGCCCATCTTTAGCTAAGCTCCACCCACACTTCGCCCGTGTTGGAATCAGTCGATCCTGAACTCACTGACAATCAATTTCCAGAAAACTATACAGACCGGGCAGTTAACTTGCGTAATATTTTGATATATTCGACGACATGATTATTAAATAGTAAAGCTACACAATGCATACCTGATAGACTATTAAGGGTTTAAGACGGACTAAATCAAGTCATTCATGACGTAATGATTATAAAATTATCCTACACCTCTCATTGTTGATTATGACGTCACATGATGGACGGATAAACCGGAAAGCTTCATTGTATCCATCACTTCTCATTACAATGGTGATAATACCATCACCAAATGACAGAAATAACAGCTCCATAATCTGTTAACTCCGTACAAAAAAACCCTTTAAAATCCAGTAATTACATGTACATGTGTACATACCTAGAAATGGATCATGTTTCTTGGACTCCATACCGCATACGAGACACTTAACTTCATTCTGCAAGATCCCACCAAAGATTGCCGTTACAATAGTACTCTTGCCTTTCGGCCCAATATGGATGAATGGACTGCTATTGTTATTGTTTGGATGTGGCAAGAGACTTAATAGTTCTGTGTGTAATCGATCTAGAAGATATCTCATGAACTCATGGGCATCTTGCTGCTGATAACCCCTGCAAATCAACATCAATATTTACACAACGGTAAACATATTACTGGTTACAGTACGCCGCAAAAATAAAAATTTTCAACGTGTAGTAAAACAAAATGCTAAATAGAATGCGTTGTCTAAACAATTTGATGGGCCTAAACTCTTGTTTTGATGCGTCTAATTTGTTTTGACCCATTCTTTTTTTCTGACGAACCTACTGAAATCTTTAAACGCGCTAATAATTTTAAATTTAGGATATGGTGCTATATATTTGACTGTGTTTTAAAATGTTACGCGCTGGAAATACGACGACACGACGTATTTATCTTGCGTGTGGTCATCCTAGCATTTACTACTAGTTATGATCTTCGCACACGCGTAATTCCTTCTTTTTATAACCCAAACGTAATGCATAAGTGATATCGCTGTGAGCTCAGTTAGACTAGAACGAAAATAGTTTAAAACGTTAATCCCCTATATCGGGGACGTTTGTGATCTACATATACAGTTGCTTTCGCAATTTCGGGATGTGCCGAATAGCGAGATCGCTAAAGTATTACGAAAATATGGTTTAAAATATTAATACCATATATTCAGACAAAGACAATTCCTGGAAAATCTGTAAACAACAAATCAATACGTAAGTTAATAGCACACTCGTAAGCCTCACATGCTGTTTTATTCCGGGGAAAGTGCTACATGTATTAGAAGTGAATGTATGGAATTATATACGACTGTGAAATTTAGTGATAATTTAATATTTACTAATAGGCTTTGGATTATTTCTTATATGCGGAGTAAACATAAATAGGTCGCGTCATGTTAACATAATTAATACGCGACCGTGATGATAGTAACAGCCCGAATTATAAACCCGTCAAGAAAATTTATGCTAGCCACCGAACATTTAAACGCGCCTAAATAGTTTGAACTCATTTAAATCTTCTTCAAAACGGGTCTCAATGTCTGTTTTCGATGTATCCACGCACTAAATGAAATTCTTGGTGCGCTAAACTTCTTTTCCTAACGCATCGAAATCTTATAACTAACGCAGTACGGAAACTGTCCCATTTTGGGGCGTCTTTTCGGCGCTATGGTCCCATTATTTTCGCGTTTTCTAGTAAAGTTATTTTTGCGGCGTACTGTATCATAAGCTTGTACGATTATTACTTCCGTGATCACGTTCAACTATTTAAGAAAAAAATCGTGATTACTCGATTAATCAGCATATTTACAAATTACACCGACATGACAATGAAGGTATATCACAACAATGACGAAATCTGCAATTGTGCTAATAAATGTTCATTTGCGGGCCAAGAGAAGACTATTTTTGAAAATGTAATGAGCCAGTTATTGCAGAGGTAAATCTTCTAAAGTAGTCTTCTCTTGGCCTGCAAATAGACATTTACTAAGCAATATTATCATTATTTTCGGCAAATATTGACCATTAAAGGGTTATGTGATCGGTTCCCTGTCTAACGCAGAATACCTGAATCTTGGTACCACCTTCCAGATGACGCTGAACAATGACTCAGGAGATATCGCTCCTTTGGTACCTTGCCAAAGTGCTATGAGGGTTTTACGAAGCTCTTCCACTAAGAATCTGCAAGAGATCATATATATAAAATAAAGAAATAGAGAAATCTGTATTAACTATATGTATTTCGCTGCTGCAAGCCATCAGATAATAATTTCAATGAGCAAAAACCCTTGATTTGCTGTATATTTTGAAAACAATTTTACTAAATCTTGGTGGTGGCTGAGCTCCCAAACATTTTCAGTCAAATTGTTTTCAGAATATTTAGCGGGTCCAAAGATATAACACCTGCAATGCTCTCTGGAAAAACTCTGCAGTCAGATGGTTAACCATCAAGAAGCACCATAATGCCAATACAAATTAGCCAATTATGGGGCGATTTCGGAGTTTTTGCAGGTCTAAAAATCACCTACCCAAATGGGAGAAGTAAAATTTCCTTTTGGGAAACCAACTTGTGGCATGGTGATGCAAGGGGCAACTACACAAAGTAGAGCTCAAATGTTATGTTATGGTCTTATTAATGCGTGATATGATTTTAAAATGGTATTCTTGCATGTCTTTACCCTTTAATTGCCAAACCAGTTAAAAATGTGTTCTCTCGAGATGTTAATTTGCAGGCCAAGAGAAGACTATTTTTTTACATTTTCCAGCACTTAGAATAGCTGGCTCAATAACCTAGCCAGTCATTCTAGTGGTAAACTTTGAAAATTAGCCTTCTCTTGCAAATAGACATTCACTAAGAAATAATTTTCTTGAGCAATCTTAAATAAGTCGAAATAAGTCATTATTAAATGCACAATGCAGGTAAAAAGGTGGTTGGTAATTAGTGCATGTGCATTTATAATTCTGAGTGCACAGGGATCATGTGCTTTTCTTGCTGATATGCTGCAATGTATATGACTGTGCAATGTCCATGTAGCTTTTTTGTGGTGCAGACAAAGTCCCAATGTCATGAATGTGATATAGAAAATAAGTCGAGAAATATTGCCTGACGCTTTCTAGAGGTTTAGAAGAGTCTGGATGTCAATAGCAAATGTTGGCCTATTTATATATGTTCACAGCGCGTGTGTAACAATGCTACTAGTGATCTGGGATGTGGCGAATGCTGTGAACTTCGCATCCAACATTTGCCGCAAGTTTATCACATTAATCGCACCTGTATAGCCGCCTTGTCAGTGTTTAGCCATTGTAACTGCATTAGTCTATTTTTGCCGCAGGATGCGGTGGTCAACCGCATTTAGCCGACTACATGTTTAAAATATGTATCTCCTATATTGATTAATGGCTGCTGGCTGGAGATTTAAACCGACGGCAGTTGGTGTAAGTGGTTTTTTTACACGATGTGCAGGTGGTGAAGAAGATCATGGCAGAACTGAAAAATTGCCTCGTTGGTGATGTTGTCACCAATCCCAGTGATCTTACTGGATCCGCCAACTACATACTACGGATCATGTAGGCATTAATCACGTAGATTTGTAACCCCTACACCCTGTGGGTGAGCAACCATAAAGTCCCAATGTTAAATGGTGTGTGCATGTAGAAAACATTTCTTACTGCTACTGCTACTCCTGATTAAAGGGAGCCATTTCTGGTTATGTCCGCCCACCTTTTACGATTGTTGGAATGAATTTGAAACTTTGATAGCTGAATTCTAAATCTAAATTCTGGGAATTCAAATTTCAGTTTCAAATTGATTTCACGGGTAAAAAGTGGGAAGTGCTTAGCTAGAAACAGATCCCTCTATTCTGTTTGTGTTTGTGACAACAATGCCTTCATTATAGCTAGTTTTAATGATGCAGTGCATTGCAACTGATACCCCCACCCCTTCCACTCAACCCTGCCCGTCCCTGAATGCATACAATTAATCTTGAAATTGTGTGAACCATGAATTGATACTATAAGTATAATGCACCTATACACCAAGATTGGTTCATATACAAAAGACTCATAGTACTATAGCCCAGACAAGATTTATCTGTCATGCTCAGTAGACCGTGAAACCTACTTTTGATACATGACAAGAGTCCACTACAATGCATCTATACAGCAACTTTGGTCAATGTATACAAAAGACTTGAAACTCAGATCTAACAAGCATAAGCTATGATCTTCAGTGAAGCAGGGAAAATATGCCACACTGACCTACTTTTGAGTCAAGACACACCCTTAGCATATGATGCATCCATATATCAGGTTTAGTCACAATACGTGAAAAATTGGAGACGGACAACTACATATTTTCTATGATGTTCACTGAACCATGAAAAGCATGTCATGGATGGTGACCTACTTTTAATATGAGATTATCCTACAATGCATCGATACACCAAGTTTGGTTACTGTATACAAAAACACAATTAGGTCATGAATTGATAAATCCATATTACTAAGTTATGTGCTTATATTTGAGACCTTTGAAAAATGAAAATAGTCTGGACAAAAAATTGGGAATGGATGCACGCATGGATGGATGCACGGACAAAGTGATTAATATATAATAGATCCAAAAATGTGTGTATAATTACAACTTACACATTATCTCCATCCACATGCTTCTTAACGTGGTTCACCTTTGGTGACTTCACTTTCTTTTCATCTAATGAAGGTAGCTGCTTGATGTAGCCACAGAACTGCTGAATGTTACTAAAAACAAACACATACAATGTATGGTAACGTAAAGGACTTCTGCATGTTAAACATTTGTTCAAGAAAATTACAATTTTCTCCTTGAAAATGTCCATTTGCAGATTAAGAGAAGAGCATTTTTAAAATTATATCACAGGAATGACTGACACGAAGCAGTTATTCCAGTTCGGCTTGCGCGATTTCTGCTTTGAAACATCGCGATAAATTGCGATTTTCGATTAAATCATAGGTCCAAATTCCCAAAAGCATAAACCGGGGTAACATGACAAGTCACGAAAACTGGGACTTGGAATTTCTAGAAAAAGTTGAAATGATACAAAAATATCACGAAATTCGAACACATTTTCATGCGACAAATTCTTACCAATTACCATCCTACGTATATGCTTAATGTATACCTTCTATCCATCATCGCGGGAGTGAAATTATTAATTGGGACTGCCTCAGTATTATGTATAGTTTAATAAACATCATTTATTTCATTAAAATTTAAAAAATGTCGTAGAGAAAAAATACAAATTACGTGATGTATCAGCTCCCGCTTATAGCCTCCCTTTGTATGACGCCTTTAGGTCATTACCGGAGTAATGCAGACACTAAAATTAATACCCAGGGAAATACTGCGCAATCCACATACATAGAATGGTAGCTCAATCTAAAAATAGAGGCGTGGCTTCTTCGAGAATACACCTCTAATGTATTGACCGGCCATCTTATTACATCATCACAACGACTAGACTGTTACACAGACTCCATTTCGGAGACCAGACAGATCAGGACCCATTCTATTTCTATAGCGGACAGTAAAAGCAACACCGCAGATCGTGTTGATTTGGGTACCATCTTTACCTCTGTATCACTAGCTTGATAGACATTAAAATCGACTCCATCCACACCAGGCATGGGGCGAACCCATTGGGCTTAGGGCTTGACTGGTCTTAAGCCCTTTAGTCCAAAAAGGGCTTTGGGCTTGTGCTTGTGCTTAAGCACATTAAAAATACCATGTGCTTTCAAGCCCTTTTTCAAGCCCTTTTTAAATTTTCACCTTCAATCAATACTTATAGTTATCAAATCATTGCTCTTTGCCATTATACACATATGCTGCAGCTGCTTATTTTGAAATTAATTTGACTGAAAGTAAGGCAACAATATGTTTAGACAAATCATAACACCTAGCAGCTTTCAAAGCCTGCATAAAACATTTTTTGGTGAATTCAGAATGAAATGCCCTTAATTACTGTAGTCATTATTTTAAGAGAATGAATGACTGGTGGTGTTAACTGACCATTCTAGCTGCTCTGGTTATCTGGTCAATACAAAAGTATGAATTTGACACCTCCCTGCTAGCAAGATATATCTCAATGTCTGTCTAGTAATTACACAAATGTAGGTAGTGGGAATGTTCTTTTAATATAGGCTTCCACCACTCCTCACAATGCCCCTCTTTTGATCTATCTCTGCCACTAGATAAGGCCTGATAAAATAACTTCTTTATAATGTAAATTATATTCTGTCAAATATTTTGAAATTATTAGTGCAGCAGATGCTGCTATCATCGCCAATGGCTACATGGCAAATTATTTTTGAAATATTCTGCAACTTCCCCTGTATGGCTGCCTTGAAAGTAAGATAATTTTCAAGTAAATAATTAACCATTTAATGGTAAAATATGGTCAGAAAATGCAGATATATGCAGACCAAGAGAAGACAATTTTTGAGAATTACAACTAGAATCGATTCAGTCATTCTAGCAGTAAAATTTAGGAATTAACCTTAAATTTGTCTACAAATGGCCATTTCTCAAGTCCACTGCAGAGGCCATTTCGGTAGGCTTTACTAGTAAAGGGTTAAACCCTACAGAACACATATGAGAAATATGTTATGATGTATGGAATATTTTGTTGAACATTTTGAAACTAACTTCATTGGGAGCTGTTGACCTATGTCAGCAACATATTTCCGCCTAGTTAATTTCAACATACACAGCTTCTCGATGGATTTCTATATTTGATTTGAAAATCTCACGGGTTAAATAGATAAGACTGTGTCGCTCACATAGATTGGACCATCAGTCAAGTCAGGTTTCTCTATGTAAGATCGGAATCAGTTTGGTTTAAATTATTACAGCGGTTAATGAGTAGCATTCTCTTAAACAATTTCTTGGACATCTTGGCTCCGAGGTGGACATCAAATGAATGAGCATTCAAATTTCTGTATGGCAGTTCTCAAGCCTACACGACTAGGAGCTTTCCAGCCAAGTTTAGTTGAAATTAGTTCAGCGGCTAATGCAGAATATGACAGCCACTAAAAATTTGACCAATCAAGTTTTTCTATACTAGTTCTATGACTATATTCATTTCAGGGGTTTGGTTGAACCATGAGTAGTAGTCTCTCAAATGACTTTTCTTGAAATTATCAGAAAATCCAAGATGGCCACTGGAAAAACGTGACAATCCAATTTCTGCATAAAAGTTTAAGTTTAATCTGAATCAAATTTGGTTGAAGTCGGTCAGACTGTTAATAAGGTCTTATTACTAATTTAAGATATTTTCAGAAAATCCAAAATGATGTCCAATAAGATTTTCTCAGTGTTGAAGCCTACCATGCTAGTCAGCCAAGCAAAGTTTGTGCGTAGAAAAGCAGCTGTTTAGCAGAATGTACCTAAGTGACTGGAGAACGGCATTCATAAAACATGTGTTTCCTAGGTTACGCAGACCTGATGACTTCGGCTTCAGCAGGTTTTTATGGCCATCCTGCAAAAAATGGTACATCCATTACTTAGTACAACACACACATCAACCAACCATTACTTCTTATAAGATAATACTAAAATATGCATTTGATGGCCAACATCGCAAATCCCCATGCTTACACCAATTTTGATGTTCTGCCACCCAGCCCACCCTCACCACACCCCTAACAACCCAGTGGATAGAGCCTAATGTAAAGGCTGTCTCGCTATAGGCAATTATATGGATAACTTCCATTACAAGTTCCATTGAAATCTGCCAATTATGATAGACACACACAGTGAAGTTGTGCATGTGCATGTGTGCGTGTGTGTGCATGCATGCTGGTTCCTAATATAACTGCGGTCTTGTCAAGATTGGTTGAATTCCCCCAACTATGTTTTGAACCATGCACTCCGACCCCCACCCTGGGCCAGAACCTATTCTAAATGTTATCTCGCAATGAGCAATGAAATGGTTAAAGTACATAACAAATTTGGTTGAAATTCAAACAGTTTCAGAAGAGATAGCCCCCATGGACAGACAAACACCTTACCTCTGTAACATTACTTCTAAGAAAATAAGAGGAATCAGAAATTGCAGACCCCCCCTCCCTCGAATTTTGTCACAGTGTAAAAATTTTGTGCTGCTGCATTGCAGGACCCATCATGTCCTGGTTAAGTGACATTTAACATAACCCTTTCATGATGTAGCCGGCCATAACCAGATGCCGCAGTAGTCTTGAGGAATGTCTGTTTGCAGGCCAAGAGAACACTATTTTTGAAATTTTATCACTGGAATGAGTGGCTTGATTCCCTGTTTAAGACTATATGCTCAGCCTCAACGTGGCGCAGGGGTGTAAACCACTGGGTGCCAATCCAGACATTTTGAGGGGATAACCAGAGCATTATGCACAACGCTAATGAAATGACACTTGGAGATCGAGTACCGGCTCTCCAAGTGTGATACCAGCGATCGAAAAGAAAAGAAAACTGGCTTGATAACCGAGCCAGACATTCCAGTAGTAAATTTTCAAAAATAGTATTCTCTTGGCCTGCAAATGGACATTCAGTAAGCAAATACTTTAATTTTCTTGACCAAATTTAGCCATTAATGGGTTACGGCAATGCTATCACTGAGCCTATTTGGCATCACTTTCAAGGCAATGCTGCCAATGTAGAATAGATGCAATGTGGGGGTGGGGATGAGGAAGAAATGGTTGATTAAATGCCAGATCTTGTAATGCGGATGGCATAATGCTTAACTCATATCAGCCAAAACTGGTGTCTACAGTGGTCTTGAGAAATATCCATTTGCAGACCAAGAGAAGACTATTTTTGAAAATTTACCACTCGAATGACTGGCTCGGTTATCGGTAAATTTTCTTCATATAAATTCAAGGGCCAGAGTCAGATGTGGATCATATTGTCTTATCATGCAAAAATTACTATGTACATGTACAGTAATACAAATGGACGTCTTGTATACAATACTTGTTTAAGTAGGATGGACAACGACAATATAACATTAAACACATAAACTTTTGGCATACAATAACAATGTGTGATTATTAATTTACACATACACTTACTGTTTTCAACCGTTTTCTATTTTCTGAGAATTCATTCGATGATCTTCTTCGAGGTTTCTGTCGTACATGGTTCTGAGGGCTGCAAAATATGGCACACAATAAACACTGTCCACAACACACAACTTATGAACAACGGAGGATTCTAGTTTATATCCATCAATAGCATGATGTCATAATCAACTACATGATGTGTAGGATGATATCATAATCAATTACATCATGAATGACGTACATGTAGCTAAGTTTGTCACGAATGCTTAATTGATGATGGGTTCAGACTTTTGGTCTCACAAAGATACCAAGTGTCAGACAAAAGAACCTTTCACATTGGTTTACATATTGCATTGCATTGTTATTATCATTAATTGATGATGGACAAAGCGTTGTTGTACGAATGGTATGTCAATTATTTAATAAACATGCTGTTGAATATTTTAAAACTAATTTGACTGCATGATATTGCCTGTTGTTACCTACGACCAGTCAAATTAGTTTTCGGAATATTCAACAGCTTACATGTACCTGTATTATAGCTTTTCTGGAAATTGATAGTCAGGGGCGAAGTGCAGGTGGAGCTTAGCTAAAGATGGACGGCGCATAGGCAAACTGGATTCCTCCATTATTAACATATTAGGCTTGCACGATTACGTGATTAAATCAAAAATCGTGATTGTTTTAAATCATGAATTTATATGATTAAAGATTAAATAATCGAATAAACGTGAATATTTTCTATTGCATAAAATATTCCAAAACCTAACTTTCAATTACTTTTTAATGCAATCGGTCATGAAAATTTACATTTTGCTTAGTGAATCTATGTCCAACTTGCAGGGCAAAGAGAAGACTATTTTTGAAAATGTATTACTGTAATGCCTGGCTCGAAAATCGAGTCATGCAATCCAGTGATACATTTCCAAAAATAGTCTTCTCTCCCTGCAAATGGACTTTTCTAAACACCATTGCAATTTTTGTCATTGATATTGTTTTGTTGCTATGTCTTGGTAATTTGTATCCAAGCTGATTAATCGAGTAATCACAATTATTTTTTAATAATCGATCGCGATCACTCAACGCAATAATCGCACATGCCTTACATGGTACACAATGTATATAGCTTTTGTGGCCAGATGATCGAGTCCAAATGAAATTTAACCATTCCAGACACGAAAAGAAAAATTATTAATGGCGTAAGGAATATTCTGTTGAATATTGTGAAACTAGTGTGACTGTTGCTGCCTATGGCATACTGACTGGTTCAAAGATTTGTACAGCGGCTGTAATAAACACAACCACCCATAGTGACCGATTCAAAGATTTGCAATGTGCCTAGATAACAAACAGCACCGATACTCACCTGGCTAAAACTTGTAATTGTTTTCGTACTTTGTCCAAATGAGCCAATTTTGTATCATTTATCACAAATTCATCACAGATATAGCTGAAAAACAATGCAAGACAACAATATAAATGTATAAATGATAAAATACAGTTTCCAGTATAAATATTTCTGGATGCATAAATAGTATTTTTAATGAATGGATCTATTTCTAGCTACATGATGCCCATTTCATGGTTAATACACCTTTTGCAGAATGAAATTCCATACATTTTCCATACATGTACATAACTTAAACGTATTAATTTGTAGCCCTGTTTTATGATGTCTCCAATCAATGTCCATTTCAAAACTGTACAATTTTGCAGAAATCTATCAGAATTAGTAGGCGATTGCATCAATATCTTTAATACGACGTACTTCATTTAGGAAATGAGAATCACACCTGACAATATGTAAATTTTCCATACCTTCCCAACCCTTTAAACCTTACCACTCTGATGTCAATATTCTATTCTTTACTGCGTCAATAGCAAAGAAACTAGTGCACATTTTTCAACAATTTTGGTGGACGATGTTGGTGTCTACGACAGCACCATCTTCCACCAAATCTGTTGAAAAATAAACACCAGTTCATCTTTTAATTTAATTTGAAAATTTAAAATCTTGACATCAGAGTGGTAAGGGTTAAATGTTGAATTTTTCAAATGTTCCAAGGCATGGAAATGGGTTTCTTATAATTCCATAAATTTCCATATGCGTGTATGAAATAGTTTTGGGAATTGGTACTATTCTTGTGATCGCTGATTGGCTTTCTATACTAACCGATGATCAATTAATGATCGATCATTACTGGTTTTCATTTTTTACCCATTAATGAGTAGACTTAACCGATTTCACAAAATATTTAGAAAATCCCAAATGGCCGCGGGAAAGATTGACCAATCAAAATTCTATATGCAACTTCTCAAGCCTACCTACCACCCTAGGCTCGTTCCAGCCAGTCTGGTTGAAATCGCCCAAGTACTTAATGAGTACCGTTAAAATTTGACTAAAGGACGCAGTTTTTTTGTCAAATTACATGTTGTAGGAAGAGGGGTGTATCCTAAAATCGAGAACATTCCGTGCGCACATTTTTGGGTCAAATTATTTCTTAAAATGTCAATGATTATACCACTGAAATTGAACTAAATGTTACGTTAGACAATTCGCGCCACCTGACGCCTATGTTTAATGTATACTCCAAAAACATCAAGCGGAAGTGAAATTATTAAATTGGGGCGCCTAAATATTGCTTATTCTTTAATAAATATCACTTATTACACCAAAATTAATCCAGAATTGGACATAAAATGGTGTCGAGAAAAGACACGTATAAATCACGTGATTCAGCTCCAATCGCAAAAGATCTTTATTCTAATTAGAATACACCTCTAATCTATTGACCGGCCATCTTATTACGTCATCACAATGACAAGACTGTTACACAGACTCCACTTCAGCGACCAGACATATCGGGACCCAGTCCATCTCTGTAGTGGACTGTAAAAGGAACACTATGGATCGTGTTGATTTTGGTATCATCTTAACCTCAGTATCACTAGCTTAATACAGACATTAAAATGGACTTGATCCACACTGGTTCGTGTAATATCAATACCCACGCAGTCAGCAAATTCTTGACCTCATTTTGTGTGCGACAGACAGACAAATTTGAATTTTACAACGAATTCAGAGGGACTATTTTTCTGTTAACTACTTGTCATACACAGACTACTATAGGATTTATATCATCTCGTTTTACGTGAATTAATATTGTCCTTTTAAGTTTCAATTCTCTCTACCACCATATTCTGGTGGAAATCACTACGCCAATGGCTACTCAATACATACGAGATACTTTTCTCAATCTCGAATCGAAGATCTCGCGAGATACGAATGAGGAACAGAATCTTCCTGTACCAGTTTCTTAACCAACTCTTGTTAGCGCATAAGATTACACAGCGCCACCAATCGCAAAAGAGCAAGATAACCAACTCCCGTTAGCGCATAAGATCACACAGCGCCTCCAAACGCAAAAGAGCCATTACCACATTACTAATGTCACATGATTTCTATGTTTTCAAGACAACATTTTATGTCGAAATTAGATTGATTTTAATGCAATAAACAATCTTTATTGAAGATACGCAATATTTAGGCGGTCCTATTTAATAATTTCTCTTCTACCATGATCAATTTTAGGCATACATTAAACATAGTGCCGAGTGATGGTAATTTTTTATACCAATTTTCGATTTTTTAAAGGTACATTTTTCTAAATTTAACATTGTCTTATACGTGAATACAAGTTTTTTGGGGGGATTTTGGTCAAATTTGGGACAGCATCCTATATTCGAGGGTGGTCTTTAGTCAAGAAATGACAGTAGACGATTTTCAGCCATTTTTCGGAAAATTCAAGATGGCCACCGAATAATTGACCAACCGGAAATTCTATATACAAGCTCTGAAGCATAGCACTTTAGGGGTCCTTCCCGCCGAGATTGCTTGAACTCGTTCAAGCGCTTAATGAGTAGCATTTTAACTTATGTAGCAAAATTTTCAGAAAATCTAAGATGGCCACCGGAAAAATGGACCGATCAAAATTCTGTATACAAGTTCTGCAATCTACCGGCCTAGTATCCTTCCAGCCAAGTCTGGTTGAAATTGTTCAAGTAGTTAATAAGGAGTAGCGTTTTAAATGATTTCCCGCCATTTTTCAGAAAATCCAAGATGGTTGCCGGAAAAACTGACCAATCAAAATTCTGTATACAAGTTCTGAAGCATACTAGGCTATGGGTCTTCCATTCAAGTTTGATTGAAATCGGCTGTGGTTATCGAGTAGGCTTTTAGAAATTTTCAGAAAACCAGATGGCCACTGGAAAAATTGACCAGTCAAAATTCTGTAAACATGTTTTGAAACCTACCATCTTAGTATTCTTGCAGGCAAGTCTGGTTTAAATTGATCATGTAGTTAATGAGTAGCACTTTAAACGATTTCCCGCCATTTTTTTTGGAAAATTCAAGATGGCCACCAGAAAAATGGACCAATCTAAATTATGTATACAAGTTCTGATGGATACCACACTAGAGTTCTTTCATCCAAGTGTGATTGAAATCGGGCCAGTGGTTATCAAGAAGTAGGCTTTTAAGTGATTTCCAGAAAATCAAAGATGGTCACCGGAAAAATTGACCAATCAAAATTCTGTATACAGGTTCTGAAACATACCAGCGTACTATCCTCCCAGCTAAGTCTGGTTGAAATTGTCCAAGCAATTAACGAGGAGTAGCGTTTTAAATGATTTCCTGCAATTCTTTGGAAAATTCAAGATGGGCGCCGAAAAAATTGAACAATCAAAATTCTGTATACAAGTTCTGAAGCCTAACCCCCCCCCGTCCTTTCAGGCAAATTAGGTTGAAATCGGCCAAGCCGTTAACGAGCAGCGTTTTTAGCAAAAGTTGATGGACGGACGTGCGTGGGCCGGATGGACGGACAATGGATGGTCGCCATACCATAAGCTCACTTGGCTATTCTGGCCAGGTGAGCTAAAAATAATATTGCATGAATACATAGTTTTAAGATTTAGCAAGAAGCCCAATCTTAAAATTACACTTTGTTTGCATGAAGCAATAGCCTACCAATGTAAGAGCATATATGAATCGTTGTGAAAATAGGCAGGTGATCTGTTAAAGCCAATGACTTTATAGTTTAATACTCAAACTGGTTCAGTAATTTAAATAATCTCATAGAAAATGTCCATTTGCAGACGAAGCATTTATTTTTTTTTAATTCAGCACCGGAATGATTTGCTCGGTTATCGAACCAGTCATTCAAATCGTAAATTTTCAAACAATCTTCTCTTGGTCTGCAAATGGTAATATCTCAAAACTACTGCAGAAGCTGTTTTTGACCAGCTTTGTTGAACATTACAGGGATACGGCCAGTGACTTAAAAATAAGATATGGCTTATGGATCCAACAGATGAGTAATCTGACTTTTGATGAAGTTTGACTGTAATTAGACTATCTAGAGCTAACATCGTCACTGTCTTACCAATAGGCAGCATAGCTGTCGCAATCCATGCACACGGCATGCTGGTGTATCTCTCTATGATGCTGCTTAGCGTGACCATTCACATATCTACAAGAAATACAAGCACAGTATATATTCATGAATCAGGTCAACCATTCAACCTTTTAGTGGCTAGATTTAAAAAAGATCTACATATTTACTTATTGAATGTCCATTTGCAGGCGGCTAAGTGAAGATCATTAAAAAAAATATACCACTGGAATAACTGGCTTGATAATCGAGCCAGTTATTCCAGTGGTAAATTTTTTAAATTAGTCTTCAATTGGCCTGCAAATGGGCATTCCTCGAAGCCACAGCAGAGGTCAGTTCTGACCGGATTCAGCATGAAATGGTTAATCAGGGTTCATACACCTTCAGCAGAATTAAATTCCATACCTTCTCCAGACTTTTTCCAGACTCAATCTCAAATTTTCCAGACCTCATTTTGGGACTTTCAATCAGACAAAAAACAAAGACAGTTACTAAGTTCATCATATTATCATATATAAACTTTATTAAACTTTATAAAACAAGAATATCAAAACACAGCGTGCACACTTTTGCCCGTGCAACTGAAGCAACCGCAGTAGTCGAAGACCCGAGGACAATAACGAACTGCATATATAAATAATTGTCACAAGAATATCAAAGCACAGCGCGCGTACACAAATATGAATTTCATTACAGCAGCAAATTTTTTGTTGAATATTTTGAAAATAATTTGACTGGAAACTGTTGCTGCTTTAAGCAGCAATAGTTTCCAGTCAAATTATTTTCAAAATATTCAACAGCTATCCTATCAAAACACACAATTAAAACATCATAGGAGTTATCTTAACCTAATATAGCTAGAAATATCAACATACACACAAACACACGCCGTGTGTCACACATACAAAGGATTTCTCATTATAAAGGGACTTTTTGAGGGTAAATAGCCCCAAAATCTAGATTGGGAACAGCATATTGTCTGAGTGGCTCTGGGAACCATATATTGTCTAGGAGTGGCTCAGTGTTTTTCAGGATGCAAACCAGATATGAATTTCATTACAGCAGCACATTTTTTGTTGAATATTTTGATAACAATTTGACTGGAAACTGTTGCAGCAATAGTTTCCAGTCAAATTATTTTCAAAATATTCAACAGCTATCATGCAAAGTTAAGCTTGAGACACCCACATTTATTTGTTGCGGGCCCACCCCACCACCCCCACCTTTAGATAACAAGTTAAACCCTGCACATATACACATACACTAATTTATTTTAAAATTACTATAGACGATCATATCGCCATAGCAACAGGAGGAATCCTCATTATTTTCACTTGATAATGCAGCAACATAAGAGGCCTGGCGATACGAAAGAGCTGTCGGGCAGTCAATAATATTTTACCATGACTCAGCGCAAAGTTGGGATCATCTAACATTTGGTGACATAAAATTGCTACGCTTCTAAATGATCGCCATAGCAACAGGAGGAATTCTCATTATTTTAACTCGATAGCGCGCCAACATAAGAGACCTCGCGATACGAGAGAGCTGTCGGGCAGTAATAATATTTTACCGCGACTCCGAGCAATGTTGGGATCATCTAAGGTTGGGCGATATAAAATTGCTACGCTTCTAAATGATTCTGGTACTATCAATGTGAAAATGTAAAATATTCTTACCGTGAACCAATGAAATCTAACTTTCGGCACTGGCTTTAGATGAACTTCTGGCAGTGTCTCATGGGTTTTTTTCCCGACATGTGGTTAACAAGAGCCACTTCACCCATATTCCCGATGTCAAAAGACTTATTGCAAACACTAATTTGGCACGCGAGTTTGATGTGTTGTCCGGTAAAATCCAATCATTATATTTATCGTTAGTTTCCCAAACACTAGAATACATGCACGTTCCCATGTTAACTATTCACAAAAAATGGCAATCTCACAAATTATTTCATTGTTTTGACTTCTCACACTAATTGAACATGTTCAGACACGTATTGCTCAACAACTGCGAGATGTTCCCGGTAACAGGCGGTTTTCTATTGTAAGACGCGACTGGGACCCAATCGAATTAGATTCTCGCGGAAACGTGAAATTTCGTTCGTAAACAAAAAAATGGCGGTCTGAAAAATTAGGATTGCCAATATTTTAATGTTCCATACATTTTCCATACCAGTTGGCCCAAAATTGGAATTTCCATACTTTTTCCAGCCCTGGGAAAGGCTTTCCTAAATTTCCAGACATTTTCCAGACTTCCATACATGCGTAGGAACCCTGTTAATGATTAAAACCAAGAAATTTACGATTTTTCTCATAGAAAACGTCCAGTTACAGAGCAAGGGATTATTTTTGAGAATTTACCACTGGATTGACTGGCTTGCTTATTGAGCCAGTAATTCAAAGCAAAGTTTCAGTAATAATCTCTTGCTCTGCAATTGGATATTTTAAACCAGAGACTACATTGCTAAGATATAGACCTCCTATCAGTACTTTGTACTATCCTCCAGCATTCATCCACATTGCTGTATGTTACCTGTACATACTGTTCTTGCACACAATGTAATTTAGGAACCCTTTCATTGACGACGCACTGGTACTAGGAAATTGCAGTCATCATTAGAATGTAATTTTTACATTTTTTAATTTTATGAGCGAGCTTCGAACCAAGGCAATTCTGCGGCACCTATCACCTAGCGTTTGGGAGCCGAGTAGTCTACCCACTGGCCTATCATCCAGAGGACATAAATCTTCTTTCACCGGACCAACTTTCAGCTACCAGACTCACAACAACACGAATTGACTGGAACTGATAGTGTACATTCCAGACTTGCTATATCTCTAGGCACTCGCAAGTCTATAGTTTTGATTATTGTCAAGCATTAGTTCTAAGAACCCTGTCATTGATGACGCACTGGCACTAGAATATTGCAAAGTCATCATTGGAATGTAATTTTAAAATGTTTCAATTTTCGACCTGAGCAAGGTTCGAATCCAGGCGATTCTGTAGCACCTAGCGTCTAGCATTTGGGAGCCATGTAGTCTACCCACTGGCCCACAAAAACAGGCCAAAAGTGGCTTCTGCAGCAATCCTGAGAAATGTCCATTTGCACACCAAGAGATAAGTTTTGAAAATTTTATCACTGAGCCAGTCATTTCTGCAAATGGACATTTTTCTATGAGAAAATTGAAATTTCTTTGAAAGAATTTAAGGGCTGGAGTTAACACTCAAGATGCCCAAAAACGGTTTCTCCAGTGATATTTAGAAATAACCATTTGCAGCATATTTTCTAGTTAATAACAGAACTTTCCTGTATTGGCGTACTTTGGAAAAATACCTTCCCACAATGTATTGCTCAGAATACTTCTGGCTTGTAATTTAACCGGGCGACATGCGAAGTGTTAATTTATGATTAGGCTAAGATACAACACACTTAAATCTTTACCAGCCAGCAGCGGTTCTCTGAGCGTTGATTTACGGGAATCTCTCCGTAATGACGTTAATGTGGGAAAGGTGTACGTGTATTTGTCTCATGTATGTTAGTAGTTCTATATTCAATATCAATTCAATAAATAAATTTATTTCAAGCAGTAATTTAAAGGTGCATATTCACACCAAAATGCTTGAAAATAAAATTGTTAAAATTGTATACTTTTAGGTGTTTAAATTATGTGCCACGATGGAATGAAACAAAACAAATCTTAACATATGATGATTTCAAGCTGTCTAAATAAATTTCGTATTTTTGGCTATGAAATTGAAATAGAGGCACGGTCCCCTAATTCAAATTCACAACTTAAAACATTTACATTAATTTATACGTAATAAAATCATCATATGTTAAGATTTATTTCATTTCTTTACATCTAGGCACACAATTTAAGCACCTAAAAGTAAACTACTTTAACAATTTATTTTCAGGCATTTTGGTGTGAACCTGCACCTTTAAGTAATTTATCAGTCTCCAAAGGCATAAACAAGTTCAAACACAGAGTTGCATCCAGCCATCATTATCTGTTACATTCACTTACCGTCCACAGTTAATGATTCCACAGTGTAGACAGATCCAGGGACTTTTTTCTATTTTACACACTGAAAAATTAGAGCAAATGATATACATGTATATATGTAGTATCGGGATCCTATGCCCTGCCCATTCAGACCAGCAAATCCAGGCCCATCTTTTGGCTTTTACATGTGTGTTGGAATCAATTTATATACATTGAAACCAATCAAATTACAGGGATGTGATCGATCTCAAAGACAAGAATCTTGACCAATGTAGCCTTTTTATCGGCGGGCTGCTTCCTTTTGATGTATATTACTATGCACCCAAGTTTGGTTCCAATTGGATCAGGCATTGCTGAGATATAAACTTAACATAAAGGTTTACGCCGCCGCCGGAAAAGTGATACCTATGTCTCGATCCGGCTTCGCAGGCGAGACAAAACTAATCAATGAAAAATGAAATCCTGACACTGCATCGCGCCGGAATATAGCCACTGAGAAAGGTTTGTGCAGGTTAATTCCTTCAACTATGTCAAGAGAAAATCTTGGTGAATTTTATGATTTTCATAACTTAGGCAAATAAGGATGAATTTCTTTGAAATGGAATCGTAGCACTGCTTCTTCAAATAATATTTATTATATCCAGTTACAAAGGAATTGAGAGCATAGGTTCAAAGTTCTTCACGATATGGCACGACCAAGACAATTTTGATGAATTTTAAGTATTTCAGGGGAGATAACTCTGGAGAATATCGAAAGATTTCATGGCAACAGAATTATGGTACTGCGCATTGAAGTAATAGGTCGCAAGTCTTATCTACGTCATCCATTATGATTTCATTCTACACGTCACGTAGTTGATCATGATGTCTGGATACTCTGGAAAGGTGAATTGGGCAACTGTTCCATCAAAGGCAGGGCCTATAAATTGATGAAACACCTACACACAAAACAATACATTGCAATATAGTTTGATAATTAAAATGAACATCCATAATATAATATTACTGCCTGTCTAGTCATATACACAGAAAACAGGATAGCACAACATATATTTTTTGTACCATACATGGCATACTGCTCTAGAGTATCCTATGTAGACACTATTATTAAATGTGTTTAATTGTTAGAGTGGTTTGTCATTTACAAATCAGTGTGGGTTTGTGATCGGAAAACTGCCCGGTATCTTTTCTTTATACATTACTGTTAACATGTTAAAAAATAATAGGTTTTTTCGTGACGTCTATTACGTCATTATTTTTAGAACGGGGGAAGCCTGGCCGTCAAGCGGTCACTGACGTGATAAAGTAAACACTGATCTTGCTGGACGTAAATCTTATCTCACACCACATTAATCCTCTAAATAATAATTGTTTGGCGAAATATATTCAATTTCCACTTTATTTGTGTACGATATTGAGGGCAATGCTTTATTTCCTGCTTTCATACCATGTTGGAACCAGTATTCATGCATCAAATGGTTTGCTCATTCAGTCATTGTGTGCGTGAATGGCAACATTTGTGCTGTTCATGCTCAAATAACTGTTCTAATGATGGTATGAATGGTGATAAATTATACCTCTAGACGATTGAGAGCCAATAACTGTGTACATGTTTGGTTGGGGTATGGTCGTTGGGGGGGGGGCGTTGATAGCATATGGGTGTTAGTCAAAGTTTACTCATGTGAAAATATTCAGCAGCATTGTCATTTGTTTAAGTCAGTTTAATTATCCCTAGCTCACTGGAGATATAGTATGATAACCAGCTGCATGGGTGTGTCAAATTTTGACATGCAGGAGCTGATTTAGAGGTGGTGCAGATGAGATGGGTTGGGGGTGAGTGGGTAGGAAAGGGGGTTTATCCTGCGTTTCTGGTGGTAGACAATTGGCCAGCTAAGGCAGCACCACTGATTGTAAGAGGAAGTCACGGTTACCATATGCATAAAAGTAAATAAGCTTAACTAACTCCGAATACATGTTGATCATGTTTAATTGTGTATTTAGTTAACCATTTCACCGACAAATGAAAAGTATATTCTTTACGATATAAAACTTATTCTGTTGAATATTCTGAAATTATTTGACTGGAAGCCATTGCCAGCAACAACTGCCAGTCAAATTAATTTCAAAATATTCGATAGTTTTCCTGTATTATAACATTAAAAATGAGACATGGGGAATTCAGCGGTGAAAAGATTAATGAATAGCTACATGTCCTTGAGGATTAAAAGTATATGGATGTCTAAAAGTATATGGATGTCTAAAAGTATATGGATGTCTAGGATTCATGACCTACATGTACCTGCAACAATGGATACAATTTACCTGCTTCCAAAAATATTGCAATGTTTATATTTCTACATAAAAAGACTGGATTGATTGTAAAATTTATTGAATTTTCAGAGTCTTATTATTTTCCTAGCTTTATTTTGTTATGCTTAGCAAAAACATAGTAAAAGAAACCCTAACCTTCACCGTGAAAGATAATTCTCTACATTTACCTACCTCAATTGCTAGGGGCATGTGACTGGGTTATTATTTTATTGGGTATCAAGACATGATACCAACTGCTATTGCATAAATTACCGGTATGTGTATGTAGTTAAAATAACTGAGAACCACCCATGTAGAGCCTTACTTCCACTTCACATTCTGCATAACCCATGATGCAGATACCGCCATCTTTGTTTACCGCGTATCGCGTGCATTGCACTATGGGACTGTTTGGGGCAGTCGATCGTGCGGGCATAAACAAATGCACGTGAATGTATGGTTTTATGCTCATATCAGCCAAAAATGAGAAATGTCTATTTGCAGACCAAGGGAAGAATATTTTTGAAAATTTACCATTGGAATGACTGGCTCGATATCCGAGCCAGTCATTTCAGTGGTAAATTTTCAAAAATGGTCTTGTCTAGGTCTGCAAATGGACATTTTCTTTGAGAATTTGAGGGTTAAAGGGTTAAACAGAATTGGCCTTCTCCGAAAATCTCCCTTGGCCCACCCACGCAGCTTATGGCCCCAGGCTGGATTCATGAAAGATACTTAATCATAGGAACATGCATAATGATTACGTGTAACTAACAATTGTGATTGGGCCATAGCTGACTGTCTCTACTTTACACAAGGTATACATTCGGTATGCTTCGTGAATATCTAACACCCCAACCCCACCTACCCACCCATTCATGGACACTACATATATATTATTTACAAAACAGACACCTACACATCACTGGATTATAGTATGACCCGTCAGAAAAGTCATTCCTGAAAGCTTGATTATTCTAACAACCCCCCCCCCCCCCACTAGCAACAACACGCCACCCAAACACACATTATTATTTACTAACTATCTATGGCAATATATCAATAAATAATTGTCGAAATTTCGTCATTCTTGGCTCAAGTCTTCCTAAGACATCCTCTAGCTATTTGATGTTTAAAAATCAATCATTTCAGGTGATTTAAGATCGTTTTTAAAATAATTTATTTGAAATTGGCTGGGGAACGCTCCCCCTGTATAATCAACACAACTCATTGACGAATCAGGCAATAATACACGATTTTCTGTAGTAATTTATTTGAAATGCGCTGGAGAACACCCACCCCCCCCCCCCCTATATAATCAATGCAATTCGTTGAAAAATCAGGCAATAATACACACGTTTGATAGCGCCGTCGTGCGTATACTGTTCGTCAATCTCCCTAAATTATTCCAAGCCCCTTTTTCTGCTTAGGACCCCAAATAAACCCTTTTCACGGCGCTTATGCTTTTAAGATTGTAGGCTAATCCTGTCCTAATATATACTGTACGTCAATCTATTTAGGAAATCTGCTTTACGCGCCATGACGAGAAAAGCTGCATAATTAAAATCTAATACTGTTCGCCAGTCTCTCCCCCGGAATGCGTATTTAGCGTTCATTTTCAGTTTATTTGTGTCTAATATATGAGTAGGGTACGTGTATATTTTAATTAAATATCTCATTATAATTGTATTTACTTTAAAATGTGTTGTGGAATCCCTCCCCTATTCATTCACAGGGGGAGAGAAAGACGATATAGCCATTACTACAAGCGACGTTACTGGCCGACGTCATTTTAGTACACACTGCCCCCAAACGCTCCCACAATACAATGCGCTTCGAAAGTTTGCACAAGTCACGTGGTTAAAATCGGTCATCTGCGAAACGGGTTATTGACAATCTACAGCTAATAGCAAAATTAATTATTTAAATAATTACATCATTTAGAATATATATGGGTGACTGATGGCATATGCTTGATAAAGTAGATAGTATACAAAGAACAATCAATGTTTATCTCAGTGTATGCAAACAGTGTAAGTCCTACACAATGTTTTAGCATTTGATAAAATTTTACATGTGTGCATCTGCATGTGACATGTCATTAATTGGTTCAGAGAAATTAGGTAGCATTGCCAGTGTTGAATCACTTACACCATACTAAAACATTGCTGAACATATGGCCCCCACATCTTTCCAAACATAGAAACCAATTTGTATTTTAAATAGGAGTGGAGTATACCTGCGGTGTATGAGTATCTAGCCATGTACCATTCACTCAGGAAATGCTGAAAATTAGATGTGTGGAAGCAAGTTCCAGGCAGACAGGGGTGTAACTCCGCCCATACAGGGAAATTTATAGGCCCTAGATAGCAGATTCAATTTAACAATGACCAGGACTGCTGGTAATTGAAAGTTGTACTAATTCAATTACCACATTGGATAAAGTGTACATTTTTAAGAATTGGAATTGCTAATTGAAATTACTTTGCCCCAATAATGACTACCGTTAATTTCCGTGTATATTGCGCTATCGTGGATAGTGCGCACCCCTAAATTTGACCAAAATCGGCCTGAAAAAACCTTCTTTCCGTGTATAGTGCGCAGTAAGATTGAGAGACATGTGAACGAAAACTGGTAACAAAAGAATCAATGACTTACTGCGTGTCGAATACGCTTTCCTTATAAAATCCCATTTGTGGCGTGCGTTACTCTGTTGTTTAATCACGGGAATATCATTTGCATACACTTTTAGCAAATATTTTGTATTAAACTTTATTGAACGATATAAAAATACAAATATAATTTCCATCAGAACAGGTTAGAATCCGAATTTGATTTGAGCAGTGCTCATTAACATAAATGGTCGTTAGAACATAAAAATTGCATATTTATTTTGTTTCAATTCATAAAATATGAGTTGTGCGCTGAAACTTGAGAGAATAAAATCTATTTTAATAAAAAAAACCTACTCAAATCCATTTTGGCTCACTAACAGTGCCGGTAATTATTTTGATAATTATATCAAAGGCGAGCCCATGAGATTTTGATCAATCACATATGGCGACGCAGTAGATGAGTGGTTTCAATACTCGGTTCACAGGCAGTGTAGTCAGGTGGTGGGGCGGGGTGGGTGGATTAACGCGGTCAGAAGTACAATAAACAAAGGTGATAGCGCTGACCGCCTGACGTTTACAAAATCGAGTGATCAATTGTGGGTAGGGTTTGAGTGCGAGTGGGAAAACATTCCTTTCTATATCTATGTAAATGCTAGATCGCCTTGAAAAACATCGGCCCTATCATAATTTTTTTAACACATTTATGTCCGTATCTGTGTAGCAATCTATGGATTTTAAACATCTCTATGTTCAACTTGGGAAGACAAGAGTAACCTCCCCTTATATATATAACTTAGAACAAATTACAGGAAACAATGGCGTTGTAAAAAAGTTGAATGATGGTTTATTTGATCATTTTACAACACTATGATATTTAATAAAGGTATAACACAGTATTTAGACAGTAGTAAGGCATTTCAACGATCTATTAGTACCATTATAGACATGTTAGAATGCGATCGTTATTCCCGATCCATAAAATCACATTTTCAGTTCTGAATTTTGTGATTCTGACGAAAAATTCTGAGGAAAAAAATGGGACAAATATTTATCCTTGTATATAGTGCGCAGGAGCTTTTTATAACATGTAATTTGAGCAAAAAAAGTGCGCAATATACACAGAATTTAACGGTAATTCCCAATTTCTTTTCAATTATTTTATAATTTTATCAACATAGTTTTGTCTCCTAACATAGTATAACATATGTAATATAACAAAGAGAGGTTTTGACACTTTAAAGGCTAAATTGTCCAAAACCAGCATTTGTATTGATCTTGAGATGCCTGGCTCCATAATCAAGCCGGCCATTTCAGTTGTAAAATTTAAAAATTGCCTTCTTTTGATCTCTAAAGTGTAAATGTGCATTTTGTGTGAAAAAATTGAAATTTTCTTAATGATTGCCAACAATTGCTTCTGTAGTAATGTCTTGAAAGATGTCAATTTACCAATCCTCACCATTACAGGGATAATGCTGAACAGATAGCCCTAGATCCAGGTCCCACAGCCCAAGGCCCACACCATATGGCCTCACCATGTTCACTCTGTAAATTTCAGATGTTTTTCCAGTTCAATATTAAAATATACTGTACTGATCAGCTATCTGAGTATGACTGTATTTAGTATTATTTTATTTACTGACTATTATACATTCTCAAGGTTGCTGCCAGGAAAAGAAATTGTCTTAGCCACCACCCCTCCCCTCTATCCTTCCACACACCATCTAAAACTTTTAGGGGGCCTACACCACCCTCTGTTTTTGTCACTAACCCCAAAAAACACACAATTTGTGAAAAATAACACTCATAAGTCTGGAGAGTTTAAACCAACTGTGTCTTGGTGGAGTTAAGATTCTATTATGGGGTGTGTCCAACCTAGCAGTCATGGTCTGGGTGGGGTTCCCAATGTTGGTGGGTGTAGGGAGGGGTGTTATGCCCCTTCCCCTATAATAATTGGAAAATGAGATGCTCTGAGTAGTTTCCTGCATATTGATTAATTAATTCATAATCAAATTGAAATTAATTATTGTTAGCTCACCTTCTCCCCCGAAAGGCCAAGTGAGCTTATGCCGTAGTGACCGTCCGTCCGTCATCCATGCGTCCGTCCGGCAACTTCTGCTTTAAAACACTACTCCTCATTAACCGCTGGGGCGATTTCAACCGAATTTGGCTGGAAGTACCCTATGGTCGTAGGCTCCATTCAGAATTTGTATTCATCATTTTTTTTGGTGATAATCTGAGATTTTATGAAAAATGTACCAGAAATTGTCAAAATGCTTCTTACCATTTTGAGCGATTTCAACCAAATGTAGCTGAAAGGACCCAATGGTCGTTGGCTCCAGAATTTCCTTTCAGAATTTTGATTCATCAATTTTGTGGGTGAAAATATTAGATTTTATTAAAAATGTAGCGGAAATTGTCAAAATGTTTCTCCTTACCATTCTGAGTGATTTCAACCAAATTTGGCTGAAAGGACCCTATGGTAGTTGGCTCCAGAACTTCCATTCAGAATTTTGATTATCAATTTTTTTGGGTAAAAATCTTAGATTTTATGAAAAATGTACTAGAAATTGTCAAAACGCTGCTTCACCTTAGTTGCTTGACATATTTCAAACAAATTTGGCTAGAGTGACCCTATCAAGGTAGGCTAGAATATCTATTCAGAATTTTGATTGGTAAATTTTTTGGGTGGCCATCTTTTCCGAAAATTATCCATCATATCTATTTAAATCCAAATGGTTCAAATGCTAATGGTCCAGGTGAGCGCCACAGGCCCTCGGCTCTTGTTTATTTACTGGGATGCAGGTGGGAATTAATGCAGTCCACCACCCTCCACCCCCACCAACTCAAAGGTGGGATTGGGGTGCAAAGCCAACCTAAATATGGGGTACAGGGTTGGTTCTTCACCAGAACAAATTTCCAAATCTATGCACATGCACGTACACACCTACCAAACCACAACCCTCTCTCGGCTATGCACACACTGATAATCATGATGACAGTAGGGCCATATATAGTCATCTTGGGCGCATTCGTATCTATCGAGCAGCCGGTTGTATTGGTACTATAGCCTACCAGGATCCACATGCACTGATGGGGTGGGGACGTTTCTGACATACCATCGTTGTAGTATTTTGCCTTCTAATGTGCATAGAATAAATAATATATTTCTAAAAATGCATAGTAAAATAGTATTTGATGTTAGAATTGGCAATTCGGTCAACTTTACCAGTAGAGCTGACGTAAAATTGCAATTTGCATAGCTTTGAGTAGTGTCAACGGCGGCAGTGTAATGTTGTTTACTAACAAAACAGTGATGAGCTAGCCATATGCTTGACGGCCAGTCATCTGCACACGCGTGAAAATGATGTCACACGGGAATTCCGTAAAACCTCCTATACTCAAGACATTCTCTTTGTCATTTTTATTAGGATATTATTTAAGGGCCTGTGGCGGGCAACCTGAAAATGGTTGAAATGGGGCTACGGGTTAACCTTGGGGCAACTAGATTATTTCATTTATTTCTACCCCTGACTTGATCATCATCATGAGTACTAGAGTAGCAACACTAGTGTTGTAACCTAAACCTGAGGGCAATCGAACGAGCTAAAAATGTACCGAGTATTTAGAATTCAACACCGCCTTTATATATACTCATTATATAGCACCTATAAACACGGTGTTCTAAATTTAGACACACCGTCATCATATATCAAGGAAGGACGGTAGTTACCACTTTCCGCAGATTAAATTTAGTTAATACGCACCCGAGCACTGAAGTCGCGGAGGGGTGTTCTCCGTCTTGATCGGAGGTGCCGTTATTTTTACGCTTTCTTCTAGGTGGGGACACTCCATTTGGCGCTTAGTGAAAAACTGTATTTGGCCCCTTTTAGATCACTATGATTGGAATGCACGACGAATTATTACAACAAAATTATGCTTTAAAATATCAAGTTGTTATAAAAGACGGTTCATCTTAGTAGTACAACAATGAGCGCATTAATACAAAGGTCAATTTACAAATTTCCGATCAGTTAAATTCATATTTATTTAGAAATATATTGGCACGTATTATCATGGTCGTCTAATAATGTTTTCAATTGCCAGATATGTGATTATTTCCCATGCTTATTGTCAATATTGCCATGTCAATATGGGATTCTTTTGCGTCGCGTTCACTACGTCAGAGGACGCATTTCTCGTGCACTGACGTAAACATCCTCGAATGTTTGGTCACATGACAGGCTTGAGTTAACAACACATTGCACAAAGAGCACAACCCGCATGCGTCCTCCTAGCATTAAAGGATAAGCCCGCGATGGGTAAAAGTGTACCTAATTTGAAAGACAATTACATATGACTAACATATTATACATATACTTATACTTATCATATACTACCCTTATAGGCAAAATGCCTGTAGATAGATGGCGACTACATTATGCTTATTGCTTAATTAATTTGTTTCGAGGTAAAGGAAAGGTAATGATTGTGTACTGGCTCTTGTGTATACAAAAAATCTGACCAAAATGAATCTAGTTTATTTTTGAAGATATTTAGGCTTACGGCACTAACTACTTCATTTGGTAAGCTATTCCAACTATTCGTAATTCGGTTTGCAAAAAAAAGTTCTGCCTAATTAGTTTGTTACTTCGGCTCTTAGTGAGTTTAAAATTATGTCCACGAGGGATGGTTTGTTTGTCTCTCTCCAAGAATGGGCACTGAACAGGATAAAGGCCATGAATGTATTTGTAAGTTTGAATCATATCCCCACGTGATCGACGTTAATAGAGAGATGGTAGATTCAGATATTTTTACCGGTCTAAATACGTATAATTTCTTATTGAGGGTATCATTTTAGTTGCTCTTCGCTGCACATTTTCCAGTGTTAGACTGTCCTTTTTAACATGGGAGTCCATGGACCGTTCCCGTATTCAAGTATAGGTCTAACTAACGAAGTGTACGGCCTTACTAGAGTTGAAGAGTCTAAATGGGTGAGACCTTATCAGTCCTAAAATCTTATTAGCTTTTGATACTTGGATTTGACAATGGATGCTAAATTTTAGTTGGTTGTCTACATTCAGACCTAAATCCTTTACGACAGTTGTTTCTACCAGCTTAATATTTGTATCAAGAGAGTTCATGAAGTATGAATCTTTAATATTAGCTGTACCTAGATGCATAGCGCAGCATTTGTCAGCATTAAATTTGATTTGCCAGATAGAAGACCATTTCGTTACGCTATTTAAGTCATCTAGTAGTTCGATTGCATCAATTGATGATTTAATTTCTTTGTAGATTTTTGTATCGTCAGCAAACATGTTAATTGTAGAGCACTTAATTACATCAGGAAGGTCGTTTATGTAACAGATGAAAAGAAGTGGTCCTAGTACACTACCTTGGGGCATACCGCTAATGACAGGAGTTTGAACTGATTTGCATCCATTCACGACAACTCGTTGGGCTCTGTTAGTAAGAAATTCCTCAATCCATTTTAGTAGGTTACCATGGATACCATATTTTTCTAGTTTAAGAAGAAGTCGTTTGTGTGGTACAGAGTCAAATGCCTTAGCAAAGTCTAGATATAGAGCATCGATAGAGCTGCTGTGATCGATTGCATTTGACCATATATCTAAGACTTCAGTTAGCTGTGTGACACAAGAACGCCCTTTAATAAATCCGTGATGACTTGGTTCAATTAGGGCGTTTTGTTCAAGATGGCTTACAATAGAGTCTTTTATAATGGACTCAATGAGTTTACAGATTATGGAGGTACGGCTTATAGGGCGATAGTTATTAACCAAATGTTTGTTTCCCTTTTTGAAAAGTGGAGATACATGACCTAATTTCCAGAGTTAAGGTAGCTTACCCTCTCTCAATGAACTAGAGTAAAGATGTGATAATGGGCAGACAATTTCAAGTTTGAGTTCCTTTAAAACACGGTGATAGATTCCATCAGGAACTGCAGACTTGTTAGTTTTTAGATTATAAATCTGTTTAATTATCATGTCACGAGTGACCTCGATATGATGTAATGGAGCAATGAAATGTCTACTGTTGAAACTAGGCAATTGACTGATATCTTCATCTGTAAAGACACATGCAAAATATGTGTTTAATGCATCTGCCTTTTCACCGTCAGTTGTGGTTAGTGTGCCATCGGACTTCATGAGGTCACAAATTGTGCTTCGAGTTTTTATTTTGCTTTGTGCATATTTGAAAAATGCTTTAGGATTTGACTTTACCTCATTTGCTAGTTTACGTTCAAAATCTCTTTCAGCTATTCGACATTCATTTTTGGCCTGGTTTCTCGCTTTAGCATACTTTTTGTAGTCACTGCTACTATGAGAATTTCTCCATTTTTGAAATGCCTGTTTCTTAGTTCTTAATTTTTCGAAAACACGATTGGTTAAGTATAATTATTTTTTCTGCTTATATTGAGGTCTAGATTTTAGTATGTATTCATCAGTTAATCGATTTATTTCCCTCATTATCTCCAACCAGTCATGTTCTATGTCCGCAATAAATATTGAATCCCAGTCTATAGATTTAGCATCTTTGCGCATATTGTCATAATCTCCCTTATATAGTATATAATGTGACATGGTTGGAGACTCAGTTACCTAGCATGAGAATGTAAATGTTAATGTTGCATGATGGCTCTTACCAATTGGTACACCAGAAGATAAATCATTTACCATGTTTTCCTCATTTGTAATAATTAGGTCTAGGATATTTTGTTTTTGATTTCCCCTAAAGTGAGTTGGTTCACGTGCATGTTGATGCCAGTATAAGTCCCTTAGCGTCTCAATACATATATTAGTAGGGCTCTCGGGATTGGCGGGTGAGATGTCATTTATCCAGTTAATTTCATTATAGTTAAAATCACCCATTATAAGAAGGTGACTAGGTTTGAGACCTGATACATTGATAAGCAGGTCAGTTAGATTTTTATGGTTTTGAAGGTTGCAGTTGGGTGATCTATATATACATCCTAAAATCAATGTATCTGTGTTTTGGAGTCTAATATGACCAGGGTTGGCTTGATTTAAATCAATTGATTTATATCATGATTTAAATCATGATTTAAATCACTCGATTTTTATCGAAAAAATCGTGATTTAAATCAGTTTTGCAAAAATAGAGGAATTTTCAAGTAATTAATACAATTAACAGTAATTTTGTTAAATTAAAGTAACATAATTATTTTACTGCTTCCATGGCACTTGAACATCAACACAAAATAGAATTATACACTTAATTGCTCATATTTGTCATCAGCAAGACTAGACCCAGTGCACGAGTCCACATCTACAATCTACATACTTGAGGTTCATGTACACAGTACATCACACATGTGTACAAAGTATGATCATTAAGTATGTGTAAGCTGTAAAGAAGAGGAGAATTCCATGTGCGTACATGTCACTACATGACCATTAAAGCAATAGTGTACATGAAAAGTCATGTATGGGCCAGTATGGCTATTACTATTAGTCTAATTCCAAAAGCACACTCTTTTAAAGCAAGACACTGTCTCTTTTTTCAGCTATGACATGCGTCTGGAGTCACTCTGGAGTGTCATTGAGTGTCTCGATTACTATTGGCTAGTGCTTATCAAGTTGGACTTTTGGGCTCCATTTTATTTAACACTAAAACAATAAAGATTGAAATGTTATTAAATTAAGTAGTTTACTACAACTTCAAAAATCAAAATCAGTAATTGCTGAAACTGGCAAGAAACTATATACATTGTAACACGTAAACACATCATTACATTACATTAACCCTTAGCACACTGATGTAGGAGTTTTAATTTTTCAAAATAAACATAACCCCTAGCACTCTGGAGCATGATAATTTAAATTTTCAAATTAAATTTAAAGATAAACTGGTGTACAATTTGCAACAATTTTTGTGGACGATGCTGCTGTCTGTGACAGCACCATCTTCCACAAAATTTGTTGAAAAACGTACACCAGTTTATCTTTAAATTTAATTTGAAATTTAAAAATTTCGACATCAGTGTGCTAAGGGTTAAAGATAAACTGGTGTACATTTTTCAACAAATTTGGTGGATGATAGAGCTGTCGCAGACAGCAACATCGTCCACCAAAATTGTTGAAAAATGTACACCAGTTTATCAATTTTAATTTGAGCATATTTTTAAAGACAGAAGTTAACAAGGTTGATAGACTTAGACAATGATGACTTTTGCATACCTTCATAGATTTTGTGCATCTAATTAGGGCTAATTCGTTAGATTTATGCATTGCATCATTTCTGTCCTATTGCTACTCACTGTATCTGTGATGCAATTGTGAACAAAATTGAAAAATCGTTGCTAATATGACGTAATATATAAATTTTGAACTCTATATATTATTAGTTCAAACAGTGATAATTAAAGAATAGACATCCCATCATTCGTAACATAATAAACATATTGAATATTTTGAAAGCAATTTCACTGAAAACCGTTGCTGACTTAGGCAGCAACGGCTTCCAGTGAAATTGCTTTCAAAATATTCAATATGTTATGAATGATGGGATGCATATTCTTTAATTATTCACAATTAAGTGATTAACCAGAACACTCGATATATTGACTATTGAGATACCGCAATTTTTTTATAATAACGATATCGATATTCTCTCAAGCAATATCGCGCAAACCTAACTGAGTCACAGATAGATGTGTCTGTCATCACTTTTCACTTTCAGTTTTCAATAATGCTGCAATTGTACTTCACTAGTCTAGTCAACAATCATCATTCAACTGAAACCGGAAGTCATTTTCTTTGTCACAGTTTAGGGACCGAAAAAGAAATACTAGTTTAGCCGCTTTTAAAGTTCCAAGTTTGTTTCTCAACTTACTCTGCACGAGCCCATAGCTGGAGAACACGCGCTCGACACCAGCTGACGCCGCCACAGCTGACATCAGACGCTGAGTGAATTCAAATGCTTCCAGCAGATCATCCTCGAAGTCACGTCTGTGCGACTTCCACCAATGAAGAGAGGTTACTCCATTAACAACTTCGTCGTTAAATTTAAGAATGTGAAATGGTGGTGCCATGGCCTCGAATTTGATTACCAAAGTCATCAAACCAGGGATTTCGGATGCTACGGTGAGTGCAGTTTCACGTTCTTGCTGAGTCAAGTTTCGACCACGGTATTTAGGGTGGAGTAGATTGGCCAGCATGTGGTGAGGTGTCACAGCTTGTTGATAACGCTTATCGGCCGCACGCTTTGTTGAATTATTAGTGTCATTATGCAGGGCCGTTTTTACATCTTTCCATAATTCAACTGCTTCTGCTATTGTGCAATTGTCCGATTGAGCTTTATCGAGAGCGCAAGCTACTGGTTTCAAACAAAGTCGGTATTCATCTGCAGAACGTTTGATTACTACATTACGAACTTTATTGGCAATGGCAACATCTATGCGGTCAGTATGTCCATCACAGATTGTCACAAGTGTCGACCATGCCTCACAATACGAGTTTAAACAATCGTACATTGTGTTCCACCTTGTATCTGCTGGCATCACTAACTTTCTGCACGATGATTGGCGTATTTGGGCACTAGCAAAGTGGTTATTTCGGAAATACTTCACAACTTGTGTGACATGCTCCTTAACATTACCCATTTCTAAGTCCTTTGAAGTCAGATTTAGAAGATGAGGCGTGCATCCATACGCAATCATGTTGAAACCCAGTCGTTCTTTCAAGAACTCTCGCATCTTTGCTACATTAGCAGCATTGTCTGTGACGATACTACATATAATGCACCCAAAATCATTGTGCGTGTTTTCAATTGTCTGCTTCGCAATGTCATAAAGATATTCCGCTGTGTGAGGATGTCCAGAGGTGTCCGTAGTATCCACTAAGTAAATATCACCTAAGCAGGTCGTCACTGTAGCACATACGATAGGCTCGTTATGAATATTGCTCCAACCGTCTAATGCTAGACAGACAAGTTCACCTTCCAAATTTTTTCTCGCCTTCTCCCGCTCTTCTGTGTAGATAACATCCAAATATTTCCCCCCTATGTCCTTTCTGGATGGTGGTTGATAGCCTGGTCGTAAATCTTTTACAAGGTTTATAAAATGTCTATTTTCTACTAAGCGAAATGGGGAGTTCGTAGCATACACCATCCTAGCTACATCACGATCTAATTCACCACGTTTTTCTGCTGAAGTTCTGATGACATAATTCTGTAGACCATAATTCAGCTTGGGTATCTTAGCGGCCAATGTACCAGCAGCTAATTGACCGTGCACTGGGCGCTTCACTGCCGCTGAAGCAGAACTTGAAGTTGACAGAGGTTCAACTTCCATCACCACCACATCGTTTTGATCAACAACAGTTTCAACGCGCTGCTGCTGCTCAGATTGAGATGAAGTCCCCGTTTCTGTTGCGGCTACAGCTAGACCTTGAAGTGCTGGTGTTGGTGGACCTGTGCAATTGGCTGCATGTTTTTTTAACCGCTCTGGGATACCTTGGAGTTCGTGTCGGCAGACCTTGCAGACAGCCCGGACACCGGCCTTATCTGGGGTCTTCACTTTCTCATAATGAATCCATATTGGATCTTGTTTTCGGCCGGAGTTAGACATTTTGCTAATTATGGAATTGAAAATATTTCATAGCCTTTGTCACTTAAGCAGTTTTGACTGTATTTTTCAAGAATGAAAAAATGCTTTTCTATTGCATCATTTAAAAAAAATGATGCAATAAAAAAATGATGCAATAGAAAAATGATGCAATAAAAAAATGATGCAATAAAAAATGATGCAATAATAATACTGTTAAAACTGCTTAAGCGAACAAAGTTTTTTTGTATTAAGAAACCAGCAAGCTTAAAATTCAGTTAAAAATAAGTCATAAAAATACCACTTTATTCAGTTCCAAAATACAGTTTAGCAATGCATCTGGACCTGTATTAAGAGACCACCTGTCTTAAGAGACCACCTTCTGCGACTCCCACAGCCAGTGTCTTAATACAGGTTTCACTGTATAAGTTTTACGTAATTTCCTGGGATGTCGCGAATAAAAATCGATTTAAATCATTGAAATCGATTTAAATCAAAAAAATCGATTGATTTGATTTTTTTGAAAAAAATCGATTTTTTTCCAACCCTGAATATGACACCACTTTGATTCAGTGAAAATCTCATCGCCAGGAATGCTAATAGGACTAGCAGGAAGTGATTGGTTAATATATGTAATAATCCCTCGATGGTGATTGTCGGATAAGTTGGTGAACAGATTATACCCTTCAAGCATGAATTCACTCTCCTGTGGGTCTACTGAGCAGTTTTTGGCTAGTATTTCTGTGAGAGCAATTATGTCAGGTTTTTCGCTTTGAATAAATGCTTTTAGCTCAGAATGTTTATTTAGAAGGCTGTCTGTGTTAGTGTACACACATTTTAATTCGTTTCTGTACAGAGGAGACTTTACAGATTTGTGGTCAGACTTTTTGATGAAGTTATGCTTATGACTTTGAGACTGTTTAATGTTGGTTTGTTTTGCAGTTTTTCTATTTATATATGGATAGCGTGTGCTTTTTGAAGGTTCTTGTGAATTATCGACTGGGAAGGTGACTGATGTACATTCATCATGTAAAACATTGAATCTGTTTGTAGTCAGTGGGATGTTGGCTTGAAAATGTATTTTACTGTTATTTGTACATTCTCTTGAAAGAATTGATAACTGGTTTGATAATTTTAATGGATTGCTAGCATTACTATGGAAAGTATCATTAACTAAGCTATAGTCTTGTTTGTTTTTAGTCTTGTTTTGTATAAAAAACGGTTGAGTCTTATTTTGGCATTTAGTAGCGGTAGATCACTAATGCTCACAACATAACTCATAATGTTTTCTGACAGCAAACTCATGCCATCATGGTTTGGATGGATGTGATCATAATAGAGCCCCTTGATGACACTTCCATTTGTGTTCGTGAACAAATCTGAATTGTCAATAAATGTAGTGCCATTAAGCCATGTTGCAAGGGAATACAACATCGCATTAAATTCCATAATTGTGTTGTTATCAATATGATTGTTTGGGATGAGACACAGATATGTATCTGGGGTGCTACATCTTTGATGCATTCAATGAGACTATCATAATCACGGATCATACTAAGAGTTGATTGTTTCCGAATGTCATTGCCACCTACATGGCCAACTATTGTGTCAAACTGACTTATACTGGGGACATCTAAATCTAATATACGATTTGTTATGTCCGTAATACATGCTCCACTGTAGGATCGCATGGTTACGTTGGATGTTTCCGTTGACATGTATCTGCCACCGAATTTTTTAAGGATTGAACTTCCAATTATCAAGACATTTCTAGATGGTTTGACTTTTGGTTGTGTGTATGGATTTTCTGTAGTCGGTGTGCCCTGCTTTCTGACAACTGATCTTGGATTTGATGGTATGCCGTCCAAAACTGCTTGTGAATAGCTTTTATTTCCTGGCTTGATATTTTGGTGCTTATCATTTGTATTGACATCTGTATGCGTGCTTCTTAATGGATTGTTATTAGCCTTTTGAGTATTAAGTTCTCTGATCTGTGGTTTTACTATTGTGCAATCTTGTTTTAATGATTTGACTTCATTAATCAAATCATTGATGAGTGCTTTAACCTGCATGTTGTGTTCTAGTGGGATTTCATCTACAATGCTACTTGGTGATAACTCATCTGAGTACTGATTAATGTTGTGGGTTGTAGTATGAGAAGTGTTTTCGCATTCATCAATAATATTGTCACTATTCTGAGTGGTATTGTGTGAGTGGTGTCCGGTGTTGTTTATTTCAATGGTCTGTTGACTGTTGTTGTGAGTTGCATTATCGTGCTGTGTAGCACTAGTTGTTTCAACTGGTGTATCGTGGCCAGCATGGTTATCAGAGGACTTCTGCCATTGTAGGTATTCTGTTATGTGGCTTGATATTGGGGTACAGTTAGCATATGTATATTTTCGCCTGGATGCTGTAAGGGCAGAAAGCATGTATTGTGGTAGGAGTGTACATGCATAGTGCTGCCCGTTTTTGCAGTTGTAGCACATTAGCATGTATTTATTGTTGGGATTTTGGCATGTGCACAAAATGCGCCCAGAGGAAGGAACCTGGGCTGAGTCGTTGAGATCTGGTAGTAAATGACTACTAAGTAAGAGCAAGTCCTCGTCTGTATTCGAGGTTGTGGATGGTTGTGTGAATACACCTGGGGGAGATATCGTAATAGCGAGATTTGAAATGTGTGGAATTTCTTTGACTGGTTTATCAGTGTCAAAAGTGTCTGCCGTTGGTGTCGCTACGGGAGCGAATCTTTTTCGGTTACAATCACTACATAAGAAGTCGTCACATGGATGATTTTCCACTGTTGGGTTACTCACCCAACAATCTCGACAGCATACCTTATCTCTCAGCCCACACATTTTACAATTATGTCGATGATTAGCAATGGGCGGTAGAATGAAAGGTTTAGTAGTATTGGATCTTAAATAACTACAATAGGCAAATAATACGAAGAATTAGGCCATCGTAAACACTGGATTATTTCGCCTCACAGGCGCAGACATTTTCTCGCAACGACAACATTTCAAGAGATCGTGATGTCATCAAACAAGAAATTCACGAAAGGACACCAATAAAAAGCATTAACATAACTTACAGTGCATAAAATACATATATGAGCAATTAACATGTACTGTTTGCGATAAAACATGTTCAGGGAGGGAGGGGTTGGGATGTGCTCGCCACGATTCTTCATCATGCATGTTATACCATATTCAGTGGATTTACTATAATCTCCGCCTTTGGTTATTTCTGCCCAGCCATTTCTGCCCAACTCCTGGTGATCTCCGCCCAAATTTCCTAGGGTGGAGATGTTCCAAATTTATGTGCAGATTACCTGTAATTGGGCAATTATATGTCTACTTATGGATCGTTACGGAAGAGCATTGTCACAGTATTATACAGTAGCGGCTTATAATATGGGCATCGGGACATTTGCCCCTGGCCCCAGATCTTGACCAGCCCCCCCCCCCCCATTTTTTCTATAAATTTTTTTTTTAAATGAATAAGCCCACGCGAAAAACTAGTCATTTTAAATTATTCTTTGTATGTAATTTTGTACGATGTACCTTATGACAGTATGACCATATACACATATGTGCCTCCCTGTAGTAAGGCGAGGGGTGGCCGGGTGGGGATGTCTTATTGTCCTATTTGTCCATTACATATTGTTTCAGTATTATTCTTATTAAAGACGGGTTTCTTTTAGTTTTGAGACTTTTCCGATGTTTTAGAAGTCAGATGGTTCATGATTGTATAATTAGTTTAGTTTAAGTAGTTTGAGTAATTTAATATTATTTTATATATATTATTTTTTATCTTCGAGATGCTCTCAGATGGCACCACCTGTACTCCCAGAGGTAAATGTGGCCCTTCAGTTGGCTGTTAAATTATTCTATTTTAGCTATTTAATTTCATGTTTTGTTCATTTAGATTTTTAATACCATCCGAAAATAATTACAAAAGAGATCTAACGAAAATGTGGCTATGGTCGGAGCATGACCTTTTCTGCCTGGGTGGAAATGGCCAGGTGGAGATAACTAAAGGCGGAGATAACAGACACCATTCAGTGTTGTAGTGGGATCGAAGCGTATGCTCAAACTTTGCGACTACACCACTGACCATATTTATGTATCATTATTAGTGCTTAGACCAGAACATGCAGTTTAATATTTTGCCCCACCAGAATTTCCACCCAAAAGACAAGATCGGGGATGGGGAAGAATACTGTAATCAAACAGCATCTGGATCGAATTTTGAGATTGTGTCAACTTACATTTCATTTGAAGTGTGAGTTTCAACCAATTTTCATTATTCCATTGCGGTGCTCCTTACATTGCAGGGATATTCCTCTTCAGGTTTTTTTCCCCATCATTGTTGTGAAATGACATTATTTGCTGTTCGACGGACTTAATATAGATGGAGTTTATTTGAGCGCTGTAGCACGGATCGACCGGACGGGTATGGAACACTGATGTTCCAGTGGGGCCATGCGACCATTGCCGCCAAGATTGAACCACACAGTGTCGTCCAAACTATTTGTGTCACCGGTATGTCTGTCCATACTAATTTAGAGAATGGAACAATGTAATTAAAACAGTAGAAATATTGATATATACTATACAAACAAGATGATCGTTTGACAGTAAATGAGCACACAATAATACACAATATAGCACTAACTGGTGTTCTTTCCACGTGGTGTCACGGGAGGTACCACACGTGAATCCGCAGAGGTATCCCTGCAAGAGATGCATCCGCAACGAAGTCACTAAGTAGCTTAATATAAGCTTATATACCCATAACACACACAAAGAAAATATTGTTGTTGCGAGAGGAAAGTACCTCGCGCGGGCCTCCGTCACAGAAAAATGCCTTCGACGCCGAAGCGGAGAAAAAGAGCTGGCAAAAAGGGCCACTCTTTGAAGTGCTGAAAATCCTAGTGAAGCTACTGTTACGGTGCTACACGCTGGTTTACGTGAAGACGGGACGAACCATTTCCGAAGAATTCCCTGGTCACCATCTTATGTAGTTCCAGAGATACTGTATTGGTAGATGCCGCTTTATTTATGCAGGCCTTCTGCTTCAGTCTAACATACCAATTAGTTGTTAGAAATGAAAACTAGCTTAGGCCGCAAGTGGCAGGGATTCATGCCTATCTTCAGATACAGTTGTGTAATGGGTGCAGACACTCAGCTTCCCGTAGGTCACTTTGGAATAGCATCTACCTCCAAGGACAGCATGCATACAATACAAGGCATCCGAATTCGATGAAAATTCGGCTACCTTGCTCCACAACCACATAAAACATCACCTGGACAATGGCTACATTTCACACAAGCAAGTTTGATTACTACCATGTCTTTATGGTGAGGATGGAGAGGCGAATATCCATCGCGAGCGTCCTTCCCGTGAAAGTGTGGCGGATTCCAAAATCTCACCCAGACGCTGCACCGAGTTGGTTGGAGATGCGCGTCTCGTCCATCACTGAGTCCTATGGATCTAACAGTTGACCTGTCATTAGGATGCCCAGATATGCACTGCGGGCCGGTAAATAAACTAACTAATTCACATTTATAACTATATGTTTTCACAGTGCTTCCTTCATTGGCAGGGTTATCTAGCAAACAAGTATCCGAAGATATGGGGGAGATGTATGTAAATCAGCACTTTAACCAGCACCGCTCGGAAACCTCTGATAGTTTCCCAGGGTCGGATCCAATCAATGTGCTGATGGGGAGTCCAACAATTAATAAGCCATATGGCTGGTGGATCGTTGAAAGAGACAATAACTTAATATATATGAGGGCCTATAGGTAATTGGTCAATTTTACACAACCTTGCCGGAGTGCGGGGCTACATTACCGCAACAACCGGAAAAGAGGCGTACACTACATGTCCATAAACGAAGAAATTGTCCCTAACCACTTTAACCTATCCTATCGAGCTGAATAGTAAGGTTAGTCGGTAACATGCTGGGCTCAAGCAATTAGAGCACGGTATGTGACCTCAGTGTAAAATTGATGATGGCGGGAATGGTGTAGTTCGGATCGAACTAAGCTGCCCGTCCTGGATTCGTTCTCTGAACACCCCCCCCCTGGGTAGAGCTATAATCGTATATTGGCCTATGAGAGAGATATTTCGTCGTAAAAACAACAGAGTTCGTTAAAACGCATGGCTTACCACTGCATAGACAGATCGCGTATATCATGTCCAAGATAGGATAGCACTTTTAGTGTACCGAGTAGGTACAGTGTAATCTTGTATAATTGCTTGTTCCCGCCGAATCTGGTAGCAAGCAAGACCAGAATTCGGGCTTTCCAAATCTGTCAACCATTTCAAAATCGGTTAAGAAATGGCTGAGCTATCCACGGAAAAACCCTTCGAGTATCTTCAAAATATTGTCGTGACGTCATAACCACGTCGAAGTTCTAAAATGTTCTAGAACAATCATCTGCACCAGTATTTAGGGGCTTGCGTATGTGACGTCACGAGTGGTATAAAAGGAGATAAAATCCTGAGTTCGAGAGCATCCTCGGCCAGGGGCCGAACAGGCTGGATCTGCAAATGCAGCTACTATCAGCCAAGACACTATTAAATAGATCACTTCAGTCTTGGTCAGCTTCTGTCCCATAGCTTGCGCCAGCCACCCAACCCACCGCACCTAAAAGAATTTTGGAAATTTCGTTAATATTGTTCTCGACTAGAATAAGAACTAACTCAGAACACAATCTTGCGGTGAGGCCTTTCCCGGCTTGAATATGTGATTCTACAGATGTAGAGGCAGCGATGTTCTTTGGTGTATAAATCGCCGGATCTGCCGGCCACGCCGAAAAGTGGTTATTCAACCGCCCCACACTGATGACGTGTAGGTTTATTTAAACTTTTTGACCGCAGCAAGTAAACATTGCTCGGTACGTCTTAAGAGCTAACTGACGTACCCCGCACTGTAAGCTTAGTTATGTATCTTCATCCGTATTCGACAACCCCTGCTGATAAACGGATTGTTCTTAACTTTCATCTGTACCATCGGTGAATGGGAACTTTTTCCTAGCAGTAATGTTATTGTAGAATTTACTGACTGCTCGTTAGACATTCTTATATTGTGATTACCATCCTGAGTTCGCTCCGCTTCCGTTCTGGACTGCATGCAGGAATCCTGTTTGCGGGAACTGACATGCCGGAACTTTCTCACAGTGATGTATCAATTTCAGTAACACGATAGCCCGTCTTTAAGAATGGCTACCGACTATTTAAGTAACTATACTTAACATATTTAATTATTCTGTTAATTACAATTGTAATAATTATACTTTATCTTTGTAAAATGGTCCCGATGACTAAAAGGAACCGTAACAGTCTTAGGACCACTAGTTATAATTTCTTTATCTGTCTATAGTTATTCTTATTTTACTGTAAGGTGTTTTTGCTAACCGCACCGTAGTAGGTCTAACAACCTGTACTATATGTATTATTCTAATCATTTCACATTGTATTACTAGTACTGGTTAGTTTTATATTTCACTGAGGTCGCTGTCCATGCTATAACTCTGTCCATTTAGCTCAATAGGATAGGTTTAATATTATTAGAGACAATTTTTTCGTCAAGAGACACATAGTGTATGCCTCTTTTCCGGTAGTTGCAATAATTTAGCCCCGCACTCCGGCAAGGTTGTGTAAAATTGGCCTACATACCTATTGGGCCTCATATTTATAAGTTATTATCTCTCTTCATGTTCCACTAAGCCGTATGGCTTCTTAATTGTTTGGATGCCCCTGTCCACACCATGGACTGATCCGACCCTGGGAAACTAGTGGGGTTTCCGAGCGGTAATGGCCAGGGTGTGGCGTCACATACACCTCCCATGTATCTTTTGATACTTAGTAGTTAGTTATCCTTGCCAATGTAGGAAGCACTGCGAAAACACATTATAATTATTTTATTTTTATTTTTAAGGAAGTCTCCCCCGCACCGCAGTGCATAACTGGGCAACTTGCATTAAACCTAACATCAGGTTAAAAAGTTAGCACCTTGTAACCTGGTGACGGGCGAGATACACATCCCCACTGAATTCTGTAAGAATGTCTGGGCAAGATGTTAGGATCTGCCACGCCCTCACGGGAAGGACATTCCCGGTGGGTATTCATCTCTCTTACCCCCACCATAACGATAGATCAGTTGCCTAAAAACTTGCTTTTGTGAAAAGTAACCATTGTCCTGTGACGTTTTATGTGGTTATGGAGCAAGAGGTCCGGATTCCCAACAAGTTCGGAGGTCTTGCGAAATAACATGTATCCACGCTGTCTTGAGTGTTTAAGTCTTAGGACATCCGCTCTCAACGACGGTCGTATCCAAAAGCTAGGTTTTGTTTATAGCATTATGGCTGAATATCAGAGTGGACCCTTTTTGGCCAATGCTCTTCTCCCGCTTTAAGTGGTGGGAGCATTTTCCTCTGACGGAGGCCCACGCGGGGCACTGGCCTCTCGCAAGGATTCAGTGATGACGGCCCGCACGAGGCTACTACTTCTCACCTAAAACTAGCACCAGGAGTAGTGCCCACGAGAGGCACATAGCTTTTCGACACTATACAAGATGATTTTTCTTTCCTTTCAGCTTAGAGGTATAATAGCTTATATTAAGTTAATTAGCGATCTCGTATGCGGGGGTCTCCTTTGCGGGGATACCTCTGCGGACCTACGAGTCTGTGTGGTACCTCTGGGAGCCCCACATTTAAAAGTTCATCAGGCTCTCTCTATGTCTTGTATTTTCGTATGCTCATTTTTATCTAGCATACTTGATGGTCTGTTTAGGTAAATTAATTGCATAGACTTATTTTAGTTAGGTCACCAAATCAAATATTGTACGTCCATAGATCACGAAATTGCTATGGACAGGTGACACAAACTCATCGGCTGATACTGTTGTGTTCAATGTTCGCGACAATGGTCGCATGGCCCCACCGGAATGATTGAGTTCCACCAACCCTAGGAGCCGGTCTTTGTTACCCACAGGGCAGTGTCGCATGTGATCCGTAACCCCGAAACCGGGAGCTAGCCAGCGTCATCACTCGTCGTGTACGTGCAATGCAGCGAGTCGACACCATACACTGGAATGTCCCGACGCCACCCCGCGAGCGACACGTGGTGCCTGATGTGGGGCTCGAAGGATAACTCCATCAATAACACGCAGCGAACTCACGCCCACACCGTATAGCGAGCTTAGTAGTAGACCTTCTCCATTCAGCGATGTCCCCCTCGATCAAGAGGTGGTGTCATACGATGGACACCATGCTCGCATGCTACCGACTATGCCAGAAATTCTAGCCAAGCGGAATCAACAACACCGCAATATCACCTGTTTTCACCTATCAGTGAGGGGACCTGCCGAGATGCCTCACAGGCGGCGACAGAATTTCGTACTGTATCGGATGTCTGCGATAGGCTAACTCCATCAGGGCCGGATCGTTGATGAACGTGACAAAGACCCGATTACGGGCACACATTATCCTTCATATCACTATCGTTCACCCATGTCATCTATGGAAACTATATGGCAGGATAACAATCCTTATACTAGACAACCGCCCGTGCCGCCACCATCAAATATATCATCTTATTCAAGGGGAACACCACGGCACCATCGCGAGGAATCGGTACCACCATTCCATCGGTATATCAGTCATGCCACCCATCACAGCCATCAGCCGACTGCACCACCACCGTACGAGAAATGTCAATCTTCACCGTACGAAGAACATCCGCATAATCTCCACAATATTCCACCTCCCGTCCATAGACCCATGCCAGTTTATGGATCTACAGAGGGGCAGACCTCATTGAATTGGAGTACGCGCACTCTCGCTCCTCAGTATCAGCATCGATGGGAAACACCACCAGCACCACCACCACCACCACCACCATCACCCACACGATGACCAGCATCAGCGTTTTCGTCAGTCACCTGTATACCACCACCACCTGGTTTTCAACCACTCAATTCTTCCCGTGGTCTTGGCCGAGTCATTCCCCCTCTCGAATTTACTGGAGAGGGTGACTGGGCCAATTACAAAATCCAGTTCGAAATTATAAGTCGGACTAACCACTGGAACGACCAACAAATGGGTGAATACCTCGCCGCCAAAACTTTCCATGGCAAGCCCTCCAAGTTCTCGCAGATCTCGGCTGACTACACGCCCATCTACACCAAACTGGAATGAGCATTAACAGAACGGTTTGGCGACACCGCTCTCAGAGAAACTAGCCAATTGCAACTTTAAAATATCCAACGACGCACGGGAGAGACACTACCGGAGCTGGCTAGTCACATCCGGAGATTAGTCAACCGTGCATACCCTAGCACCAATATAGAAGGCGTAGCGCATCTTCACCTTGATACTTTCATTGATGTGTTAAGCGGTGAGCCCACTCTAAAAGAAAAACTCCTCCTTGCTGACCACGGAAGCGCAATTAGCGGCCACCGTGGTCCATATTGAAAACTTCCTAGAGCGGGAGAAAACGAACCGCCGCCAAGTTCACCCTATCAACGAGATAGAAGGTGCTAACATCGCTACATCCGCTGATGCGCACACCACACCTACAGCATCCACCACAGCAGATTCATCCACACAACAATCGGCACCACAACCTTCCAATCAGAATCAAGCACCTAGAGGAAGTGGGCGTGGCCACAGAGGACGCCACAATGGAGCCCCGGGGCGCGGGAACCAGCGAAATAATAACAATCACGGCAACATGCATGAGCGGATAGATGAGATAAATAAACAAATCTCTGCACTGACCAACCTAGTAACTACCCTCAGCACTAACCTAGCAACCACACACCTTAGGACAACAAATACCACTAAAACAGCACCGCACCAAACACCTGTTTCGGATGCGGTCAGCCGGGACATTGGAGGGAACGGTGTCCTAACCGACCTCCGTCCACAACACCTACCCCTGACCACAGAACACAGCAACCAGAGAAGCCATTAAACTCCTAAGGGCACCGATTGGAGAGTCACCTCAGTGCCCGTATTTACTACCCAGCTCAACTGCAGCCCCGTACAACAACGTCCGGTGACCGACCATCACCAACAACCCTCAGCTTTTACACATACATCTATGCGCATGGTTTCACATATGCCTATGATGCCTGCCACATCCGCAGAACAGCCCCCCCCCCCCCACGTCTTCACATAACAAACCTTCTTTCCTCTGTAAAATGGCAGTGGTAGGTTGTAGCACCTCCGCTGGAACAATGTGTTTGCAAGCACCACATCCCGCCACCAAGACATTAGATTCTAGGTGTCCTTTGGTGGTATGCAAAACACCGTCCCACACAACATCATCTCCCGCATCCACAGACAGCAGCGGCTCAGGAGAAACTATTCACTCTGCGTCATGGATTCGGAAATGACGACGCTGCCGGTGCCACTCTTTCTTCTGTGCATCAACAAAACATCCGATGATGCACTGTAATAAGTGACTCGCTCAGGTGGCTCTTATCCATGATCTGGGGAATCCCATCCATACCGCTGTCTACACAAACTCTGCATGCACAGAAACAGCAACAACCCCATCACCATTGCTACCACCAGCTCCGTCTTCATCAAAGCACTCGCAGCAGCAACGGCGACGTACTGGCCCTTTCCTCACTCAGGCATCCACAACATTAAGAGAAGTTATTCGGAAACAGACCGAATATATACAGAATGATTCCACTCCGACACCATTGTCACAAACGGCATCATTGGAAACTCTTCCGCAGGTGCACCACAAAGTAATATATAAGTGTGCCTGCCTGTTTAGTGGTATTTCCAACAGTGCCACCGTTGACACTGGAGCTTCTATTGCAGTATTTAACAAGCGCTTATGAGAGCATCCCACCTCATAAAAAGCCTCCCCTTAAACCTACAAACATCTATCTACAGACGGCTACAGGAGCTGATGTACCCGTAGCTGGTGTAGTTAATCTTATCATTCAAATAGAGGAGATGCAATTCATACAGCGAGTTGTCATCGCCTCTATACAAAACGACGCCCTCCTTGGTTTGATTTTCTCAGTGCCAGCGAAGCCATCATCCACTGCAAACAACAGGAACTCGAAATACATGGCCGACGGATACTTCTTGGACCGGAATCGTCCTTATACGATATGTGTGCGGTAATACTATCAAGTACTGCCACAGTTGAGCCAGGACAGGAGCAGATCTTGTGGGCCACCGCACCACAATTAGGAAGCAACACCCACATCGCCATGCTGGAACCCGATCATGATTATATGATCACCTTACAATGCGCAAGTCCCCGTATGATCATGGACACCACCAACATGGAACACATCCCATTTCATGTGTTCAATGGCACCGCAGACCCCATAACTCTTGAACCAGGGGTACGCTGCGGCCATTTGGTGGACGTTATCTCTTTGGAAACACCTACACTTACCACCTCACAAACGGAAATGACTGACGATTTACCAAAACATCTAAATGATTTGTATCTACGTGCCACAGTAGGATTAAAGCAATCACAGAAACATGAAATTCGGACACTACTTTCAAATATCGCGATAGTTTTTCGTCCGGAGACATGGATCTCGGAGAAACTCATCTTGTGCGACACTCCATCGACAAGGCAATAATCGCCCCATACGACAACCGGTATGACGCCTTCCCATTCATAAGGAAGCGGAAGCACATCAACAAGTTAATGACATGTTGCTGACCAGTATTATAGAACCATCAGCATCCCCATAGGCCAACCCAATAGTGCTAGCAGGCAAAAAGGACGGAACCTTGCGGTTTTGTATCGACTACTGCCGCCTTAATGATCTGAACGTTAAAGATGCATATCCGCTCCCACGTACAGATCAGGCCTTGGATTCCTTGTTCAGAGCCAAGTGGTTTTGCACCCTTGACTTAGCTAGCGGATACTGGCAGGTAGCCATGGATGAAGCTGACATGGAAAAGACCGCATTCGTTTGTAGGGATGGTCTTTTCGAATTCTGCAAGATGCCCTACGGCTTATGCAACGCTCCTGGAACTTTTGAACGTCTCATTGAGCAGGTATTAACCACCCTGCAATGGGAAATCTGTCTATGTTACATCGATGACGTAATAATTTTTGGACCAACATTTGAGCAAACACTGACACATTTGGACACTGCTATCACGATACCAGAGAGGGATAGGCTCCTCGAAGGGGTGTCTTCAACAGGCAGCAGTGGGCTTGCAAGAGTCCAGGGGCACGTAAAATCATAGCTATAGGGCTGAGGAGATACTGAAGGCCTCCGTATCTAACGAAGGATGAATTAACATCCTACTGTGGTACCGTCTAGTCGGTGTATTGTTCGGGCTACTGAGATTTTTGGTTCATCCTGTCTCAGCAAGTGGACATGTGTGGTACGTGGATGACAGTCCACACCCAGGACACATCTTAGCGGATTGATGTGCTCCGCTGGGGGTGCCCTGCAGGAAAGCCTGGGGAAAACGGTCAAAGTGAGGATGAGCTCAGACGGTGATTGCTATCGACTGGGTCGCCGGCCAGTAATCTTGAGCAAGTCGATACATTGGGTCAAGATGGCTTAATGTACAGTCAGGCCATGGTAAGCGTTCATATTGCGAGCCATGCCTCCCGCGATCAGAGGTCATGAAAAGTGATTCTTTGGGAAGCGGGAGGTATATGCGTGAGAGGAGCATCACATGAAATGGTCGTGGACTATGTTCCTTAATCACGTTCCTATGGGCATGGTTCTCGATCACATGTTAGACTAGCGTCCCGTGGGCCATGTTCCTCAATCATGTTTCTTATGGGCATGATCTTTAATCTCATATGCATATATGGGAATGGCACCTAGCCTAGGTTGCGTCCTGGTAGACTACTAGGCAGTCTCTATGGCCGCAATTGGAAATACCGGGAAGGCCAAAGGGTGTATAGTATTAGGAAGTTGGCCCCTAATTCTATTTAACATCTGCACGGCCAATTTGAAGCTCAAACCAAAGAAATGTCATCTCTTTAGACAGAGCGTTGAGTTCTTGGGACATGTCATATTCGGTGATGGAGTGGCTACTCAACCATAAAAAACAAAGGCAGCAGCAGAGTGGCCAACGCCGTCTTCGATCACAGAAACACAGTTTTCTTGGCTTATGCCAGTACTATCGCCGATACATCCATTATTTCAGGGAGATTGCTTCAACCCTATATAAAATCGCCGAGAAAGATCGACCATTCGAGTGGACGAGTGGGTGTGAAGGTTTCTTCAGGGCATTGAAGCAACTCTTGACGACAGCCCCGATTCTTGCTCATCCTAATACAAACCTCGATTTCATCTTAGACACTGACACGTCGGCTTATGCTGTCAGCGCAGTTCTATCTCAGGTCACAGAGGCTGGAACAGAGCAGGTGTTGGGTTATGTTTCCCACACTCTGAATAAAACAGAGAAAAGATACGCGACCACGAAGCGAGAACTACTTGCGGCAGTCCATTTCGTCAAGTACTATAAACACTTTCTGTATGGTCGCCCATTTACACTCCTTACAGACAATACCTCACTACGCTGGCTCAGAAACCTTAAAAATCTGGAGAACCAGGTAGCGAGATCGTAGGAATCCCTGCAGGCCTATAACTTCAACGTTGTTCACCATCCCGGCAAATTGCATGGGAATGCCGACGCCATCAGTAGAGTTGGAATGGAGGCAGAACACAAAGATCCTGCAACTGGGACACAATCAACACGGCCATCTCCGGAGTTCCCCGAATTGAAGTGCGCAGAGTGGAATCTGGAGAAAATCGCACACGATCAGGCAACAGACGTGCAAACATGAAACATATATGCGTGGATCCAGGAGGGGGTACGTCCTCCCAAGGAATCGGTAACACCCTTATCTACCGCGGCTAAATATTATTACCAGCGGTTCAAAGAATGTCACCTGCAGAATAACGTTCTCTACATCAATAACCGTTTGGTAATCCTAGAAAGTTTTTGTAATATTATTTTACAGCAATTACATGATAACACTGGGCATCTGACCGTGGAGAGGACTGTTACCAGTATCAAACAGAGATTCCACTGGATCGGGATTCGCGATAATACAAAGGCTTGGGTTGCCAGCACCATATCGCACCCTCACAAATAAAAATTGTTGGTGCACCGTGGGAGCGGCTATTGATGTGCTCGGACCCTTGAATATGACGGATGATGGAAATAAATACATCCTCATATTACAAGATTATTTTACGAAGTGGGTAGAAGCATTTGCTTTGCCGGACCAAGAGGCATCCAGACCACAGAGGGATAGGCTCCTCGAATGGGTCTGGGTAACAGGCGGCAGTGGGCTCGTGAGGGTCCGGGGGCACGTAAAATCGCCTCTATAGCACTGAGAAGATGTTGAAGGCCCCCATGTTAATGAAGGATGAATTAACATCCTACTGTGGTACCGTCTAGTCGGTGTATTGTTCAGGCTACCGAGATTTTTTTGTTCATCCTGTCTCGGTACGTGGACATGCGTGGTAGGAGGTGACAAACCTCACCCAGTATTAGACTCTGCATATTCTTTTTGGATTTTTATCATCTGCTAGAGGGGCCCTGCAGGCAAGGCCGGGGAAAACGGTCAAAGTGTGTATTCTGTTGGCAGATAGGTATGGATCAGACCGTCGGTTGCCCATGAGCATGAGCTCAGATGGTGATCGCTGTTGACTGGGTCGCTGGCCGGTCATCTTGATCATGTCAGTTCATCAACCCGTTTGTGGTTATGAGTGGTCAAGATGGCTCAATGTACAGTCAGGCCATGGCAAGTGTTCATATTGTGAGCCATGCCTCCCGTGATCAAAGATCATGAAAAGTCATTCTTTGGGAAGCGGGAGGGTATATGTGTGAGAGGGGCATCACATGAAGGATCGTGGACTATGTTCCTCAATCATGTTTCTTGGGTATGGTTCTCGATCTCATGTTAGACTAGTGTCCCGTGGACTATGTTCCTTGATCATGTTTTTATGAGCCTGGGTCTCATGTATGACTAGCTGTCCTATGCCTTGATTATACTTCTTATAGGCATAGTCCTTAGTCTCATATGCATATACGGGAAAGGCACCTAGCCTGGGCTGCGTTCCTGCGTGAGGCCCTGAGCGACGTCCTGTGATGAAGACAGGCCTCACTGGGAAAGGTCAAAAGGTGTATAGTGCATAGCGGAGGTCTTGGCAAGTAATGTATTCTGACATTTTGGTATGCCGTATGAGCTACACTCTGATCAAGGAAGTAATTTTGAGAGCCGGAACATATCAGAGCTCTGCAAATTGTTTCATATCGTCAAAACAAGGACGACTCCATACTATCCCCACAGCGATGGGATGGTAGAGAGGTTCAATCGAACACTCGCGGAGATGTTGACAAAGGAAACATGCCTTGACTGTAGAGATTGGGATTTAAGACTCCCATATGTACTCATGGCTTACCGCACTTCAGTACATTCCAACATGGGTTACACCCCTGCTCGGTTAATGTTAGGCCATGAATTATCCTTACCCCTGGACCTGGCTATGCCTCGGATACCAGGAGAGAAAAATTCACCCTCTCTCTATGTTGAACTCTTGTGGCCCATGAGTTAGTGAGAGAAACTGTATCCACTGCACACTGGTGGCAAAAGACATGGCACGACCGGAGAGTGCATGGAAATCCATATGAAGCAGGAAGGATGGTTTGGCTACACGATTCACGACGATCTGCAAATGTGCCAAGTAAACTGAGTTACCAGTGGAAAGGCCACTATGTGGTTGTAGGTAAGATGTCAGACATGACCTACCGTATCCATGCTTTGGATGGCCTGACCTCAGTCATCCACTTCGATCGGCTTAAACCATGTGTCAGTGACGACCCGGCACCAGAGCTCGGGCTGGGCGTTTCTCATGATGCCGGTACCCAGACAAAAATTTCTACGGAAAGTAGTATTCCCATGATTAGTGCAGAGCACCGCGGTGCCAGTTCGACCCATGTTCTACCAAGCCAGAACACCGGTGAAGAAGCAGCTAACGCTGAGGACGATGAGACGATACGTACTCGCCCTCTCCCTCCTCAACATGGGTCTACTCGATCTGGGAAGCCGTATTTGATGAACTTTTTGTGTGTTTTGTCCAAGGGACCGGATGGAAAAGTTGTTTCACCGATCTCTTCCCACTCCCGCCCACTTCATGCTATGCCCACCATTATAGAGTTACCACAATCGGAAGCTGAGGCTGACCCAAGCCATGCTTCCTGTGGGCTGGAACATGTGATGAATAGCATGGAAGTGAAGAGGCTGGATGGAGCCTTGGCGTGTCTAGAACCGCAAAACCGTACAACAAAGTGTACCCGACCATGCCCCGAAATCGCCAGACCACACTCCAACCAAGCGGTACCCCTACCCATCACTGCACCACCGCCCCAGATCTAACTGGCGTCCCTCATCTATGCACCAAGTTCGGACATCACCAGCCCAGTCCATTTCACACTCCACTCGTCGTCTGTTGATTGTCAATCTTCAGATATGAGAGAGACTGCTGCTACAGAGGAGGTGGCATCCCGCACCGCACCGACCAACAATACTCCCCCCCCCCCAGCAGTGGGCAGGGAAGCAGCCTGTTCAGCAGACTCTCGGCTCGAATTTTCCCGTTGTCTAAAAACTACAACAAGACACCAACTGACAAAGGCCACCCTCTCCATACGGACTACCATACTCCCCCATGAGCAGTCAGGACACCACACCACAGACAGAATGTCAGTCACATACAGAACACACTTGCCCTCAGGACTGGATACGTCAATTCATCATTACACGTACATCACAAACATACTCGGTTATACTCAGCATAACAGAGACATTCAACACTGGCGACAGCATCGTTTAGCAGCACCTATCGATATTAATTAATTCCCGTTAGAGACATAAATTCCTGCAAAACAATTCCATCCGCACAAGATACGGGAGAAATAATATCTCCCACAGCCCCCACCTCCCGCAATAACAACAGACTCGCCGTTCACCAGTGTGGAAAACTGGAATGTGCCCACTTCGCTTGACATTAGCATCATACAGCAGCCCGGACGTCCTGACAACAACATTATCATCAACAAACAACAGCCAACAATTCTCCCGCACACGCCTCTTATCTAGTTACGGGAGAACTGATCACGTAGATAGAAGGAATGCACTGCAGCCATCTACAGTACGCGTCATGAAAGAAACCTCCAAATCCACCACCCCTCTCCCGGGATGTTGTACGGGAACAGCCAAGAATACATACATCACTTACACGTAATAACAGTCGATATTATTAAGAGAGCAAGATGGCCGCATTGTCATCAGTCACGAGTAGGATTTTGCTACCGAAAAGTTGAATTCGATAATGGATTGATCAAAGTTACGACAGCATCTGACAGGTCATCTGTGCTCTAAAGTAACTCTGTCCCGCCCATGGGCTCGGCCATTACAGAGCGAAATACCAGCAAGGTTCGATAAAGTTGGCATCCCGCCACCGCCCGCCCCTCCTGCAAATGGCGGTAATAAAAACGTCACCTTCACCACAGCGCAAGTATAGATAGCCAGCCACACGTATCAAATTCAAGCCACCAACATGTTAGAAACACAGACACTCAGGTTGACTGTATTCACAATCTCCAAACGACGGCATTGTAAATCGTAAAACTGTGTGCGCTCACTTCCGAGCTGTATTATAATTTAACCATGATTATTGGTATTAATGTGTCTGGTCTAGGCAGGGACGTAGCTAGTTCTATCCATTGAGGAGAATGGTTGGCAGCCCCCCCCCCCCCCCCCCCCCCCGCTCGGAAAACACAGCTATCTTGTCGGGATCAGTAACTTTGATACGCCGCATGAATAGATCTTTCAAACCACACATAAAATTACCTACAGCTTTACTGTTATATTTTGGATTAAGAACACAACTGCTCAACAGTGTATACAGATCATTAGCACACGGGCCAATAAAGTGGCATCAAAAATCTAACAGTATAAATATAAAGAGAATTTCTAAAATTCTCTTACCTGCGTTCAAGTCCATAATCGACACGGGATGAGAACTACCTATTACAAACATATACCAAGACGCATGTTTAAGAACTCACGCAAATAAGGGACATTATATTATAAAGATTCATGATAGAACATATATGTTCATCTCTCGCATCCCTAAATATTGCACCTCAGCAACAGTATTTTGGCCATCGCCATAATCAGCACATATGTTTCCGATCAACCATGTGCTTTTAAGAGCCACGTGACATTTATGGCTATTTCCAGTAAATTGGATCAAACGCAAGAGCCGCCCAAATACGCGACTACCACAGCGTGATGGAGGAGTGGCGAGGGTGAGTCGGGGTAATTACCGTTGACGTCACCAGGCTCCCACACACCCCATCGGGTGCTCCTGCCTAAAATTAAAACAGGCAAGTTTATAAGCATCCAATCTGAAAAACCGCCTCACGCTAATTAAAAGGTGAGATCTTCAAAGAAAAAGTAGTACCACGTTTTTATGCTGATCGGAGGCTGTTAAATGCGCTAAATTAGGACAAAGTTAACGAGCCATTCCTCCTATAATTAAAAGTACTCCCTTTATATGGGAAGAATTAATCCCTTGACGTCTAGAATAGGAAAGAGAAAAACTTTCCATATAGGGCCAACCAAATCACCTTCAAAACTTTCAGGTGTGGTCATCCGCCATCTGTGACATCACTAAATCGTATAAAAGGAGGAAGCGTGCTCTGAAACTTCGTCTTCCCATCAAAACGCGACACCAGGGAAGAACAATAGCATTAGGCTTCTTTCGTGTTGAAAACTAAATTCTGCTGTATCTTATTATTAATTCATCAATACATACTTGGCCTGGAAAGTCAAAATGAAGAGATAGGGTTTTAGGTTTTAATTAAGTTCCCGCAGCCATCTACTATGCGGGAAGAAGATGTCACTCTTTGAAGATCTAGCGTTGTTGGATTCATCTGAAGAAGAATCGGTACCAGTCATGAAAAGATTCCCGTGCAGCTCGTTATTAGCTAGCGGAGAGCCGTGTACCAGATCTTTTATGCGCAATACCGACCTCAATCTTCATATTAACCAGGACCATCTCCTCCAGACAGCCTTCTGTATAATGTGTCAGTATCTCTACACAGCCACCAGTTATGGGGTAGCACACGCGCTCCGTCATAAGCACCGCATATTAGAAGTGACATTAGTTCCCGGTGAAGAAAGCAAGGATTGTGCCGCACTAGCCACCCATTTTGAATCTCGGTTACCGGTCAAAGTTCTCCCAACCGAGAAGATGGCCCGCATGAAAAACACTACCCGCAGATATCTCATTAGCCATAGTCCTCCCGCAGCTACTTTAGCAACTATGTCAGCCACTAGACGTGAACTTTTACCTTCCGTCGCCTCAGGAAGTGCTACGCCGCAACAAGTTACAACATCCACACCGGTCTTAAAGCAGAGTAAGAAACAGAAGTCCTCCGCATGATCCCATTCGGCAGCACCCGCATCATTAACCAGCAGCACAGCAACCATACCCGCACCCGTATCTGCAGAAGCATTTGCCACTAGCCAGCCCATATCGGTAGTCATCACGCCACCGACAGAGATGGGGATGCCAAGCTATCCGCAGTCACCATCTCCTCCCGACCTGACCATAGACGAGGGACCAGGACGGACGGAGCCAGTTACTATCAGCATCACTCCGACCCGTGTTGTACAGCACCCACCGCCGATCCATTGCAATCCAGCAGTCAGGAAGGAGACCATACCTGAGCGACCGTACATGGGAAAGAGACAAACTACGCACACACAAGACATCCAGCCCATGCCAAATGTCACCGCAAATCGACTTCTCAAATTCGCGAAATCATGGAAGATGCCATCACCAACCGCAACCGCCACAGCATCACTGCCTCGGGCCGCAATACGGCTCACTACCATCACTACATCCTCTGCAATAACCACGGACACTACTACACCAACCAGCACCAATGCCGCCGCAGGAATAAACATTACCACGCCCACGGTAACTACCAAGGACACCAAAGACACTGTAACCAATATTCCCGCAAGTATCACTTTGGACATTCCAGAAAGTGCCGGTAATAGTGAAGACATCTCAGCACTAGAAGTTCATCTGCCGCGACCAACCACCGTCAGTCGCCGGACCAACGGGGAAATTTTCCAGCAGATGTGTGATCATTTGTGTTTGAAGCTACAGTAGAACATTAGAGGTGAGACTTAGGGAAAGTTTACTTTTTATTATTTTTGAAATATTTTTCTTATTATATATATTAAATCAATTGAATCCCGTCCCTAGGATGACTACGGTTATCCTACACAGCTGCGCAACTTAGTTGCCCAGCTGTGTCTCACACTGAAATGAGCACTGTGGATGCCTGTGTTGTAAGAACGTCATGTGCGACGTAAAGTGTACAAGCACCACAGTGCAATAATGTCATAATCCCGTCATGCAGTCTCAGCTATGCTGAGGCTGCCTGATAAACTAACTTTTTGGTTTATTATTATTATGTTCTATTTTTCTCATTATTGTTCTTCCTGTCTTAGATGTCAGGATGGCGATGGGGTCAGCGAGAGCTGCCCATTGCAGACCCGCTATAACGGGCCGCAAATATTTACTTAATTAATGATACGTGTTGCGTACCCCTTTATTTACCTGGGGTGCGCAAGTAATTCGGTAGTAATACTTTAAATACCCCATAAGGGTATGTTTCGTGGAAATTATATATTTAATATATACTTATATTTTTATATATTATATCTTAACTTAAATTGTGGTACGTTGGAGCTTGGGTGTTCTCTGCGGAGATAATGATTATCCGCACCCAAAGAGAGCACCCATGCGAGCTATTGTATAGCGAATCATTGTCTGAATAAAATTAAAGCACGCACCAAAATATTTAAAAAAAAAAAAGAAAAAAAGAAAAGACCTGGAAAAATAATTCCAGGTCAAAAATTAAAACTAAAAGTATGCATCCCCTCTCCTCTTGGCACCTCTATGTACTCTGTCTCTCTTAAACACACATCTATTACGTCACTACTCCTCTCCGGCCATGCGCCTACCCGGGAAGTCTATAATTCCTTCCTAGCGCGTGTCCGTGTGTCGATCCGCGATGCGTGATCGTTTGCCACAGATGTCAAACTAGGAGGGGGTGGTGTAGTTCGGATCTACCGGCTGAGCTGGGTACGCTCCGCCCATCCTGGATTCGTTCTCTGGACACGCCCCCCCCCCCCCTGGGTAGAGCTATAAGCATATATTGGCCTATGAGAGGTATTAAAGTTCGTTAAAATGCGTAGCGCGATTGCGCGCGCCTACCACTGCATAGACAGAGCGTGTATATCATGTCCAAGATAGGATAGCACTTTTAGTGTACCGAGTAGGTACATTGTAATCCTTTTTAATTACCTGTTCCCGCCGAATCTGGCATTAATCAAGACAAGAATTCGATGGGCTTTCCGAATCTGTAAACCAGAAATGGACGGTTCAGAAATGGCTGAATTATCCACGGAAAACCCCTTTTGATTATCTTCAAAATATTGCTGTGACGTCGTAACCACGTGTACGCAGAGCTTCTAGAATGTTCTAGAACATTCAACTACGTTAGTATTAGCCACGAGATGATTGGGTATTGCTCGACCGATGATTGGTTGAATCCTGCGCCTATGACATCACGAGTAGTATAAAAGGAGACGAAATCCAGAACTCGAGAGCATCCTCGGTCAGGGGCTGAATAGGTTGGATCTGTATTCAGGCTACTACCAGCAAGACAGGCATTAAGCAAATGACTTCGGTCTCGAAGGTTTCTCTTCGGTAGCCACTGCAGTAATCCAACCCACCGCACTAAAACAAGTTCGTATCCCGTTTGTGTGGGAGCATTTTTGGAACCTTCGAATATTGTTCACGAATACATTAAGAACTAACTCGGAACACCAACTTGCGGTGAGGCCTTTTTCCGGCCTGAATATGTGATTCTACAGATGTAGAGGTAGCGATGTTCTTTGGTTGATGACTCGCCGGATCTGCCGGCCACGTCACAAAGTGGTTATTCAACTGCCCCCGCACTGATGACGTGTAGGTTTATATAAACTTTTTGACTGCAGCAAGTAAACTTTGCTCGGTACGTGTTAAGAGCTAACTGACGTGCCCCGCACCATTAAGCTTAGTTATGTATCTTCATCGGTATTCGACAACCCCGGCTGATAAACGGGATGTTCTTAACTTTCATCCTTACCATCGGTGTACAGGAACTTCTTCCTAGCAGTAATGTTATTGTAGATTTTACTGACTGCTCATTAGACATTCTTATATTGTGATTACCATCCTGAGTTCACTCCGTTCCCGTTCTGGACTACATGCGGGAATCCTGTTTGCGGGAACCGACATGCAGGAACTTTCCAGCTTCCAGAGAACATGTCAACTCATGTCATGCTCACAGTGACATATCAATTTCAGTAACACGATAGCTCGCCTTTAAGAATGGCTACCGACTATTTAAGTAACTATGCTTAACATATTTAATTATCCCATTAATTACAATTGTAATGATTATATTTGATTTTTATAAAACGGTCCAAATGACTAAAATGAACCGTAACAGTCTTAGGACCACTAGGTATAATTTCTTTATCTGTCTATAGTTATTCTTATTTTACTGTAAGGTGTTTTTGCTAACCGCACCGTAGTAGGTCTAACAACCTGTACTATATGTATTATTCTAATCATTTCACATTGTATTACTAGTACTGGTTAGTTTTATATATGGCGAGCAGCCATTCATTCATATGTTTTGTTTATTTGTAGAAAACGTAGGACTGCAGTGCACGTAGGAAACACTTTACAGCAACATCTATATATGCATCGCTTTCTCCCGCCATCAACAATTTTTCACTGAGGTCGCTGTCCGTGCTATAATTCTGTTTAACCTGGCATGCTACCAACTAAAAGCCTGTCTATTTAGCTCAATAGGATAGGTTTAATATGATTAGAGACAATTTCTTCGTCAAGAGACACATAGTGTACGCCTCTTTTCTGGTAGTTGCGATAATTTAGCCCCGCACTCCGGCAAGGTTGTGTAAAATTGGCCAACATACCTATTGGACCTCATATTTATAAGTTATTGTATCTCTTCATGTGTTCCACTAAGCCTTATGGCTTCTTAATTGTTTGGATGTCCCTATCCGCACCATGGACTGACCCGACCCTGGGAAACTATTGGGTTTCTGAGCGGTGATGGCCAGGGTGTGGTGTCATATACACCTCCCATGTATCTTCTGATACTTAGTAGTTAGTTATCCTTGCCAATGTAGGAAGCACTGTGAAAACACATTATAATTATTTTATTTTTATTTTTAAGGAAGTCTCCCCCACACCGCAGTGCATAACCGGGTAACTTGCGTTAAACCTAACATCAGGTTAAAAAGTTAGCTCCTTAGAACCTGGTGATGGGTGAGATACGCATCACCACCGAATTCTGTAAGAATGTCTGGGCAGGATGTCAGGATCTGCCATGCCCTCACGGGATGGACATTCACGGTGGGTATTCGTCTCTCTTACCCCCGCCATAACGATAGATCAGTTGCCTAAAAACTTGCTTTTGTGAAAAGTAACCATTGTCCTGTGACGTTTTATGTGGTTATGGAGCAAGAGGTCGAAGATTCTCACCAAGCTCGGAGATCCTGCGAAATAACATATATGCTGTCTTGAGTGTTTAAGTCTTAAGACATCCGCTCTCAACAATGGTCGTATCTAAAAGCTAGGTAGGCGCTCGCCATTTGCGGCCTAAAATAGTTCTTGTCTCTAAAAACTAAATGTTAGGATAGGCATGGCAGAAGGCCCACATAAATAAAAGCGGCACCCACTAATTCAGCTTATTTTGAAACTACATAAGATGGGGACGTGGGAATCCTTCAGGAATCACTCATCCTGTCTTCACGTAAAACAGCATGCAACATTATAGTCATAATTTCACTAGGTATGATCTTTTCTTTATAGCATTTTGGCTGAATATCAGAGTGGGCCCTTTTTGGCCAATGCTCTTCTCCTGCTTTAAGCGGTAGCAGCATTTTTCTGTGATGGAGGCCCATGCGAGGCACTTGCCTCTCGCAAGGATTCAGTGATGATGGCCTGCGCGAGGCTACTACTTCTCACCCAAAACTAGCACCAGGAGTAGTGCCCGCGAGAGGCACATAGCTTTTCGACACTATAAAAGATGATTTTTCTTTCCTTTCAGCTTAGAGGTATAATAGCTTATATTAAGTTAATTAGCGATCTCGTATGCGGGGGCCTCCTTTGCGGGGATACCTCTGTGGACCTACGAGTCTGTGATGTACCTCCGGGAGCACCACGTTTAAAAGTTCATCAGTCTGTCTCTATGTCTTGTATTTTCGTATGCTCATTTTTATCTAGCATACTTGACGCTCTGTTTAGGTAAATTAATTGTATAGACTTATTTTAGTTAGGTCACAAAATCAAATCTTGTAAGTCCATAGATCACGAAATTGCTAAGGACAGGCATACCAGTGACACAAACTCATGGGCTGATACTGTTGTGTTCAATGTTCGCGACAATGGTCGCATGGCCCCACCGGAACGATTCCACCAGCCTTAGGAGCTGGTCTTTGTTACCCGCAGGGCAGTGTCGCACAGGATCTGTAACCCCGAGACCAGGAGCTAGCCAGCGTCTCGGAACAGCCCAATGCCACCCCACGAGCTACTATAAGGTGATGCAGATATAAATGTTGCTGTTTGGTATTTCCTAGCGTACTGCGGTTCAATGTTTTCTGCAATTAAACAAAACATATTAACTGGATGGCTACCTGCCATATACAACTAACCAATGTAATCAGTAGAATGTAATCAATGATTTCACAGATGATGAACCTAAACGGTGCGGCTAGTTGAAAGCACCTACAGTAAACAAGGATAATGTGCACAGTAATAAAGAAATTATAAATTGCGGTCCCAAGACCAGAACGGTACCTATTAGTCATCAGCACCAAATACGGAAATGATGATTAAATGTACAATAGTATAGCTACTTGATTACGTAATAGTCATTGGTACAGAACAGGGTACTATGTTACTGAAATTGAGGCGCTAGCATAGTTGTAGCGCGAGCTGACATGTTCTCTGTGGCTGGAAGGGTTTCCGCAGGCAGATCTCCGCAGCTGATTTCCGCAGGTAGGTCTCCACAAGCTGGCTCCTCCGGACAGGGTAGACATGGTACAGACTCAGGACAGTGAAACAGAGCAGTGAAGTAATGTCTATTTGATAATCTCTGCAGCGTATTTATAATTTATACGGAAGTGAGAAAGTTATCCATCTGGTGGCGGAAGTAGTAAAGTTGAAGTTTGCCCATTAGAAGAGAGGGCTTGATAATGTTAAGCAGTTACATAACTGGCACATGGTGCGGGATGCGTCGCATAGCTCTTGCGGCGCACCTAGCAAAGTTCCACCAGACTGTGGTCAAAAAGTTAATTAAAAAACACACGACACGCAGTGCGGAAATTGAAGTCCACTTTTCACCGTGGTTGGCAGATCCGGCGAGCCATCCACCAAGAATCACTGTAGCTCTACATTCCGTAGGATTACATCCCGGGCCCGCACAGCCCTTTCCGCAGAGGTGTTCCCTTTAGGAAAGTTCGAAAGTGGGAATCATAACTTTTAATTATTTTGGCCATCCGGGAGCATCCAAAATTCTGTAATGCGGAAAGTCCAAGAACTGCTTTCTGGTGCAGGTGAGCTGAAAGCCGTTTGGAACCGCGGTGGTGTTCTGTATCTTCTGTCAGTGTTTCAGTCCACTCATCCGGACAGGTCGGTCTCCACGCCGACAATTCTCTTGATTCTCGATTTTTCACCCCTTTTATACTACTCGTGACGTCAGAGGCAGATGCCTCAGCCAATCAGCGGCCGAGCAATAGCCAATCAGCGTGCAGCTAGATCAGTGATGTATTTACCACGTTCTAGAACATTCTATATCTATTTATGCACACACGCGATTGCGACGTCAAGAGCAAGATTTTGAAGATAATCTAAGGGGATTTTCGCGGATAACTCAGCCATTTCTGGGCCGATTTTAAAATGGTTAACCGTTCTAGAAAGCTCGTTTTATTCTGGTCCTGATCGGTTGCAAGAAGAACGAGAACGGAATAATTAAAGGTTTTACGAGTACCCACCCGGTACACTATAGGCATGCACTTGCTTCCAATTCCGAGACGTGTCGTCAGAGAAGCTCTGACGCGCGCACAAGCGCACCACACGTTTTATCGGACTTAGACGATTTTAACGAAAACCTCTCCTATAGGACTTATGTACGTGTACTATCCTACTAAGGGGTGGGTGGGGGCGTGCTTAGAGCGAATCCAGAGTGGCCGTTCCGTACACAGCTTTGCTGGGACGGTCAGTACCCGTCCGGTCGGTCATGCTACAAGAGTGTGTGCTTATAGTGTACCGAGTTGGTACTCGTGATTTTCTTAAATCGCACCGTGCTCGTCGTTCTTGGTACCGATCAGGACTAGAATGAAACTAGGATTTCAGAACTGTTTATTTTCTTAAAATCGGAGCAGAAATGGCTGAGTTATTATTAAAACTCCCGTTAAATTATTTTCAAAATATTGCTTTTGACGTCGTAATAGCACGTATGCATTAACTGAATGGGGAATGTGCTGTCCACGTGATAGCCACGTCACCACTTCTGGCTGCACGCTGATTGGCTACTGCTCGCCAACTGATTGGTTGGAGCACCTCTCTCTGACGTCACGAGTAACATAAAAGGGATGAAAAATCGGGGTGGACGCCGACCAGTCAGCAAGACTGTTGGACCAGCGCAGTGCAAGACGTGGGACAACTGCTAACTGACGGTGATTCCATTATCACTGCGGTGCCTCTCGGAATTGAGTTCTGCTGCGCCAGTGGGCAGTTGTTGGCTTTCCACGATACAACAATTTTAGAAGCTCCCGGACAGTCATCTGGGGGCAAAATAAATTATTGTAAGAACTCCCTTTCCGGAACTTTCTAAGAGGAGTTTCCTGCGGATGGGCCTTGCGGGCCCAATGTGATTCTACAGAATGTAGTGCTGATAGTGATTCTTGGTGTATAACTCACAGGATCTTCCGACCATGCTGAAAAGTGGATTCAAACTGCCGCCATGCATGTCGCGTGTGATGACTAACAGTATGGTGGGACATTGCTTGGTGCGCCGCAAGAGCTATGCGACGTATCCCACACCGACGTATCCCACACCGTGTACCCGGTTATTGTACATGCATAATTATTCATAATAGTAGCCCTCTCGGTTAATGGGCAACTTTCAACTTTCAAACTACCATCACCAGACGGAAACTTTACAACCAACTGTTTAAATCATGTATCAGTTAAATTGACTATCTAGTGGACATCTTATTACCTGTTTTTCTTCACCGTATGAAGAGTGGCCTGCATCAACAGTCTGCCTGCAGAAACCTGCTTGCGGAAATCTTCCCTGCAGTCAAGATCATGCCATCTTGCGCTATTTCATATTAGCATATCAATTTCAGTGACTTATGAACTTTTACTGTACCGATGACCAATAGGTACTCAAGTAGCTATACTATTGTGCATTTAATTATTTACGTAATAGGTGCTGATGACTAATAGGTGCCGTCCCGGTCCTAAGACCGCATTTTTATACTTTCTGTTTCATATTGTATATATTATCTTTATTTCCTGTGGGTGATCTCAACTAACAGCGCCGTAAGGTCCTATGACCTGTGATATGTAGCTCGTAGGGTACGCACTGGTCCGGCATGTCGTTCCGTTCCATCACACCACAAGTGCCCTATGTGCGGGAGGGCTGGTTAGCTGCAGATCTCAGGGTTGCGGATCCCGTATTCGCGTCTCTCCAGAAGGTACACAACATAGAGCCATCCTATGTTCTTTCCCCGTGGTTCCACTGGAGGTACCACACAGATTCTTGAATCCGCAGAGGTATCCCTGTAAGAGAGCATCGCAACGAAGTCACTAGATAGTTTAATTTAAACTAGTATACCCCTAAAACACACACAACACACACACAAACACCCACCCACCCACCCGCCCGCCCGCCCGCCCGCCCGCACGCACGCACGCACGCACGCACGCACGCAGGCACGCACGCACGCACGCACGCACGCACGCACGCACGCGCGCTAATGCACAAACCGACGTCACAAGAATTCACAAGAATTCAACAGAAACCATAAAGGCCAGGCGTGAGTCTAGACCCTAGCATTGGGAACTAGCATATAAACGCCTTAAATATTACAACACACACACACACACACACACACACACACACACACACACACCACACCACACCACACCACACCACACCACACCACACCACACCACACACACACACACACACACACACACACACACACACACACACACACACACACACACACACACTTTAATTAGCGTACTGCCTAAACAACTGACACTTTGCCACAGTGTTTGGAGGAAATTAAAGTGCAATCAGTGTCCCGATGATCGCGCCAGTCATTGTAGTGCTAAATTGTCAAAAATTGTTTTCTTATGGGCAATTTCTTCTTTTTTTTTTTAATTGAAGGGTTATGCCAGGAGCGTGTTTGCAATCAACAAATTCTTGAAAAATATGTTAGTTGAATAAATGTTGAATGTAATTTCTCTGAATGCTGTTGCTAGTGCAACTTCTGCTTCCAGTCAAATTCCAGTTTCAAAATATTCAACAGGCAGTAAATATGGGTCAACATTTAAACATTTGGGATCAATTAGTTAACTCTTTCAAGGACAGAAAAGCAGAAAGCTTAAAATTTACCCTGCATATGCCTATTGTGTGAAACTAATTAGTTTGGAAGCTACTGCAACATAATTCCAGGAAAATCTAATTCAGAATATTCAACACTGCATAGTTATTTTAAAATTGGGAGTAAACGCTGTAAATGATTAATAACGCTGGATTTCAATAGTGTGAAAGCACTAAATTACTAATTATGTCTAGCTTACGCGTGTCATTATTTACTAGCTGTCACCTACTATCGTCTACGAAGTAAGCCGCTAAGCGGTTGCCTATAATTGACCGACCGGGCGACATCGTTTCATTTTGGTTTGCAAATCCCGTTTTACAATTGATGCGAGCAAATACGACGTTAATTGTCGAGTCTGATTCTGTTATATTAAAATTAAGTACCGCGCCTTTTGTTTTGAAATGCATGACACATTATTTTAAAATTATACAGACTATATGTTCTAAACTTGTGTCTTCCAAATTTAAATGTGGAAGATATCCATCCAGTGCCGATGTTATGAAGCCATCTTTCAGTTAGCCCCTTTTCATGCGGATGCTTCTGTGGATCCGGTATCTGAAAATGTGAATTGCCATACCCTTTCCATGATCGTTTCTATTACTGCAAGCTTGACATGCGGATATGATGCGATTTAACCATTTCACGCCAGCACTGGCCTCTGCAATCGTCAAATTGAGGTCGCAGGTCAAAAGAAGGCTATTTTGAGAATTTATAACTAAAACGACTGTCTCAGTAACCGAACTAGCCATTCCAGTGGCCAATTTTCAAAAATAGTCTTCGCTTGGCCTGCGATACAATCGCCATTTAGAGGTGCGGGAGCAGTTCTTGGACTTCACTCTTATTGAGTCGGCGGACTTATTTTATTCACGAGCGGGTATGATAAACAATTCCCTGTTTTATGCAGATAAAGTGCATATAAACAAAACCGGATCTTCTCTACTGGTACGTTGCATAAATGATTACGTGACCATTCTTCGAAACGCGGTGTGTAGGTTTTGTGGTGAGCCCAATCACAAATCATCCATGTGTCGTCATGGTCAACTGGTTCAATGCTATTCCTGTTACGGCTACGGTCATAAATCAAATCGGTGCCTTGGACATTAATTGGCCGGCCAAGAAGGAGCGCCTATTGTAAACAAACTGTGTAAAATTAACAAAAATATTTCTCAAACAAAGTATAATAATAATAATAATAATAATAATAATAATAATAATAATAATAATAATAATAATAATAATAATAATAATAATAATAATAATTGTACGTGTATTTATTCCACGGAATATATGTATAATGTTGTAACCAGTAACAGATATGATTTATTAAGATATTTCGATGATGAGAATAATAGCCGTATATCATCAAATTATGACCATCCACCTATCAGTTCAAAGTCTCCTTCTGTTGTATTAGGAACTGCTAGTGCTACTTGTACTGTCACTAATACAGTAACTGTTATCGCTAATGTTAATTCTATGACACCTACTACAAAGTGCTGTCTTGATGATGATACAAGTCATATACCTATTGCCATTCCAAATGATGTTCCATGCGCCCCTGATAGCGCTTGTATACCCGCCAGCCCATGCGCCCCTGATAGCGCTTGTATACCCGCCAGCCCATGCGCCCCTGGTACCGCTTGTATACCCGCCAAGACATGCGCCCCGTTTAGTGTTTGTATTACAGACAGCCTGTGCACCCCTGGTAGTGCTTGTCTTACCGCCAACCTATGCGCCCCTGATAATGCTTATCTTACCGCCAACCCATGCGCCCCTGATAGCGCTTGTATACCCACCAACACATGCGCCCCTGGTAGCGCTTGTATACCGGCCAACTCATGTGCCCCGGGTAGTGTTTGTATACCCGCAAACCCATGCACCCCTGAAAATGCGTGTATACCCGCCAACCCATGCACCCCTGATAATGCTTGTATACCCGCCAACCCAGTTGTCGCATCTCCACGCGTTCATTATAGTGCTCATATTACCACATTTCCACATACCGCTACTAGTGCTAATCTATGTTATGATAATAATAATAATAATAATAATAATAATAATAATAATAATAATAATCTCTCCTTTGCAAATAATACCATGAGTGGAGAGAATTGTAATATGAGGATTACGGATAATAATTATCTAAAATTCGTAAATATTTTCTACTACATGAACATGTCCAAAGTAAGTTTTCTAAATTTCATCAATATTATTTCATACTGTGTCGTTGGAAAGATAACCGACCAACAAACACATGCAAGTGTTAGGTCACCTCTTGATCAATGGAAATGTAACAATGCTTTTATCAAATTAACAAAACAATATGACTCCCCATTGTTCAATTCAAATGCGAAAGGCATACGCATAGGCCACTTAAACGTACAGCACTTGTTGCCCAAAATAAGCCAATTGAAAATAATGATGGAAACAAGCATAAAACAAATTGAAATTCTTGGTACAACAGAAACTTTTCTTAGCAGTATCTCGACTAATAACCTAATCGAAATTAATAGCTATAATATCGAGAGAAAAGATAGGTCAAATCGCTTGGGAGGCGGCATTGTAGTTTACGTTGAGGAGAGCCAATCATATTTTAGGAGGGCGGAGCTAGAATCTGAGACTTTGGAGGCACTATGGATTGAAGTTAAGCCGTACAAAACAAAACCATTTTTATTAGGCTGTGTTTATAGACCGCCGGATTCACCGTCTAGCTGGATTGACGAATTCGAATCTTTACTCGAGGCCGCATATTTATATAATACTGATATTGTACTGATAGGCGATTTTAATATAGATTTTAATGTTCCCATAATAGCAAAATGGCAATCATTAATGGATGCATTTCACTTAGTGCAGTTAATAGATAAACCGACCAGAATAACAGAAACGACTGCTAAAATAATCGATCATGTATATTGCACTGAAAAAAGCAAGCTTACTTCTGCGAGTGTAGGCGAGCTTGCGCTAAGCGACCATTTTCCTGTATTTGCAGTGCGGCATAGTGTCACTAATAAAACTAATAGTCATCATTCAATAAAATACAGATGTAAGAAAAAATTTAACAGCAACAAGTTTATTCAAAATTTATTAGAATATAATTGGGATATAATTAATTTCGTCAACGATCCAAACGAAGCACTAAGCGTTTGGCATGAAACATTCCTTAATATTTTAAATAACCACGCCCCGATTGTCGAGCGACGAGTTAAAAAGTACTCCCAACCTGGATGGATGAACCAAGACATCTTGAAAACGATGAAAGACCGAGATTATCACAAAAAGTTTTAAAATATTGTCAAATACCGGGAATTGAAGAATAAGGTAATGTCATTGATAGAAAACGCGAAGCGGCACTATTTCGGTATACAGCTGACAGAAAAAAAGCATAATCCTTCAAATATATGGAAGATCTTAAAAAGCATCAGCCCCAAAACAAACAAAATGCCATTAATATTATTAGATAACCAGGGAAACGAGGTTAGAGATACCGGACAACATTGTGAGATGTTCAATAAATACTTTGCTACTGTTGCATCCGACCTTGCGAATGCCATACAAAATAAAAACCACGCGATTTCACAGGATCTTGTAATGCATGTTAGCAGTAGAGTTCCAAACGATGTCCAGTTTAAAATACCTGGAATAACAGTAGATTATGTTTACCGTGAAATTTCCCGTTTAAAAACTAATAAATCCGCAGGGTATGATACTTTGAACGCGCATTTCCTAAAGCTGGCCACTCCAGTTATCGCACCATCAATCACCGCCATTATTAATAAGAGTATTGATACAGGAGTATTTCCTACCATGTGGAAATGCGCAAAAGTTAAACCCTTACACAAGTCCGATAATAAAAGCGAAATTAGTAATTATAGGCCCATTTCTATTCTGCCAATTTTATCGAAAATTCTGGAAAGACATGTACACAATTATCTATATAAATTTTTGACTACATATGATCTATTATGCGAATCTCAGTCCGGCTTTAGACCCAAACACTCCTGCGAAACCGCGTTGCTAAAATTAATAGACACGTGGCGATTTGCAGTCGATAATGGAGAATTCGTTGGAGCTATTATGATAGACTTCAGAAAAGCGTTTGACCTTGTAAACCACAACATACTGCTACGAAAACTAGGCATTTATAAGTTTCATGCATTTGCGCAAAAATGGTTTAGATCGTATTTAGAAAACAGACAGCAGTATGTTTCAATCTCGGACAAAACATCTGGCATGTTACCAGTCACGGTAGGCGTACCGCAAGGCTCGGTGTTAGGACCTTTGCTATTTATTATCTACGTGAATGACCTCCATATGAATCTTACCTGTAATGTCGATATGTATTGTGACGATACAACCATGCATTGCCATTTCGATAATGTAGCAAATATAACTGAAAAATTAACAGCTGATATGGCATCCGTCCATGATTGGTGTCAAAACAATAAAATGGTTATAAATACCGACAAGACCAAATTACTAATGATAGGCACTAAATTCAAACTAAAACAGATAAATCCGGAAATTAAAATATCTATCGTCGATGGAGAAATAGAAAGTGTAGAAAATGCAAAACTCTTAGGCTTAAATATTAACAACAATCTCTCCTGGCAACAACACATCAACAAAATTTGTAGCAAAATATCTTCCCTAATTTTTATGTTAAAGAAAAATAAACGGTACATGAATGTTGAGCAACGAACCTTATTTTACAAATCATACATACTTTCGCACATTGATTACTGTTCTCTCGTATATTACGCAGGTATGCCAACATTGTTGAGCAAACTAGAAAAACTTCAAAAACGTGCAGCGAGAATCATCTTAGACGTCCCACATAGAACACCATCGCGGCAATTATATGATGAATTAAAATTGACGCCACTATCACAACGTATAACTATTAAATCAAACATTATGACATACAAAGCACTAAACAACCATACACCTAAGTACATCAGCGACATGCTTACACCCATAGAGACAGCACACACATTACATCTACGATCTAAGACTAATAGCCATTTGAAGCCTCCGAAAATACGAACCAACTATGGAAAATACAGTTTCACATACACAGCTAGTCAAAATTGGAATTCCCTTCCTACGTGTGTTATAAATTCAGAAACGCTATCATCTTTTAAGCACAACATGCACATACATACACACTTTCAATGATTTTATGCTTTGTTTCAACGTACCTGCATTAATAATAATAATAATAATAATAATAATAATAATAATAATAATAATAATAATAATAATTAATAATAATAATAATAATAATAATAATAATAATAATAATAATAATTTATCGATTGCAAAATATAATAGTATCTAACCATAAGAGCCGAATTTAACCTGCTCGGGGCCCAGGGCTAATAACTTTCTGGGCCCCAGTGTTCATTAATCTCCCAAAACTAACGGACTTCTCCGGGTTTATCTATGCCCCGCCCATCTCTATCGAAGCTCCACCTACTCATCATTCGTGTTGGAATCGGTCGATCTCCGCAGATTTTGGATATCATTTTATAGAAAACTAAATAAACTATTGGATATTTTGAAGCTAGTTTGTCTGAGTGCTGTATCTGCCTAAGGCAGAAACGACACCCAGTCAAATTAGTTTCAAAATACTCAACAGCATGTTTATTACATTAGCATAGAATTACAAATACATACTTATTATTGTCGTCTTTCCGCCATTTGATATTTGATATTGAAATGGTTGAAAATAGGTTTTCATTGCAACAATTATGTATAGTTTTGTATATATTTTGTGCATGATTTGTAAATTTTGTAAATATAATTCTAATTAGTTCATATAGTTATTTGGCGAGGGCCTCTGGGAGATCAGGGCATTGCTCTGAAGATTTACCCTCGATAAATAAAGATTCTTATCTTATCTTATCTTATCTTATTCAATAAGGAAATATTCTGATTTTCCTGACAGAATTTGGTTATTAAAGGGTTAATTAATATTCGGCCTTCATAACGCGAAGTAAACAGGTAAATCTAAAAGCGCTGGCGATATTTTGCTGGTGTGTCGTTGACGTCATAATCTCGCGGTTTCTCGCTCTCGTTGCGAGAAAATGGATGCGCCCAGGAGTCACGTTTTCGAGCGTTTTGGGCATATTCATTTTATTATTTCTCGGCAATGGAACAGTGTATTTCATATTTTTTTGCGGCAACTATTTCGGATTATAGTTTATTTTTAGTTGGCTTATTCCCGATTTTCACTGGAATTTCCCTTTAACCATACATATATACAACTCATTGTATCCGACCTACACACACCTGAGGCACGACCTTAATAAGTACACATCCAAGTAATCCTAATACTTGTGAAATCCTGTGTAGACACTCATCAATTCCACTCCTCAAATTAAAATCACACACTTGATCCTGCGTTTTTAAAAATAATTGAGCAAAAATCAGTCCCTACAATTGCTGTCTCACCAAATCACAAAACAAAACACAACACAAAAATCCCTTGTTGGCTTGACATTCAAATTATTCAAGCCATCAACTTCGCTCTTCCAAATTAAACTCACAAAATCAGTCCTGAGTTTAACGTAATATGAGCAAAGTTGTGGGCCACAATGACTGTGTCTTAGTAAAGCACCTAGCTGAGTCCAACCTGAGAACTATCACTAGATCGCCAATTTGTTACATAAGTTAACACAATTTAGATCAATTCCATTTTGAATACACATAAACCTGATCTCCCTTCATGCAATGCCAAGCAGTGAAACAGATCTGACAGCGGGTAGTAAAATAGCTGTCTGTCAGACCTGTTACATCAGATCACAAACCAAATATATAAAAGCAGGTATTCAGAACAAAATTGGTTAGAGGAAGTGTACAATTCGTGAGTTCAATTAATGAAGTTGTTATTGGGTATATGACATATTATTTAGATTATTCAACCTGACCCATTAAAACACAATACTAAATCTAACGGTAGATGGCTTAATGGTTTGTTTGTTTGTTTGTTTGTTTAGTTGGTTTTATTGGCCGCTTACACCGAGATGTATTTGAGCCATGACTCAATCTGAGAGGTGCTTCCCCGAAGGGTTGCGTTGCTCCCCCGAAGGGTTGCTATAAACAAGCATTAAAACTGAAAAAAGTAATTGCTAGGGGTATGTGGTGCCTATTGCTGCCTAATGAACTGTTGTTGGCGGGTGTAAGTGTTGGATGCAGTGTAAGAGTGGGTGGGAGGTGGGTGTTCCTTTATTTCACTTGGGGGTAGGATGGGGACTCAGGGGCTTCCACAGTGGGGGTCAGAGATTAAATTTGCATCCTCATCAAATCAGGGGGAAAATCCATTCCGCCGCCACCATCATGCCCCCCCCCCTAGGGCCTCCCACAAAACCCCCATAAAATCATGGCCCGTGCAAACACGGGTGTTGGAACCAAGCATCCTGCTACCCCACTAGTGCCCCACCCCACATTATTAAGCCCATTTATTAGAAATATTGTCTGAAATGGCCGTTCAGAGTCAAATTATCAAAATTTTCCTGGGGGAGGATCCCAGGACCGCTTAATTATCCAGAGTATTAACCCAGGGACCTACCCCCATACACCCTCCTCCCCACCCACCCCCAACCTCCATTGCAGGCTAAATGCTCTCTCCAGGGTTGAGGTTTTTCAAAATTGTCTGATCTCACCCAAGGGGGTTTGGATGGGAGAAAGATTGGATGGCATGCCGAGTGTGCATCCATGCCAAATGAGGTGGGGGTGGGGTGGAACCCTTGATAGGGGTGGCGAGCAGTCTGTATAATTAAATCTATAAAATGAACTCAGGTGAGAATTATAAAATAACAATATTAAGAGATGAAAATCATAGTCAATGATATCAAATAAAATTAATTAAATTTAGATAATTTCCATGTGATTAAATAAACAAGAAACAGGAAAACTAGAGAACAGAAAATCTAGTGTTTGTAAAGGAAATATCCTGGGCAAAAACTTAGAATTAAAACCTGTTGCTATTTGAAATAATAGGTTGATTGCGAATGTTGTTATATAATGGTAATTTTTTGGCAATTCAAGCCACTGTTGTATGCACACTCTCATATGTTCATTTACAGTTCGAGAGAATTTATTTTTGAAAATTTTCGATGGAATGACTGGTTCGGTTACCGTGCCAGTCAGTTCAGTGGTAAATTTTCAAAAATAGTCTTGTTTCGATAACTGCTAACCTTAAGAGAAAATACATTTAGGTTGTCGGAAATATAAAACAAAGCGAAACGCCACGTCCGAGATAGATGCAAGCAAACCAGCAGCAACTTGAGTGATGAATGCTGGGATTTACATTCATCAGAATCATGAAAACCCTGAAAACATGTTAATACACAAATTTCTATGTGAAATAATAGTGAACAACCAACCCGAGAACCAACCACTTATAACCCTTTCCCAAATTGTACTCCAAATGTCTCCTCAAGCTTGTATGGCTTTTTACAATTTTCTAATCAGTCCCCAGAACTCCCTAGTGGGATTTGGAGGGGGTAGAGTGTGTGCATCCATGCCATAAGGGGTGGGTTACCCTTAATCGAGGTTGAGGGGAGAGCAGTCTGAATGAATAAATCTGGAAAATGAAATTAGATAATTTCCATGTGATTAAAAAAACCCAGGAAAAATTAAAATGGAAAATGTGGTATACATGTAATTACAGAGCAAGAGAAGACTATCTTTGAAAACTTACTGCCGGAATGACTGCCTCGGTTATCGAGCCAGTCATTCCAGTGGTAAATTTTCAAAAATAGTCTTCTCTTGGTCTGCAAACGGACGAAATTAGAAAGGCCTGTGTTATTATTAAATTGTGATAATTGTGATCAATCTGGTCGCCGTGAACTTGCCATATGAAATTTTGACCCAAAATTGTTCACATTTCTAGCTTAACGGTCAACAACAATAAATCAAAATACATCCCTGCAATATGGTTGAACAACAGAATAAGTAAAACATTATGATACAGACACAAATCATTACTAGCTATTGACAATACATTTATTTGGGTCCGTGGTTGCGTGAGGGTGGGTGTATGTACATGCTTCTGCGCATGTGTATGCATCGTGTGTGCATGGGTAAGGCTGATGTGCATGCGTTGATGTGTGTGCATGAGTAAGGGTGTGTGTGCATGCGTTGATGTGTGTGCGAGCTTGTGTGATGTGTGTGCGTGAGTGTATGTATGTTTTCGCCGTGCATGCCTCCTGCGTGCATGTGCACGCGAGTGTGGGTATGAGTGCATGCTAGCATGTGTGTGTGGCCAGGAGGTAGCCGTGTGATAAGTGCCGTTTTACCTTTACGTTAAAACACAATCCTCCATTCCGAAATAACATTTGCAGCTCAAGTTACAGATGCTAAAACAATCACCTGTTTAAGCTATAATCGCGTGCAACACAACAAACACTGTTAATAAAATCAAATTGTGCAAAGATATACAGTGACAGTCCGAGAGACAGCATGTCAGTGCCCACACCCTGTCCATTTTGGGCTAAGGTATGTTTTTACAAATCCTCGTACGTATAGGTGACTATAGAAATCCCCCGTTTCATGTTATAATAAAGTACAACACAACACACACTGTTAATAAAATCAACTTTTGTAAAGATATACAATCGCATGGCGCCAGGGAGACAGCATGTCAGTGCCCAGACACTGCCATTTTGGGCTGATATATGGTTTTACAAATCCTCATATATATAAGCGAATGTAGCCATCCCATGTTTAATGTTATTAGCAAGTGAAACACACTAGAGACTGTTAAGAAAATAACATTTTGTAAAGATATACCATTACATGACGTCAGGTAGACAGCATGTCAGTACCCAGACCTTGCCATTTTGGGCTATGACATATTTTTTACAAATCCTCGTACGTATAGGTGAATGCAGCAATCTCTTGTTTTAAGCTATAATCGAGGGAAACACAACAAACACAGTTAATAAAATCAGATTTTGCACAGATATACAGTGACATGGCGTCAGGGACACAGCGTGTCAGTGCCTAGACCCTGCCATTTTGGACTGAGGTACATTTTATTACAAATCCTCGTATATATATATAAGTGAATGTAGTCATCACATGTTTAAGGTTGTAATCGAGTATAACACAACACACACTGTTAAGAAAATCAAATCTCACAAAGATATACAATCATATGGCAACAGGGAGACAGCATGTCAGTGCCCAGACCCTGTCCATTTTGGGCAGTAGTATGATATTACAAATCCTCGTACACATATGTGAATATAGCAATCCCCTGTTTGATGTTATAATAAAGTGCAACACAACACACACTGTTAATAGAATCAACTTTTGTAAAGATATACGATTACATGGCGCCAGGGAGACAGCATGTCAGTGCCCAAACATTGCCATTTTGGGCTGAGGTATGGTTTTACAAATCCTCGTATATATAAGCGAATGCTGCCATCCCCTGTTTAATGTTATTAGCAAGTGAAACACGCTAGAGAATGTTAAGAAAATAACATTTTGTAAAGATATACCATTACATGACGTCAGGGAGACAGCATGTCAGTGTCCAGACCTTGCCATTTTGGGCCATCCATGTTTTTACAAATCCTCGTACGTATAGGTGAATGTGGCAATCCCTTGTTTTAAGCAATACTCGAGTGAAACACAACAAACACATTTAATAAAAGCAAATTTTGCAAAGATATACAGTGACATGGCGTCAGAGAGACAGCATGTCAGTAGTAGTAATGGGTGGGGCTGAGCGTTATTGTTCTTCCCAGCAGGGGGGTTCGAGAACAATGGGTTTTTCACGAGAACAAAAGAAAAGCTTGTGGAATGGAATGTTGAGAACAATGGCGACTATAACGACACGCATTCTAGAGAACAATGACGACTATAACGCCACGTTTTTCTCGATAACAATGACGCACAGCCGCACACGTTTTTTGAATTTGCAACACTCTGGAATGTTCTATTATTTTGAATTAGTTAACCCTTAAAAGTTTAAAAGTTGTGTATTTTACGTTTAAACGTAGTGGCAGCGCACCCCCCTCCGTGGTTATCTACCGTTGTAAAAATAATAGAGTTTGATGAGTGATAATAGTAGAGAGTAATGTAAAATAATAGAGTTTAAGAGGTGGTCTGATAATGGAGTGCTAGGAGGTTGAGGATGTATGAGGAATTACGGTATAGAAGTGAGAAAATAATTAGACAGTTTGTCGCTTACGTCATTAGTAAACTATAGAATATTTAGAGACTGCCTGTAAGCTGTTACTGTCTTAGCAACAGCTACCAGACAGATTAGTAACAAAATAGATTTTAAGAGGGGGTCTGATAGTAAACTGTAGAATATTTAGAGACTGCCTGTAAGCTGTTACTGTCTTAGCAACAGCTACCAGATAGATTAGTAACAAAATAGATTTTAAGAGGTGGTCTGATAATGGAGGTCGTAGGAGGAGGAGGTTGAGGATGTATGAGGAATTACGGTATTGCTGTATATTTTGAAAATAATTTGACTGTTTCGTCGCTAACGTTATTAGTAAACTGTAGAATATTTAGAGACTGTCTGTAAGCTGTTACTGTCTTAGCAACAGGTACCAGACAGATTAGCAACAAAATATTAAAAATAATCTTGTATTAATGGTATGTTCGGTTGGAATGGTAACCAAGACTTGGTGGTGATGGATTGTATCATGGGTTAAAAAGAAGGTAACCATAATACCGATGAATATATAGCTCATTTTCATCGATACCATACAGGTAAACTGTTGAATATTTTGAAATTAATTTGACGTCGCTAACGTTATTAGTAAAACTATTTTTTTGTTGAATATTTTGATTGACTTTTATCCGTCATTACGCACAAATTGTTTTTTAAATACTTTGCAATAACGTCAATCGCTTTAGATACGATGGTTAAAATGTGGTCATTATATCTCTGAGGGTTCCGTTTATAGAATTGTATGTAGAGCGTACTTATGCTAAAAAGATTATTTGTTGCATATGATTTAACCATACGTTTTGAATATCTGTGAGATCAAGCTTGAATCGCGATACAAACATACCATGTGTTAATAATGAAAGAACGTGTTAGTACCTCAAGTCTCGTACTACGTGATTTTTAGAAATATTCAAAATTACTATTGAATTATCACCGACTCGCTAGGAGATTTTACTTTGTAGTTGCGAATGCGTACAGCTTTGTGCTCTGGATACAATATCGCAGCATTTCCTAGTTCTTAGCCGAGTGGACATATGTACTAATTCCCTTGGGTAATTATTAGAATATCACGTTATGGTGCGCGAGTGCTTTATGCATATTTATGGTGTGTTCGCGCATTACTCATATTACCATTAAACATGTCCGCTTCATTCGCTTTAAGGTCATGCGATGTTAGATTTTGTCAATGCCTGTTTCCTCGCGAACTAATAATGTCGTTGGTATGTACCACGACGAAAGGCTTCACCCATGGTGGAATATGTGGTTGAATGCGTCTATATCATTGGAAATCTGTTACTGATCCATCATCCACAAGGGTGTCCTATTTTTTTCCGCATACGTACCCACACACGCACGCACGCACCTGATGCGCCAACACACGCACGTACTGCGCATACCCTCACACGTGTTATGATACGCACATGACGACGCGAGCGGGGTTCTATGCGCATGCCCCTTGTCACCTGTGTTAACTTTTTCCCTGTCCCCTATGCGTGTACGTCGTGCATGCGTGCGTGTGTGCATCTTTTTATGTACCCGTTTGTGTGCAGGTGTATGTAACATAATTTTGGTTTATTGGTGGCCCCTTAAAAAAGAGGCCTATTTTTCTTATTTTTTATTTTGCTAACGTCAATATTTTTATCTCAATTAATGCAAACGATAACTTCTGTTTTGTTTGCACGACATACACATACAACAATCATTACGAAGTTGGTACTTCGTATGCAACCATTTGTTGTGATTGCGCTCGTCCGGATCTGCTAGATATTCTCTCCAGCGGTTACGGATATCACACAATAACATTGCAAATGGTTGTCGTACTGCAACCTCTTTATATTGGTTCCATTGGATGCAACCGCAATTAATAGGCGTAGAACCTATCGTTCTCCATCGATCGCATAATTGAGATTCCATTTTACGTGTTTTGTCAAATTCAAAAAGCTGTATGCCTTACTAGTCGCGCGCATTTGGCTTTTATAGCTAAAATATAAGCTGTCAGTAAAACTATCTTTCCAATCTGAACACACCCTTATTTCGGTCACGTGTTTTTTCTCCACCGCTTAACATCATCGGTTTACAAAACATTACTATCGCACCATGTTTGAATGACATTCCAGTTATAGAAAACTGGAATTGATACGCAGGGTACAATTACAGAGCACGTCATATGGTTTCCTCTGTATTCAAATATGTCCGCATTTTGTCATTGTCGCGATGTGAATACGATTAATTACGTATCTTTGGATCATTGTGGTACGCCTCGCGTGCCTAGTGTACCATTAAATATTTTTATCAAAATAGCGGGGGATGGGTGAGGGGTGAGAAGGGAACACGAAGAAATAATAACATATTTTTACAAAATGTATTTTTTATTGACACGTGCATTTTTCTTATGATAAATATTAGCGACATTTATTCACGTTAATTAAAAAGTAAACATAGTACATAAATAATTATACATTAAATATGATAATTTTTTCTTCATAATCCTGCGCGTCAGACGTTTCACTATTGCGTCATTTTTCTTTCTGTTTCTTAGGGCCCATAATATGTGTTTCATTTGTACACCTCTCGAACGATGGTATAAGAAATATACGCAATAATATCCACAAGCTGTCATCACGGATGGTTGAACACATACATTGTTGTAATAATAAACACGTGCACAGTGTCCATTTTGTAGATTTGATATCATTCTTCCGTCAGAAGGGCGTCTTCCATATGGATCAAAGTATTCAGCATTTCCATTTCTACTGTAATAAACCGCCACCCAATGTTGTCCGGATTTATTACTGGGATGCGTGTTTATTACTAATGAAGCCGGGGGATATTTAATATGTGCGGGTACATTGTCAATTGGAAAAATGCTGAGACAGTGTTCACGCGTTTTATTGTCGCCGAATAATAGATCCTCTATATCAAATGTATTCAACATATTTGTTAATAATCTGTTAGATGAGTCTAACACTCTTGCTCAGTAGAAGTTGGTTTTGACGGTCTAGCGTACTTGTTTACAAGGCAATGCTCTATGTACGAATATTTTGTAAATAATTTGACTGCCTGTGTCAGTTGAGTCGGAATGATATAGCATTCCTCCTCAGTTGATATTGCTAGATGATTATGAGGGCGATGCTAGCGTACTTGTTTACAAGGTATGCACGATGTACGAATATTTTGATAATTTGTTACTGAATATTTTGATAATTTGAGTGGTAGCAGAATATTTTGATAATTGGTTGCTGAATATTATGATAATCGGTTGCTGAATATTTTGATTGTTTGCTGAATAAATTGATTGATTGCTGAATATTTTGAAAACGATTTGACTGTGTAAATTTTAATTTCTTATTAGGCGATGTTAGGTAAGAGAGAGGTGGTCTGATAACGGAGGTCGAAGGAGGAGGGAGGAATGCTATCTCAGCTACCCTCTGCTAGGCATTGATCTCCGCGCATGAGCGTGCCTTTATTCGGCTGGTGGTCCTTTAAGAAAATGCAGGTGGTCGCTCGTAGAGGTGTCGCGAGAGATGAGGAGGATGGCTGACGTATATGTTAGTGTATTCGCCGAGGCAATGTCTTGCGCGATATGTCTGTACGAATATTTTGAAAATAATTGATTATAAGCCGCTGGCGGTTTAGTCACCATTAACCCCCTCCTTGGTTTAAGTCATTTAAAAAATGGCAGTCATTTAATTATTAAATTTTCAAAATTGTTATGGAAATGGTCATCGTTGACGATCGATGTTGTATAATATTATATAGATAGTTTTATCTACCATATTTATGTCTTTACAGCGTCAATCATTTAATTATTAAATTTTTTTTAAATATGAACAAACTCCCAGTCATTTAATTTTCAAAAATCAGAGCGTTGCGTTACACGGGTTATAGGTCCATCGACCACTTTTGATGGATCAGAATGTGTGCTTGCTTTTGCATGTGTGAAGAGGGTTGTTGTGTGTAAAAACTTTATTACATTATTTTATTTTTTTGAACAGATAAAGAGTTCTCTTTCGAATGATTTGTGAGCCCTGAAAAGGGCAGTGTTTTGAGATAGGTCTCAGTCTTCGCAGATCCGCACAGGCACGGTTGTCAGTTTGGTAAGAAACTGCGTCATGTTTGCTTTTTGTATATCAGTCGGAGTATCACCGATTACAGGACACCCATGCGGATACTGTTTGATTGGTAATAGACAATAGCACTCCTTGCAGGTGTACACCATCTCTTTAGGTTCTGTTTTCTTGATCATACGCCTACAAACCCTCTCATGTTTCGACCGTCGGCATATGGTGTTGCGGATGTCGATGGAACACCAACGACATCGCACATACCCGGTGTCTGATCCGTCAAAGTTTGTACTGCTGGCCATTTTAGCCAAATGTACATTGACATTTACATTTATACCACACCGCTCTACTAGAAAAAAATATAAGGAATATCACGTGAGATGAAATCTGACTGCCTAAGGCTACCTAACTACTCTGCAGTTAGACATCCAACCACTTTGCGATGTTTAAACTGGAATGAGAAAATGGATTGAATTTGTACCGTTTATAGGAATATATGTACTGCGGCTGCAAATCCGCAAATCCGCAACGAGCGGCCCGCATGCAGCCACACATGTACGCCTGCATTTTGGCGTGTATGCTTGTTCAGGCATGTGCATATACTTGTTGCCATCCGCAACACGAGCCCGTAAATCCGCAACACGCACCCGCATACGGCCGCACATGTACACATGCATTTTGGCATATATGCGTGTTCAGGCATGTGCATATACTTGGTGCCATCCACAACAAGTTAACAAGTCTACATCCATAACACGAGCCCGCAAATCCGCAACACGTGCCCGCATGTGGCCACACATGTATGCATGCATTTTGGCGTGTATGTGTGTTCAGGCATGTGCATATACTTGCATTAACATTTACATTTATACTACATCGCTCTACTACAAAACATGTAAGGAATATCGCGTGAGATGACTAGCATCCTATCAAAAACTGTCGCGTACTGGCCTCCATATAATGACACATACATGCAGGCGAAAATCTTGGATATGTTCACGGGCTAGATGCGATGGATCAGTTTGTTAAATGGTTTATGCGCATAAATATCTGTACGTGTTAAAAAGGTATCCAGGGAAATATGTTTTCTCTGACCACCTCGTTATTGTCCATAAAGTATCTATGATTCGCTTTTAATCCTTCAATTTGTGTGCAAATGTGTTAACCTCCATCTAAAACCCTCAAAACTAAGCGGCTTCCTACCAGTCATTTAATTTTTTAAAAGAAAGCAAAGTACATCTCTATGCGGGTAATATATAGCTAAGCCAAGCGATGTTGTATGCATAATATTACATAGATAATAATCATGCATCTCGTATTTAAGGAGTGGTCTTTAAAGCGTCAGTCATTTAATTATTAAATTTTAAAAATTGTTATAAAAATGGTGGGAACAATGTCCACTGTCGTCGTCGTTGACGAATAATGACTAGCACCCTTGTATCGTTTAACGTATTAGGTGGTCGATGCGGTCCCTCGTGGTTGTAGTAAAAAAGTATTTTGAAACTAAGCGGAATTGTGGCTTCCTATGTCAAATTGTCGCATTGAACAGCACTTTTTTAAGAGTTTGTGCGCACGAAGGTGCTAGTGCAAATTGTATCTTCCTATGTCAAATTAGTATAAAAACTATTCGCTTAAACTACCAATGCGCCAGGATTTAGGTTTGAAAAAATCAGAAAACAACATCCCTGGAATGAGTGTAGTGGTGGTCGCATAACTGAGGTCAAACGAGTGAGGAGAATGAGGGATGAGGTATGCTAGCGTGGTGCTGCCTGGCACAAGGGTTGGGGTATACTAGCGTGCTTGTTTACAAGGCCGGCAATGTGCGTTGTACGAATATTTTGAAAATAATTTGACTGCGGTGTTAGCGACAACTTTCTATCAAATCATTTCCATGATATTTAGTGAATATTTAGAAAATAATTTGACTGTCTGCATGAACTTTTGCTCAAATCGTTTCAAAAATATTTTGCTAGGAAGTAGATCCCTGAAATGTCTGAAACACGTCGCCAGTCAGCCAGTTAAAGTTAATAAAACTAGGAAAAATTACCATGTCCGGATACACACAGTATGAATGCATTATGAGTCCCTAGTCAATGAGACCCTGACAACAAAAATAATATAGTTGGCTAACCATTGTCTGGACACTGCGGCCGCAACCACCTACTACCAATACAGACCATCATCACCAACACCATCACCATCCCTCTATCCCCACCAGCACCACCACCCACTAAGCACCAACACCCACCACTAAGCATTAACCCCACCCCATCATCCACCACAACACCTATTTTCATCAACCACCAACCCCACTGCCACCACCACTAAGTACACCAGCTCTCCGATTTGTATATCGAAGGATGTGGGGGACACGGCTGGGCAGCTACAATCATCAAATCAACACGCGCATAAAGAGCCAATGTTTTATTTGTATCCATATTTTTACATTGAAGTAAATATTACATATGATAAAACGTATAGTTGCTGTAGTATAAACAAATAGTCAATGTTCTGGAGATCCATTTTATCGATAACTGATTCCTTATGGATCAGATCTATCAACAACCGAATCATCATCATTATCCTCAGCATCTAGTTGGTTCCTTATGTACTTCTTGATCAGAAACTCTCTTTTTCGAAAAGCTGAGAAGACTGCTTCATCGTATGCGTACCCCTCGTTGATAAAATCTTTAATTTCCTGACGAATTATTTTAATGAGCATAGAGTTCTGTAATCTCGACTGGTGCATTATGTCCATACACTTTGTAACTAAAGCATCAGCATATACAGAAATAGGCACATTGCCTACACCATTTGGGTCTGTGTCCACTTCACCATCCTCATCTTCTAAAGCTGATTGTTCAGCGTCTAAGACCTGCTTAATATTTTGGAATATGGTAAATAGTTCCTCATTGCCTATGGCTTCTTTTTCATCTTCACCTTCATCTTCACTCTCAGTCTCCGCTGAGGTTACCGGCTCATCATCGTCACTATTCATCTCTGTCATTTCTTCATCTTCACTGTCTAGATTTTTGCTATCTTCATCGTTATGGAATTGGATCTTATGCCGCTTCAGGTCATTTGACCTATTAAACGTTTAAGCACATTCAAAACATTTATGTCTCGGCATATTGATTATAGGATAAATCTAGCAAGTATTCAAGTTACAAGGTTCTTCGAAGAAATCTGACTGCCTAACTACTCTGCAGTTACACATCCAACCACTATGCGATGTTTAAACTGGAATGAAAAAAGGGAATGAATTTGTGCCATTTATAGGATTAAATGTACTGCGCCGCAAATCTGCAATATGCGCCCGCAAATCCGCAACATGCGCCCGCAATCCACATCATGTGCCCACAATCCACAACATATGCCCGCAAATCCATATCATGTGCCCGCAATCCGCAACATGCGCCCGCAATCCGCAACATACGCCCACAAATCCACAACATGCGGACCACATGCATCTGCACATGTATGCATACATTTTGGCGTGTATGCATGTTCAGACATGTACATACACTTGTTGCCATCCACATCACGCGCCCGCAAATCCGCATCATGCGCCCGCAATCCGCAACATTCGCCCGCAATCCGCAACATACGCCCGCAAATCCACAACATGCGGATGCATCCGCACAGGTATGCATACATTTTGGTGTGTATGCGTGTTCAGGCATGTACATATCCTTGTTGCCATCCGCAACATGCACCCGCAAATCCGCATCATGCGACCGCAATCCGCAACATTTGCCCGCAATCCGCAACATACGCCCGCAAATCCACAACATGCGGACCTCATGCGTCTGCACATGTATGCATACATTTTTGTGTGTATGCATGTTCAGGCATGTACATGCACTTGTTGCCACCTGCAAATACGCATCATGCGCCCGAAATCCGCAACATACACCCGCAAATCTGCATCATGCGCCCGCAATCCGCAACATACGCCCGCAATCCGCAACAAGCAGTCGCAATCTGCAACATGCGGTGGTGGTGGTGATGCCTAGTGGTTGGTGGTGGATGTCGGTACTGGCGTTGGTGGTGCTAGTGGCAGTGATGTTGAAGGTGGTGGTGTTGATGCTCGTCGTGATGGTGGTTGGTGTTGGTGATGATGATGGGGTGGAGGTGGTGGGTGTTTGGTGGGTGGTGTTTGCTGTCGCAATGTCTAGACAAATGGATAGCCAGCAGAGCCAGTCATTCTGATGATAACTTTTCAAAAATAGTCTTCTGGCGCATGCGTGTGCACAAGGGCGCACACCAGGGCATGCACACACGCATAAGGGTACAACGTATAACTAGCAGTATCACACATTAGCACATGTACATACGAGCGAGACCTTTATTAAATCCTCATTGACATACCCTCTCCAACCTATTTGCCATTTTTTCAAACACAGCGCTCTCACACATTCTGACCACAATGTCTAGACAAATGGATAGCTGTCAGAGTCAGTCATTCCGATGATAAATTTTCAAAAATAGCCTTCTCTAAGGATGCAAGTATGAATATGAAGAAATTCGCTATGGGTTGGCAGGTGCATGGGTGGTGGTGGTGGGGTTAATGCATGGTGTTGGGTGTAGGTCGTAGTGGTGGAGGTGGTGGTGTTGTTGGTGGTGGGTGTTGGTGATGATGATGGTGGTTGGTGGGGGGGGAGTGTTTGCCGGTGCAATGACTAGACAAATGGATAGCCTGCAGTGCCAGTCATTCTGATGATTAATTTTCAAAAATAGTCTTCTCTTGTACCACAAATATGAATATGAAGAAAATGGACATTTTCTTGAAGAAATTCTAGGGTTAAAAGGGTTAATAGCATCCATGTAATGACGTAACACGAGGTGGTCGCTTAGGGCAGGACTGAATTATATAGTAAAAAACATGGTTATAATGTATCACTGCTCTGTAGCCACAAGGATATATTTATATTTGTAGTAAACGACCATCTATGATTATGCTACTACGCTCAAAATGTTGCTCTTAATTGTCCTATCTTTAAGCGTCGGTAAACAGCAATAGCCGGTGAGCAGGTGCAGGCGTTATTATCGATTTTTTTTAAACTCTCGTCGAGGACATTGTAATATCCCGTGCTTGGAACGAGACGGGTGGTGTTTTAACATTCTTTCATTATTAACACGTGCCATGTTTGTAACTTGATTAAGGACCGATCTCATGGCTATTCAAGACGTATGGTTAAATCATACGCACCAAAAAATCTTTTTAGCATAAGTACGCTCTACATACAATTCTATAAACGGAACCCTCAGAGATATAATGACCACATTTTAACCATCGTATCTAAAACGATTGACGTTATTGCAAAGTATTTTAAAACAATTTTTACGTAATGACGGTTAAAAGTCAATCAAAATATTCAACAAAAAAATAGTTTTACTAATAACGTTAGCAACGTCAAATTAATTTCAAAATACTCAACAGTTTACCTGTATGGCATCGATGAAAATGAGCTATATATTCATCGGTATTAGGGTTAACTTCTTTTTAACCCAGGATACAATCCATCACCACCAAGTCTTGGTTACCATTCCAACCGAACATACCATTAATACAAGATTATTTTTAATATTTAGTTGCTAATCTGTCCGGTAGCTGTTGCTAAGACAGTAATCGCTTACAGGCAGTCTCTAAATATTCTACAGTTTACTAATGACGTAAGCGACAAACAGTCAAATTATTTTCAAACACCAATACCGTAATTCCTCATACATCCTCAACCTCCTACGACCTCCATTATCAGACCACCTCTTAAACTCTATTATTTTACATTACTCTCTACTATTATCACTCATCAAACTCTATTATTTTTACAACGGTAGATAACCACGGATGGGGGCGCGCTGCCACTACGTTTAAACGTAAAATACACAACTTTTAAACTTTTAAGGGTTAACTAATTCAAAATAATAGAACATTCCAGAGTGTTGCAAATCCAAAAAACGTGTGCAGATGTGCGTCATTGTTATCGAGAAAAACGTGGCGTTATAGTCGTCATTGTTCTCTATAATGCATGTCGTTATAGTCGCCATTGTTCTCAACATTCCATTCCACAAGCTTTTCTTTTGTTCTCGTGAAAAACCCATTGTTCTCGAAGACCCCCTGCTGAGAAGAACAATAACGCTCAGCCCCACCCATTACTACTGTCAGTGCCCAGACCCTGTCCATTTTGGGCTGTGGTATGATATTACAAATCCTCGTACGTATATGTGAACATAGTAATCCCCTGTTTCATGTTATAATCAAGTGCACCACAACACACACTGTTAAGAAAATCAAATTTTATAAAGATATACAATAACATGGCGTCAGAGAGACAGCATGTCAGTGCCCAGATCCTGTTCATTTTGGGCACAGGTATGTTTTTACAAATCCTTGTATGTATATGTGAATATAGAAATCCCGTTTCATATTATAATCGAGTATAACACAATACACACTGTTAACAAAATCAAATCTCACAAAGATATATAATCACTTGACACCAGGGAGACAGCATGTCGGTGCCCAGACCCTGTCTATTTTGGGCTGTGGTATGATTTTACAAATCCTCGTATGTATATGTGAACATAGCAATCCCCTGTTTCTTGGTAAAATAAAGTGCAACACAACACACACTGTTAATAAAATCAACTTTTGTAAAGATATAACATCACATGGCGCCAGGGAGGCAGCGTGTCAGTGCCCAGACCATGTCATTTTGGGATAGGACATGTTTTTTACAAATCCTTGTACGTATAGGTGGTTGTAGCAATCCCTTGTTTTAAGCTATACTCGAGTGCAACACAACAAACACAGTTAATAAAATCAAATTTTGCAAAGATATACAGTGACATGGCGTTAGAGAGACAGCATGTCAGTGCCCAGACCATGTCCATTTTGGGCTTGGTATGATATTACAAATCCTCGTACGTTTATGTGAACATAGCAATCCTCTGTTTCGTGTTAAAATAAAGTGCAACACAACACACACTGTTAATAAAATCAACTTTTGTAACGATATAACATCACATGGCGCCAGGGAGACAGCGTTTCAGTGCCCAGACCATGCCATTTTGGGCTATGACAAGGATTCTTTTACAAATCCTCGTACGTATAGGTGAATGTAGCAATCCCTTGTTTTAGGCTATAATCGAGTGCAACACAACAAACACAGCTAATAAAATCAAATTTTGCAAAGATATACAGTGTACAGTGACATGGCGTTAGAGAGACAGCATGTCAGTGCCCAGACCATGTCCATTTTGGTCTGTGGTATGATATTACAAATCCTTGTACGTATATGTAAGTATAGCAATAATAAAGTGCAACACAACACACCCTGTTAATAAAATCAACTTTTGTAAAGATATACAATTACATGGCGCCAGGGAGACAGCATGTCAGTGCCCAGACACTGCCATTTTGGGCTGATATATGGTTTTACAAATCCTCATATATATAAGCGAATGTAGCCATCCCCTGTTTAATGTTACTAGCAAGTGAAACACGCTAGAGACTGTTAAGAAAATAACATTTTGTAAAGATATACCATTACATGACGTCAGGAAGATAGCATGTCAGTACCCAGACCTTGCCATTTTGGGCTATGCTATGTTTTTATAAATCCTCATACGTATAGGTGAATGCAGCAATCCCTTGTTTAAAGCTATAATCGAGTGAAACACAACAAACACAGTTAATAAAATCAGATTTTGCACGGATATACAGTGACATGGCGTCAGAGAGACAGCATGTCAGTGCCCAGACCATGCCCATTTTAGGAACAGTTATGTTTGTACAAATCCTCGTAAGTATGTGTGAATATAGCAATCCCCTGTTTCATGTTATAATCAAGTGCAACACAACTAACACTGCTAAGAAAATCAAATCTCACAAAGATATGCAATCACATGGCACCAGGGACACAGTATGCCAGTGTCCAGACCCTGTCCATTTTGGGCTGTGTCAGGTTTTTGCAAATCCTCATACGCATAGGTGAATGTAGGAATCCCCTGTTTTATGCTATAATCGAGTGAAACACAACACGCACTGTTCATAAAATCAAATTTTGTAAAGATATACAATAACATGGCGCCATGGAGACAGCATGTCAGTGCCCAGACCCTGCCATTTTGGGCTAAGGTATATGGTTTTACAAATCCTCGTATATATAACCGAATGTAGCAATCCCCTGCTTAATGTTATTAGCAAGTGTAACACGCTAGAGACTGTTAGGAAAATAACAGTTTGTAAAGATATACCATTACATGACGTCAGGGAGACAGCATGTCAGTACCCAGACCTTGTCATTTTGGGCTATGACATGTTTTTACAAATCCTCGTACGTATAGGTGAATGTAGGAATCCTTTGTTTTATGCTATGATCGAGTGCAACACAACATGGACTGTTAATAAAATCAAATTTTATAAAGATATACAATAACATGGCGCCAGGGGGACAGCTTGTCAGTGCCCAGACCCTGCCATTTTAGGCTGAGGTGTGATTGTACAAATCCTCGTATATATAACCGAATGCAGCAATCCCCTGCTTAATGTTATTAGCAAGTGAAACACCCTAGAGACTGTTAAGAAAATATCACTTTCTAAAGATATACCATTACAGGACGTCAGGGGGACAGCATGTCACTGCCCAGACCTGGCCATTTTGGGCTATCGATGTGTTTACAAATCTTCGTCCTCATTGATGAATGTAGCAATCCCTTGTTTTAAGCTATAATCGAGTGCAACACAACAAACACTGTTAGGAAAATCAAATCTCACAAAGATATACAGTGACATGGCATCGGAGAGACCGCATGCCAGTGCCCAGACCCTGTCCATTTTGGGTTCAGGTATGTTTTTACAAATCCTCGTACGTATATGTGAATATAGAAATCCCCTGTTTCATGTTATAATAAAGTGCAACACAACACACACTGTTAATAAAATCAACTTTTGTAAAGATATACAATCACATGGCACCAGGGAGACAGCATGTTAGTGTCCAGGGGACGTATTCACGAAAGGGCGTAACTTACGCCTGGCATAAATACCTTGGAGTCATTATGACGTCATATATGTTCGTACGTCATTTAATATTATGACGTCATATTCTCCAAGGTAGTTATGCCCTGCGTCAGTTACGCCCTTTGGTGAATACGGCGTGAATATGGGCAGTGACATGGCGTCTTAGAGTGTCCATTTTGGCCTGTTTCTACAAATCTTCATATGTATAGATGAATGTAGGAAACCCCTGTTTTATGCTGACAACCCACACTGTTAACAAAATCAAATTCTGTAAAGATATACAATCACATGTCGCGCCAGGGAGACAGCATGTCAGTGCCCAGACCTTGCCATTTTGGGCTGTGGTATGTTTTTACAAATCCTCGTACGTGTAGGTGAATGCAGCAATCACCTGTTTAATGCTATATGCAATTAAGTGTAACACGCCAGAGACTGTTACGAAAATAACATTTTGTAAAGATATACCATTACTGTTACGAAAATAACATTTTGTAAAGATATACCATTACATGGCGGCATGGAGACAGCATGTCACTGCCCAGACCGTGTTATTTTGGGCCTTGGTTTGTCTTTACAAAGCCTTGTACGTATGGGTGAATGTAGCAAAACCCTGTTTCATGCTATAATCCAGTGCAACACAATACACCCTGTTAATAAAATCAAATTTTGCAAAGATATACAATCACATGGTGCCAGGGAGACAGCATGACAGCGTGCAGACCCTATCATTTGGGATGCGTAAAGGTTGTTTTTTTTACAAATCCGGGTACGTATAGATGAATGCAGAAATCCCCTGTTGTATGCTATAATTGCGTGCAACACATCACACACTGTTAATAAAATCAAATTTTGTAAAGATATACAATCACATGGCGCCAGGAAAACAACATGTCATTGCCCAGATCCTGCCATTTTGGTCTGCGGTATGTTTTTACAGATCTGTATACAGAACTCAGTAAATTTGAGCATTGTGAGCTATGAATTAACTTCAAGAGAAAAATAGTGTGACTTCGCAAGTGGATGTAATTTTAAGTTTCCAGTCAACAACTATGCCTATATATTAATATTTTGAAAATCTTGTGGGAAATTGCATTAATAGCTGTTGGTAGTTTACAGTTTTGTTACAATGCAATTATGCCAATATGGCCCACGTGTTGTTTATCACTCAGAAAACTGGAAATGACTTCCCAAAGAAAGTAATTTTCCAAATTACATGGGGGCTGGATAGCCACGCTCTTTTCCCAATTAAACTACCAGCCAACAGCCTTTGATTACAAGGCAGCAAGTTATTTTCAAAAAATATATAAATATCCATAGAGTATATCTATTTGAAAAGAAAATGCAAAATTCTAATCAGAAGTTGTTGAATGGTAATTTATAATCAATAGAATTTCATCACCTTGCCAGGTTGAAATTATTGTAAGTTACAATGACAACGACCGTATACTGATATGGCCCCATAGTGCTATACGTTAATTATCTCTCAGAAATTCGGGAAATGGCGTCTTAGAGAACCTAATTTTTAAATTTCCTCGGGGGCCCATCCATTGTCATAGTTATATAGGGCATTAGCGGTCCTAAATCCGGCCAGGTAAGATAAGCACAAATCTAGAATATTTTCCGAGCTAGTTTCTTTATCTCGATAATGGCCTGGAGTTTGGAAATCCTAGAAATCGTCTTGCACGGCAAGTTGAGTTCCAGTTCCTTCATCGTGTTAAGATTTTAGGAAATTCAGACCAGTAGTTTTTTTAGATACAACTCCAAACACGCACACACAACCGCTCGCAACGCCCTCTTCCAGTGTTTTGCAGAGTCAGCACGAGTCCGTTTTGAATAGTTTGTATTGTACGATTTAGAATGGCTCGCTATGTGGGTTAAGAGGTCAATCGGAGTCGGGTACCAGCTTAACAAAATGGCATTAGAAAGAACAGACGCCTTTCTCGACCATATATTATTGTGCAGACACGTACTAACAGATTTCCCAATAATTATCAAAAAAGTGTTATCGCATCTCCCTGCAAAAAATTTAAATACATGTGCAAGGTTTGTATCCCAATATTGCACTGCGTTATTTGATATCGTTATTTGTTTTCGTGGCACGTCATCGTAATCAGATTTCCCATAATACCCTGGGAGAGACGCCATTCTGTTCTGTTCTGTTCTTGGAGTTTCCGCCAATGTCTGTCGCACCACCTTTCGTTGTAACTTACCGTTCAATCACTACTCACAGGCCTTTGAATTTTCGTCCATCCATCCCTCTACCACATATTTCCCCTACTATATATATATAAATATATACGTCATAACCAAATCAGTTTGTTGCTAGAATCATGTTGGCCATTGTTATCTTTACTGTATCATTAACCATAATCATATTTAATTTATTTTATTATATTATATTTTATGTGAATGTCTGGCTCCTGGGTCTTACAGACAACACATCCCAAGGGACATAGCTCCTCTTGCTGGGTGTTTTGAAGAGGACTTGACCTGGGGCTGTGGTTGGCTAAGCCACCAACAACTCTCGGTCGGGTGGCTTTTCTGAATATTCAGCGAGTGTGCAGCTTCTGTGTTAAATCCTGAGTCAAATTGGACCAGCACTCCTCAAGATATACACAGATCCAGAACTTGATCATATCTAAGAGCTCTAAAAAATCCAGCCATGACAAACACACTAAGAAATAGACTCGAACACAGATTCACATAGCCGGTTTACTCTCTTTCCTCTAGGGAAAGAAGGTGATAGACAATAATAATAATAATAATAATAATAGTAGAAACAGGATGAACTCCAGCCCCCACCCCACCCCCTTCATCCCCTAGCCCATTCCAATGAGTGAAATATGTTACCCACAGTATGAAGAACAATAAAAAACAAGTGAACCATGTTTGTCAAATGTCTTGTCTTTTTCTCTTTTTTTGTGCTCTTCTTTTTCTATGTCAAATCCTATATTATTTGTCTGTAGTTATGTATAATATATTGTCATAATGCCTTATGTCTACTTATGTCAACTCATGTGTAACTTGTATGTTATTCTATGTCAGGAGTCCACAAGCTAATAGGCACAGCCTCCAGTGGACTCCCTGTTATCATATTGTAATTTGTAATATTTACCAAGAGAATAAATCAAATCAAATCAAATCAATACACAAGGTGTGAAACCTTCATCTGTGTGCACCATTGTCAGGAAGCTGATTGGTTGGTTTGTTGTCAAAATACGCTGACATCACGTTTCTGACTATAAACCAACCAATCAGCTTTCTGACAATGGTGCCCACGGATGAAGGTTTCATACCTTGTGTATGTTATATATAGTAGGAGGGATATGTGGTAGAGGGATGGATGGACGAAAATTCAAAGGCCTGTGCACTACTTCAAGATTCAGATTCAAGATTCAAAATTATTTATTTTCATATAACGCATAGATTTTACATTTTCACAACAGGCAGCCCACCAAAGGCTGAGCCTATACAGCGGTGGACCCCTTACATTTAACATATAATAAACATATAATTCAGTAATTTAGACAAATAGTTGGATCATCATGATGGGTGAAGATAATATAATATTTACATGTATACATTTAAGACAATAGACAATTAACACACACGCACGCACGCACGCACACACACACACACACACACACACACACACACACACACACACACACACACACACACACACACACACACACACACACATGGGAATGGGGGAAAACATGCATATCTTGTTTAGAATATTATTATTATTATGATTATTATTATTATTATTGTCATATATAATTATAATAATACGGCCTAATTTGTATCAACGTTTCTTGGTGCAGCATTATTATTATTATTATTATTATCATATATAACCATGCGGCCTAATTTGTATCAACATTTCTTGGTGCATTATTATTATTATTATTATTATTATTATTATTATTATTATACACAACTGCATCATCCACATCAACAATTACGGATGCATTATTATTATTGCAGATGTGTATTTTACATTCTAGTTGTTATCCTGGCAACTGGGTACATACTTGTTTTTGTACTGCCATGGTGGTGACTTCTGCATTCATGTCATTGGTTTGATTTTTAGTATCTTTCTAAGATTATTTTTTAAATATTTTGTTTAAAAGAGCTTTGTGTAAGAATTTGTGTGCGTATATTTATATCTGTGTTGTTCCAGAGTTGTATTGCTTGGTGGGATGGTTTTTGTGTAGCTGTCATTGTTCTGTAATAGGTTTGGTGTAAGTTATTCTTAGTTCGTGTGTTGTGCGAGTGTATATCGGAGTTGTTCCTAAAAAGGTTTGATAATGAGGAGGGTAGATTGCCATTATGGTAGTCCCTTAAGATAGTGTATAGTTGGACAGCTCCAATGTCTTCAAGTTTTAGCATTTTTTCGGTTTTAAAGACATCCTGGTCCTCTGCTGGCTGTGCGAATAATTTGATTGCCTGCTTTTGTAGTGATTTTAGATGTGCTAGTTTAGTTTTATGCGTGTTAGTTCATATTAGATTGCAATATGTGATATGTGGAAGGATCAGTGTACAATATAGAGTTTTTAGAATATTAGGGGGAAGATATGGTTTAAGTCTGCGCATGATACCGATGTTCTTTGCTACCTTGGATCTCACTATTTCTATATGCTTCTCCCGGTTAAGCTTTTATCCAGATAGACGCTGAGAAATTTGACATATTGTGCTTCGTGAATTTCGTGATTATTTACATGCATTTTGGGGAGAGCTATTTGTTTTAAATTCTTAGATTTTGTGAAAAGTATATAGTTAGTTTTATCGACATTCAGAGATAATTTATTCACTTTAAACCAGTCTATGATTTTTTTCATTTCATTATTTACATACTTGTATACAGTGTCTATGTCCTTGTGACTACAAAAGGCATTGGTATCATCCACAAACAATATTAGTGAGAGGTGATTACATGCTTTGGGTAGGTCATTCATGTATAGTAAAAACAACAGAGGTCCAAGAATTGATCCTTGTGGAACGCCACATACTAATTTCCTGTCTCCTGACATGGCCGCACTGAATTTCACACATTGTGTTCTGTTAGTTAAATAGCTATATATCCAATTTAATGCAATGCCCCTAATTCCATAGTGGGCTAGATTTTTAAGTAATATTTCATGATCAATAGTATCGAATGCTTTTGAGAGGTCCAAGAATATACCTAGAGTGTGTTCATTTCTCTCAAGGGATGTGGTTATTTTTTCAAGCATATCCACAATGGCAAGCATGGTAGAGTGTTTTTCTCTGAAGCCGTACTGGGATTCATAGATTATAGAGTTTTTATTAAGATATTTTATAGTTCTATTGTAATATAATCTTTCCAGAAGTTTAGAGAAAAGCGGAAGTACTGAGACTGGCCTATAGTTAGTAAAATCAGATGGGTCTTTAGTAGTGTTGTTCCGATTCGTCGATTTCGTCGACGATTGGTCGCTTTACGTGTTCGATCACGAGATCGATCATGTTTTACAAGATCGACTTGGAGTCGGTCAGGTAACAGTAAATAAATATTTTTCAACGAGAAAATCTATGTAGCCAATGAAATCAAGTTATCTTGTTTAAATAGCCAATGAAATCACCCTTTTGCAACTACGTAATCCCAACTTCCTTACATTAAACTAAACAATTCTTATCAAGTCAAACGGGTATCATGTGGGTCAGGATCTGTGGTAACATACTCGGCGAGTATCACCCAATAATAATAATAAATTGTATTTTCCAAGTTCCGATTCCCAAACAACATGCCATAACGGCCGTGAGTTATAGTCGACTCTATCGAGTACCAACGTTTTCTGCGTAGAGGGGGGTCTGACAATTGGTAATTACCTACGATTACATACGAATATGTATTTTAGTATCAAACATACCGATGCAGCGACAACGCCCAATTTAGGCCAATCCTCATTCCAACACTATGTCATATGCGATCTAAGATGCAAAACTAGAATATTTCCAGACGATAGCTAAAAAATACTATCAATATTAGTCATCTCACGGCTCTGAAAACGATCGATACGACGTAAATTTCAACAAAATGGCGTATGTAGGTAGACTGTTACACAGACTCCACATCGTAGACCGGTCTGGTGAGAGGCTGTGTTAGAGACTAGAATGTAGCTGGTTCCCAGAGTCACAATCTAGTTACCGATATGACGCTCTGCTACATGTACTAGGCAGATTGGTTCACGGTACGAGTCAGTGTTCCAGTCTATCGGTGGAATGACGTGATGAATACGTGAATGGAATTGGGACAATATATTCCCAGATAACTACGAGAAAATCTAAATAAATCTGACAATTAAATCAAAATTTGTAAGACATGTAGACCACTATTCACTAGCTTAAATGCAAATGATACAGCAGCATATATTTCCGCGATAACTATATCTACCTATAAATACGTCTGGGAACTATTTTTATATCAAAATCAAAGTCAATACAAAAATGTGTAGTGTGTACTGTATTGCGCACGTGTAATGGATACAGAGATGACGGAATCGTTGCCAGTCCTGTATAATTATCCAGGAAAACATGCTAGATCTATTGTGTGGACCCATTTTGGGTTTGTTAAACTGAAAGACGGACCACCCAGCAAAGAGAACCTTGATATGAAAAAGGCTATTTGCCGTATATGCCGTAAGGTATATGCTTATAATGGTAAGTACAAATAGTTCAAGAGCCTATCATGTGAATGAGCAGATTCACCCACCAGAGCTAAAAATATTTGTTGGCACTTGGATGTAATTTGCCAAGACTAGCAAGAAATGACTACTTAGGAAATTATGCAATTTTCAAACTCTCTAAAAATGCTTCTGTAAAGCTAAATAAGGGGTTAATTTGTCACTTTTCCCACTGAAAAATCTTGAATATATGCGTCTAAATATATGCCTTATATGGTGATGAACCAGGAGATATTTGATAGTAGTACCAGTGGTGGACTAGGCTGTTAGTGCTGGTGGACTATGGTGGTGGTGGTGGAGGTACATGTAGCAGCAGCAGCAGTAGTAGCAGCAACAGTCTGGTTATATTTTATTGTGTCTGCAAGAAGCTAAGACAAATTTGACATGTACACGTATGGAAAGCAACAACTGCCCCATCCAGTGATAAGAATTTAACACTCAAGCTAGCCAAAATGGCTTCATCTGTGATCTTGAAAATGTCAATTTGCAGATTAAGAGAGAATTTTCTTTGAATATTTACCACTGGAATGACTGGCTCAACAATCTAGCCAGTCATTCCAGTGGTAACTGTTAAAAGATAATCATCTCTTAATCTGCAAAGTAACATTTTATGAGATAATTTAACTGGTCTTGAACAAATTTACTTATTAAACCTTTGTCAAACCAGAAAAGCTAAAACACCAAAATAATTTCTGACGTAATAACTCTTCTGTCGTGTGTTGACTATTTTGAAAATAATTTGACTGGGAGCTGTTGCTGCCTGTGGCAACAACGGGTTACTGTCAAATTAGTTTCAAAATACTCAACAGCTTACCTGTACACCTACCTTGAAATTAAGATTCTGGGGATTCAAAGGGTTAAAGATGTAAATCAGGTTTTTCACATCCCAGTTTGCATACCTTGTTACTATTTTGCAGGTAACACAACAGGCATGATGTTTCATATGGATCACGAGCATAAAGAACTAGCAACCCCCGGTGTGGCTACAAAGGACAACAAGCCAATGACCCAACTAAAGATTTCCAAATGGAATAAAACCACTGACTGCGTCAGACCTTTAACCAATGCTAAGAAACTAAGAATAGATGAGGCACTTACAAACTTTGTTGTAGAAAAACTAGTTCCATTTAGTATGATTGAACACCCATCTTTCGTGAATTTTGTTTATCAGTTAGATGACCGTTATGAGGCACCAGGCCGGAAGCTTCTAGTGAATAGGATACATAGCTTATATGATCGTGTGAGATCAAATTTAGAAAGTGAACTTGCTGATCTATCAGATATTGCCATAACGCACGATGCATGGACATCTATCAATACTGAAAGTTATGATACAGTGACTGTGCATTATATTTCAAGCGAGTGGGAACTAAAGTCAGCTGTTCTCAGGACACAGCAATTTGAAGGGTCACACACTGGTGAAAATATTGCTCAGAATTTGAAAACTACAGTCAGTGAATGGAAGCTGCCGAAAACGCCAATCGCTGTTACAGACAATGCCGCAAATGAAAAGCGTGCATTTACAATCTTGGGGTGGACCAGGACCGGGTGTTATGGTCACCGAATAAACTTAGTGGTCAAAAATGCATTAAAGATCAATGAAATTTCAAGAATAATTGCTAAGGGAAGGGCTGTTGTGACATATTTTCATCAGAGTCCATTAGCTATGGGAATTTTGTTCAGCAAGCAAAAATTACTGTTAGAATCAGAGACATGGGGGCACAAATTGATACAGGATGTCGCAACCCGTTGGAACAACACTCTTGCCATGTTAGAGCGCTTGAGCGAGCAACTTCCGGCTCTACAGGCAACAGTTCTGGATGGAGCTCTCGGCAAAAAGGGACAGGAGATGAGAGCAAAGTTGTTCACGTATGAAGAACAGGCAACAGTGGATGATCTCATAACCGTGTTGCAGCCATTTAAAATTGCTACAGAACTGTTGTCAGCAGATCGCCATCCAACACAGCATTTAATTATTCCAACTATACTAAAATTACAGAAAGCCCTTGAGATTGCAGATGATGATAGGCCTGTATTGGTTAAGGTAAAGCGGGAAATGAGACAACAACTGGACCAGAGAACAGAGGATAGAGACATAGCTCTAATCGCCTGTTTACTAGAACCATCAACGAAACAGCTCCGTTTTTTAGAGGACTCGGATCGTGAAACGGCTAGATCATTACTGTATGATGAGATTCGATCATATTCTGGATTAGATGGGAATAGCTCAAAGACTGTTTACTTACCTGAAATACATGTAGCTGGTCCTTCAAATTTAATATCCCAGGGTGTGCCGCTGCCAACTCTTCCGGATGTCCCTTTACTTGTTTGCGAATCGGACAAAACCATTTCCTCAAATACCACAGGGTCCATTTTGGATCCAGTGGTATCTGATGAAATAGTTTTACCATCTACTAGTAAGAGGGCTAAGGTGGTCGAAGAAGAGTCTCGGGGTTGGTTGATGGATATTATTGAATGCGAGTCGACACAGGCACCATTATCTGATGATATTCTTGCTACACAAGAACTTGATAGGTACTTGGCAGAACCAGCTGGTATTTATTTAAAGTCGTTAGACTGGTGGAAAAGGAAAGGTATGTATTTTCCCAAGTTAAACAGAGCGGCTAAAAAGTATTTAGCAATTCCAGCCTCAAGTGTATCAGCGGAGCGAATTTTCAGTCTTGCAGGAAATCTGGTTAGTAAAAAGAGGTCCCAACTCAAGCCAGAAAATGTTGATAGATTAATTTTTTTAAACAAGAATAAAGATGGATATCCGAAAGTAAACTAATATGTGTGAAAGTAAAATGTTCTGAGCTTATGAATTGTGTTCTACTCGCCTTGTACTCGGTATTCTATACTCATTATTTACTAATTAGATTGTAATTTATTTTCAAACAGCTAACAATCTAACATGCTAATTGCCAAATATTTTGAAAATAATTTGCCTGGAAGCTATTGTTGTGTTGGACAACAACAACCTTTTGCCAAATTATTTTCAGAACATTTTGCATTGTAATTTGTAGCTATGAAGGGTTAATTATTTCCACATGCCAGAAGTGTAGTGAATACATTTTAAGTATAACCAGGATGAGTAATCTGTAATATCGCATTGAGGAACCAACACTACTGACTACTGAGTTTGAATATTTTATTTTTTATTTAGCACAATAATGAATAAATACAGTAATATATAAAATTTATTAATTAGTAATCATCATTATAAATTTACAGTTATATACTAGGCCTTTCGCCTTTTAGTGGAATTAAAAGTATGAAAATTGCATGCAGTTATATTTTGGTTTTTCATATGGCATGGTATTATAATATTCCATGAAGTTGTCATGAAGCCATGAATGATTTAACATTGATCTTTGTTGAACTAATTAACCCTTTACTGGACAAGTCAGCCAAACCCACCCCTGCAATGGGCATTAGAAATGTGTTTTCTGTAGGGCAAGAGAAAACCATTTGTTAATTTTACCACTGGAATGACTAGCTTTTTAACCAAGCCAGTCATTCCAGTGCTAAATTTCCAAAAATAGTATTTTGTTGTCCTGCAAATAGACATTAAAAAAGTAATCTGAATAAATGTACATGACAATAGACACAGCAGTGATGCCACATGACAGTTAAAGAGCATTAATTAGTACTTAGTAGTTCATAATTTTGTAGTATACTACTCGAATATTGGAAACTGACACAATTGATCATTGATCGATCATCGGTTTGTTTGTCAAACCAATGATCGATCTCAAAAATCAAACCAATTCCCAACACTAGTCTTTAGCTTTGAATATAGGTGTTACGCATGCAGTTTTTAATCGGGATGGAAATATACCCTGTGAAAATGATAGATTGCAGATGTGATTCAGTGGAGTTAGTATTTCTCTAGCACAGTTTTTAAAGATTTTCCATTTAAAGTTATCAATGCCGGCACTCTTAGTTGGGTTAATTTTCATTAAGATTTCGTGATGTTTCCCGCATCAAGGGAGATTTGTGTTATTGCGTCATTTGCGTTACGAGTTAATGCCCCTGGTATAGCGTCAATGTCACGTCGTAGTCGTATGATGGCGCTGTTTTTCAATAGCGTCGCAAAGCGCGTGGGTATTTAAAACCGGGAGCCTGACCAGAGAGGCTTGGACCTGGACCCGGGAAAAGACCCAGGGACGGGGCCGGAGCTGACAATTACAACATAAGATGATGAAACTGGGGTGGTAGAAGTCAATGTATGTGAGATCATTTGGATCACTCTGGTCGGGAAATCCTTTGGACCAGCCAGCAAGGCAGTAGTAGTGATAGGGGGGGGGGGGGGAAACGATTATTTGATTTTTATCATCTAGTTGGACAAGTTGACCTAGGACGAGTTAGAAGTAGGGCGGGTTGTACTGAGGACGATCTTTCTATATACGACAGAATTTCAAGGTATCAGATATTTTTAAAAATAGATATTCCAAGGGTTCCATCTATATTGCTATTCGTACCTATCTGTAATTGAATAATGGATTACATAGGGCTGAAATAGTAACAGATTCTACAGAATTTCTAATCTATAAACCATCCGATTCAGTGTCCATAATTTGCCATCATACTTTTATTTTAGCCACTGTGAGATGTTTCAAATCTAAAAGATGAAGAATAATTGACATACTATTCTTTCATCTTCAAGATTGTAAACGATAGACAGTAGGCGAAAGCTGTGTCTTTTGCACAATCTACTGTTTCTGTACCGGTAGCAATGGAGGGAGGAGCCTCTTTGGCGAATTCAGATGCCGTGCTAGCTCTTTTTGCAAGATTTGAATCGTTCGCATCTGTTTTGACGAAATCCCTTGACGAAAGGATATCTGCAATTAAGGAGGCTAAGAAACAGGATGTTTCTTCTAGTTCCGATGATAGCCTGAAGGCTAGCGAGCGTTCCCGCAAATGGGGGAAACCGGGCCCTCTAACCTCCATGCAGGTTCAAAAGTCTCCAAAGCAGAAGTCTAGAGCGACTAAGCTCTCGAAGATGGGCTCGTGTAGTGCACCAGGTCAAACCCACTTAAGACTTGAGGGTGACGGGCATAACCCACAAGCAGTGGTGGCGGAGGCTGAGGCTGATGTCCATAAGGCTGGATCTTATGCAAATGGGCTTGTCCACACTAAAGTGACCAAAAGTGTGACATGAAAGTCAGATTTTAGAAATGGGTGTGAATAAAGTTAAACATGTTTTCTGTTAAGGAAAATGACTTTATCTACTGAAAAAAATCAAAAGAAGATAGTAATTTGTGGATTAAGCGTAAAAATCAACAGAATATCAGATGCTGTCAGAAAGTTACGGTTGTGATTTTGACAATGAAAAATGAGAGACTATCTTTTGAAAAGCGACCAAAGTAACCCTTTATGCTACAAAACAAAAGTTACATACCATGGAATAAGATTAAGGCATTAAATTTAACTTTTGAGTAATTTTGCAAAGCTTTGCAGGACAAATTGAGGGGGGTTACGGTTGTGATGTTCATATTTTTGACAAACTTCTATTCTTTTATTCAATTATCAATCTTGCACACAAGAAAAGTCTCTTCGAGAAAACTGAATAGCTTCTTATTATGCAGGGAATCGATTGCAAACACAACAAGAAGGAATTAATACAGGAATTGATAATTTTTGTTACGGTTGCGATGTTGACATTTGACGAAAGAAGGTTGTTACGGTTGCGATGTTTGACACTGACAGAACGATTTCGTTAACAGGATAAGAATATAGAGTAAAGTTGGCACATCTATCAATCAGTAAATCATTCTTTTGAAAGAACTAACAACAGAAGCCATGCTAATATAAATAAATGGCAAGCAACATGATCAAAATTATAGAAAACAGTATGGAAGAATGTTCCCGTTGCGACTTCAGTATGTTATCAGCTTGCTTTGCTTGAATTTTAATACTGTTCTTTACTGCCTTTTGTTCAAATTTGCCATTGTTTTTAACATTGCTGTTTTGTACTAACATATTATACGTGATTATGTGGTTTGGAATTCATACAAAGAGTAATTTATTCTACAAGCTGAAACAATTGGCAGAATGGTTTTCCAAGGAAGCATCCCTTCCACTAGGGTTGCACAATATCGCCATTGACTGTCACAATATATCATGCATGAAGTTGTACATGTACAGCAATGGCTTCCAGTCAAATTATATTCCCAACAGCACCTTTCATGTAAAGATGATGGTAAAGGAAATTCATCACTGAAGGGGTTAAGCTGAATGAAGCAACACATTTTGTTTGTCATTCTAAATACAGCTCTTTGATTTTAGAAATAGCTTGCTGCCTAAGTTTTTTATGATATAAAGAAGAGGACATTTTCTATTTTTTTAAAACCGATTAGATGTACAATGAACTTTCAAACCATATCTTGAACTGTTAAAAACCGTTCCTGTTGGTCCAAGTTCAGGTGGTCTGTTAACGTGCTGATGAGTCCAAAACAGACTGCATGGGCCCAATAACATTATGGATGAAACTATAACAACCTTATAAAACCTGTGCAGATTTGAATAATGCAAACTTTAACTAGTATCCTCGTTTCATATAGCTTTGAGGGCGATAAACACAATAAATTCTGAGAAATAAAGAAATATATCGTCCGACGGTATGGCCGTTATTCATGACACAATTCTGAGTTGTGATCATGATTTTTGATTGAGAAAACTGCGCGTCAAGCGTCACGACCACCAAGGTCAAGGTTACATTTGCGACGGTAGTTGATGTCTCGAACTCGGTGACCTATGCTCAAGAGTTAAATATGGACATAAAATCGTGAGATTATCGATTTCTACTGTGGATTTAAAAAATATATAGGAACTATTCATTAAAGGAAGCATAGTTTGCGTGGTCGTGACGATTGTTTTGGTCGTCACATGGAGTAAAAAATGTTGACAGAACATTTCTTACCTTAGCTTTGGCGCCATTGTTTTCTCATCACCGTAAAAACAAGGCTCGGCGTGTCACATGACCGGTTTTACACCATCACGTGATGCTTGCTTCTTATTTCCTGGAGCCGTGCTATAAATTTATGGATTTCTTGTCCGCTGTTACGGTTGTGATTTATTGACAGAAAGTTGACAGAACATTTACCTTAGCTTTGGCGCCATTGTTTTCTCATCACCGTAAAAACAAAAGGCTCGGCGTGTCACATGACCGGTTTTACACCATCACATTATGCTTGCTTCTTATTTCCTGGAGCCGTGCTATAAATTTATGGATTTCTTGTCCGCTGTTACGGTTGTGATTTATCGACAGAAAGTTGACAGAACATTTCTTACCTTAGCTTTGGCGCCATTGTTTTCTCATCACCGTAAAAACAAAAGGCTCGGCGTGTCACATGACCGGTTTTACACCATCACGTGATGCTTGCTTCTTATTTCCTGGAGCCGTGCTATAAATTTATGGATTTCTTGTCCGCTGTTACGGTTGTGATTTATTGACAGAAAGTTGACCACTTAATTTTTTATCATAATTTAAACATAATCTAGCAATAATCAAATCTATCCAAGTGGCAGTGAATGAACAAAAGATATAAGAGATAGTATTTGGATAGAAAAGTACAGCCATACAGGTAAGGAATAGCAACTAAGCTAAAGTGAGATTTATACTAATTTTTGACGGAATGCATCACGACCATAACACACAACTTTGAAGTGAAATAAAAAGTTTTTCTCCTGTAAATCATGACAAAAATGAGCATATTCATAGAAAGCAATGTCTTTTTCTTTAAAATTTTTAGGCTGAAATCCAAAATAACTCATTTAAAATGCTTCTTTAGCACTCTGAAAATTGGCTCATTCTCATGTCACACTTACTCGCTCTAATTTCACTCATATTTGTGGCTGTTAGTTGAATGAAAATAATTTTATTCTGCACTCATTTAACTTTTTTTATCTGTAATTATCTCTCTGAGATACCTTCAACTTGGAAATGATAAGAACAGGAAAATTAATTGGGTCTTTATCATCGAAATTAACAATTCAAATGTAGACCCGAAATCGTTTATCAAATACAGTTTAGTGTGGACAAGCCCAAATGCCAATTTTTCGATTTTACCAGTCGTCAAGGTTCTTTCTAGATCGCCCATTGCCAAGAATAGTCTTGCTCGTTCTTCCGGTTCCGTTGTGGTGGACTCGGGTCCTCTGGACTCGGGTTTACTTCCTTTTTCCGCCGCTCCGTCAGTTTCCGTTTTAACTTTCGGTCTAGCAAGACATCCAGGTCTTCAGGATCCGGTTCTTTCTTCTATGGCATCCGTTTCCAGTAGGACTTCCGGTTTAGTAGGTAATCCAGGTCATCAAGATCCGGTTACCACTTCCGTTCCATCCGTTTCCGGTCTGACTTCCGTTTTTGTAGGACATCTGGGTCTTCAAGATCCGGTGCCTAGTTCCGTTTCCGGTTTCAATAGCGCTTCCGGCCATCCCGGATATCCGGAGTCTGACGACTCCTATTTTTCGACTTCCGGTAGAAGCGCTTCCGTTTCCGGTTTGGATTCTGGTCGGTACCAGATCTGGATAGACTTCTGGCTTCCGCTTCTGGTTGGGAGCTCGCTTCCGGTTTAGCGAGAGATCAAAATTGCTACGGTTCTTCTAGAATTTTGGATGATAGGAGTTTTGTTGATTCTGTTTCAGAAATTTCTCAACGGGCTTCTCAGGATTCTGTAGCTTCCATCTATGAATCTTTTCTTCCTTCTCAGGTAGTTGATGTTGATTTATCTTCTCAGTCTTCTCCTTCCTTTCGTGATGCCATTGTGAATCCATCTTTTTCAAGGTCTTCTTCTTTCTCCTCATCTTCTCACTCTAATTCTATTTCTCCTATTTCGGCCAAGGATTTTTCGTCTAGTCATGTGTCTAACGCCTCTGCTCTCTTTAAATCCTCTCTTCCTCCTCCTCCGGGTTTCTCCCGTCTTCCTTCTTCTCTTCTCATGGTTAGTTGAATCATCCTTCCTCTTTTTCTTCTTCCTCTCATTCATTCTCTTCCTTCTTCCTCTTGTGCTTCTTCTCCGTCCTTTGATCATCTTGATCCGATCATTTCTGTGGTTCTTTCCCCTGAACTAGAATTTCAAATTGTTGATTCAGGCTTAGATTTTTCCTTGTTTTCTGTGGTGAGGGATTCTTCTTTAGATCGTTCATTTGTTTCTGCTCGTTTTTCTATTGTCGAGGTTTTCTGCTAGTTCTCTGGTCCTTCTTTGTTTATCTTCTAGTCAGGATCAGGGTAGGGATTCTTTTTCTTCACAGGTTTCTTCTTTTCTGGAATCGGTTAGTAGACCCTCATCAGTTTCTTCTAGGGCAGGTGAATCTTTAGTGTCAGGTGACTCATCTATTCTCATCTCTTCTTCTCCTCTTCTTCCTTCTCTTCCTTCTGCTCATAAGTCGGTCAGGGCCAGAGATCTGAAGAGGTTTTGCCCGGTTAGAGCCTCTTCGGAAGACTGGTCCATGGCTCACAGGTGGATCGCATCTACACTCTCTTCCTCTTAAGGAGGAATTTGCTATGGATCCTCCTTCTTTCGTATCTGCTCTCTCTACATCTGATCCTTTCACTTCTTCTCCTCAGGTGCTACCTATTGATAATTTAGTTGTTGATATGCTAGATGTCAATGATTCTACTAATACTGACTTTTCTCTTGTTGCTAAGTATGATTCTCCTGTTCAAATTCCTAAGGAGGTTCATCTCAGTTAAAGGATGCTTTCATGGTTGAATATTCTAATGACCTTTCCAAATGGGAGTCTGTTTGCAGATCTCAACTCAAGTCCTCTAATTTTCTTGCTCTTTTATCTGAGGCCATTCTTAAGGCTGAAGAACAGGGTGATCAAGTTCTTTTGTCAGTCTTTCATTCTTTGGCTGATTTGTCTCGTGGCTCACTCAATTCTGTTTATAAGTCTTTGGGTTTTATTACTTCCAAGCGTAGATCTAGGAAACTCTGAGGTTAGGATTTCTAGCGCTTTGAAGCAGAGTCTTGTGGTTGCATCCCCGTTTGGTACAGATCTTTTTGGACAGTCAGCTCCTAATTTAATTCGTGCGGAATCTGAGCGCCTGAAGGCCTCTTGGGAGCTTCAGGCTCAGATTTCGTTTTCTAATCCGTCCTTGAAAAGAGATGTGTCTTCTGTGTGAAGTCCTAATTCTTCTAGAAGAAAGAGCCTCAAACCGGATCAATTTGGGGCTTATCCTTCTAGGGTCATCCATAATTCTAATTTATCTTCGTCCAATCGTCAGGATCGGTCCACGGAGGAGGATTGCTTCGATTCTATTTCCTCACATCGTTCGAGGTCTCTAGGGAGGCAGTCTCCTTCTTTTTGGGCGAGAGGGGGGGTCAGACCCCTACTCGCCATGCTGGTTCCAGGTCCAGAGGTCATTCTTCCTTTAGAGGGTTTCAGAGAAAGAGAGTTTGAAGGTATGGACTATTCCCGGGTAGGTCCAACCTTCTCTCTTCCCTTCCCCATCCCTCCCCCTCTTCTTCTCCCTTTGGAGCAATCGGTCCAGTGCCGGTTACCCAACGTGCCAGTACATGTAGGAGGGCGCCTTTCTCTGTTTTGGGAGAAATGGCAAGCCTTCGTTCAGGACTCCTGGCTAGTGTCTCAGATACGTTGGGGTTATGCTCCGTCATGGATCCGTCATCCTCCTCTTCTCTCCCTTTTCCCAGTTTGGACTCCGGTTCCCTCCAATCCGGAAAAACTGGTAGCTTTGGAAGAGGAGTTGGAATCCATGATTGTAAAGAGGGCAATAGAAGAAGTTCCCAATTGGAGAGTAGACCCGGGCTACTACTCGATCATCTTTTTAGTTTCCAAGAAAACAGGAGGTTGGTGTCCCATCATAAATTTGAAGAAGTTAAATCTTATGATTCTCACCCCCAAGTTCAAGATGGAGACGGTTTCCCAGATCATTTCCAGTCTGGATCAGGGAATGTGGACATCTTCCATCGATCTGAAGGACGCCTACTTCCATGTTCTTATTCACCCTGCCTTCAGAAAGTTCCTGAGGTTTGCCTACAAGGATCATGTTTGGCGGTTTCGCGCCATGCCCTTCGGCCTGACCACGGCTCCTTTCCTTTTTACCCGTCTAGTTTCAGCCGTGGCAGGAATTTTACACCGTCATTCTATCCATCTTCACGTTTATATAGATGACTGGTTGGTAAAAGCAAGGTCATCCTCAATTCTCTCAGGAATTCTTCCAGAAGTTTGCAGTCTGGCATGCAACCTAGGGTGGATTTTAAATCTAAAGAAATCAAGCCTAGTTCCATCTCAAATCTTTACGCATCTAGGCGTTTCTTTCGACCTGGCCCGGGGTCTAGTCTTTCCCTCGGATCCAAGGATAGAGGCTTTATCAGTGGCAATGGAAATCCTTTCTTCTTCTCCCATGGTAAGAGCAAGATTCTTTTTAAGAGTGATAGGTCTGATGGTCAGTGTAGAGAAAGTGATTCCTTGGGCGGCGCTGATGAGAAAGCCCTTCCAAATGTATTTAATGTCCCTTAGGAAGCAGTCAATCCACTCAATTTACCATCAGATTTCCATCAGAGAACATTTGATCCCTCATCTAGATTTTTGGAGGGATCGTTCTCTGCTCCTGATGGGTGTTCCACTGGTAAAGTCCTCTCCTCAGGCGATTATCTTCACAGACGCTTCCCAGGAGGGTTGGGGAGCAGTCTGGGATTCCCTGTCAGTTTCCGGCCTTTGGTCCCTGGAGGAGTCGACAGCCCATATCAACATTCTGGAGTTGTGGGCTGTCAAGAAGGCTCCTTTCATGGTCAGATCTGGTGATAGGTCTCAGTCTCTATTCGGTCGGACAATTCGACAGTGGTGTCATATCAACAGGCAGGGAGGTACAAGGTCGTCTCTCCTTTGTTTAGAAGTGTGGAATCTTCTCTTGTGGTGCCGCAAGAGGCAGATTTTTTTAGTGTCCTCACATGTCCCAGGCAGTCTGAATTTTCTGGCGGACCAACTGTCACGTCCCAGCAAGTTCGCCCACACAGAGTGACAGTTAAAGAAGTCGGTTGTCAGAGCGATTTTCAATCTTATGGATTGTCCTCTAGTAGATCTGTTCGCGACCTCTCTGAATGCCCAGATCTCTTACATGTCTCCTTTTCCGGACAGTCAAGCGTTGGCGGTGGATGCCCTGTCTCAGTCCTGGACAGGAATGTTCGCTTATAGATCTTCTGGTAGACTTACCTCATCTTCCAGTATCCCAGGACCTTCTATCTCAAGTGAGAGGCCTTTGTGTGCATCCTAATCCAGAAATCTTCAATCTGTGCATTTGGAGAATCTCGGGTCTGAGGTCCTCGAGAATAAGGTTTCTTCTAGATCTCAGGAAATTATTGACTCTGCCAGAAGGGAATCGACCCGTCGAGTTTACAAGGGTCGACTTAAAATTTTTGGTGAGTGGTGTTCAGACCAAGGTTTCGTGCCCGATTCTGTTTCTATACCACAAGTTTTAGAATCTTTATCTTATTTGATTGATTCATTCCATTTATCAGCTAATATTGTCAGAGGGTATAGATTTTCTTTGTCTTCCCTTCCTTGTCTTTTGAATGCTAATGTCAAGGATACTAAGACTTAATAGTTTTATTAGAGGTCTAGGTAATATTCGTCCTCCGATTCCTAAGCCTTTACCTTCCTGGAATTTGGCTTTGGTTCTTCAAGTTTTGACAGGTCGCCATTTTGAATCTATTTCTTCTATTAGTATTAAGCTTTTAACTCTCAAAGATGTTTTTCTTGTTGCTGCTGCCTCTGCTAGAAGACGTTCAGAGATTCATGCTCTTTCGGCTGAAAAGAATAGATTTATAGTTTCAGGAGACGGTTTGGTTTTATATCCCAGAAGGGACCTTTTATCTAAACTCAGACTAACCGCTTTCCTGCTAGTCCGATCATTTAAAAATCTTTATCGTCTTTTTCGCCATCCGATGAATTTTGGTGTCCTGTTAGGGCATTAAGAACCTACAAACAGCGAACCGATTTTAAAAGAGTCGATCCATCCCAGTTATGGGTTTCCTACATGGAAGAGTTATCTAAGCCGGTCTCAAAATCGACGATTGCCAGATGGATTTGTGAGACAATTAAGCTTTGTTACGAGATAGCCTCACCAGATCAAATTAATCTCTCCCATATTAAAGCCCATGACGTTAGAGGCATGGCTACTTCTTTCGCTCTTTTTGCCGGTTCGTCTTTAGATGAGGTCATGCAGGTGGCAGGATGGAAATCTGAATCCACTTTTACATCTTTTTATCTCAAAGACCAGAGTGCAGCAGCCTCCTTTTTTCGTAACATTACTATTTTAATATATATTTTCGTTAGGACTATGTCTGTATGAAATGGTGAGAATATTCTTTTGGTTTTTATTTATTTCTTTAAGTTCAAGTTATCCTTATTTGTTAATCACGGTGTGATTGAGTTATATGCACTATTATGTTATGTTATTAATATTTGGATAAGATTGGTTTGATTTTTATCCTTGTTTGTTAATTCTCAAATCTCCTCCCACCTAATGTTTAAATGGGGCACTGACCAAGTCTACGGGTTTAGCAAGTAGTGATTGAATGGTAATGGTTGTTTTTGTGGTGTAATAACAACACCCCCCCCCCCCTTGTGGGTTGGTCTGTTGTTTTATTAACCACTATAAAAACATACTTACCATTCAATCACTATGACCCGTCCTCAGCCACCCCGCGTGGTAAGATTTGAGAATTGGCCTTTAATATTTAGCACATAAATTTAGAAAGGTGAATCTGTTTCCTATTTGGGCTCCAGTGCGCATGCGCAAGTGCGCTTAGTGACAAGCGTCACTATGGGGTGAGTATAAACTGATGCCAGTCTATACCTTTCAGTAGGCTGGAGATGGACTCGACCAGTAGCCTGGTTGAGGGTCCATATTAATAGGAATAGGCATGGGGAGGTGTGTATGCAGGCATAAAAATCTTATTCTGATAGCTAAATGCAGATAATTGATTTAGCAAGTAGTGATTGAATGGTAAGTATGTTTTTATAGTGGTTAATAAAACAACAGACCAACCCACAAGGGGGGTCTGTGGGGGGTTTTCTGTGCTTGTCCGACATTCTTAAATGTTCTCTTGGCTTTTCTTTCTTATCCACTGCAAATCCAAAAGTTAATTATAACTTTTAATGGCTTTGAAATTTTTTAAACACCTTTCCGCTTCAAAGTAGGAAAAGGAATGAAGTCTTGGTTGCTATCAACAAGGTCATGTGATAGCTATCAGCCAATGAGGTTGTCATTGTGCTTAATGACCTATTCAGTGACACCGGGTATTTGATTAACCCTCTTCTCGCCTCATTCTGAGATATAGAATTCAAGCAAATTACTATGGATCTCATCATTAGAGAGAGTATGGAGATACCTGAATGAGCCTTCAGTCACTCTGTAACCACAATACCCAGCAAACATTGGCTGTAAAAAATCCATCCTACTACGCTTCCCTTCAAAGAGGGAAAGAGCATTAGTAATGCAAGGAGGTAGGTTGTAATGTAGTAACAACTTGTTTTCAGAATTTTGGTAGTGGTGGCCATTTGGATTTTTTTTAAAACTCCAGAACCATTAAAAAAACTACCCCTTAATTAGTGGGCCAATTTGAAGGAAACTTTGGTGGAATGATCCTATGGAGGTAGGCTTCAGCATATCAAACGAGAATTTCTATTGGTCAATTCCTTTGGTGGCCCTCTTGGATTTTTTTGAAACTTATGCATTATGTCTACCAGTATTTAAATACAAATGGTTCAAATCCTAATGGTCCAGGTTAGCGTTAAAGGCCATTGGGCCTCTTGTTTATAAGGCTGTCTATATTTATTTGATGTTTGAAGTCAAGCTTCATAGTTCATTGCAAAGTCGTAATGTCCAGCTTCATGGTTGCATTGCGACCACATTTCTGGTTTAAATTAGATGAAATTTTAATTAAAAACTATAAAATAAAATTAGATCCGATTCGATATATTTAAAAACTAACAAAAAACAATCTAAAATAATATCAGATTTTTAAGTAAATTGAAATATACAATAAAATAAATAAAATATAAAATATCTTAAATAAGATATTTAAAAAAAAGGAAATCAAATTTACTTTGTTTTATAATTTAATTAATTTATTGTATTTATATTATTTATTTTAAATGTGGGTGTGTGTATCAAAATCAACCATGTCTGCTTGTCATTCTTGTTAAGTATTTTGAATTGCATTTCTTGTTGCAGCGTATGCAAGGAATGGAATAAATTGGCTTCTGAGATCAAGAAAAGCAGACAGAAAATTTCTTGGTTTATGCATCTTTGTGAGGACGAGGAAAGCAGCACATCTTTGGTGACATGTTTCCAGCAGTATATCAAAGTGTGTATATTCATGTTAATGATCTTTCACGCTCATGATGGATGAATCCACTTTTAGCTGTGCCCTGCCCATTTCTAACTAAGCTCCGCCCACTTTGCTCTTGTTGAGATTGATCGATCGACACGAATTCTGAAAATCCCAATATCATTTAAACTAAATTGACTTGGAGCAACTAGGTCCTTCATGAACCTTGAATAGTCCATCAGTTATACAAATTGTATGTCTACTATTTAATAAACATTCTGTTGAATATTTTGAAACTAAATTGACTTGGAGCAATTGGTGCAAGAGGATCCAGTCATGTTAATTTCAAAATATTCACCAGCTTACCTGTATATTTACCTGGATTATTGGTGCAAGAGGATCCAGTCAGGTTAATTTCAAAATATTCACCAGCTTACATGTATATTTACCTGGATTATCCAGGTAAATATACAGGTAAGCTGGTGAATATTTTGAAACTAACCTGACTGGATACTATTGCAGCAACAGCTCCAAGTCAATTTAGTTTCAAAATATTCAACAGAATGTTTATTAAATAGTAGACATACAATTTGTATAACTGATGGACTATTCAAGGTTCATGAAGGACCTAGTTACGTCAATCATTACATATTTTGATTGTGACATCAGCTTAGATGTGATGTAATTCATTATGATGTCATATACTTGATCGACAAATCGGATTCATCAATTACATGTAGTCAAGAAAATATACAATTTCTAGCATAGCAACATATTTTATACCATCATCTAATTCACCTTTTCCCTGGCTGAAAGATGTTACATGTACATGTAGTTTCAAGAGCTTTTGGTATCCAGGAACTAAACTTGATGTATGGATGCATTATATGCCGAAGGTGTGTTACATGGAACAGTAGGGCAGTGTGATCTGTTTTTCATAGTTCGCTGAACATTGGATAAAATTTGTGTGCGCTCTAGTCAAGAATTCTTTATTCCCCGCCAATGAATTGGAAGGATGTGTGAAGGCGTTTATGAGTGGGAGTGGTGTGTGTGTGTGTGGGAGGTGGGGGTGGGGGGTGAATGGGCGGCTGGTGGAAGAGTACTTTCTGCATGATCATGATAATAACCGCTACCCCTTACAGAAATTTAAGCGTGCGATAAGCGAACAATGTTAGCTTGCCGTGTTAGTTCGCGCAAGCTATCCTTAAGCACACAGCGTTAGCTTGCGCAATCACGCGATAAGCTCGTATTTGAAACATCGCGAGGTTGCACGAGCTTGCACAAACATAACATTTGCCTACCCGCGTCCTCCCGCAACCGTAAGCGTGTACTCCCACAACCTCATGCACGCTTAAGCGTGTGCTCCCGCAACGCACTCCCGGACCTCACGCATGCTTAACTAACTGCGCACTCCAGCAACCTCGTGTATGCTCAACCGCGTGCTCCCGCAACCTCGCGCACGCTTAAACGCGTGCTCCTGCAACCTCGCGCACCCTTAAACGCGCATTCCTGCAACCTCGCTCACGCTTAACCTTAGTTAGAGATAGTAATGTTTTTGATAGGCTCCAGGTGAGCTAATAATGAATACTAAATATATAATTATCCCCATGTTTTAAAAAAATGGGAATATTGTAGTCGCCTCTGTCCGCCTGTCCGTCCGTCATGCTATCTCCTCCCAAACCATTGGGTGGAATTAAATCAAATTTGTTATGTGGGTTACCCATATGATTCCGCTTTGCAAGACAATATTTAGATTTGGCTCGGCGCCCACGGGGGGCCGTGGCAGGGGTCGAAAGGTCAAATCAGTTGTAACGCAACTCCTCAGAAATCGTTAGATGGAATGCAACTAAATTTGATATCTGAGTTACCCATATGATTGCGGAGTGCAAGAGGCCATTTAGATTTGGCTCCGCTCCCAGGGGGAGGGGTCAAAATGTCAAATTTTAACCTGCGGAAATTGATTGTAGCGCATCTCCTCCGAAACCATTAGACAGAACTCAACCAAGTTTGGTATGTGAGTTACCCGTATCAATGTGGAGTGGATGAGTACATATGGGTCCACCCCCAGGGGTGGGGGATGGGGTCAAAAGGTCATGAAATTGATTGTAATGCAACTCCTCTGACACTGTTGGATCGAATTCAACCAAATTTGGTATGTAAGTTACCCATATGATGGCGGAGTGCAAAATGACGTTTACATTTGGCTCCACCCTCGGTGGTGGGTTGTCAAAAGTTCAAAGCGTTGAACGTGGGGATTTGCTATGACGCACCATCGACCGATCAATCTAGTTTCAGCAATGCATTAACGGTGTATAATACCCTGTTTGATATGTTTGCTATTAATGGCCATAGCGGCCAAAACCAACCTCTGCTATGGTCTTGTGGAATGTCCATTGACAGGCCAAGGGAATACAGTTTTTGAAAATTTATCACTAGATTGTTACTGGCTCGATAACTCAGCCAGTCATTAATTTTAGTGATAAATTAAAAAAAAATTGTGTTCTTGGCCTGTAAATGTACATTCAATCGGCAGATATTGACATTTTCTTACCCATATGTGACAAATAAATGGTTAACCAGAGATTGTTAACATACTACATGCATGTATTAATAGAAAGCCAGAGTGGTCACAACATTACTATAGAGTATAGAGCTTAAGAAGTTGTACCAAAACCAGTATTTGTCAATAAATTGCAGCAAATCAATAAAATACATACCTTTTAAGGTTACTAGTGCTAAGCATTCTATTTAACAGTAATAGTCAATGCACTGGATTTCCTCAGACAAAGACTTAAATTTCCCGCCGACTTTAGCAGGTCATGAGGTCAACTCGACTCAAGAGTTATATTACCTAGAACCCGTGTTATTGCCTTTCTTTATATATGAATGCACAAACTAAACAAGAAAATAATGTTAGTTTGCGCGAGGTTGTACAAGCTCGCGCGAGTTTGCACTAGCTTACACAAGTTTGCGCAAGCTCGCACGACCTAACACTTGCTGCATGCTTAGATTTCTGTAAGGGACATGTACGATCTATAGAATCGGTTTGAAACCTCATAGGATGACTGTCTGTACTATGTCTGAAGAAGAAAACTATTAAAATCGACGATGATCAGGAATCCAATATGACCACCACCCACCAGTAATCATCTTAAAAATTGGTTTGTAGATGATAACTCCATTTACGAACAATAAGTCCGCTACTGTTTATCGGACCGCATTGAAACTTGATAGTATGATGAGATTATGTCTGAGGAAGAAACCTAGTGAAACGTACGATGATCCGAAATACAATATATGGCGACGAATTCTTGAAAATTGGCTTGCGGATGACAACTGCATTTCCGGATGATAACTCTGCTACCCTTTATCGGATCATATTGAAACTTCATAGGATAGACTTGGTCTGAGGATGAAACCTTGAAATTGATGATCATCTGAAATCCAATATATAGTGGCCTCTAGCAACCGGTGGCCATCTTGAAAATTGGTTTCTGTATGATAACTGCATTACTGTATAGCGGATCGCTTTGAAGCTGTATAGTATAACTGAACCAGGTCTGTGGAAGAACCATGTCGAAAGTGATGCTAGTCCAGTTATGATCAACATCAGTGGACCTTTCCATTTTTAGCTATGCACCGCCCATCACTAGCTAAGCTCCACCCACACCTCGCCGTGTTGGGATTGATTGATCCCCAGATGCCCTAGCTATCAATTTCCTGAAAACTATACAGGGAGGCTGTTGAATATTTTGTAACTAATTTAACTGGGTGCTGTTGCTGCCTACAGAATATTTATTAAATAGTAAAAGCAAACAATTTGTACACCAACGCATAGACCGTCTTCAAATATGCATTCGTGACGTACTTATCGGCGTCATTCATTATGATGTCATTGTACACATCACGCAGTTCATTATGACATCATATGATGGGTGGGTACTCTGGAAAGGTGAAAGCTCATCTTGCCTGAAAGGCCAAGTGAGCTTATGCCATGGCGTGTGGCACACATCCGTTCATCCATCAAATCGCTCCTCCTTAGCGGTTTGACCAATCTCGACTAAATTTGGCTGGAGGGATCGCTCCTACGCTGGTATTCTCAAGACAATTTTTTCAGAAATTTGCTTGGTCAATTTTTGGGTGAAAATCTTTTATTTAAAATAAAATATTTTATGAAAAATTTACTGGAAATGCTAAAAATCCTACTGCTCCTTAGCTACTTGACATATTTCAACAAAATTTAACTTAGATGCTTTCTATGGTGGTAGGTTTTAGGACATATATTCAGAATTTTGATTGATAAATATTTTGGGTCAAAATCTTAAATTTTATTAAAAATCTACTCCTTAGCTGCTTGACAATGGATTCTGTGGTGGTAGGTTGTAGAGGACTTTGTCAGAATTTTGGGTGATCAATTTTTTGGGTGAAAATCTTAGATTTTATTGGAAAATTTACCTGAAGTAATCAAAATGCTTCTCCATATCTTCTTGACATATACACCTGTGCAAAAGTTAAGCACCACCCTATTTTTACGCACATGCGAGGGTATATTCATGTGCTATGAAGAAAGCAATAGCATAAACATTTATGTACCCATCCATCTTAGTGCAAGAGGTAATAATGCAACTAGAGGAATGCTGATTATGATGGTGGGGAAACACTGTATGTTTTTGTTTGAACTTGAAAACGAGGCCTGAATATGGTTACGTTGACACAACTGACAACTATTGCCCTACAGTTGACACACGTGGCTAGATTGTCATTAATGGTGTCTGAAAACGAAGTTTAACATCTGTGCACGAGTTTGAGACTGTCATTATTAATACCGGGTATATCCACCTTGTGCCTGGATGACGGCCTGGACACGACGTCTCATGCTGGTCACCAACCGACTGATACGCCATTGTGGTATTCGTTGCCATTCAAGATGGAGTGCGTCTGTTAATTCCTGTAGGTTCTGCACGGGAGGATCCATCCTTCTCACCATGTTTCCCAGAATGTCCCAGATATGCTCAATAGGGTTCATGTCAGGGCTCCTTGCTGGCCATGGTAGGGTTTCGATGGCATTCTGGCGGAGGTATTCATGCACAGCTCTAGCACGATGTGGTCGGGCGTTGTCATCCATGAATATAGGGTGGGTTCCAGGTGCATGATTTACAAAATGAGGGACCACAACTCTATCCAGTATGGAATCTTGATATCTTTGTCCATTTAGTGTTCCAGGTACAGTCAACAGATCCAGCTTACAATCAAATGAGATGCACCCCCATATCATAACGGAACCTCCACCAAATGGAACTTCTTCCATGATGTTACGTTGGTCGTACGCCGTGCGTCTGGACCTCCATACACGAGTTCGACCATCTGTGGCATGAAGCAGGAACCGACTTTCATCGGACCAGTGTACCCGTCTCCAGGATCTCATGTTCCAGTGTCTTCTTTCGTTGCACCACCTCAGACGCTCCTCTTTGTGGTGTGCAGTGAGGAGAGGACGTCTGACAGGTCTCCTAGCTTTCATGCCAGCAGCATACAGTCTCCTTTTGACGGTAGACATTGACACTCTATTGCGCGTTTCCCATTGCTGGCTGAGCGCTCTGCTGTTGGTGAATGGAGATCTCCTAACAAGGCGTACTAGGGCTCGATCATCACGGGCAGTAGTCTTCTTCGGTCTTCCAGATCTAGGCCTGTCCTTCACCTCGTTAGTTTGCCCATGTTTTGCAATCAAACGACTGATTACAGTATGGTTAATGTTCAGCTGTCTGCCAATCTCTCTGCATGACATACCAGTGGTATGCATGCCTATGATTTGCCATTTCACACGATCACTTAACCTTCGTCTTGCCATAGCGGTTCACAATCAAGAGCTAATTCTCTCTGTACAAATAAACCACGGTCATGAACACAAAATTCCTAATCTTGTCGCCTAAATCTGTATGTAATGTTCTACACCTCAAACTGGACTTTTGCATAACTGAACACGTGTGCTGTTTCCCGCCACGCACGGACATCAAGCGGCGTGAAGTCATGCATGCATGTGCATTTCGTACTTGGAATTATGTCAGCTAACGCGGGGACAAAAAGTATGGCAGCCTAGTTGTACCATCATGTTTCTACGTTCTATTGTTTTTGCTGGTGCTTAACTTTTGCACAGGTGTATATTTCAGCCAAATTTGGCTAGATGGGTTCTATGGTGGTAGGCTCTAGTTCACATCTTTTCACAATTTTAATTGATCTATTTTTTTTGGGTTAAAAATCTTAGATTTTATTAAAAACCTACTGGAAATGCTCAAAATGCTACTCCTCCTTCGCATCTTGACATATTTCAACCAAATTTGACTAGATGGATTCTATGGTGGTAGACTCTTGAACTTCTGTTCAGAATTTTAATTGATTAACTTTTAGCATTGTTTAGGGTGAAAATCTTAGATTTTGTAAAATAAATTACCGGAAATTGTCAAAACGCTATTCCTCATTAACTGCTTGGAGGATTTAAAAATATTATGGCTGGAAGGACCCTATGGGTGTAGGTTTCAGAACTGTGTACAGAATTTTGTTTGGTAATTTTTTTGGTGAAAATCTTGAATTTTGCCGAAAATTTATGGGATATCGCTTAAAACGGTACTCCTCATTAACTGCTAGGGCGATTTCAACCAGACTTGGATGGAATGAGCCTATGGTAGCAAGCTTTAGATCTTAAATGCAGAATTTTGATTGGGTGTCCATCTTGGATTTTCCAAAAGTTTTGGTAAATCAGTTAAAAGCCTACACCTCATTAACCGCTTGGCAGATTTCAATCAAACTCAGCTGGAAGGACCCTAGGTGGGTGGGCTTCAGAAATTATAAACAAAATTTTGTTTGGTCAATTATTTTGTTGGCCGTCTCAGATTTTCTGGAAATTATCCATGTCAATTTAAATGCAAATGATTCAAATGCTAATGGTCCAGGTGAGCGCCACAGGTCCTTGGGTCTCTTGTTTTAAATACAAATTTCAGTGAGCATCCAACAGTTTTACTGATTCATCTTGGTACGTTTATTCTTTTTTATTATTACTGTTTTAGGATCTGTGGAGTGTGCCCGCTGTAGCACTTGTATTTTGCTCATCTGAGCTCTATTCTGAGTCTCTATCATTAGCTGCTAAGCATGGGATTTCCAGACATCCACGTGCCGTGAAATGCTCTCGGATTAAAACTGAAGATCTGATCAAGTCATGCTTTCCTGCTGACTGTAAAGTTCTAGGAGCATCAACAGATGGAGTAGTTGGTGAGTATATTATTTGCTTTAGGAGCAATGCTATCTTCTAATATCTCCTAATCATTGGTATCCGAGTTGTGCCTTGGTATTAAGTTACTTTAACAATCAAGGATGTCAAAAATGGCTTCTAGGGTGGTTTTGAGAATTCTCCATTTACAGACCAAGAGAAGTTTATTTTTGAAAATTTACCACTGGAATGACTGGCTTGATAACCGAGCCGGTCATTCCAGTAGGGAATTTTCAAAAATAATCTGGTCTGCAAATAGACATTTTCTTTGAGAAAATTAACATTTTTGAGACAAATTTGAGGGTTAAATCGTTAACTCATAACTAAATTTCATGTCCATATATTATATATTTTCTTTTACATGTATGTGATGTACAGTCATAATGATTCCTTTTGGAAACAATAATACTGTAAGTAGACGCTGTCTTACAATAAGATAGCAACAGCTTTTAACAACATTGTTTCCAAAACTCACACACCTGAAGCTGTATCAAGTAACCATCTGGCATGGCTATGATAGCTGTTTACTGTTAAGTACAAAGTCAGTAGATCTGGTGGCACTGTGCCTTGCTGACCTGAAGCTGTATCAAGTAACCATCTGGCATGGGTATGATAGCTGTTTACTGTTAAGTACAAAGTCAGTAGATCTGGTGGCACTGTGCCTCGCTGACCTGTGAATTCAAGCTCTTTATTAGCAGTGCTTTAATAAACTATTTAATACAAGCTCTTTATAGAGTTTCAGCCTTGTTAAGCCATTAAATGACAGCTCTTTGGTATCATACAGTATGTTGGTAAGACATTAAATGCAAGCTCTTTATTGATACTCAGCCAGGTTAACCAGCTTTGTGTTGGCGTTTAGCCTTGTTAGGCCATTAAGTATATGTCTCTGGTGTCATTCAGCCTGGGTAAACCATTAAATAAACTCAAGCTCTTGTGTTGACATCCAGCCAGATTACACCATTAAACATGTTAAATGAAAGTTTTGTGTTGACATTGGATCATGTTTCTCCATTAGATGCGAACTATGTATATGCAATGCACCAGATAAGGCGGGTACAAGCGTACTGCATGCATAGAAATTGTCCGTGTACGCAGACTTAAATATTCATACGTACCATGTACGCCCCATATAAATGCTGTATGCATCGGTGTATTAAACTGTCCGTACTGGCCTGTTGCCATTATCAATTCCTCAATCCCTCAGTTACACGAAGCGGAATCTAGGCACTAGTCGCATACTATGACGTACAGACATAAGCACTCGTGACACGTTATGATCTCCATCTCAAGACCTCTGCGTTACCTATGTGCGTGTCAATGAAAGAAATTCAATTGGTATTCTTTTCATACATATTGTCAAATGAGCTAAAATGTCACCGGCCTTTAGTTGTTCAACACATATTTTAGTTGGAAATAGGCTTGCACGATTATCCGATGTTATTGAAAATCGCGATTTTTTTTCCAGCCACAAATTTTTACGATATGATTTTGAAAAAATCGAAATATCGCAAAAATTTTATTTTCATGTATTCTGCCTGTTTGTCATGTGTTTGTAGCGTAGCCTTCTATTCCGGCAAGCTGTTCAATTTATTTCCAAACCAACATCTTTGTGAAAGGGGGTGAGCTTATATTAGGAATAGGTCAGGAAAAAGTTGAAGTTCATTCTTTAAAATTGTTTTAAAAGATAGACAATAATACGAAAATTGAACGTAATTTACCGGTACAATTTCTTGCCGCCCTACTGTATACCTCAAAACCACGATCGCGTGAGTGAAACTATTACCTGGGACGGTATAACTATTGTATATTTCTTAATAAGCATGGTTTATAAGATCAAAATGAATCCTAAATTTGACAATAAATGGCGTCGCGAAAATTTATAAATCACGTGATATTGCTTGCTCTCCTGTTTTTGGAGGCGAGAGGTGGTGCGTTCATTTTTGGAGGCGAGAGGTGGTGCGTTCACAAATGTGATAGCTAAATGAGACGGTTTACACGCTTTAGCCAGCAAGGTGAACTATCCGAGATGTTTCTGAAGGCTAACTATTGTTACATGTAGTAAATGGGTACTCGATAAATGCGGATTAGATCTAAACATTAGATATCTATGGATCTAAAGTGCATTCCTAATATCACGTGATTTGTACACTTTCACAAAGATGACGTGAAATGTCAAATTTTTTGATTAATTTTGATTATAATAGAGTACGCAATATTTAGGTTGTCCAATGTAATAATTTCACTCCCGCAATGATGGACAGGGTATACATTAAGGCAATGTGTAAGGCTGGTATGGTAATAACTACGTGGACTGTATCAGGGGGGCGCCTGGGACATTCAAGAAGAGTTCCTACACCGCTAAATTTATTCCTATCAGTTCCATAGTGTGGAGTTGGTGGATCCAGTGACATTCCTTTTGCCTCCTTCAAACCGTTGAGTTTGGATCTGTTGGATCCGATGATAGGACTTGTATGATCCTGTATTTCTTTGATGCCAGGCTCTATTGAAATGGCGTGATACTGGTGTGTCGTGAGTTTCATGTTTGTAGAGGTTTGTGATGGATCGTAGATGCTCTTGGATCCTGATCTTGAAAGGTCTCAGGGTTTCTCCTACATATTGTTTTGCCACAATGATTACAGCTCAGGAAGTAAACTACATTGTGTGTTTTGCAGTTTCTTATGATTTTGGCTCTGTAGGAGAGGCCTGTGTGCTTACTGGAGAATAATCTTGACGTAACCATATTTTTACAGATGTTGCAATTCTTGGTTTCACATGGGAGGAGGGGGTTGCGGTGAATGACTGTGTTGTTGTGGTCTGAGTCTGGTAATTTCTCCCTGACTATGGTGGTTTTTATTGTCTTGTTCCTTTTGAAGCCAAACAATGGTGTGTCTGGGAAGACCAGTCTGCAGCGCTCAGTGCCCTGTAAAATCGGCCAATATTTGACAATTGTGTCTTTTAAGTTTTAACATCATCCCTGTGCGGTTGAATTCACAAATGAAGATTTGTCTCTGATTTGTTTTGGATGTTATTAGCTTGGGAGCGGGGTTAATTAGGGAATGTTGCTACTTCGAGCAGGCCGTTTGGCAAGCTTTTTGTAGGATCTTTAGTGGGTAACCTCTGGCGGTATAGTGGTTTTGCATTGCGAGGCTGTTTTTCTCGAAATCTGTTGATGAGCATATTCTCCTTAGTCTAATGAACTGTCCATATGGGCTGGCATCTTTGCATGAGTTGGGGTGTGCAGAATCATAATGGAGGTATCCATGTGTGTCTGTGGGTTTGGTGTACAGGTCGAACGTGATGTTAGTTGGGGAGATCTTGACTATGGTGTTCAGGAAGGAGACGCATTGGTTTGATGATTCCATTGTGAATTTGATACTGTGGTCGGAGGCGTTCATATAGGAGACGAATGTCCATGCTCCCATATCATAAAGATGTTATCTATATATCTAACATAGAGTGCTGGTGATGATGGTGCGTCTTGTAGTAGGTGTTCCTCTAGGACACTCATAAAAATGCATGCATAGGTGCATGCTGCTTTGCTGCCCATTGCTGTCCCTCCAATTTGGAGGTAGTGCTCTCCATTAAACTCAAAACTGTTGCATTCTAACACCAATTTGAGAAGGTTGCAGAGTCCTCTGATAGATAGGGTGCCTTGGAGGCCGTGGTTTTTTTTATGACATCCATGGTGATTAGGAGAGAGTTTTGTTTAAGCTCACCATGTGATTCCAATTTTTTTTATGAAATCGGTTGTGTCTTTGGCCTATGAACGGATACGAAGAAACAACAATCCCGTCTCCAGTCAACGCTCAGCTCTCCAGTCACCAACCCAAGGTGGCTACAGCAAGCAAAACGTTCTCGGACATCTCCATCCTCGAGACTATTAAAGCTAACAACGTGGTAAACGCATCGCTGGGGGTCACCAAGGACCTCCAGCTCTTCAACACAGACTGTCTCCAGTGTTATTTAGTATTTAAATTGGAGGACACCAATAACCCGTCCAGGAGACACACGCACTCCATGTTACGGAAGATTAATAAAACTGTCTTTATCTATATTATTAGTTTGTTACTCACCTGTGCTAGTCTTTTACCATCTTTCGCCCCATTCTTTTCACTTACATCTTCATCACAATTATTTATTATATACCATATCCGTAATATATGGGTGTATGTACCTAACCGTTCTTGTCACCCTCACTGCCCATAAAAACACAATTTGGGCACAAGAGAAACTCCTTCCATAAAATATCCCCACCAACCTGGGGAAATAAAGGGACATGCGCCATCCTATGCGATTCTGAAGAGTCCTACGGTTGGACGAAACGCTATAAGTCTGAATCAAAGTTCACGTCAGTCTGATCTTACTTTATAAAAATACACCATACACCATCACCCTTCCCTAATGCACCCCACCACCAACTCAATCTCCCCACCCTCCCAAGCCAACGCCCATCCCATTTCCAAAAAACGCACACGAGAAATTGTAATTCTACTTCTCTGTAATTGTAATTCAAATGATAACAAAATGCAGATAATCAATGTTGCAATTACTGACAAATAAAACATGTAGAATGTCACTGTTAAAATAACCTCATTTACATATAATTATCTGTTGATCAGACTTACCGTAGCTATGCAGATAAATAGTATGAAAAAAACCAATGTCCTTGTTTTATTCAACATTACAATTGGTATTATTTCTAAGGCTACGCCTCACAGCCGGTAGTTGCAGATTCAGTTTCGTTATCTGTTTTCAATAATCACTCAGTCTGAAATCAATAAGATGGGAATATGTTATACTCAAATAAGGAATTCACATGGCCTCACTATGGCCATGTGAATTTCTGATTTGAGTGTACAGCATATATTACCATCATTGTACAATCAAACCAGAAGCAATAGATTTGATTGAGTAAAACTATGGATAGCTTCTTTGAACTCCAGTTGTACATGTATCTCCTATGTAGCAGCTGATATATTGTAGGTGAGTGGTGTAGTAGCGCTTCAAGGAAGATCCAGAAAATACACCCAAGAAGAGTAGGTTAGAACATGTCGAAAAGAAGGTTAGGTTAGAAAATATCAAAAATATGTCCTCTCCGACACTAATTTACATGTATGATTGTGCATCCACTCATTCGATCGCGGTTAGCTAAAAAGTGTAAAATTGAAACAAACTCTGGAAGCTATTAGAAAAGTAGTCTGCACAATGAATCTTCATAATTCTATTTGTAAATTAATGCAAATAACCAGCGCATATGTAGGATACTAGCATGATTAGTTGTGATAATACGGTCCACTGCAATATTGTTGCCATTCTACAGTAGACATAATTAGTTTGAGAGTATTTGATATAAAATGTATGCTTTGTAGCCCATTGGGAGTCATTGATATGTGAATACACTCAAATTGTGGCTCATACCTGTATATGACGGAGAGGACATTTTTTGACATGTTCCAACTTATCAACTAAGTATATGCTGAAAAATAATCATATATGCACCTGCACCAACATTCTTAACATCTATGTGGATCACCAACACCAGCTTGACTACCAAGAAGATAGTACCAAATACATGTGAAACTTAATAAAACCTGCAGTTTATTTTTATGATGACCGAGAGCACATCATTTTGACAAAATTTTAGTATAATTTTTGAAAAGGTTATCCACAGACGATCCAATTCTTTTCTTATATATATATATATATATATATATATAGGGTATTTATGTTATATAAAAACGGCTTCTCTTTGGAGAAAAATAACTGTTTGTATCAAGTAATCATTTTTGCAAAAGATTTAGAGGATCAAACTTAGTGATGGAGAGGACATTTCTTTTGACAGAGAATATATCAATGTTAGTACCTGCAGTTAGCAGAAGTACGTTGACTCTGATATTCAGATTGCACATTGGATATAGTAGGAAACAGGTTGCTCTGACTTAGAAATGCTGAATTATCTATATACCCATATATATTTATATGTTGACAAGTAATTATAAACATTTTTTAGAGAATGAGACACGAAAATATGCATATTTTCAAACTAAAAAAATCATAGCTTCTCCAAAAAAATAGATATTTTCATTCCGTTTTCAGATGTTATCTGTCCTTTACTTTCGAATGAGCATAGAAAATAGTCTTCAAGACATCATGATAATTTGTGAAATGAAGCTAAAATATGAATAGCTGTTTGTCCAAATGATTGTAAAACTGCCCATGTATCGCGATACCTCCTAGGACAATATCGTGCAAGCCTAGTTGGAAATAGGATTACAGGCATAACTTTTAAAATCATGACAGTATGCGTCATAGCCGTGAATGGTGATAAGTTCGACCCAGACCATAATCAACCACAACAATATAATCCGAGTTTTCTCTTTCAGAAACTCTGAATCTCCATGAAGGCATATCTTATATGGCATTTTCTAATTACGGATAACATATGAGCGGAGATGGAAGATTGTTCAATTGTGAATATTTCATTAGATACGGCAAAATATCTGAAAACTTGTTCTTTGACACTTCTTTTAGTTGGACTAGTACTTATAGCAATAACTTTTAATATGAAATGTACAACAATTTCCATAGATGAAAGCATTACTCCAAGTCTACCAATAACAACTGCAAGTTGTCTTCACATGATTTACATGTAGTTTCCCGCCAAATATTAAAAGGTCTGTTCTCAAATATTACAGTAAACAATATATTAGCTCTTCTAATCTGGGATTATATTTTAAAGTAAAGCACTTGCCATGATTAAATGAACAATAATCTAATTGCAAGAACCTATTTTTTCAGCACTTCTATACCTTAGTCCCATATTAATCAAATTGGAAGCAAAAAACTGGAATTTCCCTTCTAAATAAAGAAATGCTCCATGAAAATCTGGATTGTTAACAGTTTTCCTTCTATGTTATACCGGTATATGTCAATGATACATACATGTTATAGTTGAAGCTCTGCTAATCATTTTGAAAAGAATTTGACTGGCTTTTAAATATACCTCCTTGAAAACAAATCTCAGAAATCCGAATGACAGCAGCAATATTTATTCATTTGCCAGTATGCCACAAAGATACAGTCTTTAGAATGCTTGTATATCTCTATAGGCTAATCATGTCAGCACCATATACCACAACTAGGTTTAAGATAAACACACTTTTGATATAAAAATAGAATTTGATTCAGAAATAAAATCGGGTTGACCTGTCTGAATAGTTAGTTAGTTCCTCAATAGTAATTAGTCCCACACACCCTGCCCCAACTATAACATGTAATTGTAACATTGTCTACTTTTGAATGCGTGCTGACCTTAGAAAATACATGTACCTTTGGGGGATGTAATAAAGTTTTGAATTAATTTTAAAACACAACAGGCATTCATGAATAATCTTACCTGAATCTTGTCATCTAGACTGATTGATGATTCCATTCATGTTGCTTCCACACCACCCAACAACACACACAGTACATGTATTTTCATTGCATGAATTATGCCTAGTGAAATTGGCGTAACAGATTTGTGTAACCGTACAACAGGTTACGCAGAAACGATTATCCTAGTGTAGGAGGATAATTGTCCAGTACGGTTCAGTATTCAGTAAAATCAAATCTTGTACTCCTCATGAATTTGTGGTGCGCATCAGTTGAAAAATTAAGGAGTCCTGTACTCCCAACTGGAGAAAGTTATCTGTGCATTGTGTACATGTGGTTATAATTTGCCTTGGTAAATCACATATGCAGGGACCGACCTACCCATTCGCCAATTAGCCAAATGCTAGTAAAATTGAAATCTGGCTAATAGAAAGCAGGATTGGCTAAATATTTGAATAATGATTAAAATCATATTATTATACATATTTTCTAAGTAGAGAACCATTAAGATTAATTGTGAAGAACTAACAAGTACTTATATTATGTTTTATTGCGACCAAATAAACACTGAAATTCCAATATCTCAGATTAAAAGCACACATATAGGTCAGCTGTTGAATATTTTAAAACTAATTTGCAACAGCTTCCAGGCAAATTAGTTTTAAAATATTCAACATAATCTTGTATTAATGGCATGTAGTGTTCAGTTGAAATGGTTACCTAATGGAGATGGACTGTATACATTGCAAAACATTGGCTAAAATTGTTACGATTTGGCTAAGAAAAACTAGTTGGCTAATCTATTGGCTAATCATTTGCGAAAGCCAGGTCTGTCCCTGCATATGTCCTCTTGATACACTACTTCCAATAGCAGCAGAACAGCTCACTATTGAGTCACTGAGAAGTGGAGGAAGAGCAGAATCTTCGATTCCCTACTCTGCGGCTCTCCAACATTGAAACTCACTGCCTAACAGGAAATATGCCTTCCAGTTTTAGACATACCTATCTCTTAGGTAAGCTCACTCATGCTTTGTCCGTGTTGCGATCGATCGATGTTGGTACTCTCTGAATCTCAATTTCCGTAAAACTACAGGTAAGCTGTTGAGTATTTTGAAACTACTTTGACTGGATGCTGTTGCTATGGCAGCAACAGTGTCCAATCAAATTAGTTTCAAAATATTCAACAGAATGTTTATTAAATTGTAAAGACATATAATTCGTACAGCTTGATGGCCTATTAAGCGTTAATGACCGGCATAATCACTCCATTAATGACATAATTAATTATGACATCAGCCTGCATGTGACATAGTTAATTATGACATCATGGACTCCTCAAGTCTGTAACCCTGTGAAATGTTTGTACGTATAAAATGTATTACTCAGCAGAACCACAAATTAATTATTTCGACTATGCTAGTAGGGAACTGCACATTATTTTGTGTCATAGTCAGTCCATCTGTCTTTCTTAGTTTGTGTCCATCTATCTGAGCACATTTTGGGTTGTTATTACACCACAAAAACATCCATTACCATTCAATCACTACTTGCTAAATCAATTATCTGCATTTAGCTACCAGAATAAGATTTTTATGCTTGCATACACTCCTCCCCATGCCTATTCCTATAAATATGGACCCTCAACCAGGCTACTGGTTAGGTCCATCTCCAGTATATTACCTGATATAGACTGGCACCAGTCTGTACTCACTCTATAGTGACGCCTGTCACTAAGCGCGCTTGCGCATGCGCACTGGAGCCCAAATAGGAAACAGATTCACTTTTCAATTATTCTGCAAGCAGAACAACTGCACAAATATTATCAGAAAGTTTTTACAGCTTTGCGCTGTGTCAGCTTACTATTGAAGGACTTCCTCACGCTAAGATATGCCTACTATGAAGTCTATCCTCCAAAAATTATGTTTTTGATAGTGGTTATATTGAAATTTATAACTATGTATATAAATGTTTTCGTGGGTTTCGTTTTCGTGGTAACAACTTTAATATTTTTTTTATCTAAAACTCAATCTAACCGGTTTCCTGCTAGTCCGATCATTTTAAAATCATTATCGTCTTCTTCGCCTTCTGACAAACTCTGGTGTCCTGTTAGGGCATTAAGAATGTACAAACAGCGAACTGATTTCAAAAGATTTGATCCGTCCCTTTTATGGTTTTCTTATGCGGAAGAGTTAGCTAAGCCGGTCTCAAAGTTTACGATATCCTGATGGATTTGGGAGATGATTAAGCTTTGTTACGAGATTGCTTCTCCCGAACAAATTAATCTCTCCCATATTAAAGCTCACAATGTTAGAGGAATGGCTTCCTCTTTTGCGCTTTTTGCCGGTTCGTATTTAGATGAAGTCATGCAGGTTGCAGGATGGAAATCTGAATCGTCTTTTATAACCTTTTATCTGAAAGATCAGAGTGCAGCAGCCTCCTTTCATAATATTACGATTTTAACCAAAAAAGCCGAAGACCATTTACCAAGCACATCTCGCCATTTTCGTTAAGACTGCATCTGTAAGAAATGGTGAGAGTTTATTTTGGTTTTTATTTATCTCTAAGTTCAAGTTTTCCTTATTTGATAATCATGGTGTGATTGATTTAAATGCACTATTATGTTATGTTATTAACATTTGGATAAGATTGGTTTGATTTTTAACCTTATTTGTTGATTCTCAAATCGCCTCCCACCTAATGTTTTAAGTGGGGCACTGACCAAATCTATGGGTTTAGCAAGTAGTGATTGAACGGTAATGGATGTTTTTGTGGTGTAATAACAACCCCCCCCCCACAGACCCCCCTTGCGCGTGGAATTGATTTGAGAATTTGCCTATAATATTTGGCACTAAAATTCAGAAAAGTGGATCTGTTTCCTATTTGGGCTCCAGTGTGCATGCGCATGCGCAAGCGCGCTTAGTGACAGACTGGTGCCAGTCTATGTCAGGTAATATACTGGAGATGGACCTAACCAGTAGCCTGGTTGAGGGTCCATATTTATAGGAATAGGCATGGGGCGGAGTGTATGCAAGCATAAAAATCTTATTCTGGTAGCTAAATGCAGATAATTGATTTAGCAAGTAGTGATTGAATGGTAAGTATGTTTTTATAGTGGTTAATAAAACAACAGACCATCCCGCAAAGGGGGTCTGTGGGGTTTTTTCATTCGATGACTGTTTTTTTAGCTCACCTGGCCTGAAAGGCCAAGTGGTCTTATGCTATGGCGTCCGTCGTCCGTCCGTCCGACGTCCATCCGTCAAACCGCTTCTCCATAGCTGTTCGACTGATTTCAATCAAATTTGGGTGGGAGGATCCCATGCTGGTACCCTCCAGAGTATTTTTCCGAATTGTGATTTGTCAATATTTTTGGGTGAAAACCTTAGATTTTTTGAAAAATTTACCGGAAATTGTTAAAATGCAACTTCTCCATAGCCGCTTGACATATTTCAACCAAACTTGGCTAGATGGTTTCTACGGTGATAGGTTCTAGAACATGTATTCAGAATTTTTATTGATAAATTTTTGGGGTGAAAATCTTAGATTTTATGAAAAATCTACCGGAAATGGTTAAAATGCTACTCCTCCTTAGCTGCTTTACATATTTCAACCAAATCTGACTAAATGGATTCTATGGTAGTAGGCTCCAGATCTACTATTCTGAATTTTGATTGATCAATTTTGTGGGTTGAAAATCTAGATTTTATGAAACATCTACCGGAAATGGTCAAAATGCTACTCCTCCATAGTCGCTTGACATATTTAATCAAATTTGACTAGATGGATTATATGATGGTAAGCCCTAGAACTTCTATTCAAATTTTTAATTGATCAATTTTTTGGGTGAAAATCTTAGATTTTATGAAAAATCTACTGGAAATGGTCAAAATGCTACTTCTCCTTAGCTGCTTGACATATTTCAACCAAATTTGAATAGATGCATTCTATGGTGGTAGGCTCTAGATCTTCTATTCAGAATTTTGATTGATCAATTTTTGGGTGAAAATCTTAGATTTTGTAAAAAAATTACCTGAAATTCTCAAAGCGCTACTCCTCATTAACCGCTTAGCGGATTTCAACTTAGTTTGTCTGGAAGGACCCTATGTATGTAGGCTTCAGAACTTGTATACAGATTTTTGATTGGTAAATTTTATGAAAATTTACCGGATATCGCTTAACACTCTCTCTTCATTGACTGCTTAATTGGGCGATTTCACGCAGACTTGGATGGAAGAACCCTCTATGGTGGCAGGCTTCAGATCTAGTATGCAAAATTTTGATTGGTTAGTTTTTCATTAACCGCTTGGAAGATTTCAATCAGTCTCAGCTGGAAGAACCCTAGGTGGGTAGGCGTCAGAACGTATATACAGATTTTGGTTGGTCAATTCTTTTGGTGGCCATCTTGGATTTTCCGAAAATTATCTATCATGTCCTTAAATGCAAATGGCTCAAATGCTAATGGGCCAGGTGAGCGCCACAGGCTCTTGGGCCTCTTGCCTTGGAGCATCATGACGAATCTTCATGGGAAGGTTGGCTATGGTACTAGGAAACTGCACATTATGATCCATCCATGATGTGGCAGCAACAGCACCCAGTCAAATTTGTTTCAAAATATTCAACAGAATGTTTATTAAATAATAAATAGTATTTAAAGCCCTACGATCCATACAACTGACAGACTTGTAAAATCTCTTGACAAACTTAGCTACATCATTTATTACGTATTTGCTTACATGTGACGTAATTGATTATGCCAGCATACACTCGAGTGACAGATTGAAATCATCAATTAGCGAATGACTAATTTCTGTTATACATGACATTTGTATTCTCATCTTTCAGGTACACACAGTGATATTTCAAAAACACTAGAAATGGAGAGTTCTCGTTCCCTCTCACTTCTCACAATACCAAAAATCAATGGACTCGATATCTATCACTTTACTATCAATGTTTACGCAAGTAGTTCAAGTACAAATACACTTTTCCAGGTGGAAGAATGGACCACTGACCTTATGGATACTCGTAAAATAAATGCTATCCCGAAAGAGAAGAACGTAAAGGCTGTGTTGTTTTTGTGTGATGAGCCATTTTGTCCGCCAGAGATTGGCTATGGTCTTATGGAGGAGTATCCTGGAGCGGTAGTGGCAGGTGGCTATGTGGATAACCTAATTCTGCCAGAAAGTGACAAGTATGTTCATAGACATTTGGAAGTAATTTGACTGGGAGTTGTTGCTGCCATGAAATTAGTTTCAAAATATTTGCCAATGACCTACAATTTGGACACTTTTGTGACAGACTATTGCTACTTTCATGATAAGTCTACTTTATTATCCCCACATAATTTGAAAAAATGGAGGGGATTTTGCAATCGCCCCGTGTCTATACGGGTATCTCCTCAGAAACCATTTGAGAGAATTCAATTAGATTTGTTATATAACTTACCCATATGATTACGGACGACAAAACGACATTTATACTAGGCTTCACTCCGATGTTGCTGGGTGGTGGTTGGGGGGAGGGGGGGGGGGGGGGGGCGGTGTCAAGGTGGAGATTGGGGCAGAAAGTCAAAGTTGGTGGAATTCGACCAAATTTGGTATTATGTTAGATACCCATATATAATTGCGGATTGTGAGACAATGTTTACTTTAGGCTCCACTCCAGGGTAGGGGTGTGGTAGGGTGGTGGTGGGGGTGTGTGTACAGAATGCAATTACGTGATTAAATTGAAAATCATGATATTTCTTAAATCGTTAATAATATATATGATTAAAAATTATATATTAATCAAATGATTGTGAATAATTTCTACTGCATAAAATATCTCAAATCCTGTCTTTTAATTACTTTTTAATGTGATCTGTTGCGAAAATTGGCATTTTTCTCAGTTAATGTATGACCATTTGCAGGCCAAGAGAAGACTATTATTGAAAATGCATCATTGGAATGACTGGCTCGAGAATTGAGCCAGGCATACCAGTGATACATTAAAAAAAATAGTGTTCTTTTGGCCTACAAATGGACTTTTCTAAGCACCTGTGCAGCTTTCGTTATTGATCATATTGATATGCTTTTGTTGTCATGTCTGGGTAATTTGTACACGGCCAAAATCAAAAATAGTTTTCTTTTCATGTAAACCTGGGTGGAATTTTTTTTGTTTTCACCTGGCCTGGAATAAAATAACTTTTTCTGCCCAGCATAAATGTTAAAATATGCATACATTTGTCAAACTATACAAATTACAATATTTTAACGCCATTTGTAGGTAAGGTTAATCCCTTTTGCTAATTGTGACATTTACAAACATGACAAATTTGGCAATTGCAACCATATTTAATGGATATCTAGTCAAATATATGGAAAACAAATATTTATGACCTCTTTAAAATAAATTAATAATTGAAAAAAAAATTAAGTTCCTCCCTCCCTACTGAAATCTTTTTCCCCACCTGGTTTGCAGGAAACAAAATCATTTTTGTGGATGGCTCAAGCTGATTAATCGAGTAATCACTAAATAATCGATCGTGATCACTAAAAACAATAATTGCACACCTTCTTAACCTTGATATTCTCGTGCGTCAATTTCATGACAACTATACAGGAAGTGTTCAATATTTTGAATCTAATTTGACTGGAACATTCTGTGAATTTGAAATTTCAGTTGTCTCTGGATTTAACACTAGCTCAAAAAACAAAACTTGTTTCCAAAGCAAAATAAATTCTACTAATGAATATTTTGAAAATAATTGAATAGGAAGACAAGGCAGTAACGTCTTCCAATCCAATTATGTTCAAAATAATCAACAGAACATTTCTTACTAACTAACATGTTTCTATTTTTATTTCAGAAACAGGTTAACTTATTTCTGAACTATACATAATGCACCTTTCTGTTTCAGCTTCCCTACCATCTTGTGTATCGCTCTGTGTGGTCAGAATGTCCAAGTGGCTTCAGTAATTATGCGTGAAAGCGTCAACACGAGAGAAGAAGTAGAACATGTTCTCCGGCAGCTCAAAGACCTCAAAGTTTCTGAAGAGAACAGTTTTGCGTGCATGTTTGCGTGTTCTGGTCGAGGAGAGGGACACTATTTTGAAAAAAACATTGAAGCAGATGTTTTCCGAAAACTTTTTCCAAACACTCCATTGATTGGATTTTTCGGTAATGGAGAAGTAGGATTTACCTATCTTCCGAAGCAAGGCAATGAGGACACCTCAGCTGCAAACAGTTTATCAGGAAGCTGGACTTCAAACACGGATAATGCAAAGAAAAAAACACCATTACCTAAGCTCTATCACGCTTATACAACAGTGGTATGTTTTATATCACTCAGGTAACATTGTATATGTTCTTATCTGCTTTCATTCTGTTATTTGTAGTCAAACTCATACTTTGTTTTTGAAAACAGTTTGACTGAAAGCAATAACATTCAGCCTAATTGTTTTCAAATTAATCAGTAGGTATTATATTTAGCTGATTTGAGACATGTTTGAGGAATCGAAATGATCCATAAATTACTGTTTGTTTGTTGTAACAAACCATATATTTTAGAACATTAGCATTTTAGACCGGAAGAAAGTAATTTTGATTTCTTTCATAGATTTTCAAAGACAAATTACTGTCTTTCATGATCAAATAAATAGTAGAATATCTCGCCTTTCTGGATAAAAGAAGTTTGCTAAATTCCTCCGCAAATACTTTTGTCTCTAAGACTCGTTTTATAAGTCAAACTTTCTGTCGCGCCGCGCTAATGACGACTTGTTGATTTATATACGGGACTCTGTCATTTTCAGGCAGATTTAGCTGGCATGGCACAAGAGAAGTTAGACTTATAAATTGGGCCTAAGATTTTTGTGGTTGGTACATGTGATCCACAAATGAAAAAATATTTAAAGATGGCATGTGTTATGAATTCAGAATACTGTATATTTGCATATTATCTTTTTAAAACTAAATGCACGCATAAAATTATTATAATCTATATGTATGTGCAGATATTTGATAAATAATATACAGTCATGTTTATTTATACTGAAGACTAGGTCAAGTATCTAATTTATATGTGGTCCCTGTATGGCAGGTGATCAGTAAAGGCATGTGGTCACTAACGATAGGTGACAATTTCAGGTGGTTGTAAAAAACAGGTTGGCACTAAAGACAGGTGGTCACTAAAGACAGGTCATATTTTAATGCAAGTCATATATAGATTAAAGTAAATACTATAATAAATTAACATGTCTCCAAAGCAAAATAATAACCTCTCGGCGGCAATGTCTTCCAATCTAATTATGTTCAAAATAGTCAGCAAAACATTTCTTAATATATTATGTTAAAAATTGTACTAACATGTTTCTGCTTTTACACCGCGGTTAGATGCAAGGGTAATGCGAGCATGGAGTGCTTGTTGTTGTTGTTGTTGTTGTTGTTGTTGTTGTTAAGACATCTTTGTCGGGGTCCATATGGAAGTGGAGGATCTCGACATAACGATTGAAATTATGTCTAGTGTCCGACGAGATAAATGTTAAAGATTTTCAATGGACATTTAATGCATCAAGGACTTGTCCGATCCTAATAAAACTTTACATATTTGACCTTTACCATCATTGCATTCAGTCTAAATTTTTTCCCCCATATTTTTATGGGGTTTAGACTTTCAATGGTCTTTTAATTTATCAAGGGCTTATCCGATCCCAATGAAACATTACAGATTTGTTCTATGTCATCATTGCATTCAGTTTGCACCACAATTAAAAGGATTTTAAAATTTTCCCCATACTTTTATGTGGTTTGAACATCTGATTCATCAAGTGGGTGTACTATCTTTAGAAATCCATATTTCGCGACAGTGCCACATGATGTGTGATATGCGGAAAAACTAAAGTGGTTGACACGTGGCACGCAGTCCATCTAGTTAACTAACCCTCGTTATATTAGAGGGATCTTCTCAAAACTTGGTAGAACTTTGCCCGTGGGGTTTCGTAAGTGGTCTGCCAAACTTGGAGTCAAAAGCTAAGCAACAGTTTTCAAAATAGACATTTTTAACATATTCAATAATTGGCCTTAAGGTGGTCATACTGAAAAAAATACATCAACAACGTGGGTATTGGACAAATTTGTTCTTGTTGTTTTAGAAACATGTTATGAACTGCAAAAGGTGATTATTTAATGCTTTAACGGAAAACTAACCTCACACATAATAGCTATTCCAGGGCTAGCAATTAGAAATTTGTGCTACATGCGCATGGTGCATCATACATTTGGATTTTACCCATACAGCAAAAAATGTGCATGCACATAAATTGACATCCTATCATATGCCAGAAATACACATGCACCCTGTGCCAACTATGTTTTACCCGCATTGTGCATTTAAAAAGGCCTTATTTCGACCTCTGTATTCGGATGATCAATATAACATCCTACCCATAGACTTGGCTTGACATTTTAAGCTTGTAATCAAGCCGTTAAAGAATGCTTTTCTTTGTTTGAATAGTTAAATGTTGATACATTTTTCCACTCTAACGACTATGAAGACTGCCATGATTTATTTTTCAACCAATCAGAAATCACCTAGGCTGTCTGCCTCTGTATGTACGCAATCATAGAGGAATTAGCTATGCTTTAGCAATGTGATGTAAAAGCAACCAAAGAGGTAAGCTGTGGAATATGTTGAAACCTATTTTCCTGGAAGCTGTCGCCTGTGGCTGCATTAGGCATCAACAGCTTTCAGTCAAAGTAGAATAATTATGGTATTATCGATAAACACGAACTGCTTTATGCAAATGTCAAAAGGTAAAATCAGTCAAACACACAATGACATAGGTGAGAACAGGTATTTTTTAAAGCGTAAAGGTAAATCTAGCAATCAATTACTTTGCTATCTGCAAGCGAAACTGTAGATGATTCTTCTTTAATGCACGATCACAGTCACCATCGACTGGACCGTCCAGACTTTCCTGATACAGGATTGTAATATTTTGGAACTGCCCTAGCTGATAGTAATAAATACAAACTGAAGAGTCTGTTACCATAAAGAATTGTGACTGTGCTGTATGACTGAAGGTTACTGAATGCCTAATGAGACAAATCCCAGATGATGTAAACACCGGGAGAAAATCATTATTATATAACACCTAACACTCCGCTCATAGACCTTGGCTCGCTGTGACAACCATCTTTATATGTAAGAATATAAATGTCACAGGCCAGAAAGACCATGGGCAGAGTGGCTTATGACCCACTCATCCACCCAGTGAAGCAGGTCTCCAGGGTAGCCAATGTATATGACTAATGATTGACCCTTCCACGCATAGGATGACGAATTGGGGGAATTTAAGTTGATTGAAGTTCAACTTAACTATTGGTCCCCGGTCCCAGTGATTGCAAAATCTTGGTAGCATCATCGATTCGCACATAGGACAAATGACAGTTATTCTTGTCAATTAGCTCATTGATGCTTGGGTTTTCATCATCGTCATGGGGAGCTGAAGCGCTACAATTAGGCGGTACTTGCCTGAATAGACCCGATATGATTCAAAAGGCAACTCTGTGAATCGACCACATAGATATCCTTTTGAAATCTCACTTTCAATCAGTGTGTGTCGACTATTATTGAATGAGTCATGGCTGAACGTAAATTCATGCATACTTTGTTTGTTATAGTAACTGGTGTTACCATGTTATCGAATGCATCTATGGGACCTTGACACAAATAGGAAACGAATGCATTGTCAGGATAATTTCTTAATTCATGACAAACGATGGATGTCTATTTGGTTATATAACTGTTCATTTTTACTTTGTGGATATAGAGCCAGTCATGAGCTAGAAGGCTTATACGCAATCATTTTCAATGGCTGTTTGGATTTACACAGCCTGGCTATATGACCACTATCCCCGCAGAGCGAACAGACATGCATATAAATACAATTTGAGCGTGTACATTTCCCAGAATTACGATTATTACAGACTTCTCTACCATGGATCTTAATTCTATTGCGCCCATAGGTGTCTTTAGTGACCGACTGTTTTCCTTTGAACGAAAAGTTCTGGAAAGACGAACAATTTGGACGTGATGTGTTTTGAGTGAAACTAAATTTTGTGCTAATTTGTTGCGGGCAGAAAGCTGAACTGTGCGATGTTGAACTGCATGTGTAACATGAGTTAACACGTGTATTTCCCACAACCATACTCAAAAGTAATGTGTCTCTGATAGACCAATCTACCGTAATGTTTCTGTCATTTAGAGTGGCAGCTGCCTTTGCTGAAAATTGGCAATGGTAATCATAGAACTTTTGACCATAAATGTTCGAAATTTCTACTACACTAGCTTCATACTGGTCGAGTTCAGAATTTCGCTCCGGGTATCGCATCCCCAGAATCCGCTTAAATTTCCCAAGAGCAATTATGAACTCGCTGATCGATAGATTCTTCATCAACCGCCTATCCTCATTCTCGTAAACCACATCAGATTGTCTTTTATTGGTGTCAAGTTCATATCTTGGTATCAACAATGTCACCAAGTTGACATCCCTACCATCCCAGATCCTTTTCTTGATTGAATCTAACGCAATGTCTATGTGGGGATGCATTCCAAAGGAATGCCAAACTTAGACCAGGGTAGATGGTACCCACTTGTTGAATTACACAAAACGCCATCTGTTCCCGGAAATGAAAAGCCGGAGCAGGAATGTGAAATATCAGTAGATCCGAGTCCGGGAGATGATCCGGGTACGTGGGATGATTCTACATGTAGGGCAGCAAATGATGACTGCAAGTTGTTTTCTGGTTGGGATTGACATTTATTGCTCATCATCGTGTGCACCATTTGTTGTAAGCCTAACTGTGTGTTGTATAGTTTGCATAGCAGAAGACAAAGCTTTAATGGATGATGTATCAGTGTCTGATAGGGTACTATTTTGCTCGAGACTGCTGCTACACGTTCCCTGATCACGATGAGTTTCTGAATCACAATCGCCTGGCTCGGTGCATATTGCGCATGCGGCTCGTGTAGGCTGTAAACCTTGTTGACTTGTGTCCATAACACCAGCACCTGGTAGACTCGCCGGCGCGATCTCCATACTCACCGATATATGCTCCATCACTGATGATGTATACTCGTCTCGTTGACCTGGTTGCACTGCCGTGGTCGCTGCAATCCCCTCCCCATCGAAGAACGTGGAATGGTCAGTTTCGGATCTTGGCAGTGTATGGGGCAGTGGTGTCCGCGGCCCAGTAGGGCAGTGATTTTCTCTACGTCTGCCCACATTTTCAAGGTAAATAGCATGCAGCACCGCCTTGTTCAAAGATTGAGGCATGTAAATGTCCATGTTTTTTTAGCTCAGTTATTAATTTAGTATCAGTCCACTTGGCAGAACTATCCACGTTCAATGTCATTTTTCGCTGCTTAGCTCTGCCTCTTGGCACACGCTCTGCCATAGCGATTATTAATGGCTTAGCTAGTCTGCATGATCTACTGATATCATATATGACGTGAACTTGAACTAGAGAGTTACACTATACTTCAATTAAACAACTTAATAATATTTGAATTGATCTGACACAATATCAACGTTAAAACAACTATTTAGAATCCATTATACACAGTTCTATTATAGAAAATACGAGATTTCAGCAATGAAAATTAATCGCGACTGATTATATTAGTGTAGGAAATGGAAAGACTGTTAGCCAGACAAAACTAGTTCTCACCGATGCTCGCTCTCGCTCTCTCTCCGAGCTGCTGATTCTGGCTAGCTAGCTAGTCTCATTGTTTACCGGCATAAACTTGGCTTAAACATAACCCTCAATAGTACGGAGAAATACAAGGACATTACAAGGATGTATGAATTTATGATGCGCATATCAAGAATAAACCAAAGAAGATATTTGCACACATCTTTGGCCTCTGCCTGTATAATAATACGAGTGAAGCTGGTTGGCTCTCAATCAGAAACGCTTTTCGAAGAAAAAGTGGGGATTATGTTTTCGCTTCCGTCCATCCGTCTGTCACACAGGTTTTCGTTGATAACTTTACTACGGTTTGGAGTATCATGATGTAACTTCATGAGAAAATTGCTTAGGATTGTAGAGTAATGCCTGTTGTTTTGTGGGTACGTTGTATGTACAAACGACACACTGTCTACCAAGGTTCATTACGATCGGGCAAGAATTAGCAAAACTATGTATAGTGTCCAAGGGGATACCTGATCAATGGGTCCGTGGGCGCTGGGATACCCGCGCTATCTGGGTAACTACGTAATAACTTTGCAATGCTTTATAGCAACGCGGATATCCGACCGTGGGTGTGGACCTAAAGCATCTGATAATGGGTTCTGTAAATTCCAAGGGGGTGGTATTATTAGCTCACTAAGACGGTTAACCGAGCCTATCCACATCTATGGAGGACTTGTACATTTTTTCGTTAAATTTTTCATAAATATGACCGCTAGAAGTTAAATTTATAAAATTCTTAATTCTTAGACGATCGCGATGAAACTTGGTAGACACATTGTGGACATGTAGTATAAAGTGTGTCCCAAGTTTCATCACGATCGTGTAAGTATTAACATAATTATGTATAGTGACCACCCGGGTTCCAGACCAATATGGCTGTCGGCGGTGGGATACTGGACATTTTTGAGCCATATATAGAAAACAAAACAAAAGGTAAATAATAATTCTATTTTTTTTAGCTAAATACATTTCGTTTTTAAGAATATTTAATACTTAACATGTATTTTAAATGATCTTTTATAAATTCTTCTGGTTTCCATACATTCAATCTCCTCACTGAATTCACAACTAAATGATGTCGGATGCGACTCACGACTCAGCTTCTTCTTCAGCCTCTGCTTCTGCTTGCCTTTCCCTCTCAGCTTCTTCTCTTACTGTTGCTGTACTGATCTCGAGGGAGAGTCGTTTTCTTTTTCTTTGTCTTTCTGCTTGCTGCTCTCTGTCATTTTCTTGTCGAGCCATCCTTATGTCGTCGTATAGCCATTTTCTTGTTCGTTGTCTGTCTTCGTTTATGTTGATTATTAGACTTGCGACAGAATTGACGAATATTGTCTGCCCCTCTGGCGCCAAATGTACACCGTTCTAAGGTAGAGTCACACCAGGCTCCTCATGTTGATAAAAGTTCTGCGGGGAAGAATGTGGTGACTTGTGGATTGTTGCGCTCTATTTCCCGGATGTGTGCCATGACGTCCCTCCGACGCTCGTCGTAAGCCGTGTTTTGCTTTCTGCGCCATTGGAATCTAAAATATAATATTAACGTTATTAAATATTACTATCTGTTTTGCATCAATTTACATAACGGGTTAAATTTTTCCGAAGTACCACCCCTTTGGAATTTAAGTCCATAAAAGTCGCAATTCTTAGACGATACACACATACGACATGCTGTCTGCCGAGTTTCGTCACGATCGGGTAAGAAAAACTAAGAATTAACCAAATTATGTATAGTGTCCTGCCGGGTACCTGACCAATAGGTCCGTGGGCGCTGGGATACCGCCGCTTGAGGCGTGACTACTTGTAATGTTAATAACTGCAACGCATTATAGCAACGCTGATTTCGGACATGGGACGGGGACCTAAAGCATCTGGGAACGTGTTCTGTAAATTTCAAGGAGGTGGTACTAATATTAACAAAGTTATTAAATCGACTACAAGGGTAATCAAGCGTATATCTATAGAGGACTTGTACATGACCCCGACAGCCATGAAGCAACTGCCTCATGCACGGATCGTGAATCTTATTGGATCCACCAACTTAATACAATGGATCCCATTGGCATCAATCACGCAGATTGGTAACCCCACAAACCATTCTGGTGGTCCAGAATGATAATAAGAAGAAAGAATATTCTTTGATAATTTCTGCCATTGTCCCAGGTTTACATGGAAAGAGGATGAAGGAACGGAACAAAACACATTTTATAACTGTTGTGAGCACGACTGGTTTGCTGGAAACAAAATCAGAGATGAACAGGATTTCTTTGGATATGTGGTGGTCTAAAGTTCGCACTTTTCAAGAGTTCAAAATAGCCCTCTGTTTGCCAGCTCTTAAATGGTCGTGTCCCCAGTAACTCCAGATGGCAGTGCATGCAGCCATGTTGAAATCCATCCCGTATTCCATTTGCCTCCATAGGTTTGAGAGGTGTCCCTTAGTTCAGCGACGCTTGATGGTGTGGCCGCTGGGTCTGGTGAAATGATCAAGTCTTCTAGGAATTGTGCTGCATTGTCCAGCGAGTCGCTTCCCTCCATAGGTGATGCTGTCGCTGGTGATAGATTGGAAACTTTTGGGTTTTCACCAAAACAACTGAGCATTGTTGCTCTTAAGATGTCAACATTTTCGTTATTATCCTGCTCACATGTTTTGTCCAGAACATCTTTTATGATGATTGGCGCCATCTTGTGTTTGAGTGTTTTTTCTTCTTCAAAATGTGAATTGGTCTGTACTGAGGTTTCCTCGTTATCATCGCTATCTGAGCGTATCAGGATACAGGCCATCTGTGCGGGTTTCTTGATGGCCACGGTGCCGGTGTTGCCCATCTTTGGATGTCGTTGGCTTATGTAGGCCATATTTCACCATTGTGTCTGGAGACACTCCGAGACAGTGTTAATTTATAAACTATTTGTACGTCTTTCACCAGTGGTGCCCGGTCCAGCATTTTGATGGCTGTTGCTTCTGACGTCGCATGTTTTTTTAATCAAATGTTCCTTGATGTACGCTTTCCTTACAATTTTATAAACGTATCGTCACAGATTGTACAAAACCAATTTTTGATGTAATTCGTGGAACTTTCAGAGGTGGCGGTTCCTAGATCTTCTACACGAAAATACTTAAACACAGAGAACATGTGGGTGTACTTGCGTTCTTTTTTGCAGTAAGTTTTTTTAATAAACTTATTTTCAATGTTTGAGAATTTGTTTAAATAACTTTTTGAGGCGAGTTGAGACCAAGAGTAAACTAGGTGTTTAACATTTTGGCGATTCTAAACGAATTGAATATAAATTGGGCAGTTGGGGACACATGCTGTGAGTGGGTAGCAACATTTAAGTGGTTAGGTGTTGTCGAGATGTTACCAGAAGGAAACGTATCCTTCACACTATACACTAAGCCAACAGATACCAATGGCTACCTGGAATACAACTCTGCCGATCCACCTGCCCGCAAAAACGCAAACCCATACGCCCAATTTTTTAGACTGCGCAGAATTTGCACAGAAACGGATGAATACATCAAGCATGGGACAAACCTTATCCAACATCTTTTTGCAAGAAACTATCCACTTAAAGATCTAAAAACCGCATATGAGAAAGCTCTAAAAAAGACCCTGCGACATACTTCATCCCTCCATTGCATTACCGTGTGGGTGCTGTAGCTTGGTCGGGTGTGTGTGCCATGTTAAGGTTTTCAGTGGTTGGTGTGTTGTCTTGTGGTGTCACCTGTCTCTGTCCAGAGAATGATTCTGTAGCAGTAACGTTGGCTGCTGATGATGTCTCTCGGTGGGGGGGGACAGGTATCCTGAAGCTAGAGTAATCTCTGATGTTGATTACTCTAGTATTGCCTGCCTGTCGAACAAGTTCGTTTATCTGATGTTTTGAGAATAGGTGGATTTTCTTACAGTGGCCTCTAGCTTCCTCTAGACGGGTGAAGCTAATTCTGCAATAGCTGCAGCTCCAGAAGCCACTCTGTTCGTGGGTTACTCTTATATGCCTTCTTAGCCCCGTTCGTTGTGCAAATTGTGCATTGCTGTGCAAATTGTGCATTGCACCTGTTACACTTAACATGTAATTATAAATCAGTTTATTACTAAGGTATGCATATACTGAGTATACAAGATTTTTATTGTAGGAAGCGAATAAGGAATACTGGTACCCATTTTGGTGATGTTGCTACTGGTATATCATATAGTAATGGCTAGCAGCAACACCTTTTTGATAGATTGCAGAAGTTCCATAATGCTCATCTGGCTTACGTGGAACAGGGTTCATGGTATCAAGGACAAGGAAAATTCAAGCATACTCCGCTGTATTTTCGCAGAATTTCTCTCCCCCCCCCAAAATTTACAGAGCTTTGAAAGGATCAGTCAATTTAACTGCTTTGAAAGACGTAACTTTCTATGTAAGAGTGAAATATAAGTCGAAGATCATATCTATTTAACCCTTTCACTGATACAAACCAGATTTTACTGGAAGCAATGGCTTCCAGACAAGTTATTTTCAAACTATTCAGCAGGTTCCGAAAACACCTTCAGTGATGCCCCGAGAGGTATCGACGATTCATCAGAGAAAATGACATCTTCAATCCGATCTCCAGTGCTCATGCAATTGAGGCAAAAAACTTCCCCTCAAAGGTCTGTTAAGATTTCTCACCAGTTGGCAATAGTTTGTCCCAGTATTTCCATCCAAGATTTAGTTTTTTTCCGTTTAATGGTTGGAACCCACACTTCAATGTTAAAGCATTCACACAGCTCTATTTGTAAGTCCCGTGCACTGTTCTCTGGGCTGTGACACATGCATTCATCAATGAAATCCAGGTGTATCAAGTGCAGAATAGGGTCACATCCACAGCGTGGGCGATCAGTTGTGGAACCAGTGTTTCTGCACCCTTCTCTAAGTTGCCTATACTCTGTCTTATTACCTCTATATTTTCAGACAAAAGAGCAAGCTTGAGTTCTTTAATTGAAGTATGACGCTCGCTTAGGTCTATAATATGGTGTCGAGCATATGGTGTAAGACGTCCCATTATTCAAAATGAAGATGTTGAAACCAGAAATTCTGTACATTACTGAATTAAAAATAGCACAAATCTATTTTATCACAATTTTAAAACTCAAGACCGTGGCCGTGACGCTCAGCTGGCTAACATAAGTTCTTGAGCTTGCATGCTCTGTTGGGGAATAACTCTGTTGTTTGGCATCACATCAGCCTCATTTCTAAATGCCAATGGCAGATGCCTATGGGAACAGTTGACTAGATTTGGCATAAATCACCTGAAGGAGGGCTGGAATGGCTGACTGAATAATTTACTATGGATGCCAATGGCTAAATTGACTTTTGACCAATTTTATCGGGAAACTAGGACAGACTGACCCAGTTATTTTTTGCATGGTAGTGAAGTCCAATATGTAAATACCCACCAAGTCAATAGCTCTAAACATGACTAACTATCTATCACCAAAGTATTATCTTTCCCCATGTATCTATTGATTCCAATGGCAAAATTGACCTTTGACCTATATTATTCAGAAACCCGGTCAGACTGACCTAGTTCTTAAGTGGCTGGTAGCTTATGCCCATAGGCAACCACCCATCAAGTTAGAAGTCGATAGCTCTAAATAGGAAGAAACGTGCTACATTAGAAATAGTTTACTCATTGGCTCCCATACTGTAGAAAATTTCCACGGGAATAACTCTGCTGTTTGAGATCGAATCAGCTTCATTTTCGCACTGACGATATTAGAAGCCAATATGAACATATTTACCAGGTTTGGTTTCAATCCGTTCAAAAATGGCAAACATGCCACCATTGTTTGCGCCGGATGGACGGACGGCAGGTGATCGCTATAGCTCATCTGACTGACAAGTCAGCTGAGCTAAAAATGGTTGATTTGACACAGAATGGCCCATCAGTTATCTGCACTATGTATGACAAAACCCCTTGGAAAATTTCAAATTAGATGCTCTGAGAAGCTACCTCCGGCTTCCTGAGTAGTAAAAAGGCATCATAATTTTCAATATATATAAGATTTTTTTATTGAAAATGTTGACTGGGTGGACCATGAATTTCAGTATTGATCTGTGTGCCATACAAAAATGCATATCACGAAGATGCGTGAACGGCATAAAAAATTCCCTGACTTTTGACATTATTTTAAAATTCCCTTTCCAGAAAACTTGCAAGTTTTCAGGTTTTCCAGAAGCTGCGGGAACGCTGAGATACATGTATGGCTGGCTTGAATACCAAACAAGGCAATCATGTCAATTTTCCGTGCTTTCAGGATCGTGACGTAACACTTCGATGATTCTGTGGTTGACACAACATTTTAATCTCCCTAACCACGGACCCACAGATGTCAACCACAGAATCATCGAAGTGTTACGTCATGATCCTGAAAGCACGGAAGCCACAGCTTTCCGCAAGGACCATGAAAAATTCTGGATCCATCAACTACATTGTATGGACCCAATCGGCATCAATCACGCTGATTGGTAACCATCATCCGAACTTTAAATGTAACTGAGTTACACATAAAAAGTCTCTTGCAATGTATACATGTATATCTATTGTTTGTCAATAATAAAATACCAGCATTGATTGATCATGATAACCCAGATCATAGATCCATTGACAAAATAAGTTTGAAAATCTGATTACTGCTGCAGACTTGTTTCCCAGCCATGCCAGTAACTAAGCCAACCATGGCATATCTGTATTAATTCTCAAAAATATTTGTATTCTAACCACAATATATAGGACAGTCTCTGTGGTTATTGTGTGTCAAGAATTTACTGAATGAATGAAGGTTTATAGGGTTGGAACCACTATACCAATTGAAAGTACTTCCTAGGTCCATAGGCTTTGTGTATAGGCCGCCGAAAAGGGTGAAATTATTGAACTGGGGTCTGTATATGAACAAAATTCCTGAAAATGTCTGTTTTTATTAAAATTGGTCAGTAAGTTATTAGGTCTCAATGGATTAACTTTAAATTTTGTCCACATTATCAGTATCATGTGCAGATGTGCATGTGCTTTTTTCGCGACCGAAAAGTTGTTCATTACAGAGTTATCCCTTTTAAATATCTTAAAGCTGATGCATAAACTGCATTGCCAATCATTTCTTGTCAACACAACTCCTCCTACAGTTTAGCTCCGATTCTTTTGAAAATGGGTATGTGTTATCATTACCACGTGTAGGTGTGCATGTGCTATCCGTGTACCTGTACCTCCATCCATCTGTCCATAATGTATGTGTGTCCGTCCATCTCTGACAATCATTTCTTGTCAACGCAACTCCTAGAGGTCTCAATGGATTAACTTAAAATTTTGTTGACAATATCAGTATCATGTGCAGAGTTATCCCCCTTTAAATATCTTAAAGCCGATACATAAACTGCATTGCCAATCATTTGTCAACGCAACTCCTCCTACAGTTTAGCTGCGATTCTTTTGAAACTTGGTAAGTGTTATCATTAAGACATGAAGATGTGCATGTGCTATCCATATACTTGTACATCCACCCATCTGTCCAAAATGTATGTTCGTCTGTCGTTCCATCCTTGTCAATGCAACTCCTACAGTTTAGTTACAATTCTTTTGAAACATGGTAAATCTAGTCATTACCATCCGAAGATGTGCATGTGCTTTTTTTGCGGCCAGAAAATTATTACAGCATTATATCCTTTTAAATATGTTTAAGCCGATACATAAACTGCGGTACCAATCATTTCTTGTCAACACAACTACAATTTAGCTGTGATTCTATTGAAACTTACATGTAGTAAGGATTCTCATTACCACTTGAAGATGTGCATGTACTATCCGTATGCCTGAACATCCATGCGTCTGTATAGAATGTGTGTGTGTGTGTGTGTCAGTCTCGGTCCATCCATCTCTGGCAATCATTTCAAGATTTCAACACAACTACAGTTTAGCTATGATGTATGTTTATTTTAAATTTTTGGATCCGGGGGGATATGCCGTCTTCTGATGACTCTTGTTGACAGAAATAGCTAACATTTTGTGTTGCTGCACTCCGCGGTTTAAAAAACCCCAACTGACGTGATGTATATCTACCACTGGTGTGTGATAGGTACGATGCACATGTGCTTCATACCACACACCAGTGGCAGTATCGAAGCATTGCACAACTGACTCTTTGATGGGCCAGTTGATTTGCTTTGCGTCTTGAATTGGCTCTTCCTCGACCATCATGTCAACCGCATCCATCTTTCATTTTGCAAGCACGTGGTTCAGAAAAGGCGAAATTTACCGATGTTTTCCGAAACACTTTATGACCGATTTTTCCATTAAAAATGTGACAAGCGCATTCCTTCCTACGATATTTCGACAGTCATACAAGTGGGATTTATAAATTTTTACATTAAAAATTAGCGATAGGATTATGGGTACACAAATATCAGAATCAGAATAAAAAAACCATGCATGTCTTCTACGATAGCTTTATAAGCCATAAAGAGTACCAATGTGCGGAGTTCACGCTTAGCCAGATACCAGATACTTCGCGATTCGGATCGGTCAATCAACCAAACCGGCACGTCGGTTACTGTCATTGAACGTGACACGTATTTACTATGCTTATTTCTAATTTTGAACGGGTTCACAGTTTTTTCTGACGGGCAAAACTTTTTTTTGCCGAGTGCATTTTCTTTTTTGACGAGCTCAATTTTTTTATGCCGCATTGGAAAATAATGTACCCCGAGAAACGGACGGTTTTTTGTTTCGTTTTTTTTCCCACGTTTGAATGTTAACTTATTACTGACCTGCTGTAGGTTAAATTCAAATTTATTAATTTATTTACTTTTATAATCATGCAAAATCATGAGGCGACAATAAATAAATAAATAAATAAATAGATAAATAATAATTTACCATTTCTTAATTATGTCAATATTTTTATTTAATAAATATATTACAATTTTTTTCAAAATATTGTAAATGTGTATTAGTTTCATACAGGTGTTGAAGTTCGACTGGTGAACCATAGTTAATTATAGTTAGCTAGATCCCAGTCAAATTTGAAATAGTTAACTAGCTAGTTAACTATAGTCGACTGAGCATGTGAGCTCGGTCTCAAATGGTTAGTACGAAATTGCCATAAAATCCGAAATGGCGAACAGCCATCGCTTGCCACCAGTAAATGTGTATAAAAGTATAAATATTTCACTAAATAGTTTAGGTGTGATGAGATTATACTTTTGTATTGTATGTCAATCTTCCCAAGGCACATTTCCTTCCCACTTTATCTTATATACACCTTTTGACGTCTGCATACAAAAATAACCCATTTTCATAGGCCATCAAAACAGCGGACAGAAATGGTTAGTCGAGACTGGTACCAGACTCAATCGCGACCGGTACCAGGCTCCTGATTTTCTGTAATAGTAATTCAATTGCATCAGCGTTCATTAAGCATAGACTATAAAAATAGTTCCTAAATACGTCTTGAGAAGAAACCTATCGAAATTGACGATGATCCGAAATCCAGGATGGGTCACAAGCATTACCTGATATGAGCCTCTCGCTCTCATCAGCTCCTCTATAATCGTTCTGTGTCTTGCCCATTAGGTCTCGGGTAACTATGCGCAACACTGTCTTCACATCCTGAAAGGAAATAGAATATAATAACATGTTCTAGACAGCACAAGGTCTTCAAGCTTTGGTTCTAACTCATTCTCTAAGTATATATTAGTCATAAATAAACACATTGCAAGCACTTACATGTATTTACTAAAATAATTTCCTCATTCTTGTGTCTTCAAATTGTGACTTATTCCGTCAACTATTGCTGGAACATATCTCCCTGCAAGTCTGTAATACACAATATTACTCTTGGGATTTCTTTTTCTTGAGAAAATGGAGTATGTGATGGGGACATGTATTTATGAAATGGTCTGTTAAGAAACCAAATGTCTGTAAAATACTAACTGTAATGAACCCCGGGGCCGAAGGAGACAGGATACCATGGTGAATTTAATCGGCTTTATTCTTACACGACATGACAACAATGACGGTAGACTGTATAAATAAATGTCCATAAACAAATAAATACATAAATAAATACATAAATACATACAAGTTCAAGTGATGTCAAGGTTCAATATTGAATCCTATGCCTAAACGAGACCAAGCATGCCCCTATGGCATGCATATGGAGATGCTAGTATAAATTTTAGATACCAGACCGGACCCCCATAAACCCCTATACGACCTTATGACCATATAAGGGACACAGAGATGGGCTACCCTAAAGCAGAAAACCACATAAACCCACGGCATCAGAAGAAGAAGCCATTCAGAAATGTTTGCAATCAACCTTCCATCAGGGCCGCCTACTTGTGCCAACAAGAGGGGTCCCAATAGACAGGTTACTTTGAAAACATCCCTGAATGTAAACATTAATAATAAAGAATGTAAAAAATAAGACAACATGGCTGCCCATCAAATATAAGCAGAGGCTGTTGAATATTTCAGGAACCAACTCGACCAGGGCCGCCACTGCATTATGCTGCAGCCACCACCAGTCCTGAAAGCTCCAAAAATACCCAACAGGTCTAACATTATAATATAATTAAAGACAAACAATAAACTAAGTTGCTGAATTAGGCTCTAAATGACCAACACCGAAACCGGAAACCATAATTGATAATGACGTCATCAGAATAAGGGCAGATTGTGAACGTAATTGATTATGACATCATCAACCGTGACGTCATCAGAATATAGTGACGGAACAGTTAGTGATGTCATAGCCAAATGACATTGAGAATCCATGACGTGACACGTAACAAAGATATTATCAAACTCTACACTACTGAAAGGGATTTAGTGTCTTACATCATATTGATTGACGCCGTAATTCACCATAAGACATGAGAGGCCATGCAGAATCCCGGCAACAGCCGCCACCGAGCATCAAGAGCTACAATGAAATAATAAACATTAAAAGATCTGGCATCAGCATAATATAGACAGCACACTTACAACCCGTCATAATAGTACATCTTAGCGAGGCGATGGTACGTAAACCACAACCGCATTGACCATAAACCCAAGAAAGGGAATTAAGTATTTACACTATCTACAGGGCGGCAAGAATTATCTCACCCTTTAACAGCATGGACTACTATGGTGTTTATTCAGCATGTACCTCGATAGCCAATCCTCACAGCCCAAAGGCCATAATGACTGACCACCAAACCGCATACAGAATAAACCCACAACAACGGTACATGTGCGAACACATGCGCACTAAATAAATTACAATGAAATATGACCTTGTCCGGACATGACCTCGACCGGACATGACCTCAACCGGGCGCGACCTCGACTGGAAACAGACACCCCAGCTATACTGACAAAGCAGGCCAGCACACACAGTCCCCGGAAAACCTGACATACATCATACATGCAAGGAAACACACAGCCAGCCACGCTCGGTGGTGTGTTTTAACCCTCAGAAACCCGATGTCACTATTCTCGATTTTTGCAACAACAGGAGACCGCACTGGTTCAGACCTTCAACCTCTTTGGCGGATGACGTCGCTGTCTAAGACAGCTACATCAACCACCAACCCATTGAACGATCAGCATCAGACTTAATATAATTTAAACAGAACAAATTTGCAAATATACGGACATCAGGATAACAAGAGTGAAGTGTATTGTGCGTGTTTATCCATACCAACTTAAGGTAATCCAAAAAATACGAAACATGTCGACTCGACACACACACCAACAGCGGCCTACGCTACCCAAATTGAGCACATAGCGAATACCGAAAGAATGTTACATTATAGCACTGAAACCATAACTCAAACGGAGTATAATTACTGAGCAAAACCTCGACTTCACGCTTAGGCAAAAATATAACGAGTCCGAAAATAACCTCTGACAGGCCAGTCAGACCACAGAAATCCGTGCGCACACGTCACGTAACACAGCGACCACCGCCAAACCCTTGATTGACGGCTACAAACAAGCCAGCTAAATCAATAACAACCTACAGACCGGGCACAAAATCCACTAGCCGAAATATACGGGGTGATACCAATAACAGACTAGTGCATTACACTACACTAACTAAAGCCTATGGGGCAAGTTGTTACATAATGCATTATTGCAGGTGCATGTTGTTACATCACCTAACATTATAGGCCCCAATCTATTCTATATACATAATGTTTGACAATATGTAGGCTAATTATCCTTGAGCGTATTAAACTTCTATATACATATGACCCCTAGGAGCAATAGTGGGCTAACTCACTTTTTATACCCTGCCACAAGATTGGCAGGGTATTTTGTGATGTCTGGGAGTGTAGACAGAGTTGTTTCCGGAGGATATATTCATTACTGTTTATCAATTTAAAACTTTATAGGCTGGTTGAACTATGTCTGGGGAAAAGACCTATCGAAATTGACAATGATAAAAAATCCAAGATGGCTCACGAGCAGTAACCGGCCCTCCAGCTTTAATCAGCTCCTGTGTAATATGTATGATAAAGACGCGCTCAGATTTTAACTTGTTTCTAACATTTACTGTGGTCAGTGTAGAGAACCAAACTGGGGGATATTTATTGAATTTTTATTTGAATTGTTTGTGTATGTGATTGCTAGCATTAAGGGCTTAGCCATCGCAACATTATTCTTTTATATCGCTTCCTCACAAGCATTAACTGACTGAGGCTCCAGCCCTTCATTAGCCTCTATAATCTTGCTCTCTTCCTCACTAGTGCTCGGGTGACTACCTTAGAATGGGGTGACTTGGGCCAATTTTTGGAAAAGGTGGATATTATTATGGTAATTATAATATATAGGCATTATATTTCTATGTATTCATATACCTCTATAAGCATTGAAATAATACAGCATACATGTATCAATATTGTTTTAACACCACCGGGGAATTTATATATTTTTTAATTCTCAGGTTGCCCAAGTCACCCCAACATAGGGGTGACTTGGGTCTTTGATGATTTATTCATTCAAGTTCAAGTTACATTGTTGTGAGGTGACTTGGGCCTCTGGTTATGTTTTTAAAAAATGAAGAGGCACAAAATTACAATATATTTTAATTAAAAAAATAATCTGGCAGACACATGTATATATGCCAAATGTGAAAAATAAATGATCATACGAAACTGCATGTGATCAACACTAAAACTTTGTCAGGAAACTTAACTGGCTAGATTAATTAGTATGGTAATGACAGTAAACATGCTACATATAACTGTTGAAAACCATTTCGCCATGTCTCCCAATATCTGGCATAATAATCAATGTCACCGCGGTCTTCTCTAGCTGGATATGTATAGACATTGCCTTTCTTCTTACGTAGAAAACTTACATGTACTTCAAATTCAGTTTCCCCTTTGATGAGCTGAGACATATTTGCAGAAAGTTATTTACCATAATTTCTTCTCCCGGTGGTTCTCTGCTTGGGTTTTCATTGTCCATCTCATTCTCATTTGGATCAGGATTTGTGAGTTCATGTTCACTTTTCCATTTCATCATCACTTCTTGTGCTTTCTGCGTCCTCCTTATGCATAGGACTGTTGCAATGTGTATATATATATATCTTCTAACTGAACAAACTCAGCAAAGAGATATACAAACTAATTCATGCATTAAGTTTTTGCTATGACCCGCACCTGCCTTCTGTATTTTACATGACCATAGATGTCACAGCCATAATGCCAACAGCATTCAAATGTACCGGTAAGATTATTATGTGCACTCGATGAGGAATAAATCAGAGACTGAAGGCTAAATAACTCTTCAAATAATATACATGTAAATAATTTTTATTAAATTCTACTTGATTGTTTGCATAATATATAATTTAAAGCCAAATTTATGGTGGCCCAAATCACCCCATGTTTTGCAAATATATGTGGCCCAAGTCACCCAATTCAGCACTCACTTGCTAATTCATAGGATATCATATATGTTTGACTTGAGACATATGCCCTGTACCAAAGTAAAGAACCACCAAAACTGTATTATTTATGTGTTTTACTTTACCTGCTGAATATAAAGTTCCGAGTGGGTTTTGAAAAACGTTAAAATACATTTTATGTATATGAAATTCTGTGTTAAATATCTTTGTTAATATTAATATCAGTTATTTATTCATAGTTCTACTTGATGGATATGACAAAGTAATGAATATGATTAAAAGTTGCAGATCCTTATTTTTAACGAAAAAATTTATAAATACGGTAAGGTAAATAAGGCTACATGGCCCAATCCACCCCGTTCTACGGTCTGCAATAGTCTGTCTTCCCCTCATGAAAGGAAAAGTAATATAGTAACATGTTAGGCAGTGAGGTCTTAGAGCCTCATTCTAACTCATTCTCTCAGTATATCTTAGTCATAAATAAACACATGCACTTATTTATTAAAATAATATTTCCTCATTCCTGTCACTTTTCAAATTGTGGCTTATTCTGTGAACTGGTGCTGGAACATATCTCCCTGCAACTCTGTATACACAATATATTAATGATGGGATTTATATTTCTAGAGAAAATCGAGTATATGAGGAAGTTTTTCTCTCACCCATCCAGAGATGTTTGAGCACTGCCTGCCCATGCTAAGTGAGGGACCTGCATTTATGAAATGGTTTCTAAAGAACCATGCAAGATATTGACAGAATGTCTGTAAAATTCTAGAGTCTATGGGGCAAGTTGTTACACAATGCATTGTTGCAGGGGCAAGGTGTTACAGCATGTAACAACGTGTCCTAAGGTATATACATGACGTTTGATAATATGTAGGCTAATCACCCTCATAGGTATCAAACTTCCGTATACACATGATCCCTAGGAGCAATAGTAGGCTAACTTACCTTTTATATTTATTCTAATACATGTAAGCTTATAAGATGCTTATGGTTGTCCTGACGCTAACGGATGGATTCCCTTTAGTCTGGATTCCACAGCACTGTTGCTCACTCCTTTTATAGGCTTGGGCTATACTGAGTGTACCCGGTTGTACCAAATCAGTTGGGTATGTACCCAGTTTTGCTAGAAAAATTATTTTTAGACTATTTTCACCAGGTTATTCGTGAAGATATTCCCGGTTCAACAACACACCAGTCGCAGAACATTTCAATCTCCCAGTTCATGGCATCCCTTCAGTCGATTACAGAATCATTGAAGTGCTCCATCACATTCATGACAATCTGGAAGCCACATCTAGATCTGTCTGCAAGGAATGTGAGAAATTCTGGATTCATCAACCATATTGCATGGATTCAATTGGGACTAATCATGCAGAATGGTAACATATATTTGAAAGTAGTAAAACACATTAACTCACTTTATGCCCTGCCAAAAAATTGTCAAGGCACTATGTGATGTTCCGGCGGCAGGCAGGCGGACGGCAGAATAGTTTCCGGTGGATATCTTCACTACCATTTATTGGATCGTTTGAAACTTCATAGGCTGTCTATTGAACTAGACCTGGGGAAGAAACCTATGGACAATGATCCAAGATGGCTCACAAGCATTAATTGAGACTCCGGCTTTAAGCAAATCCTGTACGATCTGTATAATAAGGACTCACTCAGATGTTAGCTTATTTATAACCTTTACAGTAGTCATTGAACAGAACAGAACTGTGGAATATTTATTGAATGTTTATTTGAGTTGTTTGTGTATCTGATTGTCAGAATGAAGGGTTAGCCATTGTTTTAAGATTATCGGTTGTTATTACACCACAAAAACATCCATTACCGTTCAATCACTACTTGCTAAATCAATTATCAGCATTTAGCTATCAGAATAAGATTTTTGTGCTTGCATACACACCTCCCCATGCCTATTCCTCTTAATATGGACCCTTAGCCAAGCTACTGGTTAAGTCCATCTCCAGTTTACTGACTGATATAGACTGGCACCAGTCTATACTCACTCCATAGTGACGCCTGTCACTAAGCGCGCTTGCGCATGCGCATTGGAGCCCAAATAGGAAACAGATTCACCTTTCAATTATTCTGCTTGCAGAACAACTGCTACAAATATTCTCTATGATACAAATGTATTTTAGTGCTTTGCGCTGTGTCAGCTACACTTAGTGTGCTTCATATTATTAACAATATGCCTACTATGAAGTCAATCCTCCCTAAGTTACGTTTAGGAAGTATATTCGTGGTTATATTGTATTTTATAACTACATATGTATATATTGTTACCGGTTTTCGTGAAGGTCGTTATCGTTTTCGTGGTAACTTATTTACAATGCCTATATCATCATCATCATATTAAAATTCTGTAGTGTATTCCAAGAGTCCCTATCACTTTTTACCTAGTGCATTATAAGGAATTTCATTTATCCCTTTGAAAGCTTGTTTTCTTGTCGTTAGGGAATTTGTTTTCAAATTTGAACTTTCCCGCCTTTTTAGAAGTGCGTTTTATGTTTCTAGACTCTTTTTAACGATTCTCTAAGCTGTATGCTTCATTGTTACTATTTTTTCGTTTTTAAGAATCTGTTAAATTGTCCGATAAGACGAAATGCACGTCCGCCAAATGTGATTGTCTTCACTCTGCTGATTTGGGTGGTCATGTGTGTGCGAAATGCAATTTGTGCACCCCCCACAGCGATGTGTGAGATTTGCAAAGGGTGGTCGGTCTTGGTTTCTAAGTCCTTTTTTAAGGAATTGCCCGCTAAACAACCGCTGCCCTCTGGTCGTCCTTCCCCTACCTCCGTTGCTAGTAAGACCGAAGCTGTGTCTTTTGCAAAATCTAATGTATCTATTCCGGTATCAATGGAGGGGGGGGGGGGGGTTGGCTCTTCGGCGAATTCAGATGGCGTCTTAGCGTTATTTGCGAGATTTGAATCCTTCGCTTCTGTACTGACTAAATCTTTAGACGTAAGGATATCTTCTGCCATCAAGGAGGCCAAGATACAGGAAGTTTCTTCTGGTTCCGACGATAGCCCGAGGGCTAGCAGGCGTTCCCGCAAATGGGGGAAACCGATCCCTCTGACATCTATGCAGGTTACCAGGTCTCCTAAACAAAAGTCTAGAGCGACTAAGCTCTCGAAGGTGAGCTCGTGCAGGTCACCGGGTCAAACCCACATTAGACTTGAGGGTGATAGGCATAACCCTCAAGCAGTGGTGCGGAGGCGGAAGCTATGCTTATGCTAATGTCAGTATTTCAGTCATACTTGTCGTCAAGATTCTCCGTAAGTCGCCTATAGCCAAGAGTTCGCATTCTAGCCTTGCTAATTCTTCCGGTTCCGTTGTGGTGGACTTGGGTCCTCGGGACTCAGGTTTACTTCTGGGTCATTCCGTATAAGATGGACCAATCCCCGTCAACTCATAGTCACAGATTTCCTTCAAACTTTCTCAGTGTGAGCATATGGATGTTTTAGTTGAGCATGACAATTTTTTAACTGATATGTGAAATACTTTTTGAAAAATGCCCTCTCAAAGACCCCTATGCTAAAATTGACAAAAGTTTCAAGTACAAATCCAATGTTTGAGACATCATATCTCATCCAATATACTGTTTACAATACTAGATCTTTTCATTCTAATGCTCTGGTCAGCATACTTGAGGAAAATAACAAGCAATATGTGTTGACTTGTTTTGGGTGTGTTTTAGGGGTCACCAAAAACGTTAAAAACAGCTAATTTTCCTGTTTCAACAAAATTTGGTGATACAGTAAAATGTATATTATAGTTGCTGTAACTAAATGATTTCTACCCAGTTCACTAGAGCTAATATTAGCTTAGTAATATTTACTGACTAACAGCAAGGTTTGCTCATCAAAAAATTTGGGGGGCCCAATGCACCACCCCTGTTCACAAAAGAGGGCCAACTTCATCGCCTATTAAGTCAAAATAACCCCTTTCAATTTTTATTTTATTTTGGTGAATGGTAGATATATGGTCAATAGTTACATGGTTAAAAGTTGCACTCTTACATTTGTTCCCTTTTGGAGCTATGGTATATTAGAAATGTGATATTTTTGTAAAACTTGTACGATATTCCATTTTTGGGGGTTAATAATTTTAAAATTATAGGGCCTAGAGGCATGAAACAAGCGATACAACCAGTTCTCCTGCTATATTAGAAGAACCAATCAGCATTCCCTGGTTATATAATACATAAACATCGATTTTCTAAACCCAAAGACCTGACTCTGTTAAAATTTGACATTTTTCGCGACAATCTAATTTGTTTTAAAAAGTTTAAAATATCTCCACTTTAGCATTTTAGATACTTTTTCATCATAGGTGGACATTGAATGGTATATTATGGTCATATTAGTACAGCTACATGGACTTCTATGGCCATTTATGGACAATTTTGACACACTGCGACCAGGCCAATATGTGTAATCTCTCATACTAAAGTATGCCTAAATGTCACCCATTTCATGGAATTATTTAATAAACTGAGACAGGCATTGGTTAATACACATGATATAATATAAAAGTGTTAAGAGATAGTACATAATACTACATACCGTAGCAATAATTGATGATACGGTACATGATCCAGCATATACCGCTCCTCCAAATTATTTAAATAGTCCATTTATAAAGTCGATATCAGTTTGTGGAAAAGTGTACTGCCGGCCAGTTGCTGTCAATGGTGTTGACACCTTACTTAGAATGTCACAAAAAGGAACCCAGCACTGGTCTGTGTGCCTTGGCCAACTAAAGGATCGAGCTGGTCCATGCGGCTTCATAAACGAAATGAGACAGTCCTCATTTTCTAGACTAATTTCTAGCACTATGCCAAACCACCAATTTTTGTCATACAATGCACCAACATAGTCACTCAAAGACAGTTCCATAGGGATATTTAAATTCTGAATCTCTGATGACATACCAGGTTGTGTGTTAGAAAATGACCGAGTGTATGAAACATCATCAGTTGAAATTCGCTTTACTGTGATAGAGTTAGTGTCATTTGGAACAAACGAATGGAATGACCTGGTTCCTTGCACTGTTTTGGCAAGGAGATACCGCTCTTCCAACATTGTATGATGGCTCTGGATTTCATCTTTACTAACTAAGAAGAACTTGATCTTGCTTATGTTCTGTTGGCTGAATTCATACAATTCACTAGCATTTCGTATAAGCGCTGTTTGCAGACTAGCCCTTGCGGCTAAGCGCTTCACTGTGCCACCGATACCGTCGCAAACACCTTTACCATGGCTGGTAGCAAAGAAATGCCATTCTGCCTTAATATCAAAATCTGAATAATGAGGGCAGACATTAATAAAGTTTTTGAAGTTCTTGTATTGTCCTGCACACCCATCACTAAAGTATTTAATTATATGAATATTGGGATACTTTTCCTTCAAATATCTTGTAAAAATCTCCTGAAAACAGTACACAGTATTTGTTTCGTGTTTCAGACACTCAGAGATGAAGCATACATTTTCTTCATTCAACTTTCCATAAGCCTTAACATAAAATGCCAAAGGATGTATCGTGACTTGAGAATTGTTCCAATAAAATCCCTGTACACAATCTTGCACAATAATGCTGTAATTTTCAGCAAAGTCGAAAACAACAATGGCAGTAGTGTCATCTAAATCATGTTTGCACGCTTTCAAGAATTCACTTTGAGATTTCGCTATGAAGGAATGTGGTGTTAATTCTTGGATCCGTTGACATAATATAGAAATAAAATCTTCAACTGATACTTCTCGGCGCATGATTTCAATCCGGTCTGTGGATACCCATTCATTGAATTTAATGATGTCATCCTCATCCATGTGCTCGTAAAGGTCTTGCTCTAAGTAAGTTTTGAGATATGCAGTTCCTGGACACTTCACATCGTTGCAGCATGCAATTTCTAGAACTACTGTTTGGCAGTTCCGCGCCATGCCTTTCGGCCTGACCACGGCACCTTTCCTTTTTACCCGTCTAGTTTCAGCTGTGGCAGGAATTTTACACCATCGTTCTATCCATCTTCATGTTTATATAGACGACTGGTTGGTAAAAGCAAGGTCATCCTCAATTCTCTCAGGAATTCTTCCAGAAGTTTGCAGTCTGGCATGCAACCTAGGGTGGATTTTAAATATAAAGAAATCCAGCCTAGTTCCATCTCAAATCTTTACGCATCTAGGCGTTTCTTTCGACCTGGCCCGGGGTCTAGTCTTCCCCTCAGATCCAAGGATAGAGGCTTTATCAGTGGCAATGGAAATCCTGTCTTCTATGGTAAGAGCAAGATTCCGGTTAAGAGTGATAGGCTTGATGGTCAGCGTAGAGAATGTTATTCCATGGGCGGCGCTGATGAGAAGACCCTTCCAAATGTATTTAATGTCCCTTTGGAAGCAGTCAGTTCACTCTATTTACCATCAGATTCCCATCAGAGAACACTTGATCCCTCATCTAGATTTTTGGAAGGATCATTCTCTGCTCCTGATGGGTGTTCCACGGGTAATGTCCTCTCCTCAGGCGGTTATCTTCACAGACGCTTCCCAGGAGGGTTGGGGAGCAGTCTGGGATTCCCTGTCAGTTTCCGGCCTTTGGTCCGTGGAGGAGTCGACAGCCCATATCAACATTCTGGAGTTGTGGGCTGTCAAGAAGGCTCTCCTTTCATCGTCGGATCGTGTGATAGGTCTCAGTCTCGATTCGGTCGGACAATTTGACAGTGGTGTCATATCAACAGGCAGGGAGGTACAAGGTCGTCTCTCCTTTGTCTAGAAGTGTGGAATCTTCTCTTGTGGTGCTGCAAGAATCAGATTTTTCTAGTGTCCTCCCATGTCCCAGGCAGTCTGAATTTTCTGGCGGCCCAACTGTCACGTCCCAGCAAATTCGCCCACACAGAGTGGCAGTTAAAGAGGTCGGTTGTCAGAGCGATGTTAAGTCTTATGGATCGTCCTCTAGTAGATCTGTTTGCGACCTCTGAATGCTCAGATCTCTTACATGTCTCCTTTTCCGGACAGTCAAGCCCTTTAGGTGGATGCTCTGTCTCAGTCCTGAACAGGAATGTTCGCCTATGCCTTCCCTCCAACGATTTTGATTCCGTTAGTCTTGAAGAAGGTCAAAGATCAAATTTGCGAGATTCTTCTGGTAGCTCCCTTTTGGCCAAAGAGGATTTGGTTTGTAGACCTTCTAGATCTTCTGGTAGACTTACCTCGTCTTCTTCCAGTATCCCAGGATCTTCTATCTCAAGTAAGCAGGTCTTTGTCTTCATCGAAACCCAGAAATTTTCAATCTGTGTGTTTGGAGGATCTCGAGTCAGAGGTCCTCGAGAATAAGGTTTCTTCAAGATCTCAGGAAATTATTAATTTTGCCAGAAGAGAGTCGACCCGTCAAGTTTACAAGGGTCGACTTAAAATTTTTGGAGAATGGTGTTCAGACCAAAGTCTCCTGCCTGATTCTGTTTCTATACCCCAAGTATTAGACTTTTTATCTTATCTGTTTGATTCTTTACATTTATCAGCTAATACGGTTAGGGATATAGATTTTCTCTGGCATCTTCTCTTCCTTGTCTTCTGAATGCCGATGTCAAGGATACTAAGACTTAATAGTTTTATTAGAGGTCTATGTAATAATCGTCCTCCGATTGCTAAGCCTTTACCTTCCTGGAATTTGGCTTTGGTTCTTCAAGTTTTGGCAGGTCGCCATTTTGAACCTATTTCCTCTATCAGTATTAAGCTTTTAACTTTCAAAGCTGTTTTTCTTGTTGCTGCTGCTGCTTCTGCTAGAAGACGTTCAGAGATTCACGCTCTTTCTGCTGAAAGGGATAGATTTATAGTTTCAGGAGACGGTTTGGTTTTATATCCCAGAAGGGACTTTTTATCTAAAACTCAGTCTAACCGCTTTCCTGCTAGTCCGATCATTTTAAAGTCTTTATCGTCTTTTTCGCCATCCGATAAATTTTGATCCTGTTAGGGCATTAAGAATGTACAAACAGCGAACCAATTTTAAAAGAATCAATCCATCCCATTTATGGGTTTCCTACGCGGAAGAGTCAAAATCTACGATTGCCAGGTGGATTTGTGAGACAATTAAGCTTTGTTATGAGATAGCCTCACCGGATCAAATTAACCTCTCCCATATTAAAGCCCATGATGTTAGAGGTATGGCTACTTCTTTCGCTCTTTTTGCCGGTTATTCTTTAGATGAAGTCATGCAGGTGGCAGGATGGAAATCTGAATCCACTTTTACAACTTTTTATCTCAAAGACCAGAGTGCAGCAGACTCCTTCTTTCGTAACATTACTGTTTTAACCAAAAAAGCCAAAGACCATTTACCAAGCACTTCCCACCATTTTCGTTAAGTCTGTGAGAAATGGTGAGAGTCTTATTTTGGTTTTTATTAGTTTCTTTAAGTTCAAGTTTTCCTTGTTTGTTAATCACAGTGTGATTGAGTTAAATGCACTATTGTGTTATGTTATTAACATTTGGATAAGATCGATTTGATTTTTATCCTTGTTTGTTGATTCTCAAATCTCCTCCCACCTAATGTTTAACTGGGGCACTGACCAAATCTACGGGTTTAGCAAGTAGTGATTGAACGGTAAGGGATGTTTTTGTGGTGTAATAACAACTGCCCACAGACCCCCCTTGTGGGTTGGTCTGTTGTTTTATTAACCACTATAAAAACATACTTACCGTTCAATAACTACGACCCGGTCTCAGCCACCCTGCGTGGTAAGATTTGAGAATTGGCCTTGAATATTTGGCACTTAAATTTAGAAAAGTGAATCTGTTTCGTATTTGGGCTCCAGTGCGCATATGCAAGCGCGCTTAGTGACAGGCGTCATGGAGTGAGTATAGACTGGTGCCAGTCTATATCAGTCAGTATACTGGAGATGGACTTAACCAGTAGCCTGCTTAAGGGTCCATATTAAGAGGAATAGGCATGCGGAGGTGTGTATGCAAGCATAAAAATCTTATTCTGATATCTAAATGCAGATAATTGATTTAGCAAGTAGTGATTGAACGGTAAGTATGTTTTTATAGTGGTTAACAAGGGGGGTCTGTGGGGGTTTTAAGAGGTGACCATAACACTCGGCAAAAATTCACTAATGTGTACCAGAGGTGTTGCACCCAGGAGTGGAAAATGACCATCTATGTAAGTGTTTTGAATTTGGTGCATTTTGAAGTTCAATGTGGCAGGACTTTTTTTGCAATGTATTTTTTCTTATTCTTTTCATTTAAATGACGTATATACCAAAATGTATGGGCACCCTCTTGGGGCTACGGACACGACACCATATTGATAACACTAAACAAAATTAGCTTGTTTCACCAATACCAGAGCAAATATAACATTTATTTGAGTAAATTTACAAAGAAAGAGTATCTTCACGTTGTATCATATTACAACTGTTAGGTTGATCGAATAATATTACTGACATTTATACAATTATAGTTTACCATTTTTTACCAGTTTCACTTGTCAAAATTATAAGCTGTCTTCCATTTTTTATTTGTATACAAAATAAGCACCGTGAACAGTTTAATATCTTATTTCTGATATTATTAAACCACTGAAGTATTCCAGTCATGATATTTGTGGCTGAAAATGCACAGGACTTGGTTAATTTGAGATGGAATACAGGCACGTGACAGGGACTACGGACACTACATAATGGCACATGTTCTCAATAGCAAGCTATCTATTTTCTATGCAGTAATCGGTGCTTAAATGTTTGAGGTAATATGAAATATCATCTTTATCAATGCTTGTATTATACACCTGTATTCTAAAATATGCTTTTTCATTAAAATATCTAACGATTACGTCAGAAAAAGTAAATATTTTATCATTCGTTTCTCAATAATTATCAAATCATCTGCATTTTTTCAACAAAGTAATGTGGAACGTAATTATATTCAATTACAAGGATTACACATTACACAATTCCCGATTTTGGGCTGTATTACCTCAATCACATGAGTTTGAATGAAGTTGATACCAGGGGCTACGGATACTACAGAATAACAAAAATGCTTTCTCAGATCGTGCAAAATCAATAATGTATGATAAAGACTAATAAGTGGACTTTTCTCATCATTCTAAAATCAGGCATACACTAAACTAGGAAAGGCAGAGAAAATTTACATTGAATATGATGTTATTTGCATATAATCATATTTTGCATTAAAATCTAGTAATTTATATTCTACTTAATATCAAGTTATTACCTATAGTACATCTTGTACATATAGGGTAGTTTGGGTTATACAACTAACATGTACATGTATTATGTACTGAACAACTTAACATGTATATAATACTAACAGACTCAATAAATCAAGCAACCATATATAGGGCTACGGACACTACTGAATCGCATTTGAGATTTTTACTACATGGGTGATCAACTCATTAATGAGTAAGTCAACTGTAAACGTCACTAGTACAATTATCCAAAGGTAATAGCACTGTGGGTGCCCAATTGTTTCTTCAGCTTAGTTAGTTCATTGGTTGAGACGGCAAAGTGGCCGCGGTTGTTCATTATTGCTGGGGATTCCATAGAGCACACCAGTGTCTCAGCTTCTTGCCACAACATCTCGGGATCATCTGGCCATATGTAGTGCTCATCATTTTTCTCCATGAACTTAACCAGAAATTTGTTGCTGTCTTCATCAACCTCCATGATCTGTGAATGAGAGATGCTGACACTTATACACTTATATCACCAATGCAGAGGTGTATTTATCAACTGTTGACATGGGTGGGTTTCTTCTGGCTCTATTTCCTCCAATGCAGATTAAATATGCACTTCCACTTTCTCCTGAAAGTGTACACAAAACAATTTGGCTATTTAGTCAGTACTTTCAACAGTTTCCAATACTGGATGCATTGACAGACGGCAGTTGTTCCAGTATAATGTCTGATATTTAACCGTGTCTATTTTACAGAGCAGGGCCAGTTTTTGATAGTGATATGGTTACACACTATTAGCGTGGGTGTAACTATGTAACAATATTGCTGTCAAAACGAAAGTTTCTGGAGCACAGTTCCAGATACATGAAATCTCTTAATCTTAGAAATTGTATACTATTTTGAATAATATTTGATTGGAAGCATTACTACCTAAGAAATTAGAGGCCTTCAATTAGAATATCTTCAAAGAGCCAAAGCTTCCCCTCATTTGACAGACCTGTAGTTCAGAATGTGTTTTAATCCAAGTGTAAAATTTTCTATCGTCTAGAAACTGATCTACAGATTATACAGTTGCACAATGTACTTATAAGAGTATTTTACCCCAGCCATGAAAACTGTAATCTTTGCCTTTCCTTTGTGCTGGATAGCACAGAAATAACCTGCCATTGTTCTACATGAAGCCCCACCACCAGAGTTAGAAGTAGCGGAAGTTGAAACAGAAGCAGTGCTTGATCTAGCAGAAGCTATTAGTGTACTTAAGGATTTTTAGTATAGCTATTGTTACAAGAAGACAGATAATAGCGATTAGAGTGTGCCTACTGCTACAAGTACATACAGCAAAGCAGATAGAACAGAAATTTTAATCACCACGTCAGAGTACCAAGAGCTATACATGTATATGCTGCAGGGAGTTCTACATTTTCATCCTTTAAGCCGTAGCACGCTGATGTCAATATTTAATCTTTTACTTTGTCAGTAGCCAACAAGCTGGTTGACTATTTAAAAATAATTTTCCTGGAAGATGTTGCTGTTTAACACAGCAACATAGATCTCCCAGCAAAAGTGTTTTTAAAACATACCCAAGATCATCTTATTTAATTTGAAAATTAACAAATTTAACAGAGTGGGAAGGGTTACAGGTCAAGGTCAGAAAAACCTCTTCTTTGGTCCTGACAAATGACAATTTACAGACAAAGCAATGAATATTTGAGAAAATTAGTGATTTAAAAAATTTTCTGAACTATTTTCCTCGTCTGAAAAATCATATTCTTTATGCATAATAAAATTTTAATTATTGAGCAATTTTCACCAGAAAAGGTTCAACGTAAATGGAAAGGATTCTTCTCACCTTTTTTGGACTCTTGGTTGTAGACTAGTAATGCAGGAGGTGCAGTAGCATGACAGATTTCTGGTTTCAACATCCATCTTTCTTTCAGTACTCTGGATCACATGGAGCTTTCTTGTGCCGATGAGTGGTTTAACGTTCAGTCTTGAATGATCCACATCATTGGCATCAACATACACAAACTCTCTGATACTAATGTGAGACTTTCCTAACTTAACTATTTCCTTGGCTGGATACGCCACCTTCAGCTGACAGAACTTTAGCATGTCTTCAGCATTGGCAATGGTATTATGCCCTAGCACGTAGCGATGAGCCATGTTCTTCACTACTGCTCCCAAACCATCACACATGCTCTTCCCATGTGAAGTTATGAAGAAATTTCGTCTGATGAAGAAATCTGCTCCAGAACACTCAGCAATGTCAAGGAATGAGTTACGTCCTTTATACTGAGCCCCACATCCATCAGTCCATTCATGGTGGGAATGAATGGATACACACCTTGTGTCTGTAGACTTGTTTGTGCTTTTTTCTTCAACTCTGCAACCATACTGGCATCGTGTTGTAGGTCATTGCTGATACGTATGATGGCATGCTTCACTAGTGTTGACTACGAATTCTTGTAATAGTACATCATAGGATGTATAGTAATATTTGTAATATTTTTAAATGCTTAATCAAGAATTAGTTACCTCCCTTGAATAATATTAATTAGTACTTTTTAATGATACTGTAGATTTTAGCAGTTTTATATTTACAGGTGTTTTAATGGTTTTAAACAAATGAAACAATATTTCATGGGATGTTTTCACAGGTTTGCCCAGTTTAATGAACTGATAATGACATTTTAATGTTAAATCAATTAGTAGTATGTGCAGAAGTGAGTCTTAACTATTTTGTAGAAAAATTCAGAAGGAAATGGTTATATAAGCTAGGGATTATGCTACACTACATGGGGCCTACGGACACGACAATCACATTATCATGGACTGTGCTAGGCACTTTTATTGGAATTCTGTTTTTGATTTCAGGTATTTTGTTTAGTCTTTGCTGAGGCTTGATACAGAGTATTCGGTTTGAATCTGTTTTGAAGTAAATCACCAGATAGAGTAGGGGCTACGGACACTACACTCATTTAGTCAATTTTCACACTACTTCTGTTTTGAGCTAGAGTACTTAAATATGCACGACTTGTAAAATGGGTGTTATTTTCTGTATCTAGTCTCCAACCCCCAACCAAAATACATTGTAAACAATATATTTAAGTACATTTTGCGTAGGTAATGGTATACAGAAGAGAAAATATTGTAAGAAATTAATTTTTATAACAAATATCAAAATTTTTTAATTACCACACTGAAAAAGAACATACATATATAGTGTTAATAAGAATATATATTTGTTTTATAATCCAAGAAGATAAATAGGTGGAACCCAGGTGCAACATCAAAATAGAGAAAATTCCCTATTTATTGACCACGTTATCGACCATATCTCATTAACTATTAGTCCGATTTTCGGTGTCATACTCGGAAAACATACAGGCAATCATATTGAAGATTTTCTGTCTTCCGATCTAATTTAGAAATATATCTACTACACTTCTGATAAGAATATGATGTACCAGTTGCTGCGACAACCTCTTATCAAAGATGCAGTAGTACGATTATCTGCTCGCCTCGTCTAAGGTAATGGTGACGATATTTATATTCGATAATCTGGGCCTGATCTGACTCGGGTAAAAGATGGTGGCTCGGGACGGTGGTCTTCCGTCGCTTCCAGACTGGACAATACACAACCCAAACTCTTGCTTCGAGAATATCGAAGTGATAATTTATTCTCTTAAGTTTGACTGTCTAATATGGCTACGGATATGTGTGACTTATGCTGTCACGATAGAAAACAAACTGTTAAATAAAACTCTAAGTAAATATGAGTGGCTTATACTACCACCAATCTCTATCAATTATGGGTGGCTTATACTACCACCAGATACTTTGAGTAACTTTTACTGTCACTCGCGTCTATAGAAATAACTGATTTTCATACAATACGAATACTGGTTATTCTATCATTACAAAGTTGCGTTTCACGATTCTCTAAATCATTTTCGTCAAAAACCGTTCTTGGCTACTTAAAACCATTCACCAAGAACTTGTTTGAATTTCGACAAATTCAGTTCCACAGAACTATACGGACCGAGGCTAGGCTTTTTTAAGACTAATATTTTCAGAACCAAGATCCTTCCAAAAAGTTAAAGTCCACTTTTTATACTTCTCTGGAGCCCACTACCCTGTTCGTTTGGGTTCCTCTTTCCAGAGTTTGATTCGATGCTCATTGATTGTGACGTCATCCTGACTAATCAAACTCCGATTTTCTCTCTTAGGAAAAGAACACCGAACAAGTTAAAGCGGCCTAATTGACTCATTAGTGTGGAATTCTATCCGATAACCTCCCCCAAACTTGACAGTGATAGATATTGTTTCGACAATTTTTGTCTGGTTTTCTAATCTTCTTGGCGCCAGACGCTACTACATCCTCGTCCGGCCCCTTGCTTATTAGGCTTGCGCCTGCATTTTACAAGGGTGCCATGACGTAGTGACCATGTGGCCCATCTGATTCACCAACATCTGGTGTCGTATCTGGTGTCGTGGGTCGCCTCTATAGAAATATAGAAACTCGGTCACATTATCACGGTCCTATGGTAAGTCGGTCGTCGCCACATTACTACGTCATTCTATGAGTCATTCAGTCTGTGCTACGTACACTCTGTCCGTAGCACCCTACCGACCTCTTGCTTGAATATTTAGAAAACTATTGGTCGTAACTTCTGCTGAATACTATAAAAGGTTATGCCGCGACTGCAGCAACAACTTTCATCTTTCAACCACCGACAGACTCCATCAGCTCACTGCCCTAAGTCTTAGTCTATTCTATTCCAATTTCACTTATTGTATCAGCTACATTTTCGTGTCAGTTTTGCATCGACTTGATGCACACACTAGATCGCGCTATTACATCCCTGCCCAATGTGTTATCCGTTCCTTAGCTCGCCTGGTATTCAAATATAGTAATCCACTGAGGTCTTAGACTGCAAATATAAGATGTCCTGGGGTCATGACCCCCCAGAAGACAATCCGATATCTACAATGTGATGCAATCTAATTATCTTATTTAAGCGCGACAGAATACTGATTAACCCATAACATAATGTTAAATTGGCTGGTACACTTTAGCGAATTTTTGCCGACTGGACAGCCATGTTCAACAATATGCGTTTTATATGTAAATTACAGTGCACGAGCAGGGGAGCCCTTTCTTTACATCCCTCTTAGATGATTCTGGCAAAGTATGGGCTGGTCTGCAAGTTCTTCTGCTAAACATGCACTATTTTTGTTGCCAATCAACATTTTGTAATGAAGAGGTTTGGGTTTGGGGTCAGAAATCGTTGCGACTTCAGCAGTATTTACAACACAGGCAGAACCAGATGTACTATCAGTTTCATTGTTTTCATCTGTATGGTTAGGGCACCCGTAGCGTGTACCTTATGATGTTCTTTAGAAGTTTCGCCCGTTTTGGTAGCTTTGACGGAACACAAGATTTTGCAAAATTGCTTCTTCCACATGCTTGCCAAACCTTTCCCCAGGCAGAACATTTTTCCTTTTTAAATTCATGTTTAGATGTACAAAATTTGCACACATCTCGACCAATTTATCCAATTTGACGACTGGTATGTTTAACATTGCTAGAATCCCTGTGCATGTTGTGAATGTGAGCACCGCCTATGCTAAGTGAGGGGCCTGTATTTATGAAATGGTCTCTAAAGAACCTTGCAAGATATTGACAGAATGTCTGTAAAATTCTAGAGTCTATGGGGCAAGTTGTTACACAATGCAGTGTTGCAGGGGCAAGGTGTTACAGCATGTAGTAACGTGTCCCAAGGTATATATACATGACGTTTGATAATATGTAGGCTAATCACCCTCATAGGTATCAAACTTCCGTATACACATGAGCCCTAGGAGCAATATTGCTCACTCCTTTTATAGTCTTGGGGTACACTGAGTGTACCCGGTTGTACCCAATCTGTTGGGTATGTACCCGGTTTTGCTAGAAAAATTATATTGTTCTAGACTGTTTGCACCCGGTTATCCGTGATGATATACCCGGTTCAACAACACACCAGTCGCAGAACATTTCAATCTCCCAGTCCATGGCATCCCTTCAGTCGATTACAGAATCATTGAAGTGCTCCATCACATTCCTGACAATCTGGAAGCCACATAGATCTGTCTGCAAGGAATGTGAGAAATTCTGGATTCATCAACCACATTGCATGGATTCAATTGGGATTAATCACGCAGAATGGTAACATATATTTGAAAGTAGTAAAACACATTAACTCACTTTATGCCCTGCCAAAAATTGTCAAGGTACCATGTGATGTTCCGGCGGGCAGGCAGGCAGGTGGCAGAATAGTTTCCGGTGGATATCTTCACTACCGGTGGATATCTTCACTACCGTTTATTGGATCGTTTGAAACTTCATAGGCTGTTTATTGAACTAGACTTGGAGAAGAAATTTATAGACGATGATCCAAGATGGCTCACAAGCATTAACTGAGACTCCAGCTTTAAGCAACTCCTGAATGATCTGGATAATAAGGATTCACTCAGATGTTAGCTTATTTATAGCGCAGAATGGTAACATATATTTGAAAGTAGTAAAACACATTAACTCACTTTATGCCCTGCCAAAAAATTGTTAAGGTACTATGTGATGTTCCGGCGGGCAAGCAGGCAGCAGAATAGTTTCCGGTGGATATCTTCACTACCATTTATTGGATCGTTTGAAACTTCATAGGCTGTCTATTGAACTAGACCTGGGGAAGAAACCTATGGACGATGATCCAAGATGGCTCACAAGCATTAACTGAGACTCCAGCTCTAAGCAACTCTTGTATCATCTTGAAGATTTTGTGATCTTCGGGGTTCGATGACAACGTCTTCTTCTACGGTAGTGAATCCCGCTTCGTTACCGGTGACCAGATAATGTTGCTGCGCCAACAGCTATCGGTAACGGAGAACATCAGCTGGCAATGAGATCATACAGCTCATGTGCCTATTAACTCTAGCATCCTACAGACTTATCCATCAATAGGCAATGGACGTCATCAACTACGTCCCTTTGTCACGTCCAATTCCAGCGATTCTTAAGGTATATACATGACGTTTGACAATATGTAGGCTAATCACCCTCATAGGTATCAAACTTCCGTATCCACATGAGTCCTAGGAGCAATAGTAGGCTAACTTACCTTTTATATTTAATCTAATACATGTAAGCTTGTAAGATGCTTATGGTTGTCCTGACGCTAATGGTTAGATTAGCTTTAGTCTGGATTCCACAGTACTGTTTGCTCACTCCTTTTATAGGCTTGGGCTACACTGGGTGTACCCGGTTGTACCCAATCAGTTGGGTATGTACCCGGCTTTGCTAGAAAAATTTTATTGTTCTAGACTGTTTGCACCAGGTTATTCGTGAAGATATACCCGATTCAACAACACACCAGTCGCAGAACATTTCAATCTCCCAGTTCATGGCATCCCTTCAGTCGATTACAGAATCATTGAAGTGCACCATCACATTCCTGACAATCTGGAAGCCACATAGATCTGTCTGCAAGGAATGTGAGAAATTCTGGATTCATCAACCACATTGCATGGATTCAATTGGGATTAATCAGGCAGAATGGTAACATATATTTGAAAGTAGTAAAACACATTAACTCACTTTATGCCCTGCCAAAAGATTGTCAAGGTACTATGTGATGTTCCGGCGGGAAGGCAGGCAAGCAGCAGAATAGTTTCCGGTGGATATTTTCACTACCGTTTATTGGATCGTTTGAAACTTCATAGGCTGTCTATTGAACTAGACCTGGGGAAGAAACCTATGGACGATGATCCAAGATGGCTCATAAGCATTAACTGAGACTCCAGCTTTAAGCAACTCCTGAATGATCTGTATAATAAGGATTCACTCAGATGTTAGCTTATTTATAACGCAGAATGGTAACATCTATTTGAAAGTAGTAAAACACATTAACTCACTTTATGTCCTGCCAAAATATTGTTAAGGTACTATGTGATATTCTGGTGGGCAGGCAGGCAAGCAGGCAGCAGAATAGTTTCCGGTGGATATCTTCACTACCATTTATTGGATCGTTTGAAACTTCATAGGCTGTCTATTGAACTAGACCTGGGGAAGAAACCTATGGACGATGATCCAAGATGGCTCACAAGCATTAACTGAGACTCCAGCTCTAAGCAACTCTTGTATCATCTTGAAGATTTTGTGATCTTCGGGGTTTGATGACAACGTCTTCTTCTTCGGTAGTGAATCCCGCTTCGTTACCGGTATCCAGATAATGTTGCTGCGCCAACAGTTATCGGTAACGGAGAACATCAGCTGGCAATGAGATCATACAGCTCATGTGCCTATTAACTCTAGCATCCTACAGACTTATCCATCAATAGGCAATGGACGTCATCAACTACGTCCCTTTGTCACGTCCAATTCCAGCGATTCTTATACCTCGATTATTTTCCAAACTATTGATCCAACCAACCGCTGAATATCATAAAAGTGTATGCCGACTGAACAGCAACAACTTTCATCTAAACTATTTCCAGATACACATCAACTCAGAACCGTGGGACTCATTCCAATCAATTCCACTATTTCAGTTTGACGATAAAACTTTATCCAACAATCCTGAGTGTGCTACATTCACACACCATCTATTTAGAAACTGAATGTCATCAGCACTAGCTGATGTCAACTAGCTGATGTAATAATAATAGACTAAATATTGAAAGTATAAAGTCAACCTGTCCATTAGCTCACCTGGTATTTTCAAATCATAAATTTCTCTTAGGACTTACTCGAAGATATAAGACATCTAACGGGGTCATGACTTCTACAATCTGTATAATAAGGATTCACTCAGATGTTAGCTTATTTATAACGCAGAATGGTAACATATATCTGAAAGTAGTAAAACACATTAACTCACTTTATGCCCTGCCAAAAAATTGTCAAGGTACTATGTGATGTTCCGGCGGGCAGGCAGGCAGACTGCAGAATAGTTTCTGGTGGATATCTTCACTACCGTTTATTGGATCATTTGAAACTTCATAAGCTGTCTATTGAACTAGACCTGGGCAAGAAACGTTCCAAGTTAATCCATTGAGACCTCTAGGAGGAGTTGCGTTGACAAGAAATGATTGTCAGAGATGGATGGACTGACAGACGGACATACATACATTATGGACAGACGGTAAACTCTGCAGATCTTCTGCTAAACAGTGGCACTGATCTTGTGTTATCTACAATGACCTAATCAACATTCCACTTCTTACACATTTTAAGGTTTCTTACCTTCATCTTGCATATGCCACAGTGGAACCATTGCGCATCTTCAGAGCAACCGTCGGAGGCGGGGGGGGGGGGGGGCCTTGATTTCATGCTAATGTACATATCCAACAGGCAGGACATAAATAGTTGCACCAGGATCTATTTGATGCACTATTTATGTTGCCAATCAACATTTTGTAATGAAGAGGTTTGGGTTTGGGGTCAGAAATCGTTGAGACTTCAGCAGTATTTACAACACAGACAGAACCAGATGTACTATCAGTTTCATTGTTTTCATCTGTATGGTTAGGGCACCCGTAGCGTGTACCTTATGATGTTCTTTAGAAGTTTCGCCCGTTTTGGTAGCTTTGACGGAACACAAGATTTTGCAAAATTGCTTCTTCCACATGCTTGCCAAACCTTTCCCCAGGCAGAACATTTTTCCTTTTTAAATTCATGTTTAGATGTACAAAATTTGCACACATCTCGACCAATTTATCCAATTTGAAGACTGGTATGTTTAACATTGCGAAGACCCCTGTGCATGTTGTGAATTTGAGCACCGCCTATGCTAAGTGAGGGGCCTGTATTTATGAAATGGTCTCTAAAGAACCTTGCAAGATATTGACAGGATGTCTGTAAAATTCTAGAGTCTATGGGGCAAGGTGTTACACAATGCAGTGTTGCAGGGGCAAGGTGTTGCAGCATGTAACAACGTGTCCTAAGGTATATACATGACGTTTGACAATATGTAGGCTAATCACCCTCATAGGTATCAAACTTCCGTATCCACATGAGTCCTAGGAGCAATAGTAGGCTAACTTACCTTTTATATTTAATCTAATACATGTAAGCTTGTAAGATGCTTATGGTTGTCCTGACGCTAATGGTTAGATTAGCTTTAGTCTGGATTCCACAGTACTGTTTGCTCACTCCTTTTATAGGCTTGGGCTACACTGGGTGTACCCGGTTGTACCCAATCAGTTGGGTATGTACCCGGCTTTGCTAGAAAAATTATATTGTTCTAGACTGTTTGCACCAGGTTATTCGTGAAGATATACCCGATTCAACAACACACCATTCGCAGAACATTTCAATCTCCCAGTTCATGGCATCCCTTCAGTCGATTACAGAATCATTGAAGTGCTCCATCACATTCCTGACAATCTGGAAACCACATTGCATGGATTCAATTGGGATTAATCAGGCAGAATGGTAACATATACTTGAAAGTAGTAAAACACATTAACTCACTTTATGCCCTGCCAAAAGATTGTCAAGGTACTACTATGTGATGTTCCGGCGGGAAGGCAGGCAAGCAGCAGAATAGTTTCCGGTGGATATCTTCACTACCATTTATTGGATCGTTTGAAACTTCATAGGCTGTTTATTGAACTAGACCTGGGGAAGAAACCTATGGACGATGATCCAAGATGGCTCATAAGCATTAACTGAGACTCCAGCTTTAAGCAACTCCTGAATGATCTGTATAATAAGGATTCACTCAGATGTTAGCTTATTTATAACGCAGAATGGTAACATATATTTGAAAGTAGTAAAACACATTAACTCACTTTATGTCCTGCCAAAATATTGTTACGGTACTATGTGATATTCTGGTGGGCAGGCAGGCAGGCAGGCAGGCAGCAGAATAGTTTCCGGTGGATATCTTCACTACCATTTATTGGATCGTTTGAAACTTCATAGGCTGTCTATTGAACTAGACCTGGGGAAGAAACCTATGGACGATGATCCAAGATGGCTCACAAGCATTAACTGAGACTCCAGCTCTAAGCAACTCTTGTATCATCTTGAAGATTTTGTGATCTTCGGGGTTCGATGACAACGTCTTCTTCTTCGGTAGTGAATCGCGCTTCGTTACCGGTAACCAGATAATGTTGCTGCGCCAACAGCTATCGGTAACGGAGAACATCAGCTGGCAATGAGATCATACAGCTCATGTGCCTATTAACTCTAGCATCCTACAGACTTATCCATCAATAGGCAATGGACGTCATCAACTACGTCCCTTTGTCACGTCCAATTCCAGCGATTCTTATACCTCGATTATTTTCCAAACTATCGATCCAACCAACCGCTGAATATCATAAAGGTGTATGCCGACTGAACAGCAACAACTTTCATCTAAACTATTTCCAGATACACATCAACTCAGAACCGTGGGACTCATTCCAATCAATTCCACTATTTCAGTTTGACGATAAAACTTTATCCAACAATCCTGAGTGTGCTACATTCACACACCATCTATTTAGAAACTGAATGTCATCAGCACTAGCTGATGTCAACTAGCTGATGTAATAATAATAGACTAAATATTGAAAGTATAACGTCAACCGGTCCATTAGCTCACCTGGTATTTTCAAATCATAAATTTCTCTTAGGACTTACTCGAAGATATAAGACATCTAACGGGGTCATGACTTCTACAATCTGTATAATAAGGATTCACTCAGATGTTAGCTTATTTATAACGCAGAATGGTAACATATATCTGAAAGTAGTAAAACACATTAACTCACTTTATGCCCTGCCAAAAAATTGTCAAGGTACTATGTGATGTTCCGGCGGGCAGGCAGGCAGACGGCAGAATAGTTTCCGGTGGATATCTTCACTACCGTTTATTGGATCATTTGAAACTTCATAAGCTGTCTATTGAACTAGACCTGGGCAAGAAACGTTCCAAGTTAATCCATTGAGACCTCTAGGAGGAGTTGCGTTGACAAGAAATGATTGTCAGAGATGGATGGACTGACAGACGGACATACATACATTATGGACAGACGGTAAACTCTGCAGATCTTCTGCTAAACAGTGGCACTGATCTTGTGTTATCTACAATGACCTAATCAACATTCCACTTCTTACACATTTTAAGGTTTCTTACCTTCATCTTGCATATGCCACAGTGGAACCATTGCGCATCTTCAGAGCAACCGTCGGAGGGGGGGGGGCCTTGATTTCATGCTAATGAACATATCCAACAGGCAGGACATAAATAGTTGCACCAGGATCTATTTGATGCACTATTTATGTTGCCAATCAACATTTTGTAATGAAGAGGTTTGGGTTTGGGGTCAGAAATCGTTGAGACTTCAGCAGTATTTACAACACAGACAGAACCAGATGTACTATCAGTTTCATTGTTTTCATCTGTATGGTTAGGGCACCCGTAGCATGTACCTTATGATGTTCTTTAGAAGTTTCGCCCGTTTTGGTAGCTTTGACGGAACACAAGATTTTGCAAAATTGCTTCTTCCACATGCTTGCCAAACCTTTCCCCAGGCAGAACATTGTTCCTTTTTAAATTCATGTTTAGATGTACAAAATTTGCACACATCTCGACCAATTTATCCAATTTGAAGACTGGTATGTTTAACATTGCGAAGACCCCTGTGCATGTTGTGAATTTGAGCACCGCCTATGCTAAGTGAGGGGCCTGTATTTATGAAATGGTCTCTAAAGAACCTTGCAAGATATTGACAGGATGTCTGTAAAATTCTAAAGTCTATGGGTCAAGGTGTTACACAATGCAGTGTTGCAGGGGCAAGGTGTTGCAGCATGTAACAACGTGTCCTAAGGTATATACATGACGTTTGACAATATGTAGGCTAATCACCCTCATAGGTATCAAACTTCCGTATCCACATGAGTCCTAGGAGCAATAGTAGGCTAACTTACCGTTTATATTTAATCTAATACATGTAAGCTTGTAAGATGCTTATGGTTGTCCTGACGCTAATGGTTAGATTAGCTTTAGTCTGGATTCCACAGTACTGTTTGCTCACTCCTTTTATAGGCTTGGGCTACACTGGGTGTACCCGGTTGTACCCAATCAGTTGGGTATGTACCCGGCTTTGCTAGAAAAATTATTGTTCTAGACTGTTTGCACCAGGTTATTCGTGAAGATATACCCGATTCAACAACACACCAGTCGCAGAACATTTCAATCTCCCAGTTCATGGCATCCCTTCAGTCGATTACAGAATCATTGAAGTGCTCCATCACATTCCTGACAATCTGGAAGCCACATAGATCTGTCTGCAAGGAATGTGAGAAATTCTGGATTCATCAACCACATTGCATGGATTCAATTGGGATTAATCAGGCAGAATGGTAACATATACTTGAAAGTAGTAAAACACATTAACTCACTTTATGCCCTGCCAAAAGATTGTCAAGGTACTATGTGATGTTCCGGCGGGAAGGCAGGCAAGCAGCAGAATAGTTTCCGGTGGATATCTTCACTACCGTTTATTGGATCGTTTGAAACTTCATAGGCTGTCTATTGAAATAGACCTGGAGAAGAAACCTATGGACGATGATCCAAGATGGCTCATAAGCATTAACTGAGACTCCAGCTTTAAGCAACTCCTGAATGATCTGTATAATAAGGATTCACTCAGATGTTAGCTTATTTATAACGCAGAATGGTAACATATATTTGAAAGTAGTAAAACACATTAACTCACTTTATGTCCTGCCAAAATATTGTTACGGTACTATGTGATATTCTGGTGGGCAGGCAGGCAGGCAGGCAGGCAGGCAGCAGAATAGTTTCCGGTGGATATCTTCACTACCATTTATTGGATCGTTTGAAACTTCATAGGCTGTCTATTGAACTAGACCTGGGGAAGAAACCTATGGACGATGATCCAAGATGGCTCACAAGCATTAACTGAGACTCCAGCTCTAAGCAACTCTTGTATCATCTTGAAGATTTTGTGATCTTCGGGGTTCGATGACAACGTCTTCTTCTTCGGTAGTGAATCCCGCTTCGTTACCGGTAACCAGATAATGTTGCTGCGCCAACAGCTATCGGTAACGGAGAACATCAGCTGGCAATGAGATCATACAGCTCATGTGCCTATTAACTCTAGCATCCTACAGACTTATCCATCAATAGGCAATGGACGTCATCAACTACGTCCCTTTGTCACGTCCAATTCCAGCGATTCTTATACCTCGATTATTTTCCAAACTATCGATCCAACCAACCGCTGAATATCATAAAAGTGTATGCCGACTGAACAGCAACAACTTTCATCTAAACTATTTCCAGATACACATCAACTCAGAACCGTGGGACTCATTCCAATCAATTCCACTATTTCAGTTTGACGATAAAACTTTATCCAACAATCCTGAGTGTGCTACATTCACACACCATCTATTTAGAAACTGAATGTCATCAGCACTAGCTGATGTCAACTAGCTGATGTAATAATAATAGACTAAATATTGAAAGTATAACATCAACCGGTCCATTAGCTCACCTGGTATTTTCAAATCATAAATTTCTCTTAGGACTTACTCGAAGATATAAGACATCTAACGGGGTCATGACTTCTACAATCTGTATAATAAGGATTCACTCAGATGTTAGCTTATTTATAACGCAGAATGGTAACATATATCTGAAAGTAGTAAAACACATTAACTCACTTTATGCCCTGCCAAAAAATTGTCAAGGTACTATGTGATGTTCCGGCGGGCAGGCAGGCAGACGGCAGAATAGTTTCCGGTGGATATCTTCACTACCGTTTATTGGATCATTTGAAACTTCATAAGCTGTCTATTGAACTAGACCTGGGCAAGAAACGTTCCAAGTTAATCCATTGAGACCTCTAGGAGGAGTTGCGTTGACAAGAAATGATTGTCAGAGATGGATGGACTGACAGACGGACATACATACATTATGGACAGACGGTAAACTCTGCAGATCTTCTGCTAAACAGTGGCACTGATCTTGTGTTATCTACAATGACATAATCAACATTCCACTTCTTACACATTTTAAGGTTTCTTACCTTCATCTTGCATATGCCACAGTGGAACCATTGCGCATCTTCAGAGCAACCGTCGGAGGGGGGGGGGGGGGGGGGCCTTGATTTCATGCTAATGAACATATCCAACAGGCAGGACATAAATAGTTGCACCAGGATCTATTTGATGCACTATTTATGTTGCCAATCAACATTTTGTAATGAAGAGGTTTGGGTTTGGGGTCAGAAATCGTTGCGACTTCAGCAGTATTTACAACACAGGCAGAACCAGATGTACTATCAGTTTCATTGTTTTCATCTCCTGTATGGTTAGGGCACCCGTAGCGTGTACCTTATGATGTTCTTTAGAAGTTTCGCCCGTTTTGGTAGCTTTGACGGAACACAAGATTTTGCAAAATTGCTTCTTCCACATGCTTTCCAAACCTTTCCCCAGGCAGAACATTTTTCCTTTTTAAATTCATGTTTAGATGTACAAAATTTGCACACATCTCGACCAATTTATCCAATTTGAAGACTGGTATGTTTAACATTGCGAAGACCCCTGTGCATGTTGTGAATTTGAGCACCGCCTATGCTAAGTGAGGGGCCTGTATTTATGAAATGGTCTCTAAAGAACCTTGCAAGATATTGACAGAATGTCTGTAAAATTCTAGAGTCTATGGGGCAAGGTGTTACACAATGCAGTGTTGCAGGGGCAAGGTGTTGCAGCATGTAACAACGTGTCCTAAGGTATATACATGACGTTTGACAATATGTAGGCTAATCACCCTCATAGGTATCAAACTTCCGTATCCACATGAGTCCTAGGAGCAATAGTAGGCTAACTTACCTTTTATATTTATTCTAATACATGTAAGCTTATAAGATGCTTATGGTTGTCCTGACGCTAATGGTTAGATTAGCTTTAGTCTGGATTCCACAGTACTGTTTGCTCACTCCTTTTATAGGCTTGGGCTACACTGGGTGTACCCGGTTGTACCCAATCAGTTGGGTATGTACCCGGCTTTGCTAGAAAAATTATATTGTTCTAGACTGTTTGCACCAGGTTATTCGTGAAGATATACCCGATTCAACAACACACCAGTCGCAGAACATTTCAATCTCCCAGTTCATGGCATCCCTTCAGTCGATTACAGAATCATTGAAGTGCTCCATCACATTCCTGACAATCTGGAAGCCACATAGATCTGTCTGCAAGGAATGTGAGAAATTCTGGATTCATCAACCACATTGCATGGATTCAATTGGGATTAATCACGCAGAATGGTAACATATATTTGAAAGTAGTAAAACACACATTAACTCACTTTATGCCCTGCCAAAAGATTGTCAAGGTACTATGTGATGTTCCGGCGGGAAGGCAGGCAAGCAGCAGAATAGTTTCCGGTGGATATCTTCACTACCATTTATTGGATCGTTTGAAACTTCATAGGCTGTCTATTGAACTAGACCTGGAGAAGAAACCTATGGACGATGATCCAAGATGGCTCACAAGCATTAACTGAGACTCCGGCTTTAAGCAACTCCTGAATGATCTGTATAATAAGGATTCACTCAGATGTTAGCTTATTTATAACGCAGAATGGTAACATATTTTTGAAAGTAGTAAAACACATTAACTCACTTTATGTCCTGCCAAAATATTGTTAAGGTACTATGTGATATTCTGGTGGGCAGGCAGGCAGGCAGGCAGCAGAATAGTTTCCGGTGGATATCTTCACTACCATTTATTGGATCGTTTGAAACTTCATAGGCTGTCTATTGAACTAGACCTGGGGAAGAAACCTATGGACGATGATCCAAGATGGCTCACAAGCATTAACTGAGACTCCGGCTTTAAGCAACTCCTGAATGATCTGTATAATAAGGATTCACTCAGATGTTAGCTTATTTATAACCCAGAATGATAACATATATTTGAAAGTAGTAAAACACATTAACTCACTTTATGTCCTGCCAAAATATTGTTACGGTGCTATGTGATATTCTGGTGGGCAGGCAGGCTGCAGAATAGTTTCCGGTGGATATCTTCACTACCATTTATTGGATCGTTTGAAACTTCATAGGCTGTCTATTGAACTAGACCTGGGGAAGAAACCTATGGACGATGATCCAAGATGGCTCACAAGCATTAACTGAGACTCCAGCTTTAAGCAACTCCTGAATGATCTGTATAATAAGGACTCACTCAGATGTTAGCTTATTTATAACCTTTACGGTAGTCATTGAACAGAGAACTGTGGAATATTTATTGAATGTTTATTTGAGTTGTTTGTATCTGATTGTCAGAGTGAAGGGTTAGCCATTGTTTTAAGATTATCGGGTTTAAGACGTGACCATAACACTGGACAGCCATGTTCAACAATATGCGTTTTATATGTAAATTACAGTGCACGAGCGGGAGAGCCCTTTCTTTACAGCCCTCTTAGATGATTCTGGCATAGTTTGGGCTGGTCTGCAACACTTTCAGATACACTTTACGACCCGGCAAAGAGCCAAGTTTTTCATTAAAGACATCTGGAAATTCCTTGACAAAATTAATACCTGCTGCCCCAGCTTTATTCAGACTCAAAATTGTCATAATTCACCGTTATAAGCTTCATCGACTCTGCAGTTCTTCTGCTAAACAGTGGCACTGATCTTGTGTTATTTACAATGACATAATCAACATTCCACTTCTTACACATTTTAAGGTTTCTTACCTTCATCTTGCATATGCGACAGTGGAACCATTGCGCATCTTCAGAGCAACCGTCGGAGGGGGGGGGGGGGCCTTGATTTCCTGCTAATGAACATATCCAACAGGCAGGACATAAATAGTTGCACCAGGATCTATTTGATGCACGATTCTTGTTGCCAATCAACATTTTGTAATGAAGAGGTTTGAGTTTGGGGTCAGAAATCGTTGAGACTTCAGCAGTATTTACAACACAGGCAGAACCAGATGTACTATCAGTTTCATTGTTTTCATCTCCTGTATGCTTAGGGCACCCGTAGCGTGTATCTTATGATGTTCTTTAGAAGTTTCGACCGTTTTGGTAGCTTTGACTGAACACAAGATTGTGCAAAATTGCTTATTCCACATGCTTTGCAAACCTTTTCCCAGGCAGAACATTTTGTCCTTTTTCAATTCATGTTTATATGTACAAAATTTGCACACATCTCGACCAATTTATCCAATTTGACGACTGGTATGTTTAACATTGCTAGGACCCCTGTGCGTGTTGTGAAATAGATTCATGATTAATTTAAATTTTCTGCAGTTACCTCAATTAATCTGCAGATATTAAACAGATTGTAAATCATGTTTATTTCGTCTGGTTAACCTGTGCCTGACTTTTTCGTCTTTATTTTCAATTATAATCCTGTCCATGATTAGAATATCTAACATACAATTACAGAAGTTGCATGCTCTAGCCAAATTTTGTTATTCCAACAGATAATGTTCAAAAGTTTCATCGCAATACTGGTACCGTCTCTTATGTCACAAGTTTCACTCAAGAAATGCTCATCAAATTTGGTCATAACAACGGTTGTGCCATTTTTATCTTCTATTTCTGAAAAGTACATACCGGTATAAATCTGATGGGCATATTGTCCAATTGAATGCAGTAAAAGTGCACAAGTAGTGCCAGATGAATCACCAGATCAATACACCTTCACATAACATAGTTCCAAACAAATCATTTAATAATTACATTTCTAATGATCGAATTCCATAACACAATGACGCTATGATGCTTCAAGCTGGTACTCCACAATAGTTGTCATTACTTTTCAATCGCATTCATTTATTTTAATTATGTAACTCATTCTTCATAACTATATACCTGCATAGCTGTGCTACTTTCACCTCCATCAGTTCTTCATCCATCCGTGTGAGTCCCATTGCATCAACTAAATCCCTACAATTCCCCAGATGCTTTGTATACGCAATCGCTCCGCCGATCGTACTCTTGCCTTTGAACGCAATGCTATACTCTAGACGCTGACTTCTCCATGCTCTCATATGTATGACTGAAAGATAATCCTTTGGCTATCAGGATTGTTTGTGTATGATGCCTGTGCCAAGTTTTTGAATTGTCTATTGAATGAGCTAATATTCTTGTCTGCCCTTTGGTGCAGGTTCTCGACTTGTCTCGTTATCTGATACAAAATGCATGACTATATGTTTACGCAGTTGACCCCATGTTACTTCTTCCCGATTCTTTCCTTTTAAAAATGTCTACTTCCTCTCACAGTTGTCCTGTCATCGTCCAGGACACTATAAGCCAGGTCCCCCTCTTTGGCGAGTTGAATCCACTCTGATTCAATCCCAACTGGTTTAAGGTACTCGCATACCCCTCATGGTATCTTGCCATCACATTGTCTGATGGCTCGCACATGCTTGTCACACATATGCTCTTCCCTGTCCTCACTGGTTCGTGTCTTCCAATCTTCTGTTGCCTTAACTGAAGTTTCAACTATTTCTTCTGCCATAGTTCTGTTAAAGAAAACTATTTGTCTGCTTTAATCAAAATAAAGTTGTACTACTAGGCATCTAAGTCTCTGCGCTTCTTCGTATTTAATGTCGACTGTTAATACTATGGTGTCATTCTCTGTATTCACGCTGCTCTTTTATATCTATATTGTCTGATGTACTGACTGTATTTAAACTGTTATAACTTTCTTTCAATGTTTTAATAGTGTCTTTCATCTTAGCTGCTGAATCTCTGTCATTCATATCATAGCTGTACTTACAAATTTCACAGATTTGCACGCCTGTGCGGAATATTATTCTGTTGCTGTATCATGAATCCAGGCTCTGGCGATGTCACTGCAATTTTCTGGTTTGGGGAGTCTCAGTTTGTTGGTGTCACTAAAATATACTATCGGGACCGATTTACTGCTGCGACAGCGTCCGATGATAATATAAGATAGCAAGGAGGTGACCACTTGTCTTGCAAGACTGAAACTATGCAATATTTTTAATGATCACCCGGGCCTGTATCTGACTATCAGAAAATCGTTCAGGAATGGAAGGAGTGTTTGTTTCCTCCTTTGTGAAAATGCAACTGGATCTAGCAACTCTATCAATGTTCTTACTCAAGTCTACTCAACACAGCTGTAACTAACATAATGTAATTTATTTCATGCTAATGGTTACAGGAATAGATAGATAAATTGCTTACAATAAGTACTTGGTACAAATGTGTACTCAATTTAACTAAGCTAACTAGAAATCGTCTAGTCTAACAGAGTCACTCGAATGGTGATTCGTTCAGCTTTGGCTGATTTGGCTCAAATCGGAATACAAGAAAGAGTGTGAGTATGGAATCCATCACGTAATTTATATGATGCAGTAGTCCTCTCCTTAGATGTTTCACCTAGCACTTTGTGATCTCGAGCCATTTCCTTTGCAAAATTAATCAAATGCGGTGTCATTGAATGCTCCGCAATAAAAGATAGGGTCATTGCTTCAGCATGAAATTTCCTATCATAGTAGCTCACATTTGGAGTTATAGTTGTGGTCATTTTTTTGCTTAGAACAAGTGCTATCCTCATGAACATTTGGAGGCACAACATAAGGTAATGAACATGTTTCTTCAGAACAGACTGAACTGCCCGTAAATAAAGATGGTAATTTCTGGTTGCTACGTATGGTGGCACATTTCAGAACATGTCTTTGAATTGGCATGGCTTATTAAATCCTTTTTACCACTTTTGTCATACCTCAATAAATCTCCGCATATAATACATTTTGCCATGCCATCTTCATTTATCTTTCTGACATACTCTGATAAAACAACTCCACTACCATCTTGTTCTTCCAACCATGACCACTTAAAGCAAATTTTTTTCACGTCGGACGTCCTATCTACTTCCATTTTACCTGTTCTGCAAACCTAGTAAACAATATAGGGTTACTCTTTGTATTCTAATTGTTACTCAACGCTTTCAATGATAGAAATCTGATAGAGTCGATTTAAAAAATTTGTTCTGTTGTAACTTGGTCAAATATGTTGAAAGTAATTTGATTAGAAGTGTCCAAGTCAAATTATTTTCAAAATATTCAGCTATTTTAATTGCCTCAAAGTTGATTTGTAAATTGATTCATCACATAGTGAAAGGGTTAAACCTGAAAATTTAAACACAATCTTTTACTGACTAAATTGGGTCAAGAAAATTTAAATATTCTCATAAAAATGTTCATTTGCAGACCAAGAGACTATTTTTGAAAATGTATCACTGGAATGACTGGCTCAGTCAGTGGTAAGTTTTCAAAAATAATCTTCGCTTGGCCCGTTTTGGCCACATTAGGAATGAAAGTGTTAGGCTCTAATGATTTGAACTGTTGAAAGTTTTAAAAAGAATTTACTCAAAGGCTTGCTTCAAGTAAATTTTTTTTTTAATTGTCCAATTGTTAGCACATTGTGTTGCATGTTATTCTATAACTGGCGCGTAGAAATCACTGCAAAGTGTAAATTATTAAATAGAACGCGTGACTTACATACGGAACCTATTTTCGTACACTCACTACGACAACTGACACATGCTTATTATCACTCTGAACGGATTATCGCTTTCTAAAACAGTATTGTACACTACCGGCATCCGCTTATTGTGCGATATAGCTAGTGAAATAATTTTAATAACTTTTAACGCAGTGAGGAAACATGATGAAGAATCTTATTTTCCTAAATAAGATCCGTGGTAATTTGAAGAACTCTTACGTTTTGATTGATTTCATTGGCAGAAAAATTTAAAAATACACCAATCAAAATCCGGCTTTTGTCGCACATCGGCTAGTTTTATGTCTGTAAGACACAAATCCGAAAAAGATCGATGTGGAATCTGATAGTACATGATTTGTTTGTTAGACTGATGAGTTCTTGCCCATGCAAACCGATTTTCGATGTGACGCTCTGTAAGCGGAACAGCAACAAGTGGACGACGGGCATGCAGTCCAGCATCATGAAGTCTGTTTCGCACAGTTTGTGCATGCACTGTAGTGCCGGTAGCGGTGTGCAAATTACGGGACAGCCGCGGCGCAGTCTCAAACCTGTGATGACGTCACTAAGTAGCGGTCTTCTCGTTGCTCTCGGTTTGCCAGATCGTGGTCGGTCATTAACATGTCCAGTTTCCTGCTCATGTTGGCGGAGACGGGAAATGGTTGAGGCGTGAACATTAAAATGTCGAGGAACAGCGCGAACGCTCTACCCAGCAGCGAGTCTTCCCATTGCTTCATGGCGCTGATTTTCGGGTAGCCCTGGGCGGCGGCCCATGTTCGGTAGAGTAAACTTTTAAGCGTTTTCTGTTAACATTCGTTATCTGCTTTTGCAATATGGTGAATTTTTGCCTTCACTACCCACCAATGTGGGCCAGTGCATGAAAAATGCATTTTCACATGCAGTAAGCGTGCGGCCGAGAAATGCATGAAATGATTTGCATTTCTTCATGATCAGCGAGACATTACATTGACGAAACATGCCTGAAAATTTGGTTATAAATGGATGCATAGTTTTAATACAACAAACCAAACTTCACTGTTACTAAACTTTTTTGGCTCAGTATATATTAATAACAAATTACATCACTAATTTATATACATGTAGACCTACCCAGGGGTTGTGCCTATAGAGATTTTGAAAAATCAGATGCCTTGATAGGAGACTGAGAAGCAGTCGCGCTGATCATCTGGGTCACAATCCTGGGGTGAATCTAGCATTTTTTTCAGTAGGGCCAAATAGTGAAAATACCCCATTATTTTGAACAATTTTAGGAAAGTAAGAATTCTTAGGAAAAAATAATATGTCCTGAGAAGCCATTTCTTGCATTCTGAGTAACAAAATTCTGTGGAAATTTCTGCACAATGAATTTTCACATCAAGCGTACCAGTATACTTACCACTCTATGATATTTCCTAACTATCGACCTAGCTTCAATAATACTCAGAATTAAAAAGAAACTGCCCGACTGGGCAGGTTACTCAACTGACAGTCCAGCGGATGTGCGGAGTTTACTCAACTGACAGTCCAGCGGATGTGTGGCCCAAACTCGTGCATGCGCGGGGCTGTCTCATTCTGTTTCTAAAATATTGACCTGCCATTGCAACACGCTTTCTAGCCGTACACAAATTTCTTCAGGGATGGTGGTGGGGTGGGTGCGGGTGGGGAAATCCGTCACCTTTCCCCACCCTATAGATATGCCACTGTGACAACTGAGTTTACCCACTGTATTATTGTGGCATTGATTCTTTTGTATCATTTACTTCAATTGATAGATTAAGAAATTTGGTAACAACATTGCATTCAGTTTCCAAGGACATACTACTAATAAGGAAATAGGCTATTGTAAAAATGCTGGCATACCATATACATGTCCAAATTTGTGTCATTTAATTCCGCATCGGCTATGCACGATACCTTTGGAGCTGTGTTTAGATGCGTTGTCTCGTTTCAGACAGGCCTGAATGTAAGTCACGAAAATGGGTAACAATGTATAGGTCTACTGGAAGAGGCGTGGGCGGACAGCAAAATTTAGGAATTGCCCTTTGTTCTTTTGAAATACACAAATGTTGTCAATCTATAAGTGATGAAATGATCCAGAGTATTGCTATATAAATTAATGTTTCACATTTGACACCTGTAGCTAGACACGATCAGGTAAATCATCAATAAAATTCTGACATAAAACCTGCAATCCTATCTGATCCCAGAAAATTGCAATACTATTTGTTAGCTCGGAAGAAAGCCTAGCAAGATGGCACATATTGACTGTGAAATTAGTTTTCGCAACAGAAACAATAAAACAAAGCAGAGAATCAAGAGATATACATTATATTACAATTATGATTCCATTTTCACCGAGTCAAATACAGCATTATCAGATTCAGTTGATTGCACTAACTAATTAATAAGTAACCATAAGTTGGTACTGGACGTAGGATTTTTCCAATATGTCCAGATCTTCATAGTCGTCATATGTGTCTACAATTACTTGCGTGGTGTGAATCGAAGTATGAATTTGTGCCTTATAATTGTAGAGGATGTCTTGGTGTTGACAGTGCTTGTCTAGCCGCTTCTCAAAGGTTTTTACAGTCCGTGCGTTAATCACATCCTCTGGCAGGCTGTTCATGGTTCGGCTATTCTGATTGCGAAGCTTTGTTGCTGCAGTCTCGTCTTCGCTCTATTATTGAAGCCCTTTAGGCTGTGCCCTCTTCTTGCCGAGTCTCTTAGTGGGATATCTGGGCTTACTTCAGGGTCATATTTATCATGAGGATAAGCATCAATACTGAATGGTAGGCTACCAGCAACACCACTAATTATAATCAACTCGTTTCCTGTTTTGTTGTCTCTGTGGCAAAATTTCTCAAACTAATATGATATATACCACACCAACCTGTATGCTATCATCAACAAGCTGTGTGTGAAACCACACCAGTCTTCATTGTGATAATAGTAAATCAGTTATTTGCACAGTATTGTGCCACAAATAGATTGCGTGTGAAACCACACCAGCCTGTATTGTTAATAGTTATGGACTGTGTGAAACACACCGGTCTATGTTAAGTATAGACTGTGTGTGAAACACACCGGTCTATGTTAAGTATAGACTGTATGTGAAACACCGTGAAGATTTGATGACGTCACCTAAGCTGATGACGTAACTCTAAACACTACTTGTACGTACTCTTAATATACAATCGACTTTGCAGTCTCTTTCGCTTCGGGTAAGGCTTGTATGTAAGGTTGCTGCGACAACCAACCTTACCAGTCACGAAAGAACAGGATACTAGCTCGCCTCGTTGGTAGATGTAGATGTAATCAACGATATTTGTTTTATGTATCCGGGCCTGATCTGACTATTCTATGAAGATAATGGTAAGCTACGGTGGTCTTCCGTAGGTGTCGGAGTAACTTTAGCGAGAACACAAACTCTTGCCTTGTAGTAAATTCACAAGGTGATGCTTTTATTTGCCATCTTTAACTATACAGTAAACTTACAAAGTTAGTCACTTTTACTGTGACCGATTTTCGTATCTTATAATGACCAAGAAATTAATTCAATATTTTCCTAACTGAATAGCATTACTCTCAGCCGCTCTGATCTGATATGCTATTCAACTAACTCTACGAGAAATAAACGTGCAGCAAGAACTTGTGCGAGGTGCGAGGCGGACCGGACTAACTCTTAAAGTTAAAGTCCATATCTTATACTTCTTTGGAGCTCTTTACCATGTTCGTTTGGGTTCTTCTTTCCAGAGTTTGATTCGATGCTCATTGATTGTGACGTCATCCTGACTAATCAAACTCCGAGTTTCTCTCTTAGGAAAAGAACATCGAACAAGTTAAGTGATGGAATCCTATCCGATAACCTCCCACAAACTTGACAGTGATGAACATTGCTTCGACAATCATTGCTAATCGTTTCTTAATATCTTATTCTGACTAACGTCTTCTGTCAACTTTTCGTCTGGTTTTCTAATCTACTTGGCGCCAGACGCTATCATGCCCACGTCCAGTCCCTTGCTTATTAGGCCTACGCCTGCATTTCAGAAGGGTGCCATGACGTAGTGACCATGTACCACATCTGATTCACCAACATCTGGTGTCGTATCTGGTGTCGTGGGTCGCCTCTATAGAAATATAGAAACCCGGTCACCTATTTACGGTCCTTATGGTAAGTCGGTCGTCGCCACGTTTACTACGTCATTCTATGAGTCATTCAGTCTGTGCTACGTACACTCTGTGCGTAGCATTCTACCGACACTCTTGCTTGAATATTTAGAAAACTATTGGTCATAACTTCTGCTGAATACTATAAAAGGTTATGCCGCGCCTGCAGCAACAGCTTTCATCCTTCAACCACCGATAAATTCCATCAGCTCACTGCCCTAAGTCTTAGTCTGTTCTATTCCAATTTCATATTCCAATTTCACTTATTGTATCAGCTATATTTTCGTGTCAGTTTTGCATCGACTTGATGCACACACTAGATCGCGCTAATACATTTTCGCTCATTGTGTTATCCGTTCCCTAGCTCGTCTGGTATTCAAAAATATAGTCATATTCTTTGCTGGGGGTCTTGTCATATTCTTCGCTGGGGGTCTTGGACTGCAAATATAAGATGTCCCCGGGGTCATGACTCCCCAGAAGACAATCCCATACTTACATACGCCCCTCAACCAAAGTTAATTGACCATCTCTCTTAAGGCCTTAAAGAGAGTGTCAACTAACTCGTTGTGGACTATCAACAACCCAAACCAATACCAGCAGCCTGAACGGATACCACCTGATATTCATCCAATTGGTCAAGAAATTAATAATACAGGGCAATATATTATACACCAATACTTGTCCGAGTAGCGGAGTGCTCGGAAATACATTAGTAGTATTCGTTAGTGTGTGGTTGATAATTATACAAACATACATGTCCGGGTAGCAAAAGACTGCCCCCGGAAACACATTAATAACATCATTAAACCGTGGTCGATAACCTCGATCCACGCGTAACTTAACAATAAAAGCGAGCAATCGGTACAGTTTAAAACAAGTGAATATATATTACATAATGTATTAATATAAACTGCCGCTACTGCCAGCAGCGACAACATGGTCAGCAGCGACACACTTTTCGCGTGTCGTAATGATTCGTCGTCACACGACACAACATTATAGTTCAAAACCTTAATCCTACAGTGCAAATACCATTACAGATCATGTGAATTTTTCCTATTAATAAAACAGTACACAGTACGGTATCATGATAAAGTTCGCGCCACAATTATTAATATTCACCAATTATTGTTCCAGTAGAAACATATAAAGTTAGTGCCAAAATGTCATGGTGATACCTCCAAGCGGTTTATGCTCACGTTAGGATCCACCACGTCAACGTGCATCTCCATCTCTATCCAGTCGGCAGCCGTCGGGTCGATCTCAGTCCTGGCGTTAGCATTAGGCGACGACCCGGTTGCCATCCGCAGCGGCTCCGGTAGAGCTGCAGTTCTCCGGGGCTGCTGGGTCTGAATAGTTGGTGTGACGATATGCGGTTCACTACTATGGGCCGCACGTGGCTTGCGTTCATGGGCCGCACGTGGCTTGCATTTAAGCGCATTCCACATGCGTGATAACACACCACATTTGTATAATATAAGCACAACTACTAACACAACTACGAAGGAACCCGTTGAATATGATACGAAAGAATGTACCCCAATGCCATCGACCATCACTGGGTCGATCATGGATAACGGTGCTAGCGGCACGTACATAGACTTTTGTAAATGGTTCCACGGTTGTAGCTTTAAATGGTCAACTATCATGGATTGATTTAGAACGCCAGACACATCCAAACGGGGCATTTCAATGGCTAGGCCTATTCGAGTGTACGTCCGACTATAAGACGCCACAGGCTCGAATCGCCAGCCCCTCCCACTATACCCGCATTTTCCAGACATCAATGCATACACACCATTACTCACCCTACAACGGTCCGTCAGTCGTCCGTCGCAATGGATTTCCACCGTCTCGCCGAACGTTTGCAACACTACTCCGATTTTCTCGTTGGCAAATAATTTACTAATGGTTACGTTTGACTTCGTTAGTTGAATATTACAGTTGCTATCAGTCGCATTTGTCAGTACACTCACAATACAGGGCACGTGGGTCTTGTCGACCCGTAGTTGTCCCTGGCACACCCTAGGGTCGGCACCACGACACGCCGACGCAGTAAAGTACCATCCAGTCTTGGTATCTAGACCAATGCTGGTACGGGCCAGCATCACTTGCATGTAATACCCCGTCCTGGCCAGTGGTTCAGGCCATGAGTGTAGTCCATATTCGATATATTGTCCTCCGTCAATTAACGGTAACGTCGCCACATAATGAAGTTTCGATTCGTCCTGCCACAATGGATATACCACTACATTTCTGTAATACCACTGATACGGTCTTATCAGCCTATATTCCGCACTAACCTGTTTCGATACGGACGTCAGATCCTCGGGACTAAAAAGTTCCTCCGTTAGACGACCCAACTCTAAGGATGCCGTTTGCCTATGGAATCGTTCGGCTGCCTTCTGGTAGTCATAGACCACGTGTTCAGCCGAGTCTATAACATGTCCTAACCGTAGCAACGCATAGAGTTCCAACAATCGAATCCCCTGCTGCCTGAGCGCTCGGCTCATGTTGCTCGTTGCACTGGCCAAGTTGTCGCCTAACTCGTTAATACGGTCGGTGTTCATACCAATATCTCGGAAAGCTAATTTGACGTGCGACGTCAACTGGTTGGTAAAATGCACCACTTTGTTCATCCTCGTCATCGCCCTCCTTACCACATCTCGTATGGCGTCTATATCCCCAGATGTAGCGGTACCGAACAGCGATGATGCGATGTCGCCCACAAAGTTAAATAACCCCCGCTTCTGCCTAGCGCCACTTCGACTACTCATGGTTTGCTGTGTTTGGCTTGCCATCTTTCTTACCCCCCGTATTCGATGCTGTAATCCGTATATATCGTTCCCACTCAAAAACGCTGTTTTGGTACCCATGCTAGCGGCGAGACTGGCCATTTGGGCCAACCGTCCCAGGAACTCCGCGGGTAGGTAAGGATGGTCGATGGATACTATCACGGTCCATTCGGCCCGTATCACTGACACAGTCTCCGGCTTAGTTATCATGATGCCGTTCGGCAGGCGGTGTATACTCGAGTCCTTGCATATACTTGATACCATGCTAAACCACAACGCCATTATACACAATTTAAACGAATACATTTTAGTATCTTGCGAACAAATTTAGTCTTAATTGTTACGATATTTTACGTACTGGCTATTTGCGATGTTACAGTATAGCGATACAATACACACTATCGGCGGTTGTGCCGCTGAATAACGGCATTTACACGACTGACGAAATCAGCGTATAGCACGTCATCGTAAAGGGCGGAGTCTATTACGCCAATTCGGAGTCGCTTGTTACCGGATTCGTTCTCCCGCCCATACCCTTGCTTTCGCTTCAAGTCTAACCTGAGTTGCTTGCTGTCATAATCGTCATCTGGTACGCTTGCGCAGCATATACGGATGCGATGGAAGCATCTCCATTGGTTCAGAGAGCAGCTCTGGTGCCGCCTCTGGAGCGTCAATCACCATGGGCCTAGGAGTTCCGATGACGTCACTTGGTGACTCATGGTTTCGACTGCGATTCGTACTGGGTTGCACCCTTTTCCGGTCAACCCTCTTACCCCCTGTACGCACCTCTGGCTCCATATCCGAAGCTGGCCGCTTCTTACGAGCCTGGGGTGTCGTCTCAGCGTCGGTGACCATAGGTTCTGGCTCGGGCAACATCGCCCTGGGGTGATGGCTAGCTTTCGTCCCCTTGGTAGGGTTACGAATGGGGCGTGGTCGCACCCCGTCCCAGCACATTTCCGAGTCGACTACGCGCAGCTTACATATATTAAGCACACGCATTCTCCCGGACCTTTGATGGCGGACATGGGTTCCCGGTGAACCTCTCGAGATCTAGCTGTCCCCTCACGAGCACGCAGCAAGGCGTTGTTGAGATACGTCAGTCTCTCACCAAGGTCCTGCGACGCATCGATGGGAACGGCTTTCGGCAATCTCGCCCGTCGCCCATAAGTCAAATAAAATGGCGTATACCCGGTCGTTGAATGACGAGTACTGCGGTACGCTGTCAAAGCCGCTCCCAACTCGTCTTCCCACGCCCGCGAGGCGTTGTTCACCCCTTTCTGGATCAACTCCTTAAGAGTGCGGTTGAATCTCTCGGTACGTCCATTGGTCTGCGGATGGTATGGGCTAGACCGTCTATGGTCGATACCGTGTTCCTTAAACCGCTCCTCCAGAGAACGGGAACAAAATTCTTTACCCTGATCGGTTATTACAATCTCATGGACGCCATGACGCGCGACATACTCGTTGAAAAATTTTTCTTCCACATTTTGAGAGGTTTTTGTAGCGATTGGATATGCTTCTGCCCACGCAGAACAGTGATCAATCACCGTCATAATATATATGTTACCCATACCCGATTCTAATAGTGGACCGATCAAATCCATTCCAATTATCTGACCCGGATAATTGGCCATGGGCATTTCACTATACCTGGGTCGGGTAGTGACAGGTCGGTTGACCTGGCACTTCGTACATGTTTCAAGCATACGAATTACGTCTTTTCTTAAAGACGTCCATACAAAAGAATCTCTTACCATACCGATGGTCTTCTGTAGACCTTGGTGACCAGCTCGTTCATGAGCCATCCGGAGCACTTTCTCACGGAACAGTGTAGGTAAGACAATTCTGGGGTATTCAGCGTCCAACGCTGAAGGCGTAATTAAAGAATACAAAATGCCATTCTTGACCATATACTCCTCCGGGGTATTTTTGAACAACTCCGGGTATTCCTTGGTCTGCTCGGCACACAATTCGTCATATGGTATGTCGAATGCTTCCAGAGGGACGTGAGGTAACACTCCCTCATCGACATCTGGTATCACAAAGTCGCCTGTATCTAACGTTGCGACTTCCACCAGTCGACGTAACCTGGACAACATGTCCGCTCGAATATTCTTCGAGCCTTGGATGTATTCAATCTTACATCCGTACTCGGCAATCAGTACCGCCCAGCGCTGCACTTTCGTGTTTTTAACTTCGCCCACAAACAAACTCTTTAGGGGTTTGTGGTCGGTATACACGGTAAACTGCGCGCCAAATAGATAAGGTCTAAGCTTCTTTAGCGCATATATTACCGCATAAGCTTCCTTTTCTATCACAGGCCAATTCAACTGACTGTCTTTAAGAGTAGAGCTAACATACTGAATCACCCGCTCAATACCCTTGTCATCTACCTGTACCAGTATCGCACCTATCGCATAGCTAGACGCATCAGTATACAATCTATACGGAGCATTCAAATTCGGATATGTGAGAACCGTCTCACTACACAGCAAGTTTTGCAATTTCTTAAACGCTTGCTGTTCCTCCTGACCCCACTCAAAACGTTTATATTTCTTAGTCAATTCTATCAAAGGCTTAGCAATTTCGGCATAGCCTTGCACACAAGAGCGGTAATACCCTGTAGCGCCCAGGAAACTTCTCACCTCACCCATGTCGCGTGGCGGTGACATTTCTCTTATGACCTTGACCTTCTGGACCTGAGGAGCCACTCCCTGTGCTGAAACACGATATCCTAACAAATCAACTGATGGTTGGGCGAAATCGCATTTCGATTTTTTAACTTGCAAATTATATTCTTGAATTCTACGCATAACTGTACGCAAATGCTGTGCATGTTCAGCCGGGTTTCTTGAATATATGACTATATCGTCGACAAAAACATGCAGACATTTTCCCACGAATTCTCGGAAAATATCGTTCATTGCCCTCTGAAATACGGCACCTGAGTTCGCAAAACCGAACGGCATCCGAAGAAATTCGAACAAACCTTGACTGCAAACGAACGCTGTTTTCGCTATGTCTTGGCTGTCCATTGGTATCTGCCAATAGCCAGACTTCAAGTCCATAGTCGAAAAGATCGTAGCGCCGCCAATAGAATAAAAAATGTCCGATATATTCGGCAAAGGATAGCTATCCTTACGACAAACGGAGTTCAATTTCCTATAGTCAATACAAAATCTCGTCCCCCCGTCCTTCTTAGGAACCAACGTGATGGGTGACGCCCATGGGGACGACGACGGTCTTATGACGCCCGCTGCCAGCATTTCAGCCACTTGATTCTTGACTATATATTGCTTGGCTAGCGGTAGACGGTACGCTTTCTGCCTAATAGGATAGGCATCCCCTGTCGGTACCGTACACTTGACTTTGGGAACCAATCCTAGTGTTTGGACGAGCCGTATCAAAAATATCTGCAAAGTCCGCCATGACTTTGTCGATATTTTTATATCCGGTCGTTTCCTTACAGCTTGCATAGACATAATTTGTCTGTTCTCTATGCGGATATTCAAAGGGATATATCTGGCCAAACCATACTACAATTTTGGCCCGATAGTCAATCTTTGCATTTCCCAGGTGCAAAGCATCCGCTCCAAGTAAACATTCATGCCTCATTCTGGCCACAATCGTACTAGGGATGTGTCGGGCGTTCTTGAATTTTACTTGTGTTTCCCCCAACAACTTTATCGGGGAACCATTTACAGCTAAGAGCGTTCTTGCTCTTTTCAATGGCCTAGCATTCAACATGCTACGCCATATATCCTTACGAATCAAGGATGTGCTAGCACCAGTATCCACTAAGGCATGCAGGTACTTACCCTGATCCGAGGGACTGTCTTTATCCATTTTTAGACGGATTAAGAACCGCTCGGTCGGTGATCTCACCAACGGCTCTCTCCGTCGTCGTTTCCCGGGCTCCTTCGTCCATTAATCACTTCGGCGTAACTGGGCCTGTCATCCGACGCATCCTTTTCGCTACCGTTTGAATGACGGCCATATGCATCGGTATTTTCACTAGTTAAAATAAAACCATCACGATCAATATATTCGTACTGGTTACGTCGAGCATTGTTCATGTCCATTCGATTGTTCCTTGAACATTCTCGTGGCGTTGTTCGTATGTCCGTCTGTCAGTCGTTCACCGCGTCGATTTCCATGTCGTCAATGCGGGGACGCTTGATTGCCCTGCGGTTAGCCGGACCCTTTTGTTGGGTCCCGGCAGGACCATTCTGCAGCGGACAGTCTCTTATGTAGTGGCCGTCTTTGCCACACCCAAAACATTTTATTGTTACGGCAGGAGTCGCCTGCCGGCTCATATACGTCCCAAAACAATTCTGGGCCGTATGTCCTTCTCGGCCACATGTAAAACATGTCATGGGTGGCCGTTGTGGTCGGGGCTGTGGTCGCGGTTGTAGTCGTCGTGCGGATGGTTGCACTGTCTGACGGCAGTCACTCTTATAATGGCCGACCCGGCCACAATTATAGCAGGTAATGTGTTGCAATTCTCGTCCCGCTCTGACTGGTCGGGGCGAGGGTGGGGCGCATTGCTTTGCCTGCACGGCTGTCTTTTTCGCGGGTTGGGTGGCCCCCGCTACTGGCTTCTGCTGCTGTAGCTGAAGGTCTCTGACCAAGCCACACAGTTGTTCGATCATCTTGCTTTGTTGGGCAGTCTGTCTTTGCAGTGTCTTGACCATGGACCTTATTTCCCGTTCCCCTGTCGATTCTAGAGTGTCTATTTCCATTCTCTCTTCACTTCGGCCGTTATCGTTGCACGTTTCTTCCTCCTCTGCGATTTCGATGGCCCTAGCCAATGTAGTGGTTCTCTTCCGGATGATCCTTCTGCTCAAACCTTGGTCATTGAGCGCCCGTAGGTAGATGCCCAAGATTGTTCGCCTGTTGTCGGCGTTTCCCTCGGGGTAGGCTCGAACGCTGGCCTCCATGTACCTCCGATTGAAGGAGATGACTGTCTCATTCTTTCGTTGGCGGGTTCCTTCAAGGTCATACTTAACACGCTCCCCCTCGTTTGTGGATATGAAATTCAGGGTGATGAATTCGTGTAGCTGTTCGAATGTGACCTCATCACGGACCTTGTCTATAAGAAATCCGTCGACGGCGCGGGATAGCTGTCCACGGGCCGCTCGCGTAATGATGTACGCCGGTACCCCCTCGAGACGTCCCTGGTTGGCGGCCCAGGCTCTTCGGGTTTCGTCGAGAAAGGTTCTTACCTCTTCCGGTACGACGCCATCACATGGCTGGATGCGGGTTACGTGGTCGCGGATTTCCCGTCTGTAGACCCGTTCTGCCTCTCGCCTGTTGCTGCTGTCGACAATGGCCCCTGCCATTGCCACACCCATGGCCTGCATCGCTGCTACCGTCTCGCCCCTTAGCTCGGGCCGAGGTCGGTCGATTGGCGGTAGTCCTGGGTCGGTAGGGCTTTGTGGTGGTCGCGCCATTTTGCGGGACTAATGGTACAGCAATTTGATGATTACTTGCTGGAGTCGGGGTTGGTCTGGGCACTTCACGTCGGTCGTTATCTTTACCGATGAATTCTCACTGTATTCCCGATGCTGGATTACAGTTGTACTGGCCGATAGCTTGGCCGCCGCTAGGAACACTTGCACTTGGTCCCCCAGGTTTGTTAATACTACTGCGTCCGGTCGGTCCGTTTGGGCCATACGCTATGTACTCACTGTTTTTAGTTACTCTGGAATCCTGGCAGTGGCCCGCCACTGAAGATTTGATGACGTCACCTAAGCTGATGACGTAACTCTAAACACTACTTGTACGTACTCTTAATATACAATCGACTTTGCAGTCTCTTTCGCTTCGGGTAAGGCTTGTATGTAAGGTTGCTGCGACAACCAACCTTACCAGTCACGAAAGAACAGGATACTAGCTCGCCTCGTTGGTAGATGTAGATGTAATCAACGATATTTGTTTTATGTATCCGGGCCTGATCTGACTATTCTATGAAGATAATGGTAAGCTACGGTGGTCTTCCGTAGGTGTCGGAGTAACTTTAGCGAGAACACAAACTCTTGCCTTGTAGTAAATTCAAAAGGTGATGCTTTTATTTGCCATCTTTAACTATACAGTAAACTTACAAAGTTAGTCACTTTTACTGTGACCGATTTTCGTATCTTATAATGACCAAGAAATTAATTCAATATTTTCCTAACTGAATAGCATTACTCTCAGCCGCTCTGATCTGATATGCTATTCAACTAACTCTACGAGAAATAAACGTTCAGCAAGAACTTGTGCGAGGTGCGAGGCGGACCGGACTAACTCTTAAAGTTAAAGTCCATATCTTATACTTCTTTGGAGCTCTTTACCATGTTCGTTTGGGTTCTTCTTTCCAGAGTTTGATTCGATGCTCATTGATTGTGACGTCATCCTGACTAATCAAACTCCGAGTTTCTCTCTTAGGAAAAGAACATCGAACAAGTTAAGTGATGGAATCCTATCCGATAACCTCCCACAAACTTGACAGTGATGAACATTGCTTCGACAATCATTGCTAATCGTTTCTTAATATCTTATTCTGACTAACGTCTTCTGTCAACTTTTCGTCTGGTTTTCTCATCTACTTGGCGCCAGACGCTATCATGCCCACGTCCAGTTCCTTGCTTATTAGGCCTACGCCTGCATTTCAGAAGGGTGCCATGATGTAGTGACCATGTACCACATCTGATACACCAACATCTGGTGTCGTATCTGGTGTCGTGGGTCGCCTCTATAGAAATATAGAAACCCGGTCACCTATTTACGGTCCTTATGGTAAGTCGGTCGTCGCCACGTTTACTACGTCATTCTATGAGTCACTCAGTCTGTGCTACGTACACTCTGTGCGTAGCATTCCACCGACGCGCTTGCTTGAATATTTAGAAAACTATTGGTCATAACTTCTGCTGAATACTATAAAAGGTTATGCCGCGCCTGCAGCAACAGCTTTCATCCTTCAACCACCGATAGATTCCATCAGCTCACTGCCCTAAGTCTTAGTCTGTTCTATTCCAATTTCATATTCCAATTTCACTTATTGTATCAGCTATATTTTCGTGTCAGTTTTGCATCGACTTGATGCACACACTAGATCGCGCTAATACATTTTCGCTCATTGTGTTATCCGTTCCCTAGCTCGTCTGGTATTCCAAAATATAGTCATATTCTTTGCTGGGGGTCTTGTCATATTCTTCGCTGGGGGTCTTGGACTGCAAATATAAGATGTCCCCGGGGTCATGACTCCCCAGAAGACAATCCCATACTTACAACCGGTCTATGTTAAGTAGACTGTGTGTGAAACACACCGGTCTATGTTAAGTATAGACTGTTTGTGAAACCACACCAGTCTATGTGTTTTTGATTAGATGGCTAGTGTGTCACATATACGAAGCTACACTACATACAGTCATGACAGTAGCAACAACTAGGACTACATACATGTATATGTATATATGTATATATATATATATATACCACAGTCAAGATCACTGCTTTTCAGAATGAGCTGTGACCCTTGTAAATAAAACAAGTGTATATAAAGTTTGGAACATTCGCAAATCAAATGTTCTGTATAACAGGCATATACTTTTGTAAACTCCAATACTCTAGTGGAGAAGCAATTAGACTTGACAAGCTAGGACCGGCCAACAGGCTACACGAAGCCTAATTCACTTTCAGCTGTAAACGATATCATATCATATCATATATCGGTTAACGCTTGTTTGTGAGGTTACTTTGTGTTCCTTGTACCGGAATCGATTCCAGGTTTTAGCCAACAGGCGAGATGGTCGCCGGGCAATATGGCAAAAACTGGACCCCGGAAACAGGTTTCTCGTCGATCTCCTCGAAAAACTAGCGTACATCTCGACAAAAAATGCATAAGCCCTGGAACTATATTCTACTGTTTGGCAAAATTTCGACGCTCTACTCTCAAAACCCTGGGAGGAGATAGGTGGCAAAAAAGTCAGGAATTCCGAGCTTAAGATTACAATAGACCTAATTAAATATAATGTTTTCAATGTCTGCAACATTTTAACACTTTACTGCTCAAGCGGTATTGAAAAATGTCTTGAAAACAATGTTGCTGAAAACTGTTGCATTTTTGGGCAAACTTCCACCTAAGTTCGGAGCAGATCCTCCAATAGAAGTACAGCTTTTGAGAAATGTATAAGATCAAGAAGCAGCACTTAATGCTCAGATTTAAACACTAGACGTGCTGCGCCGCTCTAGTTGCAACATAGGCAACTTTGTCAAAAATGTCAAAAATCTAACCAACTAACTTTTATTAGTTTGTGAGTCTCGCCTAAAGATTCTTACTTTTACCAGTTACACAGACATTACAGAATTCATATACATTCCTAACCCTTTAACACTCAAGCATGCCAAAAATGCCTTCCGCGGTGATCTTTAAAAAAGAAAGACGGGCTCGATAATAGAACAAGCCATTCCAGAGGTAAATGTATCACACACAAAATCTTGGTCTGCAAATGGACATTTTACGAGATTAAAATTTCCATGAATAAATGTAAGTGTTATAGGGTTAATTGTGTCATCTTATGGCCCCCAAAGAGCTGCTGGTCTACCGAAGACAAAACAAGATTAAATTCAGGCATTGCTATCTATTGTTTATTCTTGCTGAGGTATGTAGATGACAATAGTACGTCGTCGGTCATACAGACTATCATAAACATTTACTGTGACAGTATTATGTCTGTAGTGAACTCCGTAATGCAATCATCTACTGTAGTACTTACATTTATGTGTAAAGCTACAATGTATAAACGAAATTAGCCTGTACGTATATGTATCAATATGCTAACAAGTTAACAAAAAAATATTTAACAGACCAAATAAAAACAAAAATAAATTGCAAAGGTATTAATAGGTGTAAATTCTTAAATACTAAAACGAGTTTAACTACCTGCATAAGAAAATGAAATAATAAAACAGTGATTTTATTAATTATTACGGTACATAATTTTACACTTTCAATGTATTTTATAATTTTAATGGCTAAATTTGGTCTAGAAAATCAAAATATTTGCTTAGTGAATGTCCATTTGCATGTTTCAGTTTTGGAAAATTTACCACTGGAATGGCTGTCTCGACTATCGAGCAAGTCATTCCAGTGGTAAAATTTCAAAAATAGTCTTCTTGCCCTGTAAATGGACATTCTTCAAGACCACAGGAGAGGGCGGTGTTGCCCGTCTTTGCCATGAAAGGGTTAATCGTCAAATGGACATCGCCAGCAGTTCCAGTAATCCTTGGAAATATCCATTTACAGGCTTCTTGAAATTGTACCCACTTGAATGACTGCGTGATGTCCGAGCCAGTCATTCCAGTGGTAAATTTGTAGAAATAACCTTCCAGATGCCTGTAAATAGACCTTTTACTAAGGTAAACCTGTCTTATATGTGACCACAGTAAAACCTGTCTTATATGTGACCACAGTAAAATCTGTTTTATATGACCACTCTTATCAGCTATGAACAATTAGTCACTATATATGTATTTAATACAAGTGAGTCGCTATAGGATATTGCCACACTGATGTCAGAGTAATATATTTTCAAATTAAATTAAAAGATGAACTGGTGTACATTTTTCAACAAATTTGGTGGAAGATGTTGCTGTCATCCACCAAAATTGTTGAAAAATGTACTCCAGTTTCTTTGCTGCTGACAGGGTAAAAAATAGACTATTGACATCAGTATGGTAAGAGTTAACTGTTTAATGGTTGGTCAAGTCAATGAAAAATTACTTCTGGAGTGCTCTTGAGGAATGTCCATTGGCAGGCCAAGAAAATACTATTTCCGAAAATGTACTGCTAGAATGAATGGTCCTGTTATTGAGCCAGTTATTCCAGTGATAACCTGTCAAACACGGTCTTCTCTTGGCTTTCACACAGACATTTCTTTAGACCTCTGCAGAGGTTGTTTTTGGCTGACTTGACAACTGAGGATTAGTCAATCATATGATTTCATAATCAACCACGTGACATGTATGCTGATGTCATAATCAATTACGTGATGAATGACGTAATTAAACCCAGCATAAGCGCTAAAATAGACAATAGTCTGTCAAGTTGTACGAATTGTATGCCTTTAGTATTTAATCAACCTTGTTCAATACGCTGTTGCTGCCATAAGCCCAGTCAAATTAGTTCAAAAATATTCACCAGCTTTTAGTTTTAATGAAAATTGAAATTCATGGGTGCATGGATCAAATACACATGCACGCACGCATGTGAGTATCGTGTATGTTAACTTGAATTCTCGAACAAAAAGGGCTCAGAATTTGTAAAATCGCGGCAACAATTTTAAGTCAAATTATTCTGAAATATGTACTAAGTTTTACTCGTATTGACTACTAATTATTTTGACAATAACTTATGGTTTGTTTGAAATTGATGTACTTGGGACTGCACAATGGTGTTCTATGGCTGTTGAACTAGAGACTTAATCAGGAATAAAGCCATACTGAATTATGGCATTATTCATGATTAACTCTAGTGAGAACACGACCGTAACCATTTAACACTCATATCAGCCAAAAAACAGCTTCTGCAGTGGTCTTGAGAAATATCCATTTGTAGACCAGAGATTACTTTGTGAAAATTTACCACTGGCATGACTGGCTCGATAACCAATCATTTCAGTGGACATTTAAAAAAATAGTCTTGGTCTGCAAATGGAAATTTTTAATGAGAAAATTGAAATTTTCTTGAACAATTTGAGTGTGGCCCTAAGATGGTCACTGTACATTTACATAATTATCTTTTATATTCTAAGTTATTATTAGGACCTAATGTAATATGCATTCAATGGACCCATACAGTATTAAATAGTAGACATACAATTCGTACAAAGTGTCGGCCTATTAAGAGTTAAAGACGGGCCATATAAAATCATTTATGACGTAATGATTATGGCGTCATCCTACACGCCACTTAGTGGATTATGATGTCAGATTGATAGATGGATACTCTGGAAAGGTGAATTGTATTATTGTCTTTGCTGTAGTTTTAAATATTCAATACGGAATAGCAATGTTTATGTTTGTAATTAAGCACTATCACAATCAATGGGAACTCTGAAAATATACTTATAATGTTAAATCATGTATATTGGCGGTAAAATTTTCGTTCGATGTCAATTATATTTGGCAGGAAGTATCATTAGGGTGTTGAGATCCAAGTTTATATGTTTATTGGTATGTTGATTTTAAATTTTGCACTTTCAAAATTGTCGGATAAGTCGTTTGGTGGCCATCTCAGATTTTTCTCTGCCAAAGGTCCTATAGGGAAATAATGGGAAGTTTTAAACGACTTCTTAAGAATTACTGGGTCAATTTCAATAAAATTTGCTAGGAAGCATCTTTGTGTCATAGAGATGCAAGAATATTCAAATGATGCTGATTTGCCGATCTTTAATTTTGCGCTATTTTTAGAATGTTTAAAAATCTCAGAAACCTTGATTTGAAATTCAAGAAGCTTTATCGAGGGCAAGTCCTAAACTAAGTTTGCTCGAGATAACTTGAGTGCTCGATTTTTCTGGTGGTCATCTTGGTTGACCTAGTTTTTGCAAAAGCGAACTCCAGAACCACTGAACAGTTCAGGCAGAAATTTGAGAATATGATTTGTACTAAGGGGCACTAAGAGGCATTACATTTTGGTCAAGGGAAGTTGATATATGTGAAAACATGGTAACTGCTGAATATAATGGATTTTTTTATTTGATGGATTTTTATAGCAATAATTGCTTATTTTATAAAATCTTACTCCTAAAATGCATGGCCAGAATTTGAGCGATACACATCCCTTGAGCCTCTTGATATTACTGTAAAACGATTCCCTCAGTACAGTGTTATCAGTTAGCGTGTATTTGACTAGTAAGCACTACACAGTGCAGTGATATGCAGAGCCTGCGTATTACTTAGCTGCCAAGCGTTGACGTCAATAGCTACCAGCTCACTCCAATACATGTACTGAGTAAATCCTTTTATACATGTAGTACGCCAGGGATGTTAGGCTGGTCGTGTTTAAACCTCGAATTTGTTCAATAAAATTAAAGTTTTCTCATAGAAAATATCCATTTGTAGACCAAGAGAAGAGTATTTTTGAAAATTTATCACTGGAATAACTGGCTCGGTTATCGAGCCAGTTATTCAAGTGGTAAATTTTCAGGCTCGGTTATCGAGCCAGTTATTCAAGTGGTAAATTTTCAAAAATACTCTTCTCTTGGTCTGCAAATAGACATTTCTCAAGACCGCTGCAGAATCCGTCTTTGGCTGATATAAGGGTTAAAGTATCAATGCTCGGGCTCAGTTAACTTACAGAAAACTGAAATCTTACTGATAGCACTATGTTACTGATAGGCGTTAAACATATATTTATTGTGCTCAAAGAAGCAGTGCTTTATGTATAATATATGTCACATGCAGACAAACATGAGATAAAATAAATCAAATATCTATCCTCATAACTAGTTGTTTTTGTAAGACTCCCTCACTCCCTCCCACCCTGCATTGACTGTGGACTCATTTGTATCAAGGTGATAAGCTACATGTGGATATGCATGCATATACAGGTATTATTAGCCACGACAGGTAACAGTTTTCAAGAATTTAAGCACATTTATATATATGAAAGCTTGTCGCAATAGACGGATCACTCAAGTAACTGATGTCATAATCAGAGTACGTCACTAGTTACCATAATGTCTCATAACTCTGTCATGAAAATTGAAGTCCGTCATTGGTGTACAAATTGTATGTCTTTGATAAGTTACAATTTAATAAACATTTTGTCGAGTGTTTTGAAACTAATTTGCCTGTGAGTTGTCGCTGCGATATGTTACAGGTTAGCTGTAGCGATACTAAATTTCCTAAAATATAAATCAACTCCAACATGTGAAAAAAGTAGACGCAGCTGAGATAGAAATGGGCGGGCATAGCTAGAAATGGGTGGGCATAGCTAGAAATGAGTGGGCTCCACTGTTATTACCTCACCAGGGACCGCATTCACGAAGGGTACTCGAGTTCGAAAATATGCGTTACTATGGCATAAATAAAAAACCTGGCTAAGTCTGTATTCACCTACATTAGATGAACATTTGGCCGCCCTTCATGAATATGACATAGTCTGGGCTTCTAAATAGGTGTAAGCAGTTAGGAGGGTGCCTAACTTAGGCACGCTTCGTGAATACAGACCCTGTTGTAAAAGGCCAATTGAGTTTATGCCATGTCCCCAACGTACATGTGGTAATACCAATAAACTTCAACCTTCAAATAGAATGGAGGAATCCAGTTTTAGCTATGCCCCGCCCATCTTTAGCTAATCTCCACCCACACTTCGCTGTGTTGGGATCAGTCATTCCATGAACTTCCTGACTATCAAGTTCTACAAAACTATACAGGTACAGTAAGCGGATGAATATTTTGAAACTAATTTGACTGGGTCCAGTCAAATTATTTTCAAAATATTCAACAGCATGTTTATTAAATAGTAAAGACATAGAATCTGTACAACAACGCTTAGGCCGTCATAAATTAAGCGATGACGAAATTATCTACGTCGTTCATGATGTCATCCTACAAGTCATGTAGTTGATTATGACATCATATTGTTGATGGATAAACTGGAAAGGTCAATTACGACATAATTAGTTAACTAACATTACACGGGTCATAATTATAAAATTTAACAGAGCTTATATTAAATAACATTACACAAAGTAAGAATCTACACAGTTATAAAACAGCATAGCAGGAAAATATGGCATGATACAGGTTCTATTATGGTTCAGTTAAATTATGCATGTGTTAGAACTATTAAACCATAAAGATAATACTTATAGCGCATAAAAATAGTAAATATATAGCATAGTGGAAGATCAGGTCTGACTAGAGGCATGTTAGTAAAATCTAAATAACAAAATATCTGTATAAAATCTGAATTATGTCTACATAAGTGAGCAGAATGCTATTCAATTCTATATAATATCTATACTACAAACTGAGATGGGATCTAACATTTGTGTTTCTGTTTTGCCAACGTAGTGACCCCATGATGTAGAATGACCTTGTGACCTAGATACTTTCCCCCCTTTAACCTAAAGTCAAACTATTATTACTCAAGCCACCGAAGGCTGGTGTGAGTTGTGGTCGGTACTGTCTATCTGCACGCAGTATATCTCCGGAATGCAGGAAGATAGTATCACCAAATTTGGCACATTGATTCATATTGTGGCTGGGTAAAATTATACTGGTAGCCATGGCTTGTTCTGTATAGTGATTTCTGTCAGTTTAACCCTTTAATGGTCACATCGGCCAACACTGGCTTCTGCAGTGGTCTTTAGGAATGTCCGTTTACAGGTCAAGAAGACTAAAAAGAATTTACGACTGGATTGACTGGGTCGGGGTTACAATACTCAGAAATGCAAGTCACTAAATAAATACACCTGTTATATTGAACCCATGCCATTCTACCATAAGCCAAAACCTCCATTTAAAATAAATTTTTACATAAAATTTGACAGAAAAAAATAAAAATAAATAAATATCCGCCCGCTATTGATTATAACAATGCTGTAAGTAATTATGATAAATCTCAAGATTGATATATTAAATAAAGGTATGTATAAACTGATGAGCCATAGTGAAGGAAATTACTAACCCTTCAATACTGAAGACACAACAAATGTTTCTGCACTGATAATTTTGAGATATTTCCATTTGCAGACCAAGATAAGATTATTTTTCAAGACTTAACACTGGACTGACTGACTCGATAACCGAACCAGTCATTCCAGTGGTAAATTTTCAAAAATAACCTTGGTTTGCAAATTAAAATTTTCTATGAAAAAATTAACATTATCTTGAACAAATTTGAGGATTATAGTGTTAAAGAGTATTAATTAAATACATAAAAATATGATAGATTATTGACAATAATAAAGCACAGTAAATATCATGAGATATAACCATATAATGACTATTACATAATGCTGAGTAAAGCCAGAGCTACATGACAAGTAAATAATAAACAGCTTGGCAATACTGAGAGTATTCTTTTACATTCAGTCTGTAATGACTAACTTAGGCAGTGAGCACAAAATAATGTATAAACAGACTGGTATCTTTAAGACACAGGCATGAGAATGGGGTCCCTTAAAAAAAGATGAAAACGATGTGGGGGGAGGGTCCGGGAGGTGGTGTCCCCTCCTGTAGGGTGGGGGTCCAAAATTGTGAATTCTAGATGCTCTAGACAGGTGGTTGATTTTTTTTTAAAACCCGTAATGTTCAAATTTGGTCAAGAGAATCAAAACATTTGTTTATTGAATGTCAATTTGCAGGCCATTAGAAGCGTATTTTTGAAATTTTACCACTGGAATGACTGGCTCGGTTATCGGCAGTGGTCTTTAGAAATGTCCATTTGCAGACCAAGAAGACTATTTTTGAAAATTTATCGATAACCAAGCCATTCATTTCAATGATAAATTTTCAAAAATAGTCTTCTCTGGGTCTGCAAATGGACATTTCTTTTGAGAAAATTAAAATTTTCTTGAGCAAATTTGAGGAATATGGGTTAATGAACTGGCCTCATTTTGCCATATAAGGCATTAAGTATCTTGAGCATGTATGATGGAAATAACATAACAGTGATGAAAACAATGCAACAGCAACACCAACAACAATGTACAATGACAAGTGATCAATGTGAAAATGACAAACACAATGTCATGTCTGATAGAACATCAAGCGTATCACACCCGCTTAGTAAAAAAACCTTCCAATCGACACTCCTCAAGCTATGTGACAAGTTTCATACGAAATTGTATTTTGAAATTTTCTAAGTCATTTAACATTTTCATAGAAAATGTCCACTTGCAGACCAAAATATGACATTTAAAAAAATGTACCACTGGAATGACTGGCTCGGTTATCGAGCCAGTCATTCTAGTGGTACGTTTTTTTAAATGTCATATTCTGGTCTGCAAGTGGACATTTTCTATGAAAATGTTAAACTCGGAAAATTTCAAAATATAATTTCATATGAAACTTGTCACATAGCATCGAGCCTGTCATTCTAGTGGTAAGTTTTAAAAAATAGTCAATTTGGACAACAAATGAACATTTCTCAAAAGCACTGCAGAGGCCGTCTTGACCAGCTTGACCATTAGTGTTAAGTCATTCTATTCATCACATACGCAATCTTATATTCCATTATACAACAATTATTAACCATTTAAAACTCGAGCTGATCAAAAACAGCGTCTGCAGTGCTCTTTTGAAATGTTAATTTGCAGACCAAGGGTTAGATTTAATTTTTAAAAGAAAATTTAATTTTTTTAAATATATTCGAGGGTTAAAGATTATCATCATTTTCAATTTACAGTTTACCTGACACACAATAGTCATATACTATACAAGTATGACATATAGAATATCACATGTCTAAAAAGGCGGCTGGAAGTTATAATGTCATAACACAACGCAGTATTCGTTACTGTTCCCTCACTGTATAGAAAACATCTTCCAATAGGTAAACTAACATTTAAATTGATTCGTCTATACGTTATATTGCTAACGCAGGAACGAGCGTGTGCACCACAAACAGCTAAAACATGCACACACACACACAGTATATGTACACATAAATACATACGAGGAAGCATACCTATGTACATACCCATTTTTATAGAAAAGCCATATATTTCAGATAAGACAATATAATTGATAAATGCTGGCTGTGATATGTCCATAAATAAGCGTGTATTGCAATTCAGATTTCTATGTTTTGTCAATATAGAATGAGATTCTGGTCAAAGAAAGAAGCTCGTAAGCACCAAGTATTATTATAATATTAATATCGCTATATTGTGAATGTAGAAAATAAAACATTAAAGGACTTGAGTATCATACCAGCGCTCGAGCCGGCCAAAAATGTCATCTGTAACAGTATTGTTCTTGAGAAGTGTCAATGAGATCATGAGAATTTTTGAAAATTAACCAGTGGAATGACTGGCTCGATAACCGAGCCAGTCATTCCAGTGATCAATTAAAAAAATAATCATCTTTTAATCTGCAGCAAATGGAGAAGCTTTCTCAAACAAATTTGTTCAAGACAATTCTAATATTCTCAAAATGTCAGTTTGCAGACCAACAGACAGTTCTTTTGAAAATTTATCACCATTTTATTATGAACCTCACACTGTAAGGGGGCAGAGGTTATTTCCCCATTCCCCTTACAGGGTGAGGATAATAATACAATGTTGTGTTTATCAATATATTTTGTGGTATATTAGTGAGAATTCACAGTATTGAAGCGCTGGAGTGGTGATAATAAACACAATGTAAAATGGCAAGAAAATGACTAGTAGTCGCTGAAAAAAATCCTAAATATTTTAGGCGATAAATAAAATCTTGTATTCATCGCAATTTCATATTACGTTGTGTCATACGAACAGGCAACTCCTGTTAGATCCTCTATTAGATATCCCTATATGTTACACGGATATGACGTATATTGCACAATCAAATATTGATAATAGCCTGAGCAGTGGAGGGATCAATTTCTAACTATTCCACGCACATTTCTAGCTAAGCTCCACCCACTTTTACGTGTGTTGGTATCGATTTGAAACTGAAAGCCAAATTTTCAGAATCTACATTTGAAGGTGACTATACACTCAGGTACCCTGTTGATTATTTTGAAACTAATTGGACTGGGAGCTATTGCTGCCATAGGCCACAACAGCCCCCTCCCCCACGCCACCCCAGTCAAATTAGTTTCAAAGTATTCAACAGAATGTTTATTAAATTGTAAATTTATCAAAAACATATGGTACAAATTCATACACTAGTGACTGACATTTCGATTTTCATGACGGCTATACACCATTATGACAGTGATGATGTCAGCTAACTAGTGACGTAATTGATTATGATGTCAGACACTAGAGTGACAGATCAGATCCCTCTATACTGATAACAGCCTCGCATTAGTGAGAATATGTGCTGATATGTGAATGGCTTTGTCATGCTGTGAACTCATACAATGAAAGCCTAATCAGATTGCATTTAATTAACTGTGAACACCTATTAATGATTGCACTTGGTAGATAATACTAGAGGCCGCCAAGCCTGCATGCTGAGCCTTCTGTGCATTTTTGAAAAACTTCTAATTTTTTGTGCAAAATAAACCACATAAAAGTATGGACAGATTTGAAAATCATTTTTGTCATGGTCCAGACAGGATGCACGATGCGTAGCTAGTCTGGCGCTTTTTCAGGCACCACCTATATGGTTGCGGGTTTTGTTTTCTAGTGCTTTTGCATTGGATTTATAAAGTACCTCTGATTTCCTATAAAAAAAAGCGAAAAAAAAGCAGAAATCTGTAAAGTTTTAATGACATCCGATAAGCCCTTGCTGTATTAAATATCCATTGAAAAACATTTACCTAATTCTTGGTACACATTGAATGGTGGACACCATTTGGATCGCTACGTCCAGCCGTCCTCAGTTCTACTACCGGCTCTACAGAAATTTACAAATGTTTGTTCCATTTTCAGTCACATCTATCTTCATCAATACTTCCATCATTCACGCTAACTCACTCGTCTCATCCATCTATTTGTGAAACTATATTTAGCTCTATGCATATTTAGTTCAACTTTTGGCTGTTAATACTCATCATTATGTATACTATGTACAACGATATACACAGTTATTTGTTATTATTTTGAACACCTGAATGTATATTGGTTCTTCGTAATGTATCACTACAAGATACAGACTACCACATCGTCTCCTCTGATGTGAACCAATCAAAATGCACAGGAAACAGTATTATAAAATAACTATACAGTTCAGTGATAACTTGTTCCTTAACCCTTGAATCTACTCAAGAAAATTGCAATTTTCTCATAGAAAATGTCCATTTGCAGACCAAGAGAAGACTATTTTTGAAAATTTACCACTGGAATGACTGGCTCGGTTATCGAGCCAGTCATTCGAGTTGTAAATTTTCAAAAATAGTCTTCTTTTGGTTTGCAAATGGACATTTCTCAAGACCACTGCAGAAGCCGTTTTTTCAACGGTGCCATAAAGTGATAAAAATACGACTCCATTAACCATTTAAAGGTCACAATCTTTCAAGAAAATTATATTTTTTGCAGGCTAAAAAAATACTTTTAAAATAAATTTACCAATGAAATTTACAAAAATAGATTATTCGTCCTGCAAATAGCCAATTCTAAAAACGACTATAGAGGCCACCTCACCCGCCTTCACCTTTAACGGAATCATGGTCAAGAAAATTTAAATTATTGCTTAACCAGTGTTCATTTGCAGGCCAAGACTTTTTTGAAAAATTACCACTGAAATGACTGGCTCGATTGTCGAGCTTGTCATTCCAGTGGTAAATTTAAGTCTTCCATTGCCGAGCTTGTCATTCCAGTGCTATATTTAAGTCTTCTCTTAGGCCTGCAAATGAACATTGCTCAAGATCACTTCAGACCCCATTTTTTGGCTGGCTTGATCAATCCTTGTTAAGTTGACACAAGATGGGTTAACCATTTAATCTATTTTTGAAAATTTACCGCTGGAATGGCTGGCTCGGTTATCGAGCCAGTCATTCCAATGGTAAATTTTCAAAAATATTCTCTTGGTTTGCAAATGGACATTTCTCAAGACCAATGATGAAACCGTTTTTGGCTGATATGAGTGTTAAAGGGTTAATTAGTATTAATAGCTTAACGAGTTCACATTTATTACTCTACCCTGTATAGTATGTTATCCATTATGTACAGTATTTCAACAATTAGTGATAATATATTAACTCTTTAAAGCACTGGGATCATCACAATTACAAACCTTTACAACACGACAAACCTAAACAAAAGCAGGGTCTTTCAAGAACTGCTCTTATCTGTATGACTGCTTTGTAATTGAGGAATCCAGTTTATAGATCAATCATATGACGTCATAATCAACTATGTCACATATAGGCTGACGTCACGATCCAGTGTCACAATCCATAATCATAATTGACAGAAATAGTCTGTCTTTAACCGTGAATAGTCTGTTAAGTTGTACGAATTATGTCTTTACTATTTAATAGGCAGCAACAGCGCCCAGTCAAAATTGTTTCAAAATATTCAGCAGCTTGCCTGTATAGTTTTCTGGAAATTGATATTAAAACTGGATTCCTCCATTGACATACTGAGGGAATATTCATGAACAGTACTTAACTGACATGCCACTATAAGCCACCAAAAACTAATTTAAATGCTCACTATTTTGAAAACAATTTGACTGAAGTTGTTGAGTCCCACAACTTTTAGTGAAATTGTTTTCAAAATATTTAGCAGGTCCAGAGATATAACCCTTGGAATATGTATTTTATAAAAACAGTAGTCGGATGTTTAAGTAAAAAAAAAAAAAGGGCTGAAATAGCGCATAAGCAATAAAACCCTGGCTATATCTGTATTCACTTACATTGGATGAACATTTATCCACCTCTTCATAAATACAATGTAGTCTTGTCTTTTAACCCTATAACTCTCATATCAGCAAAAAATGCCTTCTACAGTGGTCTTGAGAAATGTCCATTTGCAGACCAAGCGAAGACTATTTTTTTAATTTTACCACTGGAATGACTGGCTCCGTAACCGAGCCAGTCATTCCAGCGGTAAATTTTAAAAAATAGTCTTCCCTTGGTCTGCAAATGGGCATATTCTATGAGAATTGAAATTTTCTTGAATAAATTCGAGAGTTAAAGGGTTAAATAGGCGAGTACAGCTAGGCGTGTGTGTAACTTAAACACACCTCATGAATATGTCCTGTGGAATGACCGTGTTGAAAGGGTTAAGCACCTACTGTAACAGTAAAACACCACTTTGTATAATAGCACAAGTACTTAAGTACGTTTTCAAGATCATGGTAATTGTTACAACCAGTGAGGAAATATTCACATTATTTTACTCAGGTTGTGACATAACAGGTACATATGCACTATGGCTGTCACTTAGGCACTGTAGCTGTGGTATAACGTAAGCACTTCAGCTGTGAGGTATTTACTATTGATATCATATATACAACTATAAATATCACATATTCACTATAACAGTCACATATGCAAGTCATCTATTTCCCCTGTTAATGGTCATGTCGGCAAACACGGCTTCTGTTATAGTCTTGTAGAATGTCCTTTTACAGGCTGAGAGAATACAATTTTTGAAAATTTACCACTAGAATGACTGGTGTGATAACCGAGCCAGTCATTCCAGCAGTAACTTTTCAAAATTAAACTTCTTTCGCCCAGCAAATGGACATTAAAGGAAAGGATCAATGAACTAACATATGTATGCTCTTGAATGACAGCTTTATATAGTAATCAACCTATACCACCAGTGAAAAACAGAAATAAATCAGATTATTAAGAAAAAAGCAGCTAAATACTATTGATGTCATTCTGGCGGGAAACAATTAGTGACGAATCTAATGGCGTTCTGGTGTATGCTGAGAGAATAAATGATACCCGCTGCAGCCAGTCATATAAGCTCAGTTATATTTGTGTTAAGCTGATTAGCTACTACGTCCTACAGGTAAAATATGGTCTAGTTATAAAACAATTAGACTGAAAGTCGTTGTTTCCAGAGACAGGATCTACATTCAGTCACACTAATTTGAGACCTTGGAAACCAGTAGTGTATTTTGAAATTATTTTGACCGAAACTTGTTGCTTCAGGCAGAAAAAGTGACTCAAATATAACGTTTTCAAAAGGATCAATAGTGAATTAGCAGCAGTGAGTTAATCGCTCTACATCAGCGCCTATACAGAATACTATTCATACCGCTTACAAAACTATATTCAGGTGTGCTTTCGTTATATTCAGGTAGGCCTATGCTGTATACCTGCACACACAGTTGACACACGGCGGAGTGCGAAGTTACTAATTGGCTCCAAGTTAAGCGCTCCTAGATTTAGTAAATGCTTTTTCTCAAATAATCCCGATTCATTTCCATTATTTACCGATGGTAGTTTATTTAATATTGTTTGAAATTACCAATAAACATCATTTGTTATCTCCCTTTTCCCTTCCTTTAACTCATTAAGTTTCAATTTTCTTGACAATGAAAGGGCTATAAGGGAATATCGCATCTCACTGGCTACAAACATAATCTGCTATATTTTACAAGTTTATCATAAATTATAACATGTAAATCGTATTAACCATTTGAACCCGAACCCGAAAGGCCAAATACAAAAAATTATTTACAATACAAGAACTATTCTGTTGAATATTTTGAAGCTAATTTTAATGGGAGCTGTTGTTGCCCCCAGTTAAATTACCTTCAACATATTCAACAGCTTACCTGTATAGTTACCTTGAAATTTAGATTCTGTGAATTCAGGGGTTCAATGGGTTAAACGTTGTTGTGACTATAATCTAATATAAATTGTAATGGCAGATTAAACATAGATATTGACTCCTATTGCTGTCATGGACAGGAAAGAATGAATTCATAATGAACATACTAGCCTGTTGTAAATAGTACTTCTCAAAAAAGCCCCTGAAATGATTTTCCACCGATAGTTTTTGTGTAGGATTTGTGAGGACTACTGAAATGACGGATTCATTTGTGTGAGGTTGGTTGCGAGGAGAAGCTATTTGTATTATTATTATTGTTAAGCACTATGACAGTATTTATCATAAAACAACATCGAAGACTGGCATTGGATTGATCGCCCACATCATTATCTATTACATCATTATTATCAACAGCAAAAATGACATGAATAATTTAATCCAATTGTGTACAGTCCTCGATCAATAAATTATAATCATAATATACAAGTCTGGTGACTACGCATAACGAATATCAAGAATAATACGTGAGTACGCTGGTTTGATTTCCTCGTAGCAGTAGTATTGGCGGCATGTCCTTAGTTAGAAGCTCAATCCAGGCCATGTATAAACCAGTCGAGCAGGTGCCTTTACGCGGCATTGGTAAGGTCCTGGAAAATATGTAACATAGAAATTCTTTACATCTTAGGATATATATATATATATATATATATATATATATATATATATATATATATATTTCTCTATGAAAATGTCCATTTGCAAACCAAGAGAAGTTATCGAGCCAGTCATTCCAGTGGTAAATTTTCAAAAATTGTCTTCTCTTGGTCTGCAAATGGACATTTTTCAAGCTCACTGCAGATGATGTTTTTGGCTGATATGCATGTTAAGGAGTTAACAATAAAGGGACACAATTCTAGCTATGCCATGGTCAGTTCTAGCTAAGCTCCGCCCACATTGTATGTGGATTTGAAATTATTGTAACAATTTGAAACCTGAATTCCCAGAATCTAAAGTTCAAAGTAAACTGTTGAATATTTTGAAACTAATTATACCAGGGCTCCTCCAGTCAAATCAGTTTCAGATCTTTCAACAGAATGTTTTATTGAAATGTAATTTCGCCAAACACATACAATTCAGAAACCTTTGTGAGGGAGCTCCATCATTTCGATTGTGATGTCAGCTAATGTGACGTATTTGATTATGTCATCAGATACTCGAGTGACAGATCTGATTCCTCCATTCAGAGTATGAAACGTGATTCGTTAATTCCTAAAACTAAATCATGGATTTTGCACGGCCACATAAACACTATTATGATATATTTGGTCAATTTAGAAAAAGGAAATGTTAATTCTTGCTTTATTAATGTCCATTAAGACTGAAGAGAAGACTGCTTTTAACAGTTTACTAGTCGAATAATGGGCTCGGTTACTGGACCCGTCATTCTAGTGGTGAAAAAAATTCTGTTGGCCTGTGAATAGACGTGTTTGTGAAGAAACGTGCGTGTTTGTCAAGAAATGTGTTTCTGATGGCATCTAAATTTTGGAGCTCCCAGAGACGGCACACCCGATAATCTGGGGGTCCCGAGCTAAAAATCCCGGGTTCCACTTCAGTTTTTCTCATTTATTCTAAAATTAGAAGGTACCATTGATTCACAGCTATGAATTATGATAGTTCTGCGGCCAAATGGGGTGCTTGGGAGCCCCGTTGCACCCCTCTGTAAGAGAGGGTTCATTGGTACCAAATGAAAGGTCTATATACTCTTTCAGAAAATATATGTTGCACATGTGGCTGAGTGGTTGACTAAAAAGATATGAAGCATTGAAACGGGTCAATAGACAAACAAAATTCTTGTGTGCACAAGAGAAATTTATAACAATTTGTATTCAACCAAAAATAAAAAACCCATCACGACATGCAAGTTATAATGTTGTAAGTGTGGCAAACTTGGTCTGAAGTCCAACCCTCCTTGTTTATGTGAAAGCAAAGATGACAAGTGTGAGAACCAGCACATGCAGGATCCAGAGAGTGAAGCCATTGATGATGAACTTGACGAATAATGTAATTTGTGGATTGAATTCAAAGCCAGATATCTGTTTCATTTCCATTTCTGTACGTGTATTTGAGTTACACCAGCTTGGTAATATATATGACGATGGATTAAATAAAGTAATAATTAGTTTCATTTTTAATTTTTGCATTTTAGTTGTAGAATAGTTTCTTCATATGCATACGAAGACACTATTCTACAACAATCATAAACCTTTTCGCAGAATCAACACATGCAGAAATAACCGGCTGCCAGCTTTCTCTTGGTTACTGTAAATTGCTTTCAGATTCTGCATATCATTTGAGGTAATGTATGTAACGTTTCCATGGTCACTACACCCACCAGCCAAAACCAGTATTTTATTTGGTCGAAGGTCAGATTTTCTGTTTTCTGTTAATCCAGTGAACACAAAGTCATTGAAGTTGTCTTTGTTTATGGGACTAGAGAAGAGCATTCAATTTTTTGGCAACACCTGATCTCGTGATTGTATTCCAATTTCTCGGGACTTGATACACATTATCGCCTCTTTGGCAGACCCTCTTGACAAACTCTTCTAGGCCATCAAGTAAGTCTCCACCCCCCCCCCCCCAACAGTTGATTCCAGCACATGATAAATTATGGAGACACGCCATATAATCCAGAAACATTGCTGTCTTTGATTTTCTTTCAGGTGTGATTTCAAGGAGAAAGGTGTGTAGATCCAGTGAGGAAGACGTTAAACTTTCCAAGTCTCTAAGCAGCTATGCCTTGTTTGTTTTTGTCAAAGATCCATCCATGTTCACTATTGCCAGGGGTCTACCAGATAGCTCATAGGTAAAGAGCTGTTGGAGATCAAGCTTTCTGGTTTTTTTATACAATCAATAACCTAGCAAACAATTCTCTGTCAGAGTCAACAGATCTCATCTTCTCCTTTGGCTCTTTGGGTGACCTTTTAACCGAAGGCTGGATCTTTGCTAATTTGGCAAGTTTAAGGTTCATTATGGGCATCCTAAATAGTTCTGTATTTGACTCTAATCGATCTTTAACATAGTTTTTCAGTGCGTTTTTCCCTTCTTTGCTGAGACTAGAGAATCTGTTATATCACATGGTGCTACTACACCAGTAGCAATGTTCATTAGGGGGTGGGGGTGGGGGTGGGGGCTCTTCTGCATCAACAGACCCATTAACTGAAAAAGGAAATCCATGTCGGTCCTTTAAAATTTGAAGTACTGCCTGGATATGTTTCTCATCTTTATTGCCAGAGAATATGACTGTAAAATTTATCCTGATGGCACGTTTCACATGCACATTAAGATACCACTTTAGAGTAGTATATTCCTGCCTGCTGATGCAATGATGGTCTGTTGTCATGATTTGGAATCTCTGACAAGTGACTAATCAAGGCCTAGATAAGACCACACACTGCTGAATGTTGTTCACTCTGATAGTGCCACAACAGGCTTACCATCTCGGAATAGTTGATGAACTCCATGTGATGTTTCTGGTAGCATTTTCATCTCAAGAAGATATACCATGCCCCATCTTGAGTAATTATGGCATAGCACAATATTTCCGCTACATACCCAATGTGATCAGCCCAGTTTGCTGTTTTTTCAGCAGAAATATAATCTAAAGCTAATAATTGTATGTCATCAATATACTGGTTCCAAAACTGAAATGTGACAGATTCTTTATTTCCAATCTCTTGGAATTGAGTATAGATTGGTTCCCATCTCGTCAGGAAATCTTGAATTTCCTGGAACAATGCTTTTACCCTTATGGGACTATCTTCCTCAAGCTCCGCATTCAAACATATGCTGCATCTCATCTTGTAATGCCTGGCAAAGTCCTTCCAATGTTTCAGCATCCTCCTTCGCGGCCTTTGATTCTTGGACTGCCCAAACAAGAAAGGCTTCTAACTGAATATGGCACATAGATTCAAACGTTAGTTTATGAGCCAATGTACATCTCTTGTAATGCTTACCTTTCATGACCATGTCCATGACAGTTGGACCAAAGCACCTTCAACTACCACATCTTGCAAGCCACGTTCTTCATAATGCTTGTCAATGATCTTCCAGTACAACTCCAAGATGTCAAAGCCTCCAAATCTGAGTATATGATGGTGGAACTCATCCCAATTGTGGATACGGACTTCTTGAGCAACAATGTAGAGTTGAAGATCTAACATGATGACAGGATGTACCTGACCTAAAGATAACATCTGCTTTCCAGAGATTTCAATGCTGTGTAAATTGTACAAATGTATTCATATCTGTTGGTAGACCAGGTACAATAGGATTATACCCAATAAGAGTTCTTACAGTCTTCTCCTTATAACTTATCTTCAAAATAGCATGGAATCCACACAAGCTCAGAATATAGTGGCTCAATGTTGACAGTAAATATTTTCTTAGGGCATAACTGAACAAATGTCCATGCCTTTTCTAGTGAAAACACAGGATCCTCAGTTCTAAACCACTCTATCACGCCTATCTTACCTAAAAGATGGTTTATTTCAGCCCTTTTCTGAAACTGATTTGGACATTGAGATAACTCTAAGCATTTGAGATCACTTACAGCTTTCTTTCTGTGGCTATCAAGACTTTTCCTGGGTCAATAAGCAATTGTGTTTGTACATTCTTCCTGGTATGTCAAAGAGTTGTACCCTTGCCATCACGTGTCTCCTCATTAATGTCAATGTTGTCGACTGCAGCATGTTCAAATCTTCCTGGCATGATATTTGAGGGAAGGAATATATCTTTATCTGTAAGTTGCTTCATGACACTTTTGGGAGAAGTAGTGTCTTACCTTGTGAATGTAACATATCATCAATGCTCTGTTCCTTGTAAGGTGATGGACAGGAACAGCTAAGCCGATATGTTTGAGAGTTTTGCATCGTGCATATGAAGCATTAAATATAATGTCTTGTGCTACAGCTAGAACTCTTTATGAGCTGGTGGGTCTGTTCTTACTTCCTGTTCTTGTTCGCAAAACATCAGTAGTCCTAGGCAATGGAAGAGGTCATCAGGCACCATTGTTTCATCTCTCTGTTGCCATATGTCTCTCAAATCAATACATGGATTTGTTGCTAGACCTTGGAATTTACGCACTGAACTACACAGAGTTGGAGCGGTTTGAAATAAGACTACGTTTGTTGAATCACCTTATGAAATGACAAGATCATCTGCTATTGCTTCTTCAGCGGTGATCTGTTTTAGTGAAGCTATTTTGCTGATTGTTCCCTTAATGTCAACGATTATACTCCACACAATTTCAGACTTGTTGATGGAGGATTGAGAGTGAAATACCACTGTGTGCCAATAGTGTTTTATAAGGCGGTTCATCAGCTTTTCAGCACAATATTGTTGGTAATCTTCATAGCCACACGTTTCTAGATGACATCAATAAAGATGTAATAATAAACTCATATCATATGCCACACCATTTTTGATGTTTTCTTGAACATCAATAAGAAGCAGCTTGAATGCCTTTGAAAATATATCTGAGTTTTCTGTTGTAGAATCAGCAGCTTTATGAGTACATGTAACAAGCAGTTTTTGTGATATTTTCCTTGTAATGCTACAAGATTATTGACAGAGACCTTTGTATCCAGTTTTCTCTCACCAATTTCCCCAGCTGCTGTGCGTAGTTAGTCTTGTAATGGGACGGTAAGAACATTAACCAAGTGGGTATCACCACGTTTCTTTGCACAGTTGCACATGAAACATTTATTCATCTGTAATGGTGTTGCATCTGACCTGGTAGTAATATGATGATCACTAGGACCTGTTGATGTAGATGGTTCTGCACTGCATTGCCTCAATTTGTAGGAAGCTCGTCATGTATAGTTTTGGTAGCATAAACAGTGATAACTGATTGGAGCACAGAATCCAGTCTCGGTGATTGTTCCATACTCATGTGGAAATTTAAATGAGTGATCCTTGTTCTCCTTTATACAAGTGTACAATGTGTGAAAGCCATGTTGTCTAGGAGAAACTAGAATGTCAGCACATCTCTTTAAACAAATAATGCAGATAGTCCTGGCATCTAACTTTGTTAAACGTTTTGTTTTACAGGTGAAGGGCCAATATTTATACATGTGTTGGGGTTCATTTTTCAGCAAAATGTCTGATGAGATTTATCATTTATACAATTTTATCCTCTTGCCAGCAAGAATATAAATCTAAGCAATGCGCACCTTGGTTACTGACAAGTGTCTTTGAATGGGCCTATTTAGGAATAAGTGGGACTTAAGTAACTGCAGTGTGTTAATGCTTATGGAGTATTTAGCTAGTAGCTCTCCATATAATTCTCAACATGTTGGCTGCTTTATAGCTTTTCATTTACACTGTCGGAAACAACAGATTACACTTCAAGTTGAAATACATTTTAGTTTTACATTGACTAACACTTTTGGAATTTATCCCGGAACAAATGTGTTTGAACAAACAAATGCTTAATGTATATGAAAACGCATTATACTTCATGTATTAATTCATTTTAGTATACTAGGGTCTAAATCGTATAATGGTTTTGTACTTAAGGATATAAAGAAAACATGCATTGTGGCACCATTTTTAACAGATCTAAATATGTACTGTGACGTCACACTGTTTTAATATTACAGTAACATTAAATGCTGTATATATGTCGCATAGCTCAAATACTTTAATTAAAACAAGAACGCTGAAGCATACAATGTCTCGCCTGTAAAGGCATGGATAGTGTTAATTGGCAAAGCAAACTTGGCATGGTTTGTAATACACATATTCAGTAATCCACTAACAAACAAGTGTAACCAATCGAACATGGACATTTTTTTTTACCAAACTGCGGATAGTCTGACATTGATGTTTTTTTCCAAATGAAACTAGTAATGATGTAGATAGTACTCTTGCATAGTATATTAGCTTGCTGTAAAATTTTGTTGATATCTGGTGAGCCATTGTTGAAAATGAGTGATCCATGAAAAACTACAACAAAATAAACATGAAAAAGGTTCAAAGTCCAAAACCGTGAAAAAAGTATTAAACTTGCCCAAAATCACATCCCTGGTCATATGTGTAATCATAACCGAAAGTTTCAAGTTTCTATGTGAAATGGTCTAGGAGTTGCGTTACAACCGATTGGTGCCCACTTTTGACCCTGCCCCCTATCCTGTTTGACCCAAGATAAAAATAATTCCTTGTACTGTAGTCTACTCATCACTGGCTTCAAAATGATATGTGACCTGACCACCTTTGTATAAATTAAATTTTTTACCCACAGTCCCCACCCCCTGGGGGTCATAATAAAATTTCAAAAGTCCCATGCACATCCCTGGCCATATGTGTAATCATACGGAAAGTTTCAAGTTTCTATGTGAAATGGTCTAGCAGTTGTGTTACAATCGGCTGGTGCCCACTTTTGACCCTACTGTAGTCTACTCATAATTGGCTTGAAAATGCTATGCGACATGACAAGCTTTGGAAAATGTTAATTTTTTACCAATTTCCCACCCCCAGCCCGTACACCTGGGGTCATACCAAAATTCCAAAAGTGTCATGCACATCCCTGGCTATATGCGTAATCATCCCCAAAGTTTCAAGTTTCTATCTGAAATGGTCTAGGAGTTGCATTGCAATCAATTGGTTCCCACTTTTGACCTTTTGACCACGCCCCCCTACCTCAGTTTTACCAAAGATCAAAATAATTCCTTGTACTGTAGACTACTTATCATTGGCTTGAAAATGATATGTGACATGACAACCTTCAGAAAAATTTAATTTTTGACCCCACATTTCCAGTTTCTATCTGTATAGGAGTTGCAATACAATCGATAATTACTGGCCAATTTTGACCCCTGGACCCAGCCCGGTGGGGGGGGGGGGGAGGAGGGAGGAGGGGTCTGAACAAAACTCCACAAGTGTTATGCACATCCTTGCCCATATGTATAATCATCCCCAAGGTTTCACATTTCAAAAGCAAATCTTTGCTGATTAAATTGTCATTTGAAACAAGAGGCCCAAGGGGCCTGTATAGCTCACCTGGATCATAGGCATCTCAACTAGAATGGTCATTAACAATCAGTAGAACTCTAATGAGATGAGCAGACTTGTAACAAGAAAACAGAGGCCATGTTTCTTTATGTATCAACTCCTCTTGAACAAACTTTAATGGCCCATAGGCATCAATATCATCTCCCAAATTTCGGTTCGATCACTTCAGCAGTTCTGGAGGTCGTTTTCTCGAAAACTAGGTCATCCAAGATGGCCACCGAATGATTCAGCCAATCAAGTTCACAAGTGAACAAATTTGGTTCAGCGTTTGCCCTAGATGATATTTCATGAGTTCTGAATCGATCCCTCAAACAGTTTCAGAGATTTTTAAAGAAATTTCTAAAAAAATGGGTCAACATCCAAGATGGCCGCCGGCCCAATTGGTCGCTCTGCTTCATTTTAACAAACTTGAATCTCTATGCCCTAAGAATGATTCCTGCCAAATATAATTGAAATTGTCCCAGTAGTTATCGAGAAGACATTTTAAATTTCCTATTGCTTTGGTATGGGAGCTTTTGGCAGCCAAACCGTTTATCCGACCATTTCGAAAATTGCAAATTTGAGATCAGAATACTAAAAAACCCATAAAAAACAAATTTCGCCCTCAAAATCCATCAAATAAAACAATCCCAATATGGCCACCAAACACGCTATATTTTGATTGCCCCAAGGCGGCCATGTTTTTTTACGGTTCAAACTTTAATGGCCCTTAGTCCTTAATCCTATCTGCCACATTTCAACCCAATCCGGTCAGCGGTTCTGGAGGTCGTTTTCGCTAAAACTAGATCAACCAGGATGGCCACCGAACCATCTGACCAATCAAGTTCCCTTGAACAAACTTGGTTCAGCTCATGCCCTAGATCATATTTCATGGGGTTTGCATCAATCCCACAAGCGGTTTCGGAGATTTTTAGACGTTTCTAAAAATTGGCCGAAATCCAAGATGGCCACCGGCCCAATTGGCCGATCGGCTTCGTTTGAACAAACTTGAATCCCTATGCCCTAAGGATGCTTCCTGCCAAATATAATTGAAATTCTCCCAGCAGTTCTCGAGAAGACGCCGAACCATTTATCCGACCATTCCTGCCAAACATAATTGAAATTGGCACAGTGGTTCTTGAGAAGTCGTTTAAAAGAAAAGTTGACGGACGGATGGAAAGTTCAAATGGCAAAAAAATATAGAGACTGAAAATCAATTAATTTTTTATGTGGGCTAGTCATAAGCATGGTATAGAACAAATCTGTGAAGTTTTACTGAAATCCAATAACCCCTTGTGGGTGCAAATGTCATTTTTAAAAACCTTAACCAAAACTGCACTGGCAAAATACATGAAAAAAGTCCAAGTCCAAAACCGCGAAAAAAACAGTTAAAATACCCTGAGATTAAATCTATTGTTATGTAGATCACATTAGATCACTTCTGTAGTTTTATTGAGATCAGATGAGCCAGTGTTGAAAAATAAGTTGATGAAAAGACCATACCCAAAACTGTACAACTGATGGCCGCAGCCGCCGGAATTAGTGATCCCTTTGTCTCGCTTTCTACTTCGCAGGCGAGACAATAAATTATAAGTATATTATGTGTCAATTATTAAATATTGTTGGAATTCTTTAAAAAATAATTAGGCTATCATGGCTAATCTGATTATTTCTAGGTGGTTATATTGTATTTAACTTGCTGGTGGGTAGCCGTATTCGGAGCGCTGTATCTTTGTAGTTAACCACACACCCACATGTCCAACATATATTTTCTGAAAGGGGAGATATAGACCTTTCATTTGGTACCAGTGAACCTTCTCTTACAGAGGAGTGCAACAGAAATCATAATTAGGCTCTGTCTGAAGAATGGCCGCAACACTATGAGAGTCCCATGCCAGATCTTTGTGGTTATTTTGTGTAAAAAACCTATAAAACTCATTAATATTTAATACTCATACAAGATTTCCAGGGGTCGCATGGGACACACTGCCACTCCTTTTGGGGGTCCTAAGTTGCATTTTGGGAGTATATATCCTCAAAAGGATCCTTATGAGAATCCTTGGTCAAGACCACTACAAAGGAAGGTTTTGTCTGGCTGGACCATTAAAGGGCTAATCCTTGTCAGTTGTCGCAGCTTAAGTTGAACATTGAATTAAAAAAATATACTATCATACTTATCTCAGATAAGAATGTGCGGATCTGGATCTATGGAAACTACTGGTACGATTTGTTTAAGATTGAACACAGGAAATGCTGGGAGTGTACAGTAGGATTCTACAACTTTGGTCATGATTCGCAAATTCCGTCACATTGTAACATAAAGGGGAAACTGAGGGTCTGCAATCTCTGAGTGCTCATTTAATATTCTGACATGACGCCTCGGTGATGGAATGTGGAAGGGGCCAAAATATGAATTTTTTTTCAAGAATCCTGATCAGTAAAACCATAATCTACCGCTACTGTGATATTATTGAAATCAATGAATTGTATTCTTGTTCAGAGATGACAATACACATTTCTTCTGACAAAACATACACAAGTGCCATTATTTGACTGACATTGAATCCATGAATTGGATAACCCAGATAGCGCATCTTTGGCCAAACTGCCAAAATATAGATCGCTATTATGGCCAGTGACCTCGGAGGTGGCCGTCTAAAACTGTTACATGACAATACTTACATGACAATAAGAGAGGAGTCTGCTGAATGCTGCTGTAGCAATTCACGCAATCGCATGTGACGCTTCGTCTGAAAATATGCAGACAATATAAAGAACAGCACAAAAACTAAGGACTGATTGCAGCTGTAGGATGTTTCTAATACTACACCCGCAGAAAACATCAACTTATCATACATATAATAACACTATGCTAAATTGTCTAATATCAGTAATCTGTAACTGAAACTCTTTACAAGAACTCGTTATTGTCGAGCCTTGCACGAAGTAGAGGATGGCTTGACTTAGTGATCCAAATGGCATCCTACATCCAACATGTCCAAGAATGGATGAATCCACTTTTAGCTCTAGATGCTCTGCCAATCTGTAGCTAAACTCCGCCCATACTTTGCACGTGTTGGGATTCATCTATATACTTTCAATCCTGAATTCTCAGAATCCCAATTCACGGCTAACCTGTTGAATATTTTGAAATTTGACTGGGGGATGTTGCTGCCTATGTCAGCAACAGCGCGCAGTCAATTTACTTCAACAAAATGTTAATTAAATACTAAAAAACATACAATTCGTAATGATTGTGATGTCAATACTTGAGTGACAGATTGGATTCATCCATTGGCTAGAATGTTCGTTTTTCAAAATGAACGGCTGGCTCAACATGTGCAGACCCAGGATTCTATAATGTAATATTTTTTAATAAATAAGAATGAACCAATGATTCACTGTACTCCTGTACAATAATGAGTTACAATAGCCTAGACATACACCAGTCTTTGTGTCAGCATCACATATTCTTAAGCAAAAATCGAAACAGACTTGTATTTTATTGTAGTATATTGAGCCAGTCATTCCAGGACTAAATTTTTTTAAAAGTCTTACCGTTAAATTTTTTGGCTCAAATTACATGCTATAAAACGCTTCTGTGCACTATATACAAGGATAAATATTTGTCACATTTTTTTTTCCCATCAGAATTTTTCGTCAGAATCGCAAAATTCAGAGCTGAAAATGTGATTTTATGAATCAGGAATCAGTCGGGAATAACGATTGCATTCTATCATGTCTATAATGGTACTACCTCAACTGGATCGTTGAAATATCTTACTAGTGTCTAAATATTGTGTTATACCTTTATTAAATACCATATTGTGTTGTAAAATGATCAAATAAAACATCATTCAACTTTTTTACAACGCCATTGTTTCCTGTAATTTGTTCTAATTTATTCAGAGTTGGACATAGAGATGTTTTGAATTCATAGATTGCTATCCAGACACGGCCAAAAATGAGTTAAAACAAGCATTCTGTAAGTATTGCTTTGCAATACATGTCCCCTACCTGGTGATATAAATCTTTAGAGATTGACAGTCAACAATTTCATTAAAAATTGTCAAAAGCAGCTGAAACTCGAACTTGATCTGTAACTTCTCATAACATAGCAATAAACCAAGTCTCAGTTATATATGGTGAAGGAGAAGGAAAAAGTCTTGAAAGCTGATAAGTTTGTATTTCATAAGTCGAAAGGGGACATAACTCCATCAAAAAATGATGCAAACGCCTTAAACCCGAACTTCGTCTGTAATTTCTCATAATAAAGTAATGTACCAATTCTCACTTGAATATTTTGAGACTGCGAGAAAAAGGGCGGGAAAACTAATATTTTTCGTATTTCATAGGTCGAAAAGGGGGCATAGCTTCAGCAAAAATTTATGCATACACCTGAAACTCGAACTTGGTCTGTAACTTCTCATAACAAAGCAATGTAGCAATTCTCAGTATAATATCTTGAAAGACTGCGAAAAAAAGTTCGGAAAACTAATAATATTTCGTATCGTATAAGTCGAAAGGGGGCATAACTCCATGAAAAATTGACGAAAATGTCTGAAACTCGAACGTGCTCTGTAACTCCTTATACTAAAGCAATGGACCGATTTTTGCTTAAATATCTTGAAGGAGTGCGAAAAAAAGTGCGGAAAGCTGATATCTTTCGTATTTCTTAGGTCGAAAACGGGCATAACTCCATAAAAAACTTACGCATATGGCTGAAACTGCAACTTGGTCTGTAACTTCTCATAACAAAACACTGTAGCAGTTCTCAGTATAATATCTTGAAAGACTGCGAAAAAAAGTGCGGAAAACTAATAATATTTCGTATTGCATAAGTCGAAAGGGGGCATATAACTTCATGAAAAACTGACGAAAATGTCTGAAACTCGAACGTGCTCTGTAACTCCTTATACTAAAGCGATGGACTGATTTTCGCTTAAATATCTTGAAGGAGTGCGAAAAAAAGTGCGGAAAGCTGATATTTTTCGTATTTCTTAAGTCGAAAAGGGGCATAACTCCATCAAAAACTTACGCATATGCCTGAAACTCCAACTTGGTCTGTAACTTCTCATAACAAAGCAATGTAGCAGTTTTCAGTATAATATCTTGAAAGACTGCGAAAAAAAGTGCGGAAAACTAATAATATTTTGTATTGCATAAGTCGAAAGGGGCCATAACTCCATGAAAAATCGACGAAAATGTCTGAAACTCGAACTTGTTCACTAAGTCCTTATACTAAAGCGATGCACCGATTTTCGCTTAAATATCTTGAAGAAGTGCGAAAAAAAGTGCGGAAAGTTGATATTGTTCTTATTTCTTAACCCGAAAGGAGGCATAACTCCATAAAAAATTGACGCATACGCCTGAAACTCAAACTTGGTCTGTAACTTCTCATAACAAAGCAATAACCAATTCTCAGTTGAATACCTTGAAGGACTGCGAAAAAGTGCAGAAAACCAACTGCGACAAACGGACGGACGGACAGACAGACGGAATGCAAACCTATAGTCCCCCCCGGTTTTACCGGTAGGGGACTAATAAGTACGATCATAATAGCCGATGTTTTCAAAGGCAATCTAGCATTTATTATATCTATAGAAAGGGACATTACTCTTGTCTTCCCAAGTTAGACATAGAGATATTTAAAATCCATAGATTGCTACCCAAATACGGTCTAAACGAAATCACAGATTTCTTTTTTCATGAGAGTTGATACTTACCTCCCTAACACTCTTTGATATTCCCAAATATCGACTCGCTCAATAAACACTCAGATTAAAAACACTTAGGTGCCCCTAATGGGCAGGTAATTAGATGACAGTCCGGCAGATGCCAGCCCCAACCTCGCGCATGCGCAGACTAGCACTTCCTCTGACTAATTTATTGGCTGACACAATGCAATTTAAGAAAGCCTGAAGACCGAGCCTCTGTGGGGCGGAAGCCAGGTCCGTGTTAGGGAGGTAAGTATCAACTCGCTCATGAAAAAAGAAATCCGTGATTTCGTTTATGTTACTTCAAGGGTATACTTACCTCCCTAACACTCTTTGATATTGCCAGAATTCGTAAGAGAATTTGGTGGGAGGCAGGCGAGGTCAAAAGACCAGCTCTTCCCTATGCGGTTTTCTGCGTTTAAGGCACTAAAACTTCTAAAATTGTGAGAAAAACACAACCAGGAAATGATTTGAACATCGGATAACACAACCGATGGCTGAGAGAAAACCATATGTCATATGTGCTGCCCCCTGCCCCCCCCCCCCCCCCTTTCTTTGGAGGGAGACAGAATGACCTCAATGTCCCATACGCTCTCTACGTACAAGTGCCATGTACTATAGGACATAAGATGAAAAGCCTCCATTTTCGTATACTCCCATGAATGAACCACATAAAACACGTACCATCACCATATTAATAACGAAGGGTCATGTGACAAAACAATCAACAACACATAAACAAGACTGACCGTGTGAATTGCTTGATGCTCTCATCATCTTCCCATTGGTGAAGACTGATGCAGTCCAGACAAGTGGTTGTTTATTTGATAAATTGTGATATATATAAAAAAAACAAGTGCTTCACAAACGGCGCATAATACCCCGCCATGATGACAAACTAATGAATGACAGCTATCAGAAAATATTAATTTTTTCCTCAAACCCATCAGACCAGTCATCCTTATGAAGTGTCAAAGCGATCCGCTAAACAGTCAAGGTATCATCCGGAAACCAATTTTCAAGATGGCTGCTGCTGACTGGTGGCCATATTGGATTTTGGATTATCGTAAATTCTGATAGGTTTCTTCACCAGACATATTCCAACGACCCTAGGAAGTGATCCGATAAATGGTAATGGAGATATCATCCAGATACCAACTTTCAAGATGGCAGCCTGTGGCTGGCGGCCATCTTGGATTTTGGATCAGTGTCGATTTCTTCCTCAGACCTAGTCCAACCACTCTATGAAGTTACGAAGCAATCCGATAAACGGTAACGGAGACATCATCTGGAAACCAATTTTCAAGATGGCCACCGGTGGCTGGCGGCCATCTTGGATTCGGATCATTGTCAATCTCGATAGGTTTCCTCATCACAGGTAGTCGAACCACCCTATGAAGTTTCATAGCAATCCGATAAATGATAACAGTTATGATCTGGAAACCAATTTTTAAGATGCTCGCCTGTGGCTGGCGGCCATCTTGGATTTCAGATCATCATCGATTTCAATACGTTTCTTCCCCAGACCTAGTATTCTTCCCCAGACCTAGTCTAAGCACTCCATGAAGTTTCAAAGCGATTCGGTAAACAGTAACAGAGTTATCATCCAGAAACCAATTTTCAAGATGGATGCGGGTGGTTGGCGGCCATCTTGGATTTCTGATCGTCGTTGATTTCGATAGATTTCTTCCCCAGACATAGTCCAACCACCGTATGAAGTTTCAATGCGATCCGACAAACAGGAACAGAGTTATCATCCGGAAACCTATTTTCAAGATGGCCGCCGGTGGCTGGTGGCCATCTTGGATTTCGGATCATCGTCCATGACAAAATTGAATACATTCAACAATCTACCTGGAAATGGTGTACTTGGAAGCCCTACCATGAGGTTCAATATACGACAACCATAACGCCATTGGGTCTGTCCGCCATTCCTGGGTATGTTGTTTGTAACTGTTTAATGCGTGGACTGGACACCATGCTTTAGAATTAGGATCATATTTAGTCAAAGCTGGTAAAAATATGGGTTGACCTGGATATTTCAGACTGGTTTTTAGCCATGAAATTTATCCTAGGTAGAAGCTTAAGGCCTTCCCCTGTAACCACATAACGGTCTGCCTTGACTGATAAGGCATGAATTTTGCTTCTCCGCCTAGCCGAAGTCGCAGCAATTAAAAATAGTTTTAAGAGTCAACATTTTCATAGAAATGGAACTTAGTGGTTCAAATGGCTTATCAGCTAATACCTGAAGCACTAGTGATAAGCCCGAAGACGGAATTACAGGGGGATTCCTTGGTCTTAGATTGCCCATGCCTTTAATTAAAGTATTTAATGTACTTACTTCATCACTTCCCCTATTAGCCAAGCAAGGGATAACTGTCATTAAAGCTGACTTGTAGCCAGCAATAGTTAGGCTTGAGGCTGTAGGCATCATACAGGTGACGGAGGAAATCGGTTACTACTTGAATAGATGAATCCATTGGATTAATACATCTTTTTGAGCAGCATTCTGCAAATCTGTTGATTTTACAGTTATATGCTCTGGAGATTGACCCCCTTCTGGCGTTTGCCATAAGCATGGCTGCTTGCTTAGAAAAGCCCTCCGTAATTCTTGATTCCTTGACAACTTCCACACAGTCAATTTGAACACTGATGGATTGTTGATGAAGGGCCTTGCCCTGGAACATAATATTGTCCATCAGAGGCAGAGGATCCGGATTGCAGACCAGAAGGTCCAGCAGATCCGTATACCATGATCGGCGTGGCCAATTTGGGGCGATCAGAAGCACTTGGCACTCCTCCTGTCTCATTTTCTGAAGAAGTTTTGGAATCAGGATTGCTGGAGGGAATGCGTATGCATACATTCCCACCCAGTTGATAGCTAAGGCATCTGTTGTGATAGCGCTCAGATCTGGAATCGGAGAGACGTACGTCGTCATCTTTGCATTCTTCTTCGTTGCGAATAAATCTATGTTGGGTTTCCCCCAGTGATTGAACAGATGATCCGCCACACATTGATTTAGTTGACATTCCGTAGGTAAAACACTCATCCTTCGGCTCAATGAGTCTTCTAGCAGATTTAACCTTCCCAGAATATGAACTGCTTTCAAGGTGATCCTGTGATCCAGGTACCAGCAAAGCAATTTCCATGTCATCATACAGAGACTGGGCAACTTTGTTCCGCCCTGGCAGTTTATGTAAGTCACTACTGTTGAATTGTCTGATCGTATCAGAACAATCTTGCCCTGAACTTTCATTAAGGAATGTTCCAGGCCAAGTACTACTGCTCATAATTCCAGTAGATTGATATGTTCTTGTGACTGATCCAGATTCCAAAGCCCTGATACTTCTTCCAGGCAAGCTCCCCATCCCTCCATTGATGCATCTGTATACATCGTTATATGACGGTGGGGAAGGGCGAGCATCACCCCCGCCAGGGGATTCTCTCTTACAACAACTGGATAGGCCGTCTGCGTAAGGCTGCCTGTGGAATGACTGGTTCCAATGAAACCATCAACCCCAGCATTCTCAGGTAAACCCATGCCAGGACATGACGACTGTTGCACACTCACTGTATTAATGAGATGCGTACTTGTACCCTCTCCTGAGTAGGATAAACATGTCCTATCTCTAGATCGAAGCACATTCCCAGGTAAACAAACGTCTGGGATGGAGTCAGCTCTGATTTTTTGTCTGTGAGTTTTTAGAACTATCTCCAGATTTGATGATAGACTCCTGATTGTGTGCTTTGTGTACGTATGGACCTCTATGCTTCTCCTGCGGAGGTATGCTGTTATCGCACGTACCACTCCGGTGAAGACCCGAGGAGCTGTTGAAATTCTGAAGGGTAAAACCCTGAATTCCCACGCTGACCCTGAAATGCAAACCTCAGGTATCAGCGAAAACTCCTCGCTATTGGAATGTGGAAATATGTGTCTTTCAAATCTATTTACGCCGTCCACATTCCCTTCTCCAAACCTGCCAACAACGATTTCAGTGTTTCCATTTTGAAAGTCGGCGTGTCTATGAACTTGTTCAGTGACTTGAGGTTGAGAATTGGCCTACACCCTCCAGTGTTTTTTGTCACTAGGAACACGGTTGAATAGAAGCCCGGACAACTTTGTGCTGTTAAATTGCTCCTTTTTGTATGAGGGAATTTATTTCCTCCTCTATACACAACCGTTGATCTGGATCTCTTGGATTTGGAGTCCAGATTGGAACCACAGACAGCTGCGATGGCGGTCCTACTATCCAGTCGGGATGATACCCGAATGAAAGCTATCGTAAGACTAAGTGGTCCTGAGTCAACCGCTCCCACTCTTGCCTGTGGTGGGCCAGCCGCCTCCACCACACACCCCCCCCCCCCACCCACTGGTCCACTTAGGGAGAGAGGTGGACATGAGCAATGCAAGAGTGGCACTGTCTCTGGATCCAGAAGCACTGGAATGGACCTTACTGTGGCAACTGGCCCATCAGGCATGGTTACCATGACCAGATCCTCGCGCGCCACGGCCTAGGGTTGGGTAGTATTTCGATATTATCGAAAAAATCGCGATATATCGAATATCGACATAATTTAAAAAAATCATAAATATCGTGTATATCGTTATGACGATATTTTCATTTTTCTCATTTTGATTTTGAGAGATTCAATATATACTACTTACCTGTGGTCTGCTCGGTAATACTCCTCGAATAATAATCCATTCTTTGTTGTAGTAATAATCGGATATAATCAAATTTATCTCCAAAATAACACCTGTTTAATTAACCCATGGTGTGTTTGTCTTAATAAAATGCTATAAACCTCAAACGAATTGTTTTGTTGTTCAATTTGCATCATTACGGAAATATACGACGCCATTCTTTTCTTCTCTAAGACAGCCTCGTTTTGAGTACTAGTTACTGGAAAATCTGTTTGCACTTGCCGCATTCCATTCTGATGACGTCATTATTACGTGTCAATCTATATCGATCGTCTCGCTTAACCGTTTAACACTAATATCAGCCAATAACTGCTTCTGTGTTTGTCTTGGGAAAACGTTCATTTTCCAAGAGAACAGTATTTTTGAAAATTTATCACTAGAATGAATGGTGTGATAACCGAGCCAGTCATTTCAGTGATAACTTTACGCATAACATTGACTTCGCTATTCGCTAAGAAAGACAGTTTATTAAAGCCAGAATCTGCCATTATTAGCATTAAGAATGAGATCGATAGCGACTCAAGCATCACTAGCATGGATATTACAATTGACCCTTTGTGTTGGTGGAAAACGCACCAGTCGCAGTTCCCGACGTTGGTAAAGCTAGCGAAGAAGTATCTTTATATCTGCGCAACAAGCGTCCCATTCAAGAGACTTTTTAGCAGATCCGGCGCCATCGTTACACCATTACGAAACCTGTTAAAACCAGAACGTGTGAATATGTTGACATTTCTTGCATGTAACTTGTAGGCAAAACTTTGAAATACCATTGTGTACTTACATGTAGATGGAAAATTAATAGTAGCCATTAAAATATTTGCTTTTTGAATATCTACTTGCAGACCAAGATTTTTTTTGTAAATTTACCACTGAAATGACTTGCTCTGTTATCAAGCCAGAGTCAATCATTTCACAGGTAAATTTTCAAATAAGTCTCTCAGCCTGGAAGTGGGCATTCCTCAAGATCATTCCCACGAGCTGTTTTGGTTAGCCGTATCTTAAGTGTTAAAAGCGTAGGCTGCATCATAGTTGAATATCTATTTTCAGGACAAGAGATTTTTTTGATCATTTTACACTGAAATGACTGGCTCGGTTATCAAGCCAAAACTAGTCATTCCAGTGGTAAATTTTCAAATAAATCTCAGCCTGGAAGTGGGCATTCCTCAAGATCATTCCCATGGACTGTTTTGCTTAGCCATATGTTAAAAGGGTTAAAAGCGTACATCATAGTTGAATATCTATTTTCAGGCCAAGAATTTTTTTTTTGAAAATTTATGACTGGAACGACTGGCACTGTTATCAAGCTTGAGTCAGTCTTTCCAGTGGTAAATTAAAAAAAAAAACCTGTTCACTCCCGCTTACATTTGTGCTATAATATATTATATTTCATTCAAATAAAATGCATTTACTCATTCAAAATCTTATTTTATTATTTAATGAGGCCAATGCCATCAAGCCGCTGTGATGAGCTGGTCTATTTATCAGAATTCTGAAGAGTAAATTCTGATTGGCTCATCTCCCGCCAGAGCCAATCAGATTTCATTCCCATTTTTCTGCGCAGAGAATACTATGCGCATCTCTTCTCCCGTCTCAACAATGGCTGATTTATGACAGTTTGTCGTGAGGTAAAGAAAACATCGCAGAACACAGAAGAAAAGTCTTTAGTTACCTTATTTGTGATGAATACCAGTTATTTGCATTATGTTCATTGCTTAAAACTATATCTTGAAGAGGGAAACATAGAAATTTCATGCGCCGGGTATTACTATTAACTAGATTGGAAAACGTAGTTATTACGTTTTGAAAGCAATGATTCATAATGAAAATAATTTGTAGAAACCACTAATTTGAAGCACATTCATGCCATATGTCACACCCTAATTAATCCCCACCCCATCCCATATCGTTAATGAGATATCGACATCGTCATGGCTAGGGCAAATATCGCCCAACCCTACCACGACCCGTACTTCGGTGCGCAGGTGGCTGCGCTGGAGGGGCCTGTGCCCCCCCCCCCCCCACCCTCACTGCTGGCCGGAGCGCGTGTGGCCGTGACCGATGCTGCGCTGGTGGCTGGCCTCTAACTTGGCCACCGCCACGTCGTGCCTGCAGGGGATGATATGTAGAGGTTGCTGCGTGAACGTGCTCTCTGTGGAGCACTTCAAATTGCTCGTGCAAAGCCCTCTGATTATTGACCAGGGTGACCGTCTCCTGGAGGTGCCTACATCCCTCACCTCCAAAGAGACCTGTCATAGGCGTACGCAGAAGAATATTGTACAGGTCCTGGGATGGGCACAGATTGTCTAAGGCAAACGTGCGCCGTGCTCGGACACTTCTGGTCACTGACCGGGTTAAACAGTCCAGAGCTAGATTAATACCATCCTGGATGGCTCTCTGAACTATCACTGGACTAGGCTGACGCGATGTGGATGCTGTTACTAGTTATTACACCCTGTAACAGCTGGGAGACATGCTAAAAGCGCTGCAATAGACGCTCTCAAACTCTCCTCTGCATCGAGCAACGCAGTATTTGCCGAATGCAAAGCATTCGTGCACAGCGCTCCCATGTCAGATCTGGAGCCTGGCTGTGTATCCTCGCCTAGTGCAGCGCGGTCATCCACGCTCAGCTTAGCCACCATACCGTACCTCTGGTATTCACAAGGTACGATGCAGCATCATTTTGCCATCTCGCAACGGGCCTTCGTGAGACGTCCATTCGCCGTAATGGACGTTTCTGCCGCTGTAAACATATCTACACTATGTTCCGCCAGCGGCAGAGATGGCATCGCAGTAGCAGTCGGCTTACCTGCCGGCCACGGGTGCTGGTCCCGCTGGCTGGCTGGCCGACTGATCCACAGCAAGATCTGGCCTGACGTTTAATAGCCAATGACAAACGTCAGACCAGTCTTCCTCTGTGGCCACCTGTGAATGTTCGACTAGGCACAGGCCTTCGTCGTCCTCTAGAAGATTCACAGGTGATTGCGTGGCTGGAGGAACCGATACTCCTGGCAAGCCAGAGAAAGCATGCAGGCCCGACAGCAGGCATGCTAAACATACTGCTTGACCAGGAGCAGGCGACGTGGCATTGCGTGGGGAATGACAACTCGCCAAACCACGGCCCTGGCCAGAACCAGCTAAACCATCGGCAAGCCGAGGTATGCAGTAATGCTGGCCATCGATTCCAGCCCGGGCTACCTTCTGCGCCATGAATGCAACTCCTGCGTGAGTAGTCCCATGGAAAATGTCGCCCGTGCTCCTCGTGAGGGATGCACATACGTCAATTTCCATGGCCACGGCATTAGGAGAACCCAGAAGATAATCCTCTTCTTCCTCGCCAGAAAGATTAGACTCCAGTTCAGCGAAGAATGCTAACCCGGACTGGCCAGGAAAGGTACCATAAGAGTTAGTGGTACCTGTAGGGTGCAGATAAATCCTGGGAAGCCGATAAGCTGTCCATGAACAACCGGCGCGGAAAGCCTGCCAGTGTCCTAATTGTGGACTGACCCCTCTAATGGGGCCACCTCTGAATCTAAAGAGAACCGATTCAGAGGTGGGGATTATCTGCTTTGGAGCAGGAAAAGAAGACAAAGGATTTGGCCCAGGGAGCATGCCACAAAGCAACTCTGGAACCAAATCATTTATCATCCTCTTCATCTCTCCGATCATCTCCAGACGGAAGGCTTCCATATCCGTGGTGGTTGAAGCCTTCCTCTTACCCGTCTTACCAAGACCTTCTCGCTCCTTCTTCGAATGTCTCTCCTCCTCTAACGCCTTCTCCTTGGCCTGCAATGACAAGAAACCTGCCACAAGAAGGGCAACCAGTATTCTGAAAAAGGCCATAAGACGAAAACAATGAGTATTTTAGCTAATGAATTAGTAAAACTCAAAAACCAAAATAAAGAAAGAGGACTGGTGGCCATAAAGACCACTACACTAACAGATAAACCAGCATTGGACAGAAGTTTATGATAGTTAGTAAAGGTGCAAGGCTGATTATGATGTCATAACTTAAAAAATAAGAAGGTAATCCGACTTGAAAACAACATGCAGGTGTAAGGACGAATTGTATTCATAATCCAGAACATACTAACTGGAAAGGATGGTGATACAAGCTATGCAAACATCAGATAAAGAATGATAAATTGGCAGCAGATTTTAGAAATATTTCTAAATAGTTTGAAGTGCCTAATATCATCACTAGAATACCTGCGTCTTTAGCATAGACAAACCATCCGATCTGATGAACTGGAAGCTCCATCAACCTCTATCACCTCTTAAATCTCTCCACCATTAAGGGAGGGAAGTGGACCAAGAGGGCAAAGTGAGAAGCTCTTCTTATGAGACCTCCAACTCACTGGGAACAGATATGATTAGTTCTTTTTCTAACATTGTTAGTAGGAAATGGAACCTTGGTGGAGAGAAAAACAAACCCTCTGAAGATGTGTTGTTCCTTGTTCAATCATAGATAGATAGATACCTGTAGACACAAACACAAAGAGAGATTAGTATTTCATACCGCCAGATAGAAATAAACCAGTTTGTCAGGCGCTTGGCACGTCTGATTGTGAATCCCGGAAACACATTACAACAGGATTAAAATGCTAAACTAGACAAGTATGTAGTTGAAGTCACCTGATAACTTGGCCCCTGACCATCCTCTGGAGACTTTCCAAGATCAGACATGATTTTCAGGTGATTTTGCTTTCAGAAAGTGAGAGAACTAGCAGAAAACTTTATAAACAAAGAAAAGCATGTGTCTCTTTAGCCAATAAATTGGAAAAGAGGAAGTGCTAGTCTGCGCATGCACGAGGTTTGGGCACCTAATTGTTTTTAATCTGAGTGTTTATTGAGCGAAAGTCGATAGTTGGGAATATCAAAGAGTGTTAGGGAGGTAAGTATACTCTTGAAGTTAAAATAAATGTGTTAAAAAAAGAATGATAGAGCCGATGTTTTCCAAGGCGATCGAGCATTTACATAAATATAGAACGGAATGTTTTCTATGCACTATGTTTTGACCAATTAGTGGGCAGGATGATGATTATGATTGACAGGTTAAGATTAAAGGTCGCATCTGTCAAAGATTCGGATTCTAACCTGTTCTGATGGAAATTATATTTGTCTTTTTATATCGTTCGATAAAGTTTAACACAAAATATTTGCTACTCGTGTAGGCAAATGATATTCTCATGATTAAACAACAGGTTAACGCACGCCACAAACTGGATTTTATAAGGAAAGCATATTCGACACGCAGTAAGTCAGTGATTTTTTGTTACCAGTTTTTGTTCACATGTCTCTCGATCTTACTGCGTGTTATACACGAAAACAACGTTTTTTTCAGGCCAACTTTGGTCAAATTTAGAGGTGCGCACTATGTACGATAGCGCAGTATATACAGAATTTAACGGTAATCAAGATTGCTGCAGCGGCCATTTTGGTCACCTTCACCATTAAAGGGTTGAGATATTAAATTCTTACTTTCCCACCACAGTGGTCAGTCACAAAATGTACTGGCCCTGTTCAATTTTTACTCACCTCCGGCTAGGAGCCTTGTGTTAATGGACAATTCTAGTTTTTCATTAGGTCATATGATGTCATAATCAACTACTTGATGTGTAGGATGATATCATAATTAATTACCTCATGAATGACATTCATCACAAACATTTAGCTGATGACGGACTAAGTGTTGTTGTACGAATTGTATGTCTTTACTATTTAATAAACATGCTGTTGAATATTTTGAAACTAATTTGACTGGGTGTCTGGTCAAATTAGTTTCAAAATATTCAACAGCTTACCTGTATAGTTTTTTGGAAATTGATAGTCAGGGAGTTCTGGGATTGATTAATCCCAACACAGGTGAAGTGAGGAAGGAGTTTAGCTAAAGATGGGTGGGGCATAGATAAAACGGGATTCCTCCATTTCTTCCTCTGTTAATGTTTGCTATTTGCTTGCTGCATTCTAGCGGGTGTTACCTTGTCTCTGAGCATATCTATCTCCTCTTTAGTCGTCTTCCATGGATGCGTCTCCTTTGTTTCACCTTTCTCTTTGTCTACTATCCAACTTTGCATCATGGTCTCAAACTCACGCTTACTGTGTGAAAAAAACAACACGTTCATAGAATTCCTTACATTCATCCACGAAAATCATGAAATCACACTACCATATCTCAATTTCAAAGGAAACAACACAGGATTAAGCTGTTGAATATTACATGGGTAATGTGATTAATAAACAGAATGACTCTGATGTCAACATGGCTGCCAGAATAGGTTTTTTCACATTTAAATTGAAGGGGCTCTCATCACACTGACTGGGCTCTCATCACATTGAAGTGGCTCTCATCATATTGAAGTAGCTCTCCCCACATTGAGGTGGCTCTCATCGTATTGAAGTAGCTCTCCCTACATTGAGGTGGCTCTCATTACATTGAAGTGGCTCTCATCACATTGCAGTGGCTCTCTCCCACATTGAAGTGGATCTCATAACATCGAAGTGGCTCTCATCATATTGAAGGGCTCTCCTGACATTGAAGTGACTCTCATCATATTGAAGGGCTCTTCTGACATTGAAGTGGCTCTCATCACCTTGAAGTGGCTTTCCTGACATTGAAGAGGCTCTCATCACATCACAAAACCTTTTATTCACAATTATTGAGATTCACCTGCCAGAAAGTCAGTAATATCAACATTAATAAGGTAAATTTAATGAAAGGCAAATCCGTAAAGCTTGATGTATGATCAATGGTAGAGTAGATCTCTGGCTGGCTATCTGCAAAGAATAGTTGGAGAGCGACACGAAGAACACAAGAGATCTATAGCACAGGGTCAGACAGGTTGACAAAGTAACTTTTGGAATGTACATGTACACTCAAATAAATCATGAATAAATGATGAATGTTTCTAACTACATGATTCATGATTTTACTGCTAGCTTTTTAATACCTTTCTTCCTTTGGATTCTTGCCAACATCTGGAATGACAATCATGTCTGTTGCGTCAATACGAAACTTGTTCAATAATGTCACCATCCTGCACAAGAAAGAGAACGACTAAGAACTCAAATCAAAGCCTATGGAGGGCTGATCTGTCACCCAAGTATCTGATGTCATAATGAAATATGTAACTTGTTAGCTGACATAACAATCAAATGAAGATGTCTGAATTGTATGTTCTTGATGAATTTACAATTGATGAATCCAGTTTCTCAGTCAATCATATAATATCATAATCAACTACATCACATGTATGCCGACGTCATAATCGATTACATCATGAATGATGCGATTTAGCCCCGTCATAAATGCTTAATAGATAATAACAACGTAGTCAGTTATATGAGCTACTCGTCGAAGGTTGTTAAGCCTGACGCTTGGTCTCGATGTGATAAATGCTTAATAGTCCATCAAGTTGTACGAATTGTGTCTAGCTATTTAATAAACATTCTGTTGAATATTTTGAAACTAATTTGACTGGGCAGTGCTCGGCAACAGTACACAGTTAAATTAGTTTCAAAATATTCAACAGCTTACCTGTAGTTTTCTGGAAACTAAGATTCTGAGTGTGCAGGGACCGATCAATACAAACATGGGTAAAGCATAGATGGTCAGGGCGTAGCTAAAACTGGAGCGATCCATAGTATGTCTTAAATGAATTTACAATTTAATAAACATTCACTAGCTTACCAGTATAGTTAATTCTGGGAATTCGGTTTCAAATCGATTCCAATATGAACACACAGTTGATGGAGGTTAGCTAGAAATGGGCGTGGCATAGTTAGAAACTGATCCCTCTGTTCTTAGCTAAGCTGAATTGTCAGTCAGTTGAATCATATTGATGACTCGCTTCTCACCTTCCATCTGTTTGTAAACCATCAACAATGGTCACGTGTTTTATTATTTTCTGGTGGACTGAGACCAATCCTGGTCAAAATATGCCTTTGGTCAATCAGTATTATGAACATGGAGTTTCATTGATGTCAAAGCCGAGAGTCATGGCCTAAAATATTGGGATGAAAAGGGCGCGGTGACATTTCGATATATATTTAGAGATGTTGAAATCACACTTTATGGGGGTGGAGTAACATACTACATGTACCACCAACATAAGAACTAGGCAAAGATGTCATAATTTCTGGAGTAAATGTGGCAAACCTCAATTTCCCCTTGAAATCAATAGTAAAACATTTAGGCATTAAGACAAATTTCAGTATTCAGACATGTTAGTAGTTAAAACAGTGTTCTTCACATAAATCATCCATTAAAACTGAGGGATCCATTTCTAGCTAAGCTCTGCACACTTTTTACGGGTGTTCAAACCGATTTGAGACTGAAACCTGAATTCCAAGAATTTAAATTTCAAGGTAACTCTTTTAGGGAAGCTGTTAAATATTTAGAAACTAATCTGACTGGGAGCTGTTGCAGCAGAATATTTATTAATGTGTAAATCCATCAAAGACATACAAGTTGCACACTATTGACAGATTTTTCAATTTTCATAACCGAGTTATACATCATTGTGATTGTGACATAATTCATTATGACATCAGACACTTGAGTGACAGATCAGATGCGTCTACTAACGAGTACTTTAACCCTTTAACACTCAAATTTGTTCCAGAAAATTCAAATTTTGTCACAGTTTCTACAGTGCACATGTACCGTAATCTACATCCTCAGACATACACATTATAAATTTAGTTGAAAACTCATGCTCTATATATGTGAGTTCTTACTGTCTGGTTTCTCTGTCCAGTTCTCCTTTCTTAGTACCCGCAGTGAATACCCTGAGCTTACAGCCGCTCCAGTTAGACTTTGTCGACAATAAGTAAGGAATGAGGAGAGTTAAACCTGTAATCAAGCAGTATATTAACATTCATGAAAACATGATCAAATAGGTCTTAACACTTTCAACCGGCCCCTTAAATGGCCTTGAGGAATGCCCATTTACAAGCCCAATAGTATTTTTGAAAATTTATCATTGGAATGACTGGCTCGGATATCGAACCAGCCCTTCCAATGGTAAATTTTAAAAAGTACTATTCTCTTGTTCTGCAAATGAACAATTTTCTATGAAAACTAAAAAAATTACATTAATTTTTACGCAATGAAATCATCATAATTATGTTAAGAATTATTTTGTTTCATTACATCTAGAGCATTCTAGGCACGCCATTTAAGCCTCTAAAAGTATACTATTTTAACAATTTATTTTAAGGCATTCTGTGAATATGCACCTTTAAGAATTACTGACATTCATCTTGGAAAATGTGAACTCTTGTAAGCTGTTGCTGCCTAGACAACACTAATACGCAGACACATCTGCAGAGCCTGCTACAAGTCTCTACAAGCGCATGCTGATGATTCAAATCAGTCAGTCAAGCACAGCTATCCACACAGCAGCTGATGTGTTTCATTATCATTACAACATGCTTATTAACTGTCTGCCTGCAGAATTTCTGCAGACTACATTTTCCATGGGGTTTAACTCTGGATATGCTGATTATTTTGAAAACAGTCTGACTGAAAGTTGTTGGTGGCTAAACCACCAACAACTCTCAAATTGTTTTCAAAATATTCAGCAGGTCCAGAGATAATGCCCATTGAAATTATTGTCTGGTGGCTTCCAGCAGTCAGACAGTTAATATCATGATGTGATGTCATATCACTATTATGACATCACATTTTACTCCTAGTGCAAACAGCATCAATGTTTTACAAGTTTATAAACCCACTACTATTCGTTTCCCTCAGAAATTGGGTTCCGAATCAACTGGTTTCCGAAGTCTTAGAGAAAATTAAAAAATTTTGAACAAATTTTAGGGATAAAATCACATGATTAAAATATGATACCTCCGTCATCAAACATCCACCACACATCAATCGTGCCTTTCTTCTGCTTGCGCTGGAAGCGATTCATCGTCTTTAATAACTCTTTATTGATGTTATCGTTCAGCGGCTGTTCTGGCGGCTCTTCTATTATAATGTCAATATCACACTGGGTAGCGTCCCTTGACGTGTCATGCACAGGAAACGGGTCATGCCGTTGTATTGATGATAAATTCTTACGCTCAATAGTTGGTGTACCTATGGGCGTTGGCTCATCATACATTATTTCTGGAAAGAAGCATATAAGAGGAAGAGAGTTGTAAAGGAATGATTATTAGTAAACACACTGGAATTATTCAGTTTACCATGGATGTAATGATCACGACCAGTCAAAAACGGCATCTGTTATGTGACTGAGAAATTCCAGAAAACTTACAACTGGAATTTAGTTGCCGTGAGTTTTCAGAAACAGCCACATATGGACATGTCATGAGAACATTTCAACATTTATTTGTCCTTTTATACCATTAGAGAGTTAAAGGTGATTACAATTGAGAATTAGATTTCAAGAAAAAATACCAAAAATAAGTCGTTACCACATTTTACGTATCAAAAAGAATTTGCCAAATTTTCATAAACTGTATTGCTGATAAAATTTCAGATAGTGATGAATTTTGACACCCCAATAAAATTCACTATATGACGTCATCGCATGAATCGTGGATTCAGATTACACCCCACATGTTTTCAGAATAGACAAAACAGCCATCTAATGAAGTTCAGTTCAGACTCATGCTCTAGGTTAGTACATAGTAGTGTTTCTCTTGCATCCCCTAAATATGATGATGTATGAATGAGCTGTTGTCAACTATCAACTAGAAAACATTGTTTGACACAGAAGGCCCCACAATCACTGAAAATACTTTTCTCTATGTAGTACATAGCAATTTTATTCAAGGCCTTCATATTATCAAAAATAAAAAACAAAAAATTACAAAATTAAAAATACCAAAGGAAATGGACAAAAAATTTAAGTTTTTGCATTAAGAAGCTCATTTTCAGCCAAAATCATGAACCTATGAACGTGAATCCTCCAAAAGGAACATCTACCCATCATAAAGAAGCTACCTGCTAAGTTTCATTACATTATTAAAGCGATTCTGTATATTCTGCCGCTGTTTACGAGAACACTGACAAAAATCGTGTATTTTTGCATTAAAGTCAATTTTCACCCAAATTTTGGAAATATAAAGATGAATCCTACAAAAGGAACATCTACCCATCATAAGGAAGCCACCTGCAAGTTTCATTATATTATATTAAGCGATTCCTTATGATATGCCGTTTACGAGAATATTGACAAAAATCGTGTTTTTCCATTAAAAAGCCCATTTTCACACCGAATCTTGAAGCTATAAAGGTGAATCCTTCAAAAGGCACATCTACCCATCATAAAGAAGCGACGGGCCAAGTTTCAATAAATTCTTTTAACCGATGGCTGTATGATATGTGGTTTTAGGAAATTGACCAAATTCAGGAGTTTCACTTTAAAGAGCCCATTTTCACTCAAAATATTTGGCCTATGAAGGTGAATTCTGCAAAAAGCACATCTGTGTATCATAACTGAGGCATACTGCAAGTTTCAATCAAATATCTGAAGCGGTTCTGTATGATATGCTGTTTACACGATATTGTGGACAGACAGACAGACAGACACTGTGATTACTATAGCACTTCCGCACCTTCCAGGTGGGTGGCTGCGAAGCCCTAATTATCAACCGCAAAATATTATTCACACGACGACGTCATACTACAACAATCATTCACGCGATGATGTTATTCGGTGATACCGATGGGAAATTGAAGAAAATGGGTGCCCATGTCGAAAGTTAGTATATAGGAATTAGAAAAATATGCAAATAATGTATTTTATACTATCTAAATAATACAACAGCATCATTTGGAGCGCTTTGACACTGTTCTGTTTGTGTTCCTCTTTAATAATCAAATGCTCTAGAAATGATTATTAAATGGACTTTTCCAGATTTAGCTATGCCCCGCCCATCCCTAGTTAAGCTCCACCCACACCTCGCCCGTGTTGGGATCGATCGATCCCCGAACTCCCTAACAATCAATTTCCAGAAAACTATACAGGTAAGCCGTTAAATACTTTGACGCTAATTTGACTGGGTGCTGTTGCTGCATATGGCAGCAACCACGCCCAGTCAAATTAGTTTCAAAATATTCAACAGCATGTTTATTAAATAGTAAAGACCATCATATGATGGAAGAGATGAATTGGAAAGGTCCATTGTCAAGCCAGGCTGTTACAATAATACCACTACACAATCAAGCCTGTTTAAACTGACCACGCTAGCTATGCCAACACAGTTTTTAACTCTTCAATGGATCAAGACGGAAAAAAGTTTTTGCAGTGCTCTTGTGAAATGTCTATTTGCAGGTCAAGAAGGCAATTTTCAAAATAAATTTAAAACTAGAATGCAGCTTGGCTTATTTATTAACAGTCATTCTAGTTGTAAATTCTCAAAATTAGCGTTCTCTTGGTTTGTAAATGAGCATTTACTGAGCAAATACTGTGATTTTCGAAAGTTTGAAGTGCAGGTGTATACTTATGTATCTATGCTTAGTTTATATAGAAATCCAAATCTTAGCTGTAGCAAGCTCTTAACCCTTATCACTCTGATGTCAATATTCTATCTTTTACCCTGTCAATGGCAAAGAAACTGGTGTACAATTTTCAATAAGTTTGGTGGACGATGTTGCTGTCATCTCCCACCAAATTTGTTGAAAAATGAACACCAGTTTATCTTTTAATTAAATTTGAAAATTAAAAATGTTGACATCAGAGTGGTAAGGGTTAAGAGTCCATATACAATAACTGTAGTGGACTAATTAATTGTGCCCCATAAGACAGAAATGTGTATTAACCATTTAATGTTCATACCGGTCAAAAATGGCTTTTGCAAAACCGTCTTGTGGAATGCCCATCTACAGGTCAAGAGAATACCATTTTTTTCAGTTTACCACTGGAATGACTGGCTCGATAACCGAGCCAGTCATTCCAGTGATAAATTTTCAGAAATTATATTCTCTTGACATGTAGATGTACATTTAATAAGAAAATATAAAAATTTCTTGACCAAATTTGACCTTAAAGGGTTAATAATCAGCCATTAACCTAATACGTAATGAATAGTCACAGATCTTTGTAATTAATTGTAAATTAATTAGTTACTGTAACATGGACATAATGTAAACGTCTGAAACCTCTCCAAACCCCAACCACCGAGTGAGGGAAGAATTTGACGGGTTAAGTCAGGGTTCCTGATTACAGGGGGGAAGATTTCTATATGACCCAGTAATGGTCAAGATTGGTCAAGAAAATCTAAATTTGTGCTTAATCAATGTCCGAGTGAAGACTATTTTTGAAAATTTCAAACTAGAATGACTGACTCACTCATCAAGCCAGTAATCAAATGGTAAACTTTCAAAAATCATCTCTTCTCTTGGTGGAACCATCATGTGGATATTTCTCAAGACCATCCAGATGCTAGATTTGGCCGGCTTGACCACTAGAGTTAACTGAGATGTGTTTCTAAAGATAAGAGGTTTTGTTTTGTTCACAACCACCACCTGTGATGATTGTAGGGTAGATTGAGAATCAAAGTGATCAGAAATCTCTACATCTCAACAATAACAAGAGGCCCAAGGGCCTGTGACGCTCACCTGGACCATTAGCATTTGAAACATTTGAATTTAAATATACATGATTCTTTACATTAAACAAGATGGAAAAAAAATTTCAAGCAAAGTTCTGAAAGGAAATTCTGGCGCCTATGATCATAGGATCATTTTATCCAAGAAGCAGCAATTTGACAATTTGCAGTAAATTGTTAATAAAATGTAAGATTTCTAGCCAAAAAAATTTGATGAATTAAAATTCTGAATGGAAATTCTGGAGCCCATCATCACAGGATCCTTGAATGGTAATGAGAAGCAATTTAACAGTTTCCGTTACATTTTTCATAAAATCCAAGATTTTCACCCCAAAAATTTATCAATCAAAATTCTGAATAGAAGTTCTAGTCTACCACGATAGAATCTATCTAACCAAATTTGGTTGAAATATGTCAAGCAGCTATGGAGGAGAAGCATTTTGACTATTTCCGGTAAATTTTTCATAAAATCTCAGATTTTCTCCCCAAAAATTGATGAATCAAAATCCTGAATGGAAGTTCTGGAGCCCATCACCACAGGATCCTTTCAGCCCAATTTTGTTGAAATCGCTCAGAATGGTAATGAGAAGAAACAATTTGACAATTTCTGATACATTTTTCATAAAGTTTAAAGGGATATTCCACTGGGGGATTTTATGCATCTGACGTAAAGTACTAATTTTCCGCATTAATTTGAGACCAAGAACACAATTTTATGCCAACAAATAAAAAAGATATCCTCAATTTAAATTGCTAAAGTAACCAGTAGATAGAGGCGCCATTTTGGACAAGCAGCTGACGTCACCGACACACCTACTCTGTTTGCCTGATCGAGGATAGCCGTAACCAGGGGAGGTAAACCTTGCATCTCGTGGATAATTAGCGTACTGGCTAAACAACTGACACTTTGCCACAGTGTTTGGAGGAAATTAAAGTGCAATTAGTGTCCCGATGATCGCGCCAGTCATTGTAGTGCTAAATTGTCAAAAATTGTTTTCTTATTGGCAATTTCTATTTTTTTTAAACATTGAAGGGTTACGCCAGGAGCGTGTTTGCAATCAACCAGCTACAACAAATTCTTGAAAAATATGTTAGTTGAATAAATGTTGAATGTAATTTCTGTGAAAGCTGTTGCTATTGCAACTTCTGCTTCCAGTCAAATTCCAGTTTCAAAATATTCAACAGGCAGTAAATATGGGTCAACATTTAAAAATTTGCCATCAATTAGTTAACCCTTTCAAGGACAGAAAAGCAGAAAGCTTAAAATTTACCCTGCATAGACCTATTGTGTGAAACTAATTAGTTTGGAAGCTACTGCAACATAATTCCAGGAAAATTTAATTCAGAATATTCAACACTCAGCATAGTTATTTTAAAATTGGGAGTAAACGTTGTAAATGATTAATAACGCTGGATTTCAATAGTGTGAAAGCACTAAACTACTAATTATGTCTAGCGTACACTTGTCATTATTTACTAGCTGTCACCTACTATCGTCTACGTAGTAAGCGGCTAAGCGGTTGCCTATAATTGACCGACCGGGCAATCAGCGACATCGTTTCATTTTGGTTTGCTAATCCCGTTTTACAATTGATGCAAGCAAATACGACGTTAATTGTCGAGTTTGATTCTGTTATATTAAAATTAAGTACCGCGCCTTTTGTTTTGAAATGCATGACACATTATTTTAAAATTATACAGACTATATGTTCTAAACTTGTGTCATCCAAATTTAAATGTGGAAGATATCCATCCAGTGCCGATGTTCTGAAGCCATCTTTCAGTTAGCCCCTTTTCATGCGGATGCTTCTGTGGATCCGGTATCTGAAAATGTGAATTTCCGTACCCTTTCCATGATCGTTTCTATTACTGCAAGCCCATGCTTGACATGCGGACATGATGCGATTTAACCATTTCACGCCAGCACTGGCCTCTGCAATCGTCAAGTTGAGGACGCAGGTCAAAAGAAAACTATTTTGAGAATTTACAACTAAAACGACTGTCTCAGTAACCGAACCAGCCATTCCAGTGGTAAATTTCCAAAAATAGTCTTCGCTTGGCCTGCAAATGGCCATTCAATAAGGAAATATTCTGATTTTCCTGACAGAATGTTGTCATTAAAGGGTTAATTAATATTCGGCCGTCATAACGCGAAGCAAACAGGTAAATCTAAAAGTGCTGGCGATATTTTGCTGGTGTGTCATTGACGTCATAATCTCGCGGTTTCTCGCTCTCATTGCGAGAAAACGGATGTGCCCAGGAGTCACGTTTTCGAGCGTTTTGGGCATATTCATTTTATTATTTCTCGGCAATGGAACAGTGTACTTTAAATTTTTTTTGCGGCAACTATTTCGGATTATAGTATATATTTAGTTGACTTATTCCCGATTTTCACTGGAATTTCCCTTTAAGATTTTCACCCAAAAAATTGATGAATCAAAATTCCGAATGGATGTTCTGGAGCCTAACACCATAGGGTACATCCAGCCAAATTTGGTTAAAATTGCTCAGAATGGTAATGAGAAGAAACAATTTGACAATTTCCGATACATTTTTCATAAATTTTAAGATTTCCACCCCAAAAATTGATGAATCAAAATTCTGAATGGAAGTTCTAAAGCCCATCACATCACCACAGGATCCTTTCAGCCAAAGGTGGTTGAAATCAGAATGATAAGCAATTTGACAAATTGTGGTACATTTTTCATAAAATCTAATATTTTCACACAAAAGGTTGATGAATCAAAATTCTGAATGGACCTTCTGGAACCTATGACCATAGGGTACTTCCGGCCAAATTAGGTTGAAATAGTCAAAGCAGTTAATGAGTAGTGTTTTACAGTAAAAGTTGATGGACACGGCATAAGCTCACTTGGCCCTTCGGGCCAGTTGAGCTAAACATTCCGCGGAATTAAACACATGTCTCCTCTTTGTCACAGTGACTTTGACTACAATATCATCATGAAGCTTCCTAATATTATGAGTAACCATGTATTCAGGTTTACTTCCAATAAAATCAACCAATCCGGAAATATAAATGCCCATGATTTATTAAACGCAAAAACTCAATGTTGGAAAAATAGAAGTAAAATAGCGAGGTCAGAAACCTTTGACCTCATGAGCTCACTATCACCATGCTGGCTTCTTATGGATGGTATAGGTAACTAAGTGTCGAAGTTTGGTTCCAGTATGATTAATCAGTCGTAAGATTTAAGCAAAAATAATTTGCCAAAACGCAGAAACTTAACGTTGATGCCATTGTCGGTGGAAAAGTGATACCTACGACGTGCTCATGTAACATGTAATATATTGCATTATTATGATCGAATGAGTTAAGATAGAGGAATATGCGAATGTTATCTTATGTTTTTTACTTACTGTATTGAGATTAAATAAAAAACTTTACCCAAGTACATGTGAGAACTGTTCTTTGGCTCCACATGAAGATAGCAGAGCTGTAACTCTTTAATTGCCAAGCCGGCCAAAAACTGCAGTGGCGTTGAGGAATATCCATTTGCAAGCCAAGACTATTTTTGAAAATTTACAATTGGAATGGCTGGCTTGGTAACCGAGCCAGTCATTCCAGTGGCAACTGTTCAAAAATAGTCTTCTCTTGGTCTGCAAATAGGAATTTCCTATAAGAAATTACATTAATGACCAAATTCAAGAATTAAGGGGATTAAGACACAGGTTCTTTTGACCACCCAATACAAATATATCAGATTCTGGCAGTAAAATGATGACACTATCTCTAGCACGATTGTATATAGTTATTTAACAATACAATCAGTGGAGCAACAAAACAACCAATCTCCACAAAAATCAAAGAAATGAAAACAAACTAAGATTTAACAAAAAATTAAGTTTAACATATTTCTAACTAAGCGTGTACAGATTGTCACGTAGAACAGAATTAGGCTCAAATAGGAAACATCTTTCTTCCGAATAAAAATTTCAATTTGAAATTATTAGCAGCTGCTTTAAACTACTACTACTGCTACTACTACTACTACTACTACTACTACTACTACTACTACCACTACCACTACCACTACTACTACTACTACTACTACTACTACTACTACTACTACTACTACTACTACTACCACTACTACTTTATCAACTCTTGAATGGTCAAGATATATCAAGAAAATTGAGATTTCTTCCTTAGTGAATGTCCATTTGCAGGCCAAGAGAAGAGTTTTTGAAAATTTATCAATGAAATGACTGGCTCGATGGGGACAGTGTTCTCTTGGCCTGCAAATGGCTGTTCCTCAAGACTACTGCAGAGGCTGTTTAGACCTACTTCATGGGTTGATAAAATACAAGTAAATTCACTTACATTTGTAACATTTTACACATGTTCAGTATTGCCACCTGGGGATGACATGGATGAAATGCAACAAATGCTGTTTTGTGACAATGCACCTGTCACAAAGAAGTATATAGAAGCATACTTGGATTGTTGGCTGTAAAATACATTATTAAGTTGACACCTGGTGGTAGGTACTGACTATAAACATACGACCTGTCCAGATTTATTGTACAATAAGCAACTTAAACAGAAGATTAACATAAAACAAAACATACCACTGGTATTTAAGTGTGCTGCAAGCAAAGCATATATTGTACAAGCTAGAATGAGCATATTATCTAACCCTTTAATAGTCAAATTTTGTCAAGAAAATCTAAATATCTGCTTATTAAATGTCCATTTGCAGGCCATAAAAGGACTATTTTTGAAAATTTACTGTTGGAATGACTGGCCTGGTTATCGAGTCAGGCATTGCAGTGGTAAATTTCCAAAAAATAGTCTTCTCTTGGCCTGCAAATGGCCATTCCTCAAGACCACTGCAGAGGTCAGTTTTGGCTGGCCTTACCCTTAAAGAGTCAAAGCAGTTAGCACATGAAAGGTCATTTTACACGCAACAACCTGTGTATGTATTAACAAACATGTGCACAGTGAACAATGTATCATCCTACCATCAAACCACCTATCTTACTATCAAGATATGTGTCAAGGAAACATCCCAGTTGAAATTGATCTGATAAGTCACAGACGTATCACACTAAAACTACTTTTTCAAGATGGCTGACCACTAGTGAATCCATGCCATCTTTATTGGATTGTGACAATTTCAAAAGACTTCTCCATAATCTGACTTAAGCAGTAATGACTTACTGACAAATTTCCTTCACAATATATGATACATATTTCAAGCTGGTTTGCGAAAAGATACAAGATGCTCAAAAGACCTGATCGCTCACCTGGAGCATTGATAGATTTTCTGGCAGAAATTCAACAGTTCTGGCCAAAGACAGAATTTAAGTTTCAAAAGGACAAATTGTGGCTGTACATTTTAGGAGCAATATATTAAACGATTTTCTTGCCATACCGTAAAAATTTGACTAAAGGACGCAGTTATTTTTGTCAAATTACATGTTCTAGGAAGGGGGGGTGCGTCCTATAATCGAGAACATTCCTTGAGCACATTTTTGGGTCAAAATCTTTCTTAAAAAGTCAAAGATTATACCACGGAAATTGAACTAAATGTTACCCTAGACAATTCACGCCGCTTGATGCCTATGTTTAATGTATACTCCAAAAACACCAAGCGGAAGTGAAATTATTACATTGGGGCGCCTAAATATTGCTTATTCTTTAATAAATATCACTTATTACATCAAAATTAATCCAGAATTGGAAATAAAATGGCGTCGAGAAAAGATACATGTATAAATCACATGATTCGCCTCCAATCGCAAAAGATCTTTAATCAAATTAGAGCGAGTACTCGGATCTAAATATTCTGGACTCAGAAATTGCTATATATCATCATTGGTTGATAGGAACTGAATGTTCCCGTACTCATTTGATAACCAACTCCCGTTGGCGCATAAGATTACACAGCGCCTCCAAATGCAAGAGCCATTATATTCTGTTTCTGTCACATGATTTCTATATTTTCAAGGAGACATTTTATGCCAAAATTAGATTGATTTTGATGTAATAAATGATCTTTATTGAAGATACACAATATTTAGGCGGTCCTATTTAACAATTTCTCTTCCACCATGATAATTTTTTGTCATACATTAAATATAGCTCCGAGTGATGGTAATTTTTTATACCAATTTTCAATTTTTTTAAAGGTACAAAAATGTACGGTTTTCTAAATTTAACAGTGTCTTATACTTGAATACATAAGTTTTTGGGCAGATTTTGGTCAAACTTGGGACAGCGTCCTATATTTGAGGGCGGCCTTTAGTCGAGCAATCACGGTATTTGGAAATTCAAGATCGCCACAAATAAATTGACCACTCAAAATTCTTGTTAAAAGTGTTTAAGTTGACCACACTAGCATCGCTCCACCCTACATGACCAAGTTTCGTTAAAATTTGTGTCATTGATTAAGGAGTAGCGATTTATTCAAAGGATTTGCGAATAATCTTCAGAAAATCTTAGGCTTTTTGGAAAAAATCAAACAACCAAAATTATGAAAAGAACTTCTGGAACCTACAACTATAAAATCCTACCAGCCAAATTTGGTTAACAATCCATAAAGCAGTTTAGGAGTAGATATGTTTTAACAGATTTCCAGAAAACTTTAGGGTAATTCAACATGGCTGCTGAAAAAAACAGACCAACAAGCATTCTGTAAGTATTTCAATACATGTCCCCTACCTGGTGATATAAATCTTTAGAGATTGAGTCAAAAATTTCATTAAAAATTGTCAAAAGCAGCTGAAACTTGAACTTGATCTGTAACGTCTCATAACATAGCAATAAACCAAGTTTGAGTTATATATGGTGAAGGAAAGTCTTGAAAGCAGATATGTTTGTATTTCATAAGTCAAAAGGGGACATAACTCCATAAAAAAATGATGCAAACGCCTGAAACGCCAACTTGGTCTGTAATTTCTCATAATAAAGTAATGTACCAATTCTCAGTTGAATATCATGAAAGACTGCGAGAAAAAGGGTGGAAGACTAATATTTTTCGTATTTCATAGGTCGAAAGGGGGCATAACGCCATAAAGAATTTACGCATATGCCTGAAACTCAAACTTGGTCTGTAACTTCTCATAACAAAGCAATGTAGCAATTCTCAGTACAATATCTTGAAAGACTGCGAAAAAGTGCGGAAAACTAATTTTTTGTATTGCATAAGTCGAAAGGGGGCATAACTGGGGGAAAATGTCTGAAACTCAAACGTGCCCTGTAACTCCTTATACTAAAGCGATGCACAGATTTTCGCTTAAATATCTTGAAGGAGTGCGAAAAAAAGTGTGGAAAGCTAATATTTTTGGTATTTCTTAAGTCACAAGGGGCATAACTCCCTCAAAAATTGACGTATATGCCAGAAAATCGAACTTGGTCTGTAACTTCTCATAAAGCAATGAAGAAATTCTCCGTATAATATCTTGAAAGGCTGCGAAAAAAAGTGCGGGAAAACTAATATTTTTCGTATTTCATAAGTCGAAAGGGGGCATAACTCCATGAAAAATTGACGAAAATGTCAGAAACTCGAACTTGCTCAGTAACTCCTTATACTAAAGCGATGCACCAATTTTGCTTACATATCTTGGAGTGCGAAAAAAAGTGCAGAAAGCTAATATTTTTGGTATTTCTTAAGTCACAAGGGGCATAACTCCATCAAAAATTGATGTATATGCCAGAAACTCGAACTTGGTCTGTAACTTCTCATAACAAAGCAATGTAGAAATTCTCCGTATAATATCTTGAAAGACTGTGAAAAAAAGTGCGGAAAGCTAATATTTTTGGTATTTCGTAAGTCACAAGGGGCATAACTCCATCACAAATTGACGTATATGCCAGAAACTCGAACTTGGTCTGTAACTTCTCATAACAAAGCAATATACCAATTCTCAGTTGGATAACTTGAAGGACAGCCAAAAAAAGTGCGGAAAACCAACTGCGACAGATGGACAGACAGAGTGCAAAACTATAGCCCCACCGGTTTTACCGGTAGGAGACTAATAAAAATTCTGAATGGATGCTCTGGAACACACCTTGATAGGATCCTTCATGCAAAATTTGAAAAAATTGACCACGCAAAACTCTTGTTAAAATTGTTGGAGCCCACTGCCATAGGATTATTTCACCCAAGTTTTGTTGAAACTGGCCATTGATTAAGGATCAATTGCATTTTAAAGGATTACAGACAATTTTCGGGAAATCCATAATGGCCATCGAAAAAGTGACCAATCAACATTTTGAATAGTAGTTCTAGAGGGCAACACCCATAGGATCTTTACCACCAGATTTACCGGTAGTGAAAATCCACCAACAGGTTTAGGAGAATATGTGGAATAAAGCAAAAGGTGATGGACGACGGATGGATGGTCTCAATGGCATAAGCTCATTTGGCCAGAAGAGTTAAATATATATATATATATATATATATATATATATATATATATATATATATATATATATATATATACACCTGTGCAAAAGTTAAGCACCACCCTATTTTTACGCACATGCGAGGGTATATTCATGTGCTATGAAGAAAGCAATAGCATAAACATTTATGTACCCATCCATCTTAGTGCAAGAGGTAATAATGCAACTAGAGGAATGCTGATTATGATGGTGGGGAAACACTGTATGTTTGTGTTTGAACTTGAAAACGAGGCCTGAATATGGTTACGTTGACACAACTGACAACTATTGCCCTACAGTTGACACACGTGGCTAGATTGTCATTAATGGTGTCTGAAAACGAAGTTTAACATCTGTGCACGAGTTTGAGACTGTCATTATTAATACCGGGTATCCACCTTGTGCCTGGATGACGGCCTGGACACGACGTCTCATGCTGGTCACCAACCGACTGATACGCCATTGTGGTATTCGTTGCCATTCAAGATGGAGTGCGTCTGTTAATTCCTGTAGGTTCTGCACAGGAGGATCCCTCCTTCTCACCATGTTTCCCAGAATGTCCCAGATATGCTCAATAGGGTTCATGTTAGGGCTCCTTGCTGGCCATGGTAGGGTTTCGATGGCATTCTGGCGGAGGTATTCATGCACAGCTCTAGCACGATGTGGTCGGGCGTTGTCATCCATGAATATAGGGTGGGTTCCAGGTGCATGATTTACAAAATGAGGGACCACAACTCTATCCAGTATGGAATCTTGATACAAATAAACCACGGTCATGAACACAAAATTCCTAATCTTGTCGCCTAAATCTGTATGTAATGTTCTACACCTCAAACTCGACTTTTACATAACTGAACACATGTGCTGTTTCCCGCCACGCACGGACATCAAGCGGCGTGAAGTCATGCATGCATGTGCATTTCGTACTTGGAATTATGTCAGCTAACGCGGGGACAAAAAGTATGGCAGCCTAGTTGTAGCATCATGTTTCTACGTTCTATTGTTTTTGCTGGTGCTTAACTTTTGCACAGGTGTATATATATATATATATATATATATATATATATATATATATATATATATATATATATATATATGTGCATGGATATGTATGCATGCAGCATCTGGCATGCAATCTCAATACAAAAACAAAGGTATAACTTGTAAACTTTCAAATAACAACTGATAAGAATAACAGCATACGGTTAAATCTATGCAATAGTGCAGAATATTCAGTAACATTAACTTCTGTCAGAATACCTAGGATGCAATGCATATCATCAACAAGCACCATCAAATGGGTTAACAGAATTCATGTAACTGAGGTCTTGAAATTAACCAACCAGGCTAAATACCTGTACACTATACCAGTCACGGTGAAAATTTACAAACTGGAATTACTGGCTCGATTATTGAGTAAGTCATTCCAGTGATAAATTTTCAAAAATAATCTCTTCATCTGAAAATGGACATATTACATGAGAAAATTTAAACTTTCTTGAACAAATTGGAAGATTAACCGTTACCACCCTGATGTCAATATTCTATCTTTTAATGGTGCCAATAGCGAAGAAACGGGTGTACATTTTTCAACAATTTTGGTAGACGAGGTTGCTATCTACGACAGCACCATTTTCCACCAAATCTGTTGAGATCTATTCACCTTTTAATTTTATTTAAAAATTAAAAATTTTGACAGTGTTACGGGTTAAGCGGTTAACAGTCATTATATAATTTTTATGTTGGGTCTAGGAGTGATCAATCTATAAATAGGACTAGTGACAACTCATCACCTTATATCAGCCTTTGTCTAGGGTTAATTTCAAGCCATCCATTAACACTGAACAGTGAACATGTGACATACCACAGACTTTTAGTGGGGTGCAAACTTTGTACACATCTAGATAACAATGCAAAGGTAAAAGATATTAAATGAGAAATTATATGACATCAACAATAATATGTGCATAATGGGTATCAAAGCAATTATTATTTGAGGATGTAATGAAAAAGTGAGTTACATTAGAATGATATTAGTCATTTAATGGTCAAGCCGGCCAAAATGTCTTCCGTATTCGTCCTGAGAAATGTTAATTTGCTGGCCAAAATAAGACTATTTTTACTTGCACCTCACTGGTATAAGTCCATTTGTCATGTTTATCGGCCTGTTAAACTTTTTTACATTTCGGACAAATCCGTTTATGTCGCAACTATAGCGCATCCCAATTGTTGGAAACTGAGCCAGCTATTACACTGGTAAGTTTAAAAAAATACTCTTGGCCTGAAAATGGACATTCATTGGGAACTTCTTATTTATTTTCATGACTAATCTTGACCATCAAAGGGGTAAACAAAGTGAATACAGAAATATGTATCTGCATTGAGGAAAATAAATAAACAGCAATATTGAATTTTTATCCCTTTAACCCTCAAATTAGTTAAAGAAAGTTTCAATTTTTTGTAGAAAATGTAAATTTTCAGGCCAAGAGATTATTTTTGAAAATTTACCACTGGAATGATTGGCTTGATTATCGAGCCAGTTATTCCAATGTTAAATTTTCAAGAATTAAACAATAATAATCTTCTCTTGGTCTGAAAATGACCATTTCACAAGCCGTTCTTTGGCTGACTTGGGTGTTACAGGGTTAACATGCTCTAGCTATCAGTGACATGAAATACTACAGTTAGAAGTGTCACAATGATCAAGATGTGAGACTAAGCAGTTCTTGTAAGAAAAGTTAACCCTTTCATGACGAAGCCGGCCAAAATCAGACCCTGCAATGGTCATGAGGAATGTCCATTTGTAGACTAAGAGAAGACTATTTTGGAAATTTTATCATTGGAATGACTGGCTCGCTAACCATTAAAAACAAGTCATTTCAGTGTTAAATTATCAAAAATAATAAATCTTGGTCTGCAAATGGACTTTTTCTGAGAAATTAGAAATTTTCTTGAATAAATTTGAGGGTTAAAGCATATATCTTCTAAGAAAGGTTAAACTAATTTTTGGAGATGTGAGCTAGTATCGCTACAACAAATGCAATTACAATACTAATGATTATATTTTAATCTGAAATATAAAATATTGTTGTTCCCTGTCTTACCATCCTCTGCTGTAGTGACCATATGCTGCATAGCTTCCTCCACACTGACCTTGCAGTCAAAGCCTCCCTTCACGCGCATAATACCCACAGCATAATGCAGATCAAATGCATCGCTGTGAAGCAAAGGTTACAAGACTAAGCAATTCACCAAATGCAACCTGGGTAGAAAGACCATCTGCCATTTGTGACAAAGGAGCGTAGTATTTAGTATATCAAGGCTAAACAACTCTTCTTTCTAAAGTTAGCAGATTAACCCCTTCATCAATAAATTCCCTGTATCTCAATGGAGGAATCCAGTTTTAGCCATGCCCTGCCCATCTCTAGCTAAGCTCCACCTACGCTTTCCCTGTGTTGAGATCAATCGATCCCTGCACTCTCAAAAAAACTATTCAGGTAAGTTGTTGAATATTTTGAAACAAATTTTACTGGGTGCTGCTGCTACCTATGGCAGCAACAGCACCCAGTCCAATTAGTTTAAATTATACAACAGAATGTTTATTCAATTATTCAATAGCCATACAATTTGTCACACTATTAAGCATTTGTGATGGACTATACCGCGTCATTCATGACGTAATTGACATGTGATGTACATGTAGTTGATTATGAAACTGGATTCCCCAATTACAAGACTGCTATACAGGAAGTCTGTTGGATATTTTGAGATTAATATGACTGGAAGCTGTTGTTGCCTAAGGCAGCAATGGTTTGAGTCATACTAATCTCAAAACATTGAGATTAAAATGTGTAGATATTAGGCTTAACACTGACTGGCTCGGTAAATTTACAAAATTTAGTTCTTGTTGTGTTGGAAATGGACATTTTATGTGTGAATTTTCTTGAACAAAATTGAGAGAACAAAGAATTGCAAATGTCGATGCATTTATATAAACACAATCATAGCTATAGACACCATGATAGCAAAATGTGAATAGTAAAATTTAATTAAACATCAGTACCGATCACCCATGTATCTCGGCACGCACACAGTAAAATTATTAAACAGTAGAACCAATCACCAATGCAGCTGTAATGACCAATGTCAAAATCAGAAATTATGCAGTCAATAGAGGAACAAGCAGGCATGCACATGCCATGCGCGCACGCACGCACACACATACACGTCAGACATGCATACACGCAAGCATGCATTGCACATACACACACATGTGTACACACACCCACCAATAATCTTATTATTTAATTTTTGTTATATTACATGTACCATGGTTAAGAAAGAAATGCAGAGGTTTCCCTAACATTATTATAAATGGACATTGATTTCACAAAAACAATTGTATTTATATTAAAATTTTTATGCAACAAATATAGATCTGCATATGACATACTAATTGGTAATTCCATTTCATCTTCTAATCAAACTTAATTTTTAAAATCGCTTTAGATCACCAGGCCATAACATGACAAATGATCCGGGATTGATGCGAAAACAATCTCATTCCTTTCAGAAAGACAACCTTTAATTTTTATAACTGAATCTCAAACAAGAGTCTCATGTGCCTGTATCTGAAACACCTGTACCTAAGTAACCCTTTAATGGTCAAATTTGGTCAAGAAAATTAAAATACTTTCTTACTGAATGTCCATTAACAGGTCGAGAGTACAATTTTTGGAAATTTATCACTGGAATGACCGGTTATCGAGCCAGTCATTCCAGTGGTAGATTTTCAAAAATTATATTCTCTCGGCCTGTTAATGGACATCCCACAAGACCATATCAGAGGCCGTTTTGGCCGGTATGACCATTAAAGGGTTAAATAAAGCCATCAAATACACAATTGGATATCTAACCCATGAGGATTTTGTGGAAATATTGGAGGATATAAGATGAGAGTTAACTATACTGACCGATCAGATTTCTGTATATGATTTCTTAAGTTTAAGATCATAGGTCCTTCAGGTCAAGTTTGCTTCAAATCAGTCCAGCGGTTAATTAGTAACATAAACGATGACGTTTCAGAAGTCTAGATATACCACCATAGATTACTTCCAGCCAAGTTTTAGAAGAAATTAGTGCATCGGTTAAGAAGGGGTTTTCTTTTAAATTTTTTTTAAATTTCCGGAAAATCAAAGATCGCCACCTGAAAAATTTACCAATGACATTTCCGTATAAAAGTTCTGAAGGCTTACAGCCATGTCCAAATGCTACAGATAAGTAAGTTATTTTTGAAATATCATGGAAAGCTCGTAAAATGCAGAATGGTTAAATATTTAACACACGGTATGTTAATGAATGCCTTTTAATCCCATCACCAGATGATTATTTGTTAATCATGATTTAACACTTTTGCTGCTACTGTCAATTTATACTATCTGACAACATTTAGCTGTGATGATATCACAAAAGTCTTGCTCAAAGCTGTTGAGGAACAGCTTTGTTGTGCAACACTGTTTAACACCGATTAGGCAACAATCTTCCACTCCAAAATCATGAAAAATATTATTCTTCATCAGGAGTCAGTAGCAGCATAAGGGCTAATGTGAAAGTGAAACCCGCTCAAAGGACGTTCTTAATCATTTAATTGTCACAGTTTTTAAGTAAAAGAATTGCAATTTTTTTCTGAGTAAATGTAAGTTTACAGGCCAAGAGAGCATTTGTGAAAATTTACAACTGTAATCAGTAACCGAAACAGTCATTCCAGTGGTATATTTTCAAAAATAGTCTTCTCTTGATCAGCAAATGGATATTTCTCAAGACCGCTGCAGAAGCCGTTTTTGGCCACCTTGAGGGTTAAATGGTTACGTGTTTGTTCCATAAAATAACGTGGTGGTCTCATAAGACAGGTTTTACACACATCGTTAACATTATTATAAGCTAATGTGAGTACGATAACCAATAGCAGATTTTAAATAAGCTTTTAAACACCAAACACAGTAACTTACTGTATAATGTTAAAATAATCTGAGACAGCCTGCGGATCATCAGTCTGCCAGTTATTCTTATAGCCCAAAATCAATGTATTAGGGCGAAGTTTGCCAATACCAGTAGACTGAAGATAAATAAAATGTCATTAAATTAAGTACTGACTGATACTTTTAGTAAAATACTAGAAATAGAGGGATCAGTTTCTAGCCAAGCTCCACCCACTGGTTACAGGTGTTGGACTCGATTTGACAAATGAAATCTGAAATCAATGAATCTAAATATCAAACATGTCTTTAACGAATTTATAATGTAGTAAGTATTCCGTTGACTATTTGGAAACTAATTTGACTGAAGGTGTTTGTTGCCTCGGGCAGGCTAGATGAAGGCTGTTGCTGCTCTGCCTGCCTATGGCAGCAACAGTTACCAGTCAACAGAATGCTTATTATATTCTAAATTCACTAAAGAGATAAACACACTTTTGGGATACATTTTTTAATTTTTCACGATGGAGCTACATCGTTTTGATTGTCACAGCGGTTAACATGTGACGTCTTTGATTATGATGTGAGATACTTGAGTGACAGATCAGATTCCTTCATTTAGCTTAATCAGGGTTACTAACAGCTACCCAGCATTAATCGTGAGGTGATTTTCAACCAAAGAATAGAAACATAAAACCAGATCAGATGTTTGTAATGTGCTCAGTGGTTAGCCCCCTTGTCATTATTAGCCAGTGGTCTTTGTTTGTGTCTAAGTGCATGACTCTCTCGATATCGGTGGAAAGATAGATGGATAGACGAATCTCATTCACTCCTCATTGCCTCTCACCACCCACGTGCATAAAGTGGTACCAGGTTAAAAACCGGGGAAGCTATCCGTAATGGCGTAACAGACTGATAATACACACTTAGATATGGCCTGAAGACGAGCTGAATACAACCTATCGTAGAAATTAGGGATTTGTTATAAGCCAACCAAACCAATAACTTCACCTATCAGTCCAGACTCTACTGAAATGATAGTACTAAGCACTAGACCACATAATAGGATTTACAGGATACATAAACAGTAATAAACAAAGATTGATTTTGTCAGCATAAGTTATTAGATTTTGAAAACAAAGCGCTGAGAAAATGACCAGTCTTAACAGCTTAATGGTCAAGCCAGCAAACAGTGACTTCTGTAGTGAGCTTTGAGAAAATTTTCATTTGCAGGATAACAGATGACTTTATTTGGAAATTTACGACTGGAATAACTAGCCCAAACCAGTAGCAAATTTACAAAATTGATAATTCAACAAGAGACCCAAGGGGCCTGTGTCGCTCACCTGGAGCACCATCAATTTTTGTCACAAATGTTGGTGGGTGGTTTAGTAGTCGTTTAAATGAGTTTGTGGATATTTATACAAGTACAATATGGCCACCAAACACGCTACATTTTGATTGGCCCATGGAGCCCAGGTTTTTTTTGACGGATCAACTTCCCGTGAACAAACTTTAATGGCCCTTATTCCTTAATCATACCGCCCAAAATTCGGCCCGATCCCTTCAGCGGTTCTGGAGGAGTCATTTTCGGGAAAACTAGGTCATCCAAGATAGTCTCCGAACCATTTGGTCAATCAAGTCCTCTTGAACAAACTTGGCTTACCTCTTGGCCTAGATTAAGATTCCCTAAGCGGTTTCGGAGAAGATTTTTAAAGACATTGCCTAAAATCGGCCGAAATACAAAATGGCTGCCGGGCAAATTGGCCGATTGTGTTCATTTGAACAAACTTGGATATCTATGCCCTAAGGATGCTCCCTGCCAAACATAATTGAAATCGGTCTAGTAGTTCTCGAGAAGACATTTTAAATTTCCCATTGCTTTAGCATGGGAGCTTTTGATGAGAAAATGATCAAAGACGGCCGTCAAACTGTTTATCCGACAATTTCAAAAATTGCAAATTTGAGTTCAAAATACCCAAAAACATATATAGAACCAATTTTGGCCTAAAATTCCTCAAATAAAAAAATCAAATAAGGCCACCAAACAGGCTACATTTTGATTGGCCCACAGCGGCCAAGTTTTTTGACGGAGCAACTTCCCTTGAACAAACTTTAATGGCCCTTAGTCCCTGACAAATCTCCCAAATTTTGGCCTGATCCCCTCAGCGGTTCTGGAGAAGAAGTCGTTTTCAGAAAAACTAGGTCATCCAAGATGGACGCCAAACCATTCTGTCTTGAGCAAACTTGGCTTATGTCTTTCCCTAGATGAGGTTTCATAAGTTTTGAATCGATTCCCCAAGCGATTTCTGAGAAGAAATTTTTTAAAGACATTTCCTAAAATCGGCCGAAATCGAAGATGCCACCGCACAAATTAGTCGATCGGTTTCACTTGACCAAATTTGGATCCCCATGCCCTAAGGATGCTTCCTGCTAAATATAATTGAAATCGGCCTAGTAGTTTTCCAGAAGAAGACATTTTAAATTTCCCATTGCTTTAGTATGGGTTCCTTTGGCGGGAAAATAATCAAAGATGGCCACCGAACCGTTTATCCGACAGTTTCGAAAAAGGCAAATTTGAGCTCAAAATACCCAAAATCATATATAGAACCAATTTTGTCCATAAAATCCATCAAATAAAAAAATCCAATATGGACACCAAACACGCTACATTTTGATTGGTCCACGGCGGCCATGTTTTTTGATGGATTAACTTCCCTTGAACAAACTTTAATGGCCCTATGGAGATCATATCTCCCAGATTTCGGACTGATAACTTCAGCGGTTCTGGAGAAGTCGTTTTTGGGAAAACTAGGTCATCCAAGATGGCCACCGAACCATTTGGTCAATCAAGTCCTCTTGAACAAACTTGTCTTACCTCTTTCCCTAGATGATGTTTCACGAGTTTTGAATCGATTCCTAAAGTGGTTTCGGAGAAGATTTTTAAAGACGTTTCCTAAAATCGGCCAAAATCCAAGATAGCCGCCGGCCAAATTGGCTCCATTTTAACAAACTTGGATTGCTATGCCCTAAGGATGCTTCCAGCCAAATATAACTGAAATCGGCCTAGTGTTTCTTGAGAAGAAGTCGTTTAAAGGAAAAGTTGACGGACGAACGGATGAGGGACGGATACACGACGGACGGTCGCCACGGCACAAGCTCACTTGGTCTTTTCTTGACCAATCTTGACCACTAAATGGTTAAAGAACTGCTATCATGTAGCTTCCTGTCACATCAACTGACCTGATTTGAGAGACAGCCTGTCTTTAGTGATGACTTTTTGGTGTCATGTGCCTCCTAACTGTCAGCTAAAGAATCAATGGAGGAATCCAGTTTTAGCTATGCCCTCCCCATCTTTAGCTAAGCTTCCACACTTCGCCCATGTTGGAATCGATAGATCCCTGAATTCCCTGACTATCACTTTCTTGAAAACTATACAGGTAAGCAGTTGAATATTCTGAAACTTATTTGACTGAGTGCTATTGCTGCCTATGGCAACAACAGCGCCCAGTTAAATTAGTTTCTAAATATTCAACAGCATGTTTATTAAATAGTAAATAATAATTTGCACAATAGCGATTAGTCCGCCATCAATTAAGCGTCTGTGAACTTATTTACGTCCATCATGATATAATTGATTATGACATCATCCTACACATCACATAGTTGATTATGATGTCAAACTGGAATTCTCAATTAAATCACCATGATATCAATGGCTTACGCTATTCTGTACAACATCACACACTGCTAGCATTATGATGAGAAGAAATCTTTACTGAACATGCACACTGCTCAATTGAACCTTTTAATGGTCAAGTCATTCAGAAATGGTATCTGTAGTGGTCTTTTGAAATGGCCTTCTGCATGTTAAGAAAAGGCAATTTTTTTAATTGACCACTGGAATGACTGGCTTGATAACAGTCAGTCAATCAAGTGTTAATCATTAGAGTCAATGTTCTACTAACCTGCATTAGATTTTGAACTCCAAGCCGGAAATTTGGCGAAGAGATTATATTATAGAAAGATTTCACTTTTCTCTTGTGGAGCCAATTATACACAAACTTTGATGAAGATCTCAGCACTTTTAAATTCTCCCCTTGTTTACCCTGAAACAGTAAAACATAGAAAAATTATTTAAAATAATACTTTCTCATGGTCTTTGTTTTATAATAAATCATACTTTTCTTCAATGGACCTTTCCAGATTATCCATCAATCATATGACCTCATAATCAACTATGTGAAGAGTAGGCTGATGTCATAATCAACGATGTCATGAATGACATAGATAAGTTCATCATGAACCCTTACTTGATGTTCATCATGAACCCTTACTTGATGATGGACTTTGCGCTGTTGGGCAGCTTCTAGTGAAATAAGTTTCAAAATATTCAATAGAATGTTTATCTCTTTAATGAATTTACAATTTAGTAAACATTCTGTTGAATAGTTTGAAACTAATTTCACTGGAAACTGTTGATGCCATTCAAAATATATTACAATTTTGTGACAGCCTTTTTGAAAACATCCCACTGGAATGACCGGCTTGATTGTCCAACTAGTCATTCCGGTGAACAATTCTAAAATATCCACTGTAGAGGCTGGTGTTGGCCAGCTTGACCACTAAAGGGTTACAATATTTACCATGAGAATGTGTCCACATATCATGATGCTGATATTCTTGGTAATGTTCGAGACAAAATCGAGTAAAGCTGGACGGTTACTAGGCAACCCCGTTAACACCAGAACCTGAGGCCTAGAACAACAAAACAATTTGGCTATTTTTTTATGCAGACTTATTCACATACTGAATACATCGCTCGGCCCTTAACCATCTCAAGTGTCGCTGTATAAATTCAATACAATATGTATGTGAATTAGCCTCAAACATATCACCATGTACAAGTACAGATATAGCTATCAACCATTTCATTTCAAATTCAATTTAAAGTTTTTAAATTGATATTATAATAAGTGAAATAGATTAAAGTATCATCACAAATGCATTTCATTTAACCCTTTAACTCTCAAATTTCTTTTAAAAAATTAAATCATTTTCAGAAAATGTCCATTTGCAGACCATGAGAATACTTTTCGAAAATTTACCACTGGAATGACTGGCTCAGTTATCGAGCCAGTCATTCCAGTGATAAATTTTCAAAAATAGTTTTCTCTTGGTCTACAAATGGACACTTCTCAAATCGCTGCAGATGCTGTTTTTGGCTGATATGAGTGTTAAAGGGTTAATAGCAATATAATAATTAGTGCTCTGTTTTCAGTTAATGCCAACATCTTATTCCAAAAACACATATTTTAAGAATATTCCAGAAAGCATAAGTTGACATCTTCAACCACAGGTGTGCCCAATGAGGTACAATCCCCCTATGCTTACCTGAAGTTTTTCACATGCTCATCAATAGATACAAGTTTCAGAGTTGACTGTAGAGCATTCCTGTACACATGCGCCTGAGTAGATGAGCCCCAGTTCACATCTGAACAGATATAATGACAAAACACTGGTTAACCACTTAACCCTTTAAATGACAAATTCCTGAAAAAGTAAATTCTTTACGATGTGTAGCATATTCTGTTGAATATCGTGAAATTAATATGACGAAGACGTTGCTGCCTATGGCAGAAATAACTTCCAGTCATATTAATTTCAAAATATTCAACAGCTCTCCTCTTTGCTTGCCCTGAGATTGAGATACAGGGAATTTATCTGTGAAATGGTTAACCCTTGAAATGCTGGTGTCTTAATTTTAAAACAACTATACTGTTAAATACTGTTAAACTAAGCTGTTAAATATTTTGAAACCCATGTGACTGGAACTGGTTGCTGCCTTGAGGTGTAAACACGCAGGGTAGATTCACACTAGTAGCTCAACAGATCACAGTTCAATAGTGTTCAAGCCAGGTGTATTAATTTCAAGGAAAGCAAGAGAAAAAGGATCGCCCAACAAAGGTTGTCTATGTTTGGTCATGTGGTAACGATGCCAGAAGACACACCCTTACAGAGAGCCCTGGAATTAACCCTAATGGGAGCCAGTAAATAGTCATTGCATAAATCTGTTAAGAGCGCTGCGAAGTGACCTGAAGAAAACAGGACTTTGTACACACAGATCAAGAATGGACCTAAGGAAGCTAAAGATTTTGCCTGAGGACAAGACACTGTGGTAAAAGGTGAAGAAGGACTGATTGCAGCTGTAGGATGTTTCTACTACTACAGCCGCAGAATACAGTACATCATCAAATCATGCATAAGAGAACTCTGTTAAGACAATTTGATAACAATCTGCCTTGAAGACATTTCCATCAAATAATTGTCAAAATAATCAGCAGGCAAAAACCCATCCGAGAATTGGTAGGAGTTATTATCAAAATTCTGATTTTCAAGATGGCCGCAAATTACTGCCAACCATATTGGATTTGATTATTTTGATAGCTTTCTTCCCGAGTCCTAGTCCTATGAAGCTTAAAATTGATTTGACAAATCTGAGTCGGCCAGATGACATTATCAAATAATACCCCCCAAATTTATTTGAGACAGTATGAAAATGATGATTATATGACAGATAAACAGGTCTAACATACTTCATCAGATTTATTGTTTGGTGGGGTGGAACATTTTTTTTTCTCAGTTTCAAAACACAACAGCCTTTCGAGATATCCATAGACCCAGAACGTAATCCAATCTAAATCTGGTGTTTTTTAAATCCAGATCTTTGCTAAAGTCTGGAAATCCTAGTTTACAGAATTTCCTTTGTTGTTAAGACTTGTTCCAAATCGGATCAGAAGTTTTCAAGATACAACTAGAGACACACATGGACAGACAGACGGATGGGCAAGCCTGCAGACAGACATACCAAAACGCAATACCCTCTTCCTCTTACGAAGGGTGAGTAATAATACTACTCTAGTTTTATTTATACATAGAAACCATCTTATATTCAATTCATCCTCTCCCGATAAAGTTATTTTACTGAAAGACAGAAATGCATCAGGCAGTGCTATGTATCATAATTTAAAATAAGTGTTCACCTGGCTTGCTATAATGAACATAAACATAGAGAGCAGCGACGACAGCAAATGTAATCAGAGCTGTCCACCAGTTAATGATGAACATCACCGCTAAACACACAGTGGCACCAAGCAAGCTTATCCACATCGAATAGTACTTGAATGCTGGTCTCCAACCTAGCAAAGATAATGAAAGATATGGATATACTCTACTGATAAAACTATGCTGCGGCACCAGCTGTTGCTGCTGCTGCTGCTGCTGCTGCTGCTGCTGCTGCTGCTGCTGCTGCTGCTGCTGCTGCTCTGCTACCGAAAAGATAATGTTGAACTTCATGCTAAAAAGTTCCAAACAGAAAAGGGAAAAAAACCATTGTGCTAAAAAGTTCCAAAACATGAAAAGGGAAAATTGTGCAAAATTTAAATTGTGAATAATATACATGTAGATTGCATCCCTGCATTGGATAGGATACTTCTTAAGTTTCATTGATATCTAAAGAGCCACTCAGGCATTGTTGAATAATAATGGTAATGACAGGTTTTAAGCAGATGATACAAAATGAAGACATAGAAAAATGTAATTCCTGTCGCTTTTCCCTAAGTGGTGAGACAATAATTGGCAGTTGTGCCGTATGGTCTTTTACGACACTGCCAACCTGTATCGGACACTCATACCTATAAACCTGTTCCAGGGAGAGAGTTTGACCCAGTGTTCGCATGAAAGAGTTAGTGCACTTTAAAATCATACATTAGGCCAGACCAATCTAATGTTTTGATTGACAAAAATTACCACCAAAACACACGATCGGAGATGGGGGAAAAATTAAAAATAATGCACAATTTCAAGCTCAGTCGATTTAAGCCATTCCAGTATTAATCCTTTCATCACGTTAATTATCAAGATTGATCAAGATAATCCAACACGTTTTCTCAATGAGAGCCCATTTTCAGGTCAAAATAAGACGAATTTGGAAAATTTACCACTTGAATTCAAAAAAGCATCCGCTTTTGTTTCTACGAGAATTCTTAATACTTACCAGATGTACTATTATGATAATGCCTATTATCTAGCCTAGCTCAAAATAAACAATTAAAAACTCCGCACTCTCCTGGTCCTGCCCATACTGTGTCCGGGAATTACCATAGCCCCAGGTACCGAGTCAATTCCCAATCAGTCAGATTCGTCTTATATTTGCCTTGACAAACAGCGAAAGCAGCTTAGCCTCACCTCAGCGGGGCGGCTGAGGAAGGCCCATAGTACATCTAGTAAGTATTAAGAATTCTCGTAGAAACAAAACCTTTTTTGATTCTACTTCGAATAATACTTACCAGATGTACTATTATGATAAACTCCGGATTTCGACAGCCAAGAAATACCGGTGGGAGGAGGTAAGGCTCGAACCAGCACTCATCTACCATCCGACAGAGAAGGTTGTGAAGAGACTAGAACCCTGGCATACGCTTGGGTTCTGCCATCTGACTCACAGAGTGCTAAACTTCCATGGTCTAGACTGCGCTCCCCCCGTCATTTGTCCGAACAAATTCCAGAGGGCTGTCAAACAGGGGAAGCAACACCCACCACACCCGTGTCAGCCCCAAGTCTCAGCTAGGGCAGTCCAGTAGAGTGCAAAGAAGCTACTACAACTTATAAATTTTCAAAAAAATATCAGTATATCGATTAGATTTTCAAATTGGAATGAGTCTAATGTCTGTTAAAAGAATAAGATGTTCTTGGCCAGACTATTTACTTAGATAGTCTGGTATTTCAACTATAAATAAACTTAAAATTAGTCACTTAAATAAGGCAAACACTCACCATTAGGCATTTTTGAGTGCTTGATCATTCTTGTTCATCACAGGAGCTCGGCCCAATCCATGCTCGTTCTCGGGTCATGTGCATGCCATCGTTCAGTGCAAGTGGAAGAAACTTGTGATGTGTGCGAAATAGTGGTCGAATGTGACTTTAGTTCAGATTCGATAAATTGGTGATGGCTACCGGATTAAGTGCGCTGGAGATGTCACGAAGGTAGAAAATCAGTAAATGACGACTTGGCATGCCATTGTGCTACAGACATCACCTCCTCTAATGAGACACCCTTATAAAGGGCCGATGCTGCTGCTAGTGCTTGGACCTGATGGGCATTCGCACGATCAATCTGCTTTCCTGTAGCGATTTTGTGCGACATCTGAATAGCATCGACTATCCAACGAGAAATGGTATCTTTCGAGGCGCGCAAATGAGGACCTTTGAGACATAACCAGAGATTTCGGGTCATCTCTCCACTCCTCAGTACGTTTCTTATACATTTTCAGACATCTGACAGGACACCAAGCAGAAGAGTTTGGGTCATGTCTAATTAAACTTGGCAAATTGATCGGCTGTCCTGGATATTTAAGTGACTAATCCTTTGCCAGGAAACAAAGATGTGGAAGTAGTCTTAAACCTTCACCCGTGACAACAAAACGGTTTTGTTCGGCAGAAAGCGCATGTATTTCGCTTCTGCTTCTCGCCGACGCTGCTGCAACCAAGAAAACTGATTTAATAGTTAACAGTTTAATATCTATAGATCTAATTGGTTCAAACGGAGCATGCCCTAAAACCTGTAGAACAAGAGATAGATTCCATGCTGGGATAGGAATTGGCTGTCTAGGACGCAGATTGCTCATTCCTTTAATAACTTCATTCTCCACTCCTTCAATGGCCAGACTGGGAATGACTGAAGCTAATGCAGACTTATATGTTGCTAGGGTTGAAGGTACAAGTTTGTCAACTTCGTATAAATAACAGATAAAATCACCTACGTGTTGAACAGATGCAGAAAAGGGATCGATATCTCTTCCCTTACACCACTCTGCAAATTTGTTGATTCTATAATTATATGTTTTTGTGGTTGGACCTCTTTTGGCTGAAGCAACAAACTTCACTGCTTGCTCAGAAAAGCCACCCTTAATTGCACGCTGCTTGATAACATCCATGCAGTCAATTTGAACATTTCCAGTCTGTCGTGGAGATACAGACCCTTGTTCTGAGAGATTAGATCTCTTCTGTCTGGAAGAGGGATTGGATTGCAGACCAGAAGGTCCAGCAGATCCGTAAACCATGTTCGGCATGGCCAATAAGGGGCGATCAGTAGTACTTGGCACATACCCTCTCTTATCTTTGCCAGAACTTTTGGGATGAGAATCGTTGGAGGATACGCATACGCGTACATTCCCTTCCAACTTATCGCCAGTGCGTCTACTGCTAAAGCTAGCTGGTCCGGGATCGGTGACACGTATGTGACCATCTTTGCGTTCTGTTTTATCGCAAACAGGTCCACATTAGGCTTGCCCCAATGTTTGAATAGAACCTCCGCTACCGATTGGTTGAGCTGTCATTCCATCGGACGACAAACCGTCCTTCGACTGAGAGCATCCGCTAGGATGTTCAATCTTCCTGGAATGTGTGCTGCCCGAAGAATAACATTCCTCTCTTGGCACCACAGCAGAAGGTTCCAAATCATCATACACAACTCCGGTGATCTCGTCCCGCCTTGGCGGTTCAAATAAGACACCACTGTTGAGTTGTCTGTCCTTACTAGGACAATCTTGTCTCGGATTAAGTCCTCGAATTTTCGAAGTGCTAATGCCACTGCTAATAATTCGAAAACATTGAGCAGCCAGTCGTCTATGTAAGTATGAACAGCTATATCTGCGAAGATAAGTAGTCATGGCGAGAACCACTTTGGTGAAGACCCTCGGTGCTGTGGTCAGGCCGAATGGAAGCGCATTGAATTCCCAAACATTGTCTTGGAATGCAAAGCGAAGGTATTTCTGAAAAGGAATTGACATTGGAATATGAAAATATGCATCCTTCAGATCTATCGACACTGCCCACATGCCTTTTCTCTCAGCCCTGTCATCACCGCTGCTACAGTCTCCATCTGAAACTTTGGAGAAAGAATAAATTTGTTCAACGGTTTGAGATTGAGAATTGGTCTCCATCCTCCGGTATGTTTCGGAACGAGGAACATCATCGAATAGAAGCCTAGGGAGGACTGATTGCGGATTAGATGAATCGCATTCTTCCGCTGGAGATCTTCGATTTCTGAGCAAATGGCATCTAGATGATCGGATTCCCTTGGAACGGGAGTCCACACTGGAGTTGATGTTAACGGAACTAACGATTAATGGATGAGCCAGTCCGGTTCGTAGCTGTTTCTTAACCACTGACAGACTAAACAATCCCGCACGACCCGTTCAAATTGGCTTGAGAACAGTTGAAGTCTGCCTCCGACGGTAGGAATCTGCACACAGCTGGCGGTCGATATTGCACGATAAGACGCTAAATCGCTTGGGTGAAGATTCTCGACTCCCTTCGTTCCTGACGTCAAGGGAACTGATCCCATCAGGACCGACCTCCACAGCCGCCCCGCGATTTCTTGGAGTATGATGGTCCAGGACAGCTGCCACGACTATCCTTATGATAACCGCCGTGACCCGAACCGCCACCCTTCCTGTCCTCCTCATACGGCCTCTTATTAGAGGACCTGTATGAGAACGAATGGCCAGGTCCCTGCGATCAGGATGTCCGATGGGCATCACGGCCAGAAGGATGGAAGGGCAATCTTTGGCGCTGCCTCTGTTGCTCCTGCCGATGCTGCTTGTAGGACTGCTGCGGCTGTGTCCTCTTAGTCGACTTCCACGACTTGCCGACTACTTCCTGCTCCGCGACCATTGAAGCGACTTTGGATAAGGCTTGCCATGCCGAGCCGCCGAACAAGCCTGGACCAATGAAAGGCGCAGAAGATAACGCAGCCCTCATCTCAGGTCCTGGTTCTACACAATCGAGAACCATTCTCCTGCACTCCGCCAATGATCTGGTGATCACCCTGGCCAGGCAATCCTGGGACAAGCGCATGGTGTCCCGGACAACTCCGGGAGCAGCCTCTGGCACTTCCCCACCTTCCGCCGCGCAGATCAGCATACCCTGCAGGACGGTACATGCGTGCGAGAGTGCAGCCATGGCTGCCCTCGCCGCATCCTCAATGAGCGTTAACTCATTAAATGGATCCTTATTGGCCTGGGAAACTAAGGGACAAGAACGACCCTTCGATTTGCTAGCCAACGGCCTATTCAACGCCGCTCGCTCCCCGATGGAAATCCGTGGAACACAGGCATATTGATGGCAGGCCTGCTCAGGAAAACGGACCCTACTCCTTATCCCCTTCGGGGCCTTGGGCAACGAATACTCTGGTTGAACCAGACGATACGCCGCAACTTCCACCATGTCAGAAGTCTGCGTGTCCAAGGGGAGTGTCGGCATGGCCGAAGAGCCACTTGACACAGCGCTAACCGCTCGCTCTGACATCCGTTCCATCGCCGGATCGCGCTGAGATCCCTGATCAGATGCCAACCCGAGACGGCCGGACATCCAGTCAAGGACTTGCACCCATTCAGCTTCAGTGAAAAATGAGGACTCGTCCATCAATGGACTAGGGTTCTCATCTTCCTTCTCACCCTTGGCTGAGTAGGTCCCCGATGACCCATTACTGAGAACTATGGCCCGCACATGACATACGATGACGAGCAATACGCACAATTGACTTGATTGTAAGATAGAATTACTTAGAAACATTAACTTTCTCTTAAATTAATGATAATCAAGCCTTTAGGCAGGAAATATTTGAAACTTTTTAGAGTGAAATTTTATAAACACAACTTGGTAATTAACTAACGTTAATAAAGCCAAGAAATAAATGCCGATTGCTACAAACACCCTCGACAATCAAGCGAAAGCTAAAAACCGGCATCAAAACGAGTGCATAGACACGCCAAGCCATACGATAACAATAATCAAGTGCGCCGCCATCTTAGCTATGGGCGCATCCATCTTGGAAGGAACCGAGTCGCAAGAGAAATTAACCGAGTACCCGGATAAGACTAAACAGTTAACGAGTACTGGAGCGACTCCAACAATGGCTACCATTTTAGAATAATGTGCCAATTTAAGAAATTTTCAATCAGTCATTACGGCACGAATGTATAAATTCTAGATTGATACAACCTGCCCCTGTGATGACTTTTTCCCTTTCTAGTCCAGGAGCTAAAGCTAGGTCAGAATCGTGACGTAGCACACCCAGTATTCGGAAGGTCTGACACTTGCTGTGGCTTGGGGGACATGTCCCACACATTTTAAGCCCTGCTGTACAAACAAATTGTGGTAGCACTAATTAGTTATCCTGATTTCTTTGCATAGGGGGTCTAGGCTTTGGCTGTATTCACAGTGCACAACGATATAAGCATGATCGTGTCATAACTCAAGACCAGAGCGTGTCATACATGCTGAACACTCAGTCAGGAGAAGGGCTTTGACAGCACCAGGTACTGAAAACAGAATTCTTGATTGTGGGGTGTTTGGTAGAAGACCAGTTGTGACCGCGTTCATAGACACTGTCAAGAAGGATTGGTACCAATGTGATAGCTCAATCCAGGAACAGGCATTAGTCATGGATCTTGCATGGGCCATCGTTCGAATGTGTCCAATAAAATTGTTTGCGGTAGATCTTGTACCCATGATGACCACAGAAACACAAACAGTCCCTAGTTGGAGTGGATTTAATGCACTTGTATCATGTGCTAACGCACCGTTTACACAAATCGGTTACTGTCCAATGATTTCCGGATCACCAACTGAATTCAATACGGTGTATACGGTCATGAAACAAGTTCAAAGAATGATGACAACACTAGGACAGAATGACTCGGTCATTACATTCGACTTGGCCATATATGTCAAGGCAAAGGAGATACAGTGGCGATATAAAGAAGAGTTTAGTGACACTGTGATCAGACTGGGGGGATTCCACATTGCGCTAAACTACTTAGCTGTTATTGGAAAGATGTTTGATGACTCTGGCTTAGAAGATCTCCTCATAGAGGCCAACACATATGGTAGCAGCACGGCTGCTGCTCTACTTAAAGGGAAGTCATATAATCGAGGAGTGAGGGCTCACAAATTGGTTATGGAAGCGCTGCTGCGATTACAATGGCAGTCTTTTTCCAAATGGGTTCAACAAAATGGACAACATGAAGACCACATTACTCCAACAGAATTGGAGAGTCTGGATGAGAAAATTAAGATGTGCCGAAGTAGCATTGACGACTTAGACGCACTGCAAGAAAATTTCAAAGAGGTGTGTATGTACGTGAATAAATTGCAATAGCTGTTCAAATCCTTTAAAGTTGAGTCAAGCTCGAAATCACACCTGTTCGCATTTTGGAACTCATATATTCATATGGTAGAGCTGCTGCTTGGATTCATAAGAGCTGAGAGAACTGGAGATTGGCAGGCACACCTATCTGCTACTGCTGCTATGGCGCCATATTTCTACAGCATGGACAGAACCAATCATGCAAGATGGCTGCCAATATATCTTGCGGACATGAAGATGCTTCCAAGAACACATCCCCATGTACATGAACAATTCTTGAATGGAAATCATTCCGTAAGTCGCTCAGACCATCCATTCAATCAAGTGTGGACAGATATGGCCTTAGAGCAATCGATTAATTTGGATTCCAAAAAGCGAGGTGGTATTATTGGAATAACACAAAAGCCAGGAGCTCTGGAGAGGTGGTTTTTAACTAGCCACGAGAGGGCAGCCATAACAACGGTCACAAAGCAAATGTGTGGGTTACAAGATAGTCACATGTTTGGAGTACATAAGGAAATGGGGACTAATCGAATGAACAGGGATGAAACCGATGTGCAGAAGATACTTTCGATGTTCTCATCAGATATAATAAACGAAATCTAGGATTTCTTTTTTCACGAGAGAGTTGATACTTACCTCCCTAATACTTTTGATATTGCTAAATATTGGCTTTCACTCAATAAACACTCAGATTTAAAACAGTTAGGTGCCCCTACTGGGCAGGGAGTCAGAGCGTAGTCTGGCGGATGCCAGCCCCACCACCGCGCATGCGCAGACTAGCACTTCCTCTGACTAGATTACTGGCTGACACACATGCAACTATTAAGAGCCTGAAGACCGAGCCTCTGTGGGGTGGAGAGGCCGGGTCCGTATCTAGGGAGATAAGTATCAACTCTCTCGTGAAAAAAGAAATCCTAGATTTCGTTTATTTCACTTCAAGAGTATACTTACCTCCCTAATACTTTTGATATTGCCAGAATTCGAAAGTGAATCTGGCGGGAGGGAGGCGAGGTCAAAAGACCAGCTCATCCCTATACGCTTTTCTGCGTTTAAGGCACTTAAACTTCTGAAACTGTAAGAAAAAACAGTCAGGATTTGACTAACCATCGGATAACACCACCGATGTATGAGAGATGACCGAATGTCATATGCGCTCCCCCCCCCCTCCTTCCTGGGAGGAAGAGTCGACTGACCTCAATGTCCTATACGCTCTCTACGTACAAGTGCCATGTACTACAGGACAGAGACGAAAAAGCTCCATTTTCGTAACTCTCAACAATGAACCACACAAATACACAAACCATCACCATATTAATAATGGGTAATCGTGACAATACAATCAACAACGGACAACACATGAACAAGACTGACCTTGTTGAAAATGGCTGCTGACATCATCTTCCCCTTGGCAAAGACTGATGCAGGCCCAAAAAGTGGGTGTTTCCATAAATTAATTGTGAAATATATAAGTAATGAGGAAAAAACCTCCTCAAAAAATATAAACCGATTTATTTTTTCAAAACCGACAAGGCGAGAGGATTAGAGGTGTCACGGAGATAATGGTCTGTAAAACTTGACTCACAGTGCCACTGAGCCACCGACATAATATCATCCACCGGGACCCCATTAAATAAGGCCGTGGATGTCACTACGCCGCGGACACTGTGAGCCTTGGCCACGTCAACCTGCTTCCCGGTAGCGGATTTATGGCAAAACTGAATGCATTCCACAATCCACCTGGAAATGGTGTCCTTAGAAGCCCTCCCATGGGGTTCAATATATGACAACCATAACGCTGACTGGTCGGTGCGCCATGCCGCCGTACGTTGTTTGTACCGGCGCAGCGCCCGGACGGGACACCATGCTTTAGAATTAGGATCATATCTAGTTAAAGCAGGCAAAATAATAGGTTGACCTGGATATTTCAACGACTGATTCTTAGCCAAGAAATTAATCCTAGGTAGCAGCTTAAGGCCTTCCCCTGAAACCACAAAACGGTCATCCTCGGCTGATAAGGCATGAATTTCACTCCTACGCCTAGCCGAGGCCGCAGCAATTAAAAACACAGTCTTCAGTGTTAATAGTTTCATAGAAATGGAACTAAGTGGTTCAAAAGGCTTATCACCTAGTACTTGAAGCACTAGCGATAAACTCCAAGACGGAATCACAGGTGGATTCCTTGGTCTTAGATTGCCCATGCCTTTAATTAATACATTCAATGTATTTACTTCATCACTTCCCCTCTTAGCCAAGCAAGGAATAACAGACATTAATGCTGACTTATAACCAGCAATAGAGTTAGGCTTGAGGCTATAGGCATCATAGAGGTGACAGAGGAAATCAGCTACTACTTGAATAGATGAATCCATTGGATCAATACATCTTTTTGAGCACCATTCTGCAAATCTGTTGATTTTATAATTATATGCTCTGGAGGTTGACCCCCTCCTGGCTTTGGCCATAAACATGGCTGCTTGCTCAGAAAAGCCCTCCTTAATTCTAGATTCCTTGACAACATCCACGCAGTCAATCTGAACATTGACGGATTGTTGTGAAGGGCCTTGCCCTGGAAGATAATATTGTCCATCAGAGGCAGAGGAACCGGATTGCAGACCAGAAGGTCCAGCAGATCCGTATACCATGATCGGCTTGGCCAATCCGGGGCGATCAGAAGCACTTGGCATTCCTCTTGTCTGATTTTCTGAAGAATTTTTGGAATCAGGATTGCTGGAGGGAATGCGTATGCATACATTCTCCCCCAGCTGATAGCTAACGCATCTGTTGCGAAAGCGCTTGGATCCGGAATCGGAGAGACGTACGTCGTCATCTTCGCATTCTCCTTCGTTGCGAACAAATCGATGTTGGGTTTCCCCCAATGGTCGAACAGACGATCCGCCACACATTGATTTAGTTGGCATTCCGTGGGTAAAACACTCATCCTTCGGCTCAATGAGTCTGCTAGCAGGTTTAACCTTCCCGGAATATGAACTGCTTTCAAGGTAATCTGGTGATCCAGACACCAACAAAGCAGTTTCCATGTCATCATACAGAGACTGGGCGACTTCGTTCCGCCCTGGCGGTTTATGTAAGTCACAACTGTTGAGTTGTCTGAACGAATAAGAACAATCTTGCCCTGAACTTTCTGTAAGAAATGTTCCAGGCCCAGGACTACTGCTCTTAGCTCCAGTAGATTTATATGTTCCTTTGACTGTTCCAGATTCCAAAGCCCTGATATCGTGGATTCTTCCAGGCAAGCTCCCCAGCCCTCCATCGATGCATCTGTATACACAGTCACCTGAGGGTGGGGAGGGGTTAGCAAAACCCCCGGCAAGAGATTCTCTGTATTCAACCACCATTGCAGGTGGTGAATCAGAGGCGCCAACACTGACACATTCGAGTCCAGCGAACCTGTACTCTGGGTCCATTGTGTCATGAGAAACAACTGGATCGGCCGCCTGCGTAAGGCGGCCTGAGGAATGACTGGTTCCAACGAAACCATCAACCCCAGCATTCTCAAGTAAACCCGTGCCAGGACATGACGACTGTCGCACACTGACTGAATCAACGAGATGAGTTTTTGAACTCTCTCCTGAGTAGGATAAACATATCCCGTCTCTAGATCGAAGAACATCCCCAGGTAAACAAACTTCTGGGATGGAGTCAGCTCTGATTTTGGGAAATTGATTACCCAGCCCAAGTCTGTGAGAATTTTCAAAACAATCTCCAGATTGGCGGACAAACTTTCCCGGGTGTGCGCTTTCAACAGCCAGTCGTCTATGTACGTGTGGACTGCTATGCTTCTCCTGCGGAGGTATGCTGTGATCGCAAGAACCACACGGGTGAAAACCCGAGGAGCCGTGGAAATTCCGAAGGGCAACACCCTGAATTCCCACTGTCTGCCCTGGAATGCAAATCTCAGGAAGCGACAGAAACTCCCGTGGATGGGGATGTGGAAATAAGCGTCCTTCAAATCTATCGACGCCGTCCACATCCCCCTCTCCAACCCCGCCAACACCGAGCGCACCGTTTCCATCTTGAAACTGGGCGTCTCGATGAACTTGTTCAGTGGCTTGAGGTTGAGAATCGGTCTCCACCCTCCGGTGCGTTTTGTTACTAAGAACAGGGTTGAATAGAAGCCCGGACACCTTTGTGCCGGCTGAATAGCTCCTTTTTGTACGAGGGAATTTATCTCCTCCTCGATACACAACCTTTGCTCTGGATCTCTCGGAACGGGAGTCCAGACTGGCACCAGAGACAGTCGCGACGGCGGGCCTGTCACCCACTCTGGATGATACCCGACGGAAAGCCATCGCAAGACTAAACGGTCCTGAGTTAACCGTTCCCACTCTTGCATGTGGCCGGCTAACCGGCCTCCCACCGGCCCACCTAGGGACCGCGGTGGACACGAGGCATGCAAGAGCGGCACTGTCTCCGTCGCCATACACACCGGAGTGGTTCTTACCGCGGTAAGCGTCCTGTCAGGACCGATAACCACGCCCAGATCCTCGCGCGCCCCGCCCCGCGCGCACCTCGGTGCGCGGGCGGCTGCCTGGCTGACGGCGCCTGAGGAACCTGCGCCCCCCTCGCTGCTGGCCGAATCGCACGCGGCCGAGGCCGACGCTGCGACGGTGGCTGGCCACTGACCTGGCCAGCACCACCTCGAGCCTGCAGGGGACGACACGCCGGGGCCGCGGCGCGAGCGTTAGCACGACGCAGCACATCAAACTGCTCGCGCAGCGCCCTCTGGTTATTCACCAGGGTGACCGTCTCTTGGAGGTGGCGACATCCCTCACCTCCAAAAAGACCAGGGCCCGTCATAGGCGTACGCAGTAGCCTATTGTACAGGTCCTGAGACGGGCACAGATTGTCCAGGGCAAACGTGCGTCTTGCCCTGACACTCCTGGTCACCGCCCGAGTCATACAGTCCAGCGCCAGGTTAATACCATCCTGGATGGTTCGCTGGACAGTGACCGGACTCGGCTGGCGCGATGCGGATGCCGTTACTACCCCCTGTAACAGCTGGGAGACGTGGGACAGAGCGGCAATCGAAGCCCTCCCACTCTCCTCCGCATCACGCAACGCGGTATTCGCCGAACGCAACGCGTTCGCGCACAGGACACCCGTGTCAGAACGGGAGCCTGGCCGCGCATCCTCACCCAAAGCCGCGCGGTCATCCACGCTGGGCTTGGGCACCACACCGTACCGCTGGTAATCCAGGGGCACGATGCGACAACGCCTGGCCACCTCGCGAGGGGCCTTCGCGAGACGTCCACTCGACTTAATGGACGACTCCGCCGCCTTGAACATGTCAACGACATGCTCCGCCAGCGTCAGAGAAGGCATAGCGTTAGCAGTCGGTTTCCCAGCTAACCACGGCGTGTGAACACGCTGGCTAGCCGACTGCTCCACGGGCAGATCAGGCCTAACGCTCACCAACCACTGGCAAGCGTCATACCAATCCTCCTCCGTGGCTAACTGCGAGCGCTCTACAAGACGGGGTCCTTCGTCTTCCTCCTGAGCGCAAGCAGTAGAGCTTGACGGCGGGTATGCTGATACACCTGGCAAGCCAGGGAAAACACGCGGGCCTGACAGCACCGGCATGAGAATATCACTGGTTTGACCAGGAGCAGGCACCGTGGCAGAGCGCGGGGTATATATAGTCTCACCACGGGCCCGGCCAGCACCAGCAACACCCTCGGCAAGCCGAGGTATGCGGTATCGCTGGCCATCAGCAGCGCCCTGGGCCACCACCTGAGCCGCGGACTTTACTCCAGGGTGAGTAAAACCGTGGAATAAGGCGCCTGTATTCCCCGCGAGGTCATCATCCATGTCCACGTCGTCAGACGGCGACCCTAGCAGGTAATCCTCATTACCCTGGTCAGAAAGATTAGACCCCGGGTCAGCAAAGAGAGCTAACCCGGGCTGACCAGGAACGGTGCCATAGGAGGTACTGGCCACCGCGGCGTGCGGATACCCCTGGACTGATAAGCAGCCCGCGGGTTCCAGCGACAACCGTCCACGGTCCCCTATCGGCGCGGCAATAAGCCTGCTGCCAGGGCCGTGGAACGCCCCCTCTAATGGGGCCACCTCTGAATCGTCGAACAACGGAAGCGGACTAAGGAAAATCGATCCAGAGGCGGGGATTACCTGCTCCGAAGCCGATGATGAGGACAGTAAAGGATTTGGTCCAGGAAGCATGCCACGAAGCAACCCTGGAACCAAATCCTTTACTGCCCTCTTCATCTCTCCCAACATCTCAGTCCGGAAGGCCTCCATATCCACCGCGGACGAGACCTTCCCCTTACCCTTCCTACTTACAACCTCTCGTTTCCGCTTCTTCGTCTTCTCCTCCTCTACCACCTTGTCCGTCGCCTGTAAGCAGCACAAGAATTCGGACATTAACTCGCCCCCCCAGTGCTTACATATGTCACAATTAACCAATGGACCACAAGGGCTACATTGATAGCACAGATGCGGCCAGAACTTTTCAAGAATAAAACGACCACAGGACGCGCAACTCGGTCCCTGAAACAGGGCAAAGGACAAGGAGTATGAGCAACTAGTTAAGCTTAGAAACTCAATCCAACTCAAAGAGAAGGAAATGATCATAAAGATCAATATACATCAGAAACCAGCATAGCGCTTAAATCGCTGATAAATACATAGCCAGGCTGATTATGACGTCATTAATCCCGTGACAGGAAAAAAATTCGATCCCAACAAAACATCCAAGTGCAAGGACGAATTGTATGCTGAATGGATAAGTCGACTACACAACCATCAGATACATATAGATAACTCTTTTCTGGCAAAAATGTTAATTATCTCCCTTTGTTTGTTTACAATAATTAACATCACCACATTATCAATAACTAGATACCTGACACTTTGTATAGACAAACCATCCAACGTGACGAACCGGAGAACTCCACCATCTGCACGCCTCTTAACTCTCTCCACCTCATGGGGAAGGAATTGGATCAAGAGGGCAAAGTGAGAAGACCTTTATACTAGGCCTCCAACTCACTGGACATATTTTTCATTTGGTTAGATAACCTAACAGTGTTAGTAGGAAATGGAACCATGGTGGAGAGAAAACTAACTCTCTGCTGCTGTGAAGTCACCACCTAGCGTCATACAGACCTGTGGACATAAACAGAAAGAGAAATTAGTCCTAGGTAGCACCGAGTTGACATAAACCAACTAACCAAGGCGCTTATCACGGTAAACGCGAGTCCCGGAAACACAATACACCGGGAAGAAAACTCGCTAATTTTACTAGAAGTCACCTGATTTAAAGGTCCTAAGTCCTTCCGTGGCGAAGTGTATCCTCCCGCCATCTAAATCAGACACTAACACTCCAAAATAACACTAATAAAACAGTTTTAAGAGTAGAAAAGCTTATGACAGAAAAAGACATGTGTGTTCTCTTTGCCAATAATCTAGCAAAGAGGAAGTGCTAGTCTGCGCATGCGCGGTGGTGGGGCTGGCATCCGCCAGACTACGCTCTGACTCCCTGCCCAGTAGGGGCACCTAACTGTTTTAAATCTGAGTGTTTATTGAGTGAAAGCCAATATTTAGCAATATCAAAAGTATTAGGGAGGTAAGTATACTCTTGAAGTGAAATGACCAATCCCTTTAATATTGCGGAAAACGACGACAGCGAGTGTCTTCCGCTTGTAAACATTGCAACTGGCATGGTATTGCCTAGTGAAATCGCCAAGAGACTTGTTTCCGCCTGTGACATTGGTAAGGAGATTATGGAAAATTTTGTTCAGGAGCGGCTGGACACTAACACGAGAAGCTTTTGGGACACGTTGCCACACTTAAAACTTAAAACATTTGCCAGCCTAGCACAGAAGAAAAAACTCAAAACAAATGATGAAAAAATTCACAATGTGAGATCTGACCGCGAACTATTTGGTCGATTAATTATTGCCGCAAGGTCCAGAGATGTTGATTTAAAACTAGTGATGACGTATGAACTGTCTGCTGTTCCACTATCATTGTCACATACGGGTGGGACTCTAAGAAAGAATGTGAAAAGTGTTTTGTTAAGTGAACTAGAAAAGGAAGTAAATGTTGATGGACGGCTTCCACCTGTTGACAAGACAGGCGCAACAGCTTATGTAGTAGATGGCATGGCAATTGTGCAAATGGTTAAAACTGGAGGTACGTCTACATTTGGAGAATTGGCTGATAAATACTGGCACATCTTTACAGTTCCACTGAATCAAGAAGACTGCAACAGAGTAGATATAGTTTTTGACAGATATGATAGACTGGAATCTCTCAAAGCGGAAGAGCGGCTAAAACGTGGGTCATCAACAGCATTGGAAGTAAAGATTGCTGGAGAAAATACTCCCGTTCCAAAGCAATGGGCCACGTACATCAGCAATCCAAGCAACAAAAGTAACCTGGTTGCATTTCTCAGCAAGCGGTGGCGTGATACTGGTCCAAATATGCTATCTGCCGACAATTGCGTCATTCTTGCTGGTGGCTTTAACGATGGAATGGATGTTGTTGTCATTTCAGCGAACAATTCGTCGTATTTGGAAGAACTTCGATCAGATCACGAGGAAGCAGATACGCGTATGATGTTGCACGCGCTACATGCTTCAAAAGACCACATGCGTGTTGTTATACAGTCTCCTGATACAGACGTGGCAGTACTTAGTATATATACGTATCGTTCGCTTCACTGTTCTGAACTATGGTTCCGTACGGGCACAAAGGACAAATTGCGATACATACCAATACATACAGTTGCTCAAGTACTGGGCCCAGCTATCTGTCTGTCTTTGCCTGGGTTTCATTCTCTTACAGGTTGTGATAGCACTAGTGCATTATTTGGAGTCGCTAAGAGAAAAGCATCCAATCTCTTAAAGTCATCTGAATGTCATCAGCTTAGCTTAGCCCAACTCGGCGAACATGTTGACTTATCACCGAATACTGCAATTCTATGTGAGAAATTTGTCTGTGAGTTGTATACCACCAGGGATGTGGGAAAGACAGCTGATGAAACCCGTTATTGGCTCTTTTGTCAAAAGAGACAAAGAAATGAAAATCTTCCACCTACATCGAATAGTCTAAAGCATCACACCGAAAGGGCCAATTTTCAAGCTCTTGTTTGGAGACATTCATTGCAAGCTGTTCAGAATCTTCCATCTCCAAATGGACATGGCTGGAGTATAGTGGATGGTCTACTCACGCCTGTTCTAATGTCAAAGGATCCTGCTCCATTTGGATTAATTGAACTCCCATCATGTAGATGTCAAAAGTCTGCCTGCAAAAGAACAGATCTCTGTCAATGCAAGGCTAACAATCTACTCTTCACTGAAGCATGCCTTTGTATGGGAGGTGAAATGTGTGACAATGTTCAGCATACAATTGTCGAAGATGACTCTGACACGGATGAGTAACATTCTCTCATTTGCTCACGTGATAAATATGTCCTGCCAGCTTGTGTAGACATGCACTGCATGTCAGTTAAAAGTTTAATTATGAAAAATGTAGAAAACATGGGCATTGTTGTAGCTAAGGTATTGCTAGTCACAAGAAGACCTAAGTGCCCCAATATGTACAAAGCAACATACGAGTGTCTTAAACGAGGTTGATTATGTATAAATCTGCGATATACGATCACTTCTTTCCATTTTGCTTAAGATTGTATTGATATAACATGCGCTTAAGTTTGTGAAAAATTTACCATTGTGAAAATTGTTTGAGAGCTACATTCAACACCTATTGTAAATGGGCTTCTCATGGGTTAGTGATACCACCAATTTTCTTGTACAACACGGCTCAGAATATACCCAAGACATCGGTCTAGCATAATATAGAGAGAAACCTTCTGAATACTGGGTGTGCTACGAAACCATTCTTCTAGACTCCTTTTGAAAATTGGCTCCCGGATTATTCCTTCCATGATGCTAGCAACGAATTAGCGGGAACACGCGTAAATCCGAAAATTTGAGCAAATTTTAAATTAGAAAACACATGCGACTTTCCAAGTCAGCAAAATAAGCGAATCTGACTGTGATTGGGAATTGACTCGGTACCTGGGGCTATGATAATTCCCGGACACAGTATGGGCAGGACCAGGAGTGCGGAGTTTTTAATTGTTTATTTTGAGCTAGACTAGATAATAGGCATTATCATAATAGTACATCTGGTAAGTATTATTCAAAGTAGAAAGCTGGATCATTAATGAGCCAGCCATTCCAGTCGTAAATGTTAAAAAATAGTCTTCTCTTGGTCAGCAAATGGAGTTTTCTCATGACCATTGCAAAGCCATTTTGAGTGGCTTGACCATTGAAGGGTTAACAAAGCTACAGAGAACAAGAGTAGGAATTCCGAGTGATAAGGATTTGGCTGCAAAAAATTGCTAGATGGATTGAGAGTTGAACATAATACCTTAAAACTCCAGCATTATTTTCTTTCTAGATATGGGAAAATTAGGTTAGGAGGGTTTGAAAAAACCCCTTGGTATGATCTCAGTAACAAGACAGGCAGACACACATGCATACAGTACCTGGTGATCTCAGTAACAAGACAGGCAGACACACATGCATACAGTACCTGGTGATCTCAGTAACAAGACAGGCAGACACACATGCATACAGTACCTGGTGATCTCAGTAACAAGACAGGCAGACACACATGCATACAGTACCTGGTGATCTCAGTAACAAGACAGGCAGACACACATGCATACAGTACCTGGTGATCTCAGTAACAAGACAGGCAGACACACATGCATACAGTACCTGGTGATCTCAGTAACAAGATAGGCAGACACACATGCATACAGTACCTGGTGATCTCAGTAACAAGACAGGCAGACACACATGCATACAGCACCTGATGATCTCAGTAACTAGACAGGCAGACACACATGCATACAGTACCTGGTGATCTCAGTAACAAGACAGGCAGACACACATGCATACAGTACCTGGTATCCCCGTAACAAGACAGGCAGACACACATGCATACAATACCTGGTGATCTCAGTAACAAGACAGGCAGACACACATGCATACAATACCTGGTGATCTGGCAAGTGAGGCGTCAAAACACGAATAATTGATCAAAGCATATGACATCAAGAAGAAGTTAGAGATAATAGGCGCTATAGCATTCAGTTCACCTGCAAATGATAAGCAAATTACATACAGACTGACCAGAATGTTTAACAGTTACTGCCTTATACTATTACTATTACACCCATTGAAGCTAATTTGAAGCTAATAAGGAAAATCTGATGATAAATCAACACTCAAGCATGTCAATTGTCAAGCTACTGAAGCTATGCCAGGGCATAATTTATCTGGTATCACATCTCAATTTGCTACACATATTTAGGTCACTGCTATACATTCTGCAATATGTATAGCTGTATTTGCAATTTATTATTGATTTTCTTAAGTTTTGTCATCTTCTTCTTTTCGATCGCTGGTATCACACTTGGAGAGCCATTCTCAAGATGAAAGCTGTGGTTTTCTGCAGTTCTTCCACAGGACCATACAGCTTTTCAAGAAGAGGTTGACGTACTGCAACATTGAAGTATGTGCTCTGTGGTCTGTTCTGCTTCTCCACAAGGACAAGCGGGCGATGTCGTAAGGTGGAACCGCCTGTAGATGTGTTGGTTTAGTCTGTTGTGTCCAGTTCTGAGATGAAAAATGGTCACTTGCTCTGGCCTCGAGAGATGATGGTAGGCATCTTCTGATTGAGGTGTTCTATAGAGTGACTTGATGATAGTCTTCATCTCTGTATGGATAACCATGTTTTCTGTCTGATTCTCTTCTGCACCCACCTTTGCCATCTTGTCTGCTTCCTCATTTCCTTGGACTCCACAGTGTGAGGGGATCCACTGCAATGCTATCCGAAAGCATTTGATGGTTTGTAGTGCTTCTTCAAGTTGTGGCAGCTTACCTTTGGTGATAGCCTCAAGGACGGAGCGGCCATCAGATAAAAAGACAATCTGTGCAATAGGGTCTGCTGTTCTGCTGATGGTATTAGCTGCATGAACCAGTGCTTCGACTTCAGCTCTGTAGTTTGTGCACTGGTTGCCTGTTGGTATTGCAGCTTACTACTGTTGTCCGTTTGGATACTGTATGTGCAGTCCGGCACCTCCGCTCCTAAATGCATCTTTGGCTGATTCATCTGTGTAGATCCTTATCCATGTCTCCTGAGGGTACATTTCTTCCAGCATGGCTAGGGTCAGGGCCTTCTTGTTCACATCACTGTGTTCATCTTTGGTTGTGAGATGAGGTACTGTGGTGCGAATAGCTATGCTCCCTAGTTTGTTTTCCCAGGGTGGAGGATCAAGGGTGTGGTTTGGGTCTTCTATTTGTGCTGGCAACATTTCTTGGTGTTTCCTCTGAAGTGCTTTTATCTCTTTCACAAAACTTGATCTTTTAAGTCTTCCTGATGACAGCTGTGCTTGCCTGAAGTTTTGTCATTAACCCTTTCAACGACAAATCACTGAAAAATTAAATTCTTTACAATGTATAGCATATTCTATTGAATATTTTGAAATTAATATGACTGGAACCCATTTCTGGCAGCAATGGCTTCGTCATATTAATTTCAAAATATTCAACAGCTTTCCTGTTTGTTTGCTCGGAGATTGAGATCCAGGGAATTTATCCGTGAAAGAGTTGATTGTGATACATTTTTGCCGACAACTATACAATTTACAATTTGCATAGCAATAGATGCTATGCAAATATAAAATTCTAAATTATGCCTTGTATCTAAAAACATTTTGCGGTGGTCTTGAGAAATGTCCATTTGCAGACTAAGAGCAGAGTATTTTTGAAAATTTACACCTGGAATGACTAGCTCGATAACAGACTCAGTCATTCCAATGATAACAATCTTCTCTCCGTCTGCAACTGAACATTTTCTATGAGAAAATTTTCTTGAACAAATTTGATGGTCAAAGCGTTAAAACAGCATAATTGAAATCACCATGTAGCCACATGTACTGTGAAAAACTCTAAGTACCCTCCCCTATCCCGACTAGTTTGACCAGTGAAGAGAACTGCCATGTCCACTGTCACAGACGTGCCTTTGTCTGTCTCTATAACTATCAGAAAACTAATTACGCTCAAACAAGAGCTAATATGTCATTCAAATTGATTTCAAGATATTTTAAGAAATATGTTAAACATAACATAACTTTTATAATTCTAAAACAAACAGATAAGATAGAAAATAAAATTTTTAAGACTCACTACTCACCTATAAAAATAAAAGCAATTCCTATAAAGAATGCTAGGAAGTAGGCACGTCTCGGATCATTATTTCTCCCATAGCCTTTAGCAAATATATGAATTCCAGGAAATATATGATCTTTACATACAGCCTGAAACGTTAATAAAAAACAACACATGAGCTATGAACAGATCCAGCTACATTTGTAACTTTCGCATTGGTCTTAACCTTTTCACCGACAAATCCCGGAAGAAGTATATTCTTTACGATATTAAACTTATTCTGTTAAATATTTTGAAATAAATCGACTGGAAGGAAACCTAAGGCAGCGACGACTTCTAGTCGAATTAATTTCAAAATATTCAACAGTTTTCCTCGGTGCAAGGGTTAAGAAATGTCCATTTACAGGTCAAGAGAAGACTATTTATGAAAATTTACAACTAGAATGGTACAGTGGACGACAGGGCCAGACACTATACTGGTACATTTAAAAAAAAAGACCTCTTGGCTTGCAAACAGAGATCGAATAAGCAAATATTTGGATTTTCTTGACAAATTTTGACTATTGTTAACATTATTAATGATGAGCTGATTCTACAAGCCCTTGTGGTTATATATGGGCCCTTAATTAACCCTTTAATGGTAATAATTTATTAAGAAAATTTAAATTGTTACTCAGTGAATATCTATTTGGCAGGTGCAGAGGACACTATTTTTGGAAATTTACAACTGGAATGACAGGCTTGCTCGTTTATCGAGCCAGTCATTTAATTTGTAAATTTTCAAAAATACTCTTCACTTCGCCTGCCAAATGGGCATTTTTCTAAGACCATTGCAGAGGCCAGTTTTGACCGACTCGACCATTAAATGGTTAACAAATTCTCAAACGACTCTTATCACTGATAGCGTCCCAATTATGAACTTGTCTAAATTCATTTTCTTTCTGAATGATAACAGGCAAAAATTTGAAAACAATAGTGCTGTAAGCTGTTTGTGCCTATCCAACACTATACTCAATAATACCATAATTCTGTTGAACTGTTATTATAGTTATATTAGTTAATGCTTACCCTTTAACCTTCAAATTTATTCAACAAATTTCAATTTTCTCATAGAAAATGTCCATTTGCAGACCAGGAGATTATTTTCAAAATTTACCACTGGAATGGCTGGCTCGGTTATCGAGCCAGTCATTCAAGTGGTACATTTTCAAAATTAGTCTTCAGACTGCGGAAGCCGTTTTTGGCTGATATGAGAGTTAAAGGGTTAATAGTCAAGATTGGTCCAATAAAGTAAAATTTCTGCATCTAGTGTGTGCCCATTTTCACTTCAAGAGTATACTTACCTCCCTAATACTCTTTGATATTGCTAAATATCGGCTTTCACTCAATAAAACACTCAGATTAAAAAAGTAAGGTGCCCCTACTGGGCAGGTAATTCAGAAGTCAGTCAGGCGGATGCCAGCCCCACCACTGCGCATGCGCCGCCTAGTACTTCCTCTTTGCTAATTTATTGGCTAAGAGTTCCATGCAATTTTTTTGCTCCAAAGTTTTGAACTTGTTCTGAAAAGTTGTGTTAGAATTCTAAGTAGTAAAGTCCTTGTGAATCATGTCTGAGCTGCACAAAGGCGTGTTGTCTCCGGAGGAGGGCCCAGGACTGATTCATCAGGTGACTTCTAGTATATTTTAGCGAGTTTGTCCCGTTGTAATGCGTTTCCGAGGCCTTCTGTGTTGAGATGTTGGGAGAGATGAAGAGGACAATCAAAGATTTGGTTCAAGTGTTGCTCCGTGGCATGCTTCCTGGACCAAATCTTTTGTTGTCCTCTTCATCTGCTTCGGAGCAGATAATCCCCGCCTCTGAATCTGGTTTCTCTAGGGTCCTACCAGTTTTCGAAGATTCAGAGGTGGCCCCATTAGAGGGGGCGGTCCAGAACATTGGCAGCAGGCTTGCCGCGCCGGTTGTCCATGGACGGTTGTCGCTGGAGCCTGGTGCCTGCTTATCAGGCCACGATTTTCCGCACGTCGCAGGTACCAGTGCCTCCTATGGTAACTTTCCTGGCCAGTCTGGGTTAGCATTCTTCGCTGACCCGGAGTCTAGCTCCTGGTCAAGCCAGCCAGTTTAGCATGCCTGCTCTTTTGGGCCCGCACTCTTTCTCTGGCTTGCCAGGAGTGTGAGGTTATCCAGCCTCAAGCACGCCTGCGAACGCTCAGGAGGAAGACGAAGGCCCTCATCTTGTAGAGCTCTCGCAGGTAGCCGCAGAGGACTGGTCGGACGCTTGTCAGTGGCTTATAAGCGTCAGGCCAGACCTGCCTGTGGAACAGCCAGCCGGCCAGCGGGATCACCGCCCGTGGTTGGCAGGTAGATCAGCTGTGAGCGCAATGCCATCTCTATTGTACATATGTTCATGGCGGCAGAGACATCCATCAAGGCGCATGGACGTCTCGCGAAGGCCCCTCGCGAGGTGGCGAGGCATTGCTGCGTCGTATCTGATGAGTATCAGAAATACATGTACGCGTGGTGCCTAAGCCAAGTGTGGATGACCGTGCGGCGTTAGGCGAGGACACGCGGCCAGGCTCCCGGTCTGACATGGGAGCGCTGTGCTCGAACGCTTTGCGTTCAGCCAATACCGCATTGCTCGATGCGGAGGAGAGTGGGAGAGCGTCTATTGCGGCGCTTTCTCATGTCTCCCAGCTGTTACAGGGGGTAGTAACGGCATCCGCATTGCGCCAACCTAGCCCGGTACTGGTCCAGAGAGCCATCCAGGATGGAATCAACCTGGCTCTGGATTGTTTAACCTGGGCTGTGACCAGGAGTGTCCAGGCGAGGCGCACGTTTGCTCTTGACAACTTGTGTCCGTCTCAGGACCTGTATAATAGGCTGCTGCATTCACCTATGGCAGGTCCTGGTCTCTTTGGAGGCGAGGGATACAAGCACCTCCAGGAGATGGTCACTCTGGTCAATAACCAGAGGGCCTTGCGCGAGCAGTTTGAGGTGCTCCGCAGTGAGCGCGTTCGCGCAGCTCCCCCTGCATATCATCCCCTGCAGGCTCAAGGTGGCGGTGGCCAGGTCAGAGGCCAGCCACCAACGCAGCGTCGGCCAGCAGTGAGGGGGGGGGGGTGCAGGCTCCTCCGGCGCAGCTAGCCAGGCAGCCACCCGTGCACCGAGGTGAGCGTGGCGCTGGTCATGGCGTGCGAGGACCTGGTCGTGGTAATCGTGCCTGATTTGTCGGTTATCACGGTGAGAACCACTCCGGTGCTTCTGGCCAAGGAGACAGTGCCACTCTTGCCTCCTTACGTCCACCTCTCTCCCTAGGTGGTCCAGTGGGGGGGGGCGATTGGCCCACCACAAGCAAGAGTGGGAACGGTTAACTCAGGACCGTTTAGTCTTGCGATGGCTTTCAGTCGGGTATCATCCCGATTGGATTTCAGGCCCTCCATCGCGACTGTCTCTGGTGCCAATGTCGACTCAAATCTCAAGGGATCCAGATCAGTGGTTGTGTATAGAGGAAGAGATCAATTCTCTCATACAAAAAAGGAGCAATTCAACCGGCACAAGATTGTCCGGGCTTCTATTCAACCATGTTCCTAGTAGCAAAAAGCACTGGAGGGTGGAGACCAATTCTCAACCTCAAGCCATTGAACAAGTTCATAGACTCACCCAGTTTCAAAATGGAGACAGTGAAATCGGTGTTGGCAGGGTTGGAGAAGGGAATGTGGACAGCTTCAAAAGATTTGAAGGATGCTTATTTCCACATTCCTATAGCGAGGAGTTTACGTCGCTTCCTGAGATTTGCATTCCAGGGCAGACAGTGGGAATTCAGGGTGTTACCATTCAGAATTTCTACGGCTCCTCGGGTTTTCACCCGGGTGGTTCTTGCGATAACAGCATACCTCCGCAGGAGAAGCATAGCAGTCCACACATACATAGACGACTGGCTGTTAAAAGCACACAACCAAGAAAGTTTATCGGCAAATCTGGAGATAGTTTTGAAAACTCTCACAGATTTAGGCTGGATAATCAATTTTAAAAAATCAGAGCTGACTCCATCCCAGAGGTTTGTCTACCTGGGAATGTTCTTCGATCTGGAGATAGGATATGTTTATCCTACTCAGGAGAGAGTTCAGATACTCATCTCAGTAATACAGTCAGTATGCAACTGTCGTCATGCCCTGGCACGAGTTTACCTGAGAATGCTAGACTGATGGTTTCTTTGGAACCAGTCATTCCTCAGGCGGCCTTACGCAGGCAGCCGATCCAGTTATTTCTCATGACGCAATGGACTCAGAGTACAGGTTCTCTGGACTCAAATGTGTCAGTGCTGGAGCCTCTAATTCACCACCTTCAATGGTGGTTGAAGACAGAGAATCTCCTGGCGGGGTGATGCTAACCCCTCCTCACCGATGTAACGATGTATACAGATGCATCGATGGAGGGGTGGGGAGCTTGCCTGGAAGAATCCACAATATCAGGGCTTTGGAATCTGGAAGTCAATAGAACATATAAATCTACTGGAATTACGAGTAGTAGTCCTGGCCCTGGAACATTTCTTACAGAAAGTTCAGGGCAAGAGCGTTCTAATTTGATCAGACAACTCAACAGTAGTGACGTACATAAACCGCCAGGGCGGAACGAAGTCACCCAGTCTCTGTATGATGACATGGAAACTTCAGAAAATCAGGCAGGAGGAAAGCTGCTTTGCTGGTGCCTGAATCACAGGATTACCTTGAAAGCAGTTCATATTCCGGGATGGTTAAATCTGTTAGCAGACTCATTGAGCCGAAGGATGAGTGTTTTACCTACGGAATGGCAACTAAATCAATGTGTGGCGGACTGTCTGTTCAGTCATTGGGGGAAACCCAACATAGATTTGTTCGCAACGAAGAAGAATGCGAAGATGACGACGTACGTCTCCGATTCCAGATCCAAGCGCTATCGCAACAGATGCACTAGCTATCAGCTGGGTGGGAATGTATGCATACGCATTCCTTCCAGCAATCCTGATTCCAAAAATTCTTCAGAAAATCAGACAGGAGGAGTGCCAAGTGCTTCTGATCGCCCCAAATTGGCCAAGCCGATCATGGTATACGGATCTGCTGGACCTTCTGGTCTGCAATCCGGTTCCTCTGCCTCTGATGGACAATATTATCTTCCAGGGCAAGGCCCTTCACAACAATCCATCAATGTTCAGATTGACTGCGTGGATGTTGTCAAGGAATCTAGAATTAAGGAGGGCTTTTCTGAGCAAGCAGCCATGTTTATGGCCAAAGCCAGGAGGGGGTCAACCTCCAGAGCATATAATTATAAAATCAACAGATTTGCAGAATGGTGCTCAAAAAGATGTATTGATCCAATGGATTCATCTATTCAGGTAGTAGCTGATTTCCTCTGTCACCTGTATGATGCCTATAGCCTCAAGCCTACCTCTATTGCTGGTTATAAATCAGCTTTAATGACAGTTATCCCTTGCTTGGCTAATAGGGGAAGTGATGAAGTAAGTACATTAAATACTTTAATTAAAGGTATGGGCAATCTAAGACCAAGTAATCCCCCAGTGATTCCGTCTTGGAGTTTATCACTAGTGCTTCAGGTACTAGGTGATAAACCTTTTGAACCACTTAGTTCCATTTCTATGAAAATGTTGACACTTAAAACTGTATTTTTAATTGCTGCGGCCTCGGCTAGGCGTAGAAGTGAAATTCATGCCTTGTCAGACCGTTTTGTGGTTACAGGGGAAGGCCTTAAGCTTCTACCTAGGATTAATTTCATGGCTAAAAATCAGTCTTTGAAATATCCAGGTCAACCCATTTTTTTGCCAGCTTTAACTAGATATGATCCTAATTCAAAAGCATGGTATCCAGTCCGAGCATTGAGCCGGTACAAACAACGTACTCAGGAATGGCGGACAGACCCGTCAGCATTATGGTTGTCATATATTGAACCCCATGGCAGGGCATCTAAGGACACCATTTCCTTTCCAGGTGTATTGTTTAATGTATTCAATTTTGTCATAAATCCGCCACAGGTTATTTAATGGGGTCCCTGTGGATGACATTATGATATCCCAAGACGAGGGGGGGGGGGGGGGGGAAAGCGCATATGACATATGGTCATCTCTCAACCGTTGGTTGTGTTAGCCGATGTTCAAATCTTTCCTGATTGTGTTTCCACACAATTTTCAGAAGTTTCAGTGCCTTTAACGCAGAAAAAAGCGCATAGGGAAGAGCTGGTCTGTTGGCCTCGCTTCCCTCCCGCCGAATTCCCTGTCGAATTCTGGCAATATCAAAGAGTATGAGGGAGGTAAGTATACTCTTGAAGTGAAATAAACGAAATCATGGATTTCTTTTTTCACGAGAGAGTTGATACTTACCTCCCTAATACGGACCCAGCCTCTCCGCCCCACTGAGGCTTGGTCTTCAGGCTCTTGCAATGTTGCATGGTGATTGGTGTCAGCCAATAAATTAGTCAGAGGAAGTACTTTTCGGCGCATACGCGGTGGTGAGGCTGGCATCTGCCTGACTGACTTCTGACTACCTGCCCAGTAGGGGCACCGTACTTTTTTAATCTGAGTGTTTTATTGAGGGAAAGCCGATATTGAGCAATATCAGAGTGTTAGGGAGGTAAGTATCAACCCTCTCGTGAAAAAAGAAATCCGTGATTTCGTTTATTGCATGACACGCCAAGACAATTTTTGGAAATTTACCATCGGGATGACTGGCTCGATTATCGGTGGTAAATTTTCAAAAATAATCTCTGTTTGACCTGCAAATGATTATTCTTAAAGACTACTTCAGAAACAATTTTTGCCCGTCTTAACCAGCAAAGGATTAATATCTATTTTAGCTTTATGATAAAAATTCTTACTTGCCCACAATTACCGATCAGTCCAGAAGTTGGACTGGTCATGCCAAATGATGACCGATCAGTCCAGAAATTGGACTGGTCATGCCAAATGATGAGCAATCAGTCCAGAAATTGGACTGGTCATGCCAAATGATGACCGATCAGTCCAGAAATTGGACTGGTCATGCCAAATGTCCTCTATCATTGGACAAGCGAGGCAGCCTTAGTAGAGGGATCTATTTCTAGCTATACCTGCCTGCCCATGTCTAGCTAAGCTATGCAAACCTTTTACGATTTGTAACTTTCAAACCAGAATTCCGAGAATCTAAATTTAAAGGCGACTATACAGGTAAACGTTTGAACATTATTTTAAAACAAATTTGACTGGCAGCAGCTCCCAGTCAAATTAGTTTCAAAATATTCAAATAAATGTTTATTAGATTGTAAATTCATCAAAGACATACAAATTAATACACTAGTGAGATTGTTTGAATTTTGTGGCAGATTTATAAATGACTTTGACTGTGACATCTGCTAACTAGTGATGTAACTGATTATGATGTCAGATACTTGAGGTACAGATCGGATCCTTCCATTTTAAGCACTGCAAATGCAGTTTGAACGAAACATACATGTAGCAATGTCAATTACCTGGAAGACTTTTGGTGCCGACAGCAAACTTGCAAGTGCAGATGATAGTGTAGCGGAGAAGATACCAGCAACAATCAGAGGAGCAAAGCCAGATGCTAGCTCCATGGTCTAATAGGAAACAAGGAAAACAATTATACACAGGCCACTAAATTGGTGTGGATGCGGCATTTAAAGAGATCATTAGTAAATTCTGTCTGAATTAGTCATTACATTCTAAAAATCTGGCTAAAAATCCTTGACTTTCAATCAAATTGTTCTCAAAATAATCAGCAAGGCAGTCAAGACTTGCTGAAGATATTTCGAGCAACTTTATTGACAGGCACTGCTATTTGGGCCAGAATTGCAACAATAACTAGGTCATCCAAGATGGCTGCCAAGCAAATCGACCCTTCAGGTTCTGTTTAACAAACTTGATTCAGCTCTTGCCCTAGATGCTATTTCATGAGTTTTGAATCAATCACCTAAGCGGTTTCAGAGCAGAAGATTTTTAAAGCCATTTCTAAAAATCGGTCAAAATCAAAGATGTTCGCTGGCCAAATTGGCCAATTGGTTTCGTTTGAACAAAATTGAATCTCTATGCCCTAAGGATGCTTCCTGCCACATATAATTGAAATTGGCACAGTGGTTCTTGAGAAGAAGTCTTTATAGGAAAAGTTGACGGACGGATGCCGACTTAGGCCCTGTGAGCTAACAATGGCACCAGCAAATATTATATTAAAAATGGCGGCTACACTCCTATTTAGTTAACGTGTCCATAATGTAACAAAGTCAAATTTAGATAGGATGTACATATCTTTTATCTATAATATGAGAACTTTAACCATGCCATGAAATTAGCGGATGACCGTTCACCACATCCAGGGCAACCATGTGTTCCATAGAAACATTGATAAGCCTCAAAGAAATGACAAACTTCAGAGCTAAGCGCAATTTGCAAAATGTGATCTTGTCATCGTCGGTGAAGTTTCTCACTTCTGCTTTGCAGGCGAGACAAATACAGGAACAATCAATGATCATAAGCAGTAACTCACCAACAAATTTTGGTCACTCTAACTTCAAATTTTTCTCCATCTCAAGACTAAAAGTTTTATACTATTGTCATCAACACACATATCCGTCCGCCTGCCCGCTCACACACACCCACACACACACAGACACATGCAATATACCATCTTCTCCTTCTATGCTTTTCAGGGCGCAGGAAAAAATAGAACGAATTAGTCATGTAGCTTATTGGCCATTCATGATCCAATCAGTTACTAATAAATATGCATTATAATTACTCTACCTTTCTATGTCTACTCACTGTTGCCTCGAAACAATTGGTAAATAACTTCAGCTATTTCCAATTATCGGTAATTATTGCAAAGCACAGTACAGCTCACTGCTACAAGTGAAGGGTGTCTGCCATTTTGAGTTTTATGCAAATTTTGAGCTAACAAATTGCAACCGATCTCGGGTGGTCAGTCGACTAGCTAGTTAACTATTTCAGATTCGCTTGGTGTCCAGTTAACTATTGTTAACTATGGCTAGTGAATAAAACTTGATCATTATTATCAGGTCCGTTATTGCTGCTAATCTAACCCTTTAATGGTCAAACTGGCCAAAACAAGCCTCACTATCGTCTTATGGAACATCCATTTACGGACCAAGAGAATACAATTTTTTGAAAATTTACCACTGGAATGACTGGCTTGATAACCAAGCCAGTCATTCCAGTGATAAATTTTCAAAAATTGCATTCTCTAAGCCTGTAAATAGACATTCAATAAACATATAATTAAATTTTCTTGACCAAATTTGGCCATTAAAGGGTTAAAATACCTGGTAATCATTCATGAGGCCATATTTACACTCATTCCCAGGAACAAGAGAGCAGTTTCTGGCTGATGTTATAGCGTCAGCCACTGTATAATCAACAACACTGGATGCCTAAAATATATACAAATATATTTACCAATATCAAAAGGATATTATAAGAACACTTCCTCTTATATGCAGCTCAGTTTCAGTTTTCTTTATTACACTCAGAACATTGTCTGTGTGAACACGGATATCAATTGTTGCGATTTCATAAAATAAGTCATTCTATGTACAAGACTGCCACAAAGATCTGCTTTGAGAGCACTACATGATATTAATGCATTGACCTTTGAACTGGTGACCTACATGTTACCATCCTGTATTCTCCTAGCATAAGCAAACATGTACCCAAGTTCTATTCCATTAGGGCTAAGCAATCCTGAAACATAACATGATAAGATTTGCTAAGTATAAAAACTGCACATCGAAAAATAACAAAGTCAGAATGACCTTGACCTTTGACATTGTGACTTCAGTGTCATCATGCTGCTTGCTAACATTATAGGTAACGATGTATCCAAGTTTAGTTCCAATAAGATTAACCAATCCTGAAAGATAAGCCGAGCAGTTTTGCTAAACGCAAAAACTTAACATTGAAAGGACAGTTTTTATCAAGGTCACAGAGACCTTGACCGTTGATCTTGTGACCTCAGTATTTTCTGGCTACTTCCTAACAGTATAGGCAACCACATAGCCAAGTTTATTTGCAATAGGATTAACTGATCCTGAAATACAAGCTGAGAAGTTTTGCTAAACGCAAAAACCTAACATTGTTGATGCCGCCATCGCCGTCGTCGGAAAAGTGACACATATGTCGGGCTTTCTGCTTCGCAAGCGAGACAAAAACTGGAATGTTCTTAACTACATTGCTCATTAAACTACTAAATCATTAAAGAATATGATTATAATTGTAATCAATGATCAATGGAGAGATCTGATCTGTTACTCTAGTATCTGATGTCATAATCAAATATGTCACATGTTAGCTGACATTACAATCAAAATGACGTATAGCTCAGTCCTGAAAATCTAAGTCTATCACTAAAGTGTACGAATTGTATGTCTTTGATGAATTTAGAATTTAATAAACATTTTGGTGAATATTTTAAAACTAATTTGACTGGGTGGGACCTGTTGCTGCCAACGGAAGCAACATCACCGAGTTAAATTAGTTTCAGAATAATCAGCAGCTTACCTGCATAGTTACCTTGAGGTTTAGTTTCTGGGAATTCAGGTTTAAAAGTTTTAAATTGATTACAACATGCATAAAAAGCTTGGGCGGACCTTAGTTAGAAATGGGCGGGGCATACATGTAGCTAGAAATGGATCCCTCGATTACATTTATCAACAATATTAGAAATAGAATAGTACATAAATAGAGAATCTGGAACGAGGTCACTTTTCATATCACTATTATGGATCGAGTTGAAAATTATCAATTTGCATGAGCTTTAGCGAGTGCAAAATTAATAATTTTCAACGAGGTTCATAATAGTGATATGAAAACGGACCGAGTTTGAGATTTTATTTATCATATAAACTGTAATTTTGAAATATTTGCCAATAGTTGCTGATGTGACTTTTATCTGATTTCTCATTGTTGATTTTCGTGAAATCAATATCACCGCTGTGACACACCACTACTTGATAACAGATACTAAATGCTCAACAAAATATAGTGACAAACACAAAATCTGGCAATGTCAGCCGTAAACTACACTTTTCTTCTAAGACTATCGCAGAGCCACGGCCATCAATCGTTACTTCGCTGCCGACTGATAAACTGTCAAACGATGACATTTTGCGATGACGTTTCATGAATGACAAATCGCAGTAAACAAATCGTAGTAAAACAGTACCGCGTAGTAATCACGCTCACATCAATCGATGTTTTAATTGGTCGATTTAAATGGGTTGCGCAACAAACAGCCAATGAAAATACTCAGCTGAATATGGCATGTGTGCTCATATCGAAAAATATGGAACGGGCTAGAAGGCTTGTTTATTTGATAAAGCAGGTTGTGTAACCGTGTTAGTCTGATAATCGTGATCGCAGGAGTCAAGGGCAATCCTTTTTATGACTAACTTTATTCATTCTGACAAAATCTTACATATAGATGTGACCAGATGAAGTGCATTTATTGAAAGGTTACTCGTAGCAAGAGGTCACTCATCTAAAAGAACGAATAGGCGAGACTTGAAATTATCTGGAATGCCCATTTCATTTTCATTCATTAAATATTTTTTGAAATGCAAGATGGGTCCATAAAAATGGCCCAATCAGATTTTTGTGTACAAGTTTGGAAGCCTCTGAGCAAGTTTGGTTGAAATGAGCCCAAGTGATGAATGAGTAGCTGTTTTACGGACTTCGCATAAATTTCTAGAAAATCAAAGATAGCCAACAGAATAAATGACCAATTAGATTTCTGTGTACAAGTTTGGAAGTCTACTGCCTTAGTGTAATTCCAACAACGCGTGGCTAAAATTTGGCAAGTGGTTAATCAATAGTCTTTTAAAGCAAAAGTATGTAGATGGACGACAGAGGGTGGCAGATATAGCAGTAGGCATCATTCATCTTCACCAAGCTTATGGGCCATGGATAATCATAAACTATGCAGTCAGAATTCACTTACAGCTGAAGTGTTTAGAGCAACTGAATTCATGAGGACAACACCCGAAGCTTCTCTGAGAAGACAGCCACCAAGCTGCCAGGCAACAACTATGTAGACAATGCTACTGATCAGAATAGCAGTCAACGTGCCTTTTGGAATGGCATCTTGTGCATCCTGCAAAATAATATTTGATTTTCTATATAATATCACTAAGATATTGGACCTTTCCAGCTTTTTATAAGCCCCGGCAACCTCTAGCTAAGCTCCACCCATACCTCGGTCGTGTCTGGCTCGATCCCTGAACCCCTTGACTATCAATTTCCAGAAAACTATACACATAAGCTGTTAAATATTTTGGAACTAATTTGCATGGGTGCTGTTGCTGCCCAGTCAAATTAGTTTCAAAATATTCAACAGAATATTTATTAAATAGTAAAGACATACAATTCCTACAACAACGTCTTCAATTATGCGTTCGTGACATACTTATCTACATCATTCATGATGTCATAATGATGCTATTGATTATGATGTCATTCTACACATCACATAGTTAATTATGATGTCATAGGATGGATGGATAAAGTGGTCTTTTAGAGAAGTGTGCAGGCTATTATAATGTTGTTAGTCTCGCTACAATGTCCTGAGATTACCGTAGTTACACTGGAATGCGTGTGCCTGCTTGTGTGTGTGTGTGTACAAATGTACATGCATGTGCATTCGTGCGCCTGGAACTGTATCTAAAAAATAAGGATCCGATTTGCCTCAAATTTTAACACAACAAACATGACAAAGGATCTTACGGTGAAAGAAGATTTCCAGACTTTTGGCCACAATCTGCATATAAAACACCTTGATCTGGATACACACTCACGTTGTATGCTTTCACATGCATGCGCAGACACACACAGGCACACACAAGTACACAGTCACGCATACACACACAGAAATGAAAGCCAGACCTTCAGATCGCCAGAGATATTTGCGCCAGCAAGAATTCCTGTAGCTGCAGGGAAAAATACACTGAACACACTGAAGAATCCCTCATCACGGAAATTTGGAAAGAAATTTTCTTCAAACACCTCACCTAAAAACAAGGTAGGAAAGACAAATTATGACTACAAATATTAGTTAATACAAATGTCTAAATACATATATATATATATATATATATATATATATATTTTAATTGTTGATAACTACAAGGGAACTCACCAGAATTTGACCATAAATTAACAAATACAATCAGGACCAATACCAACAGATTTCAGCAACAGTGTTTTAAAAATTTCCTTAATTACTTATCATATAGCAACTCTTGTATAATACGACTTTGTTGTTTGATTCATAAGTCATTTTATCATATAAACACAGCTGTCAGCCCGTTTAATATTTCTCGATAAGAACACATGTGTAATATTTCAACAAAAGACTGGCTCGGTTATCGAGCCTGGGTCGGTTATCGAGCCAGTCATTCCAGTGATACATTTTTTTTAATATTCCCTTGCTCTGCAAATGAACATTCTCAAAACCTGTGCAGAAGCCGTTTTTGGCCAGTTTGAGTGTTACAAGGGTATTCAGAATTTAAACTCAATCTATATACAAATGATGATTACAGTATTCTAGGGCTGTAATAGTAGAAACATCCTACAGCTGCAATCAGTCATTCTTCGCTTTTTCCCAATGTGTCAGGTCCTCAGCCAAAATCTTTAGCTTCCTCAGGTCCATTCTTGATTTGACTGTAACGAGTCTTGCTTTTTTTAGGTCACCTCGTAGTACGCTTAACAGATTTATGCAATGGCATCATCTCCTGGCTTTGTATTCTCTGGCTCACACTAGGGCGAATTCCAAGGCTCTCTGTGCTGGTGTGTCCACTGGCATCTTTAGCACATGACCAAACATGGACCGTTTTTACTAGGCGACTTTTACGGACAGTGGCGATGTATTACAAATCTTGTATAGCGCATCAATGTAAATTATGTCTGACCATCGGTGTCCAGTGATGGTGCGTAGGTCTTTGCAGTGGCAGGCATCAAGTTTGTCTAGAGCTGCCTTTCAAGCTGCTCAACTGTTACAGTTATACAGCATCAAGGATATGCATGTTGCATTGTATAAACATAGTCTTTTTGTCACGGGCATCTTTGATCTACGAATCCATAGCTTCCAGAAGGACTGGAATGAGCTATGTTCAGCCATGATCAGAGTACTAGTGAAGTCTACCTTCAGACACTTACCTTTGTAGCCCACAAATCCTTTAGCTTGCTCCTGCTTGCCTGGCACCAGAAAACTTCCAATAGTAAAGTTTATCAGAGCGACTATTAGGATAGCCAAAAGGATTAACTGTGCCTGAAAGCAGAATAGTATGTGTCACAGTTGCATATAAAACTAATTTATTTTTTTACCGTCAGGGACATCGCGATAACCCACATCAATCCGTCTTTGTGTCTGTCTGTCATACTATCTTCTCTGAAATCACAAAGTATCAACATGATACTGGATTGCCATTTATATTGGTATCCAAATTACACACCAGAGGCCGTATTCACGAAGAGGGCTTATCTAGAAGAGGCATAACTAGTTCACGAAAAGGGTGTAGCTTACGGCCATTCATAAAATCAGGCGTAACTTATGCCATTCAACTACAAGGGGTAAGTCATTATTTACAGGGTTTTTGATGTAGTCTTGAATTCTAGTCGAATTTTGGATATTACAGATTTTATAAATTGAATTTGCATTTAGAATGTAGCTGACTTTTTGTAAATATTAAGTGTTATTTAATGTGAAGCCATAGCAGATGGTTTTTTAAATATTTGAGCTGAATACATTTCCCATTTCTGTATTCAAAGCACCCACGGTGCACTGAATGCGAAGCTGAAACAATTTGGTAAATACGCTAGAGCGATACGTCATTGCCTGGCAATGAGTACATGTGAAAGGCCTGAATGACGCGCATTTTACTAATGGAATGGTTATATGCTTGGTTAGTCAGACTCGATAGAACATCGGAATGAGCATTATTTATTTATTTATTTATTCATTAGTATTAAGCATACTAAATTTTGCGTCATTGGTAGCTACTCTATTCCACGTTGTAGTGAAGGCCACACATTTTGACAGCTGTTGAGGCATACAGTGACCAACACATTCTGGCCTACATGCATGACAGTGACGCATTTATTTATGCCCTTCTTCGGGAATACGGCGTAACTATGAAGCGTAACTCTAAGGCGTAAGCTTTGCCCTCTTTGTGAATACGGCCCCAGGGTGGTAGAGTTAGGGTCTAAGCTGTTGAGAGCATGGGGATCTGTGGTGGCATGCCATCGATCGCACATTCTAGTCTAAAAGTTCATTTCACACAATTTCATCATTAAGATTTATCAATATATCTTTGGGATATATCTTCACACTGGAGATCTCATGTCACTCAGATATTCTGATGTCGCAATTAAAACAAGAGAAATCAGAGATTGCAGACCCTCGCCCTCCTATTATTGTCCTGCCATTAAAAGACTTGTGAAATCCTAGTGTATGGCCATTCCCTTTGTTGTGCTAAAATTTGGGCAAAGTCGAACGAGTACTTTTCGCGATAACTACATGTACATGTATAGATCCAGAATTTGATCTGATCCACACCCAGGTTCTTTTATCCGGATCACGGCCAACGTCTGGAAATCCTCTTGCACGCCAAATTCCTTAAAAAATATGAGTCAAATCATAGCAGCAGTTTTTGAGGTGCGGAGACACTGACTGGCACACAGATACCCAAACATGCAGACAGACCTGATCACAATACTCTCTTCCCCTTATGGGGCAAGCGTAATGAACGTACAACAGTCTACCGAAAAGTATGTCACGAAAGTGTATGACTTATATGTCTTTGGTGAATTTGCAATTCTGTTGAATATTTTGAAACTAATTTGACTGGGAGCCGTTGTTGCTATAGCTCCCAGTCAAGTTAGATTTAAAATAATCGACAGCTTACCAGTATAGTTACCTTGAAATTGCGATTCTGTGAATTCATGGTTCATGATTCAAATAGACTTACAAAGTGAGCGGAGCTTAGCTAGAAATGGATCCATAAATAACGGAATAACTTAAATAATCCATTAAATCTATCTGATTGCGTGCTAGTACCACAGGTTGTAATGTTTAAAAATGTTCCATTTGTGACAGGTAGAATTTAGTTTTACCTGTCATGTTCAGAGTAGTACCTGTTCAGCAACCTTGATATACTTGCTACAGATTACCTTTTATCTCACTTTCCGGGCAACAGCATGGGGGAGCTGTTGAATATTTTCCTGGTAAATTATTCTCAAAATATTCATCAGATCTCAAGTTATTGCGTCTCCCTTGGTCTCTTTAATCTTTTAACCCTCAAATTTGGTCACAAATGTCCATTTGCAGACCAAGAGAAGCGTTTTTGAAAATTTACCACTGGAATGACTGGCTGGGTTATTGTATTATTACTGTATCCTGCATCTGCAGTAGCAGAAACATCCTACAGCAGCAATCAGTCCTTCGCTTTTGACCACTGTGTCTTGTCCTCAGCCGAAATCCGTAGCTTCCTCAGGTCCATTCTTGACTTGAGTGTACCGAGACCTGCTTTCTTGGTCACCTCGTAGCATGCTTAGCATATTTATTGATTACTGATTTAGAGTCCAACAATTGAGTTGAAATTTAGTATATATATTTAATCAGTCGACTTTGTACCCGTCACATGTGACAGGTAGATTTTCTTTATGACTGCCACCAGCAAAATCTACCTGTCAATGACAGGTAGACAGGCAAACATTTCTACCCCTGAATACTGAAGCATAATGTTGGCTGCTTACCCTGGCTTCCCATTCCATGCCAACAATAGCTATCATGAGGAGCAATGAGATTGTGATTACGCCGATGATACGAATGTCATTAATCTCATCCGTCATAACAGCATCATGGGCCTACAAGCAAGAGAGAAAGACGACATAATAACGTGTTGCATAGGTACGGTGTGAATGCAATAGTGCTTCTCATAACCTACTGAACCCGAAAAAGTGGGTATGAAAAATCATATTTTACAATGTAAGAAATTTTTTTAATATATTTTAACCCTTTAAACATTAAATTTGTTTTCAAAATTTTAAATTTTCTCATAGAACATGTCCGTTTGCATGCCAAGAGAAGTTAATTTTTTTTTTTAATTTATCACTGGAATGAATGTCTCAGTTGTTGAGGCAGTCATTGAAGTGGTAAATTTTCTTGGTTTGCCAATGGGCATTTCTCAAGAGCACTTCAGAAGCAGCTGTTTGGTCTTGAGTGTCAGCCTGTAAATGAAATGTAATCACATAAATTGCATAAAATACATGTACTATACATTATTTGTAGAGTCAGCATGAGTGCAGCGATGTAGACTGCACATCAAATAACATTCAATTGATGAATCCAGTTTTAGCTATTCCCCGCCCATCTCTAGTGAAGCTCCACGTACGTTTTGCCCGTGTTGGGATCAATCTATCCATGCACTCTCTGAAACTCAATTTCCAGAAAACTATAAAGGTAAGCTGTTGAATATTTTGAAACTAAATTGACTGGGTGCTGTGGCTGCTGCTGCCTATGGCAGCAACAGCACCCAGTTAAATTACATGTAGTTTCAAAATATTCAACAGTTTGCTTATTAAATAGCAGACATACAATGAATTTGTACAACCTGACCGATTATTAAGCGTTTAAGACATACTAAATCAAGTCATTCATGATGAAATTGATTATGACATCATCCTACGTGTACACATAACGTAGTTGATTATGATGTCATATAAATGACGGATAAACTGGAATCCTCCACTTAGCTAAGAGGGGATGAGGTGGGTGGGTGTGTGAGTAATTATCTTAGCACTTGTAATGAAATCAAATCCATGTACACATTTGCATGTAGTAAGATTTGTTGCATCTAGCCAAGCAGTTTTAGGACATTATATGCCAGAGTGGCCTGCATTCACAATTTTCCCATTGTCTGTAGGATAGAGTGACGCCAATTTGCTTAGTCAACTTGTTTATGTCTTGTTGGTCTTTCTGCCCTTACCGTCCTACACCCTCGAATACATTGTACAAAAAGTAGTTTTTCTCCTGGAAATTTAGGGAAATTCAGCATGGCCGTTGAATGAATTGACCAATAAATTACTGTATAGCCATTCTAAAGCTTACCACCCCTACAGTGCTTTGAAGCAAGCTTGCTCGAAATCAGAATAGCAGTTAATGAGAGGTAGTCTTTTAAACTGTTAAAATTGAGTAATTTTTCAGATGACACATGGATCACCCGTTCCAGTGCTAGAATCTGAAACAAATCAGATCATTAACTGTCAGCCTCCTGAATTTCTGCAGACTACCTTTTCTATGGGGTTTAACTCTGGAACTGCTAAATATTTTGAAGACAATTTGACTGAAAGTTTGGTGGCTAAGCCACCAACAACTTTCAATCAAATGGTTTTCAAAAGATTTATCAGGTCCAGAGTTATACCCCATTAAAATTATTGTTTAGTGACTTGCCCAGTCAGACAGTTAATAGTGTCCGAGAAACAGCTGCAGACAGACAGACAGACGAACAGACCCAAATGCAATACCCTCTGACTAACCTCTCTGGAAGTCACTGTGAAGTTGTGAACAGACAATCATGTGTACTATACCATTAAAATCAGTTACTACTAAGTCTGATCTTAACAATGCTTGATGAATCACCTCCATAAGATCTTGAACAGTTTCCGCAAATCCCACAACATACATCGCTACGGCGACCGCATTGGCTACGGAAAATATGAGTCCTATAGCGCCTCCAAATTCTGGTCCCAGACTTCTGGAAATCATGAAGTATGCTCCACCTGTTGAGTAGTATAGACAAGGCCATCTAAACACACATCATTTAGATATATACATAGAGGAATGTCCATTTGCTGATGAAGAGAAGACTATTTTTGAAAATTTACCATTGGAATGGCTGGTTCAATACCTGAGCTAGTCATTCCAGTGATGCATTTTAAAAAATAGTCTTCTATCAGCACATGGACACTGGCTACTAAGCCCAAAATACTTCCTTACCATTAACATTTTACTGGTCTTGACAAATACATGTATATCCATTTACAGGCTAAATGATAGCTCTCTAGCTTTGTAAATTCCAGCGGTAAAATTATAAAAAATTATCGTCTCTGCACGACAGGCGTTGACCATTAAAGGGTTAATTGATATAAATAGCACTTTGAGGCCTTTTAGATGCTGTTGACACAAGAGAGGATACCGGTTGGTCTGTCAGTCACATGTTTGAGATTTCTGACAAAGCTCCCCACATTGCAACAATAGAGTATCGTACTTGTTAAAATATATTACAAACAAAATATTACATTTCTGTAATAGCAAATTGACATACTTTTGATATTAGACCTGTTAGATAGTAGAAACATCTTTTACAGGGTAAGGATTTAGAGTGGGCACATCATAGGTAAGGATTTAGAGTGGGCACATCATAGGCGAGGATTTAGAGTGGGCATATCATAGGCAAGGATTAAGAGTGGGGATATCATCGGTAAGGATTCAGAGTGGGCACATCATAGGCAAGGATTTAGAGTGGGCATATCATAGGTAAGGATTTAGAGTGGGGATATCATAGGTGAGGATTTAGAGTGGGGATATCATAGGTAAGGATTTAGAGTGGGCACATCATAGGTAAGTATTTAGAGTGGGCATATCATAGGTAAGGATTTAGAGTGGGCACATCATAGGTAAGTATTTAGAGTGGGCATATCATAGGCAAGGATTTAGAGTGGGCACATCATAGGTAAGGATTTAGAGTGGGGATATCATAGGTAAGGATTTAGAGTGGGGATATCATAGGTAAGGATTTAGAGTGAGCACATCATAGGTAAAGATTTAGAGTGGGCACACTGCAAGCAAGAATTTAGATTGGGCACACCCTAAGCCAGGATTTAGAATGAGCAAGGACATAAGCAAAAATTTAGATTGAGCACACCATGAGCAGGGAATTAGATAGGGCAGACCATGATCAGGGATTTAGATTTGGCACACCACAACCAGGGAATTAGATTGGGCACACCATGATCAGGGATTTAGATTGGGCACACCATGATCAGGGGTTTAGATTGTGCACACCATGAGCAGGGATTTAGATTGGGCACACCACAAGTAAGGACTTAGATTGGACAACTCCAAACCAGGGATTTAGTGTAGATTGGGAATAACATGAGCAGGGATATAAAGTGGGCACAACAGGTAAGGATTTAGATTGGACACAACACAGTTAAGGATTTAGATTGGGTACACCACAAGCAATGATGTACCGGTAGATTGGACACATAAAGAATTACTGGTACTTTGGGGGGGGGGGGGGGGCGGGGGGGGGGGGGGGGGGCCACTTAGACCTTGGTACAGGGTGAATTTTAAATGATCCCATTGACAAGTTTTATAATACTCAACTTTTCCATCTTGCAGTTGTGGCTATGGCAACTACATGTTAGAAATCTATAATAAAATGATGACCTATGAACACATAAACAATTTCAGAACAATCACCATGATAACGGACGGGGCCATATACATGTAGAAGAATATTACCTCCCTTTACTTCTCCGTTTGTGCAGATTGCGGACATGGATATGGCCGTGAGTGATGTAACCACAGCTGACAACAGAACAATCAGTGTACTCATGCCTATACCAGCCTGGCCCACGACCCAGGACAGACGCAGGAACAGCATCACACCCCAGATATTGAGCAGACATCGTACCTGTCCAAGTAAAACATAAGTATATGATTTATGGCTACAGCACTATGAACTCCATCCCCAAGTTTTTTTAAAATTATTCATGGTTGCCTTTGAACTGAGGTAGTAAGATATTATGATTACCGAGTGTATCCCTTTTACACTCAATACACCCAAAAACTGCAGCTGTGTTGAGAAATGTCCAATTGCAGACTAAGAATTGAATATTTTTGAAGGTTTACCACTGGAATGACTGGCTCGATAATGCACCTTTTCTGTGAGAAAATTGGAATATTCTTAAACAATTTTGACTTTGACAGTAATTTAATCCTTTAACCCTTTAGTTCTCAAACTTGTTTTAGAAATTTCAATTTTCTTATAGAAAATGTCCATTCGCAGACCAAGAGAAGACTCATTTTTGAAAAAGTACCACTGGACTGACTGGCATTGATTGAGCCAGTCATTTCAGCGGTAAATTTTCAAAAATAGTCTTCTCTTGTTCTGCAAATGGACATTTCTGAAGACCACTGCAGAGGCCGTTTTGGCTGATATGAGTATTAAAGGGTTACCTCGAAATTGGTAAAAAGATTTAGAAATTACTTCAAAGGTTAGTTGTGGCCGACTTGACCATTAAAAAGTTAACTCCAGCTTACCAATACACCTTTAATCCAGCCAAAGCGCACAGCACCTGATGTTTTCTTATGGTCCAAGTTTCCTGGTTCACCGCCGCCTGTAAAACCTCGCTCTCCAATCAATGGCAGACGAAACTTGAACTCGCCTTCATCCTATAACAGAAGATATCATTGGTGTAACTATTACAATTTAACGGACATGATATGAATAGTTAAAGGCGCATATTCACAACAGAATGCTCAGAAATTAAATTGCTGAAATTGCATACTTTTATAGGCTTCAATTGTGGATCTAGATGTAATGAAACGAAATCAATCTTAGAATATGATGATTTCAATCCATATAAATTAATATAATTTTTTAAGTTGTGAAAATGAAATAGAGCTAATTCAAATTCACAACTTAAAGAATTATGGTAATTTATACGCAATAAAATCATCATATGTTAAGATTTATTTCGTTTCATTACATCTAGGCCCACAGTTTAAGCCTCTAAAAGTATACAATTTAAACAATTTTAATTTCAGTCATTTTGCTGTGAATATGCACCTTTAATTTGTGGAATTTTACGTTTTTCATGTGACATAGATGTTTCTTACTTCTCGATGGTATGGTTGGCCTCATGTATAAGATC